>CM041535.1:16918729-18118729 GCA_023238725.1 Scortum barcoo
CATGACAACAACAACAACAACAACATCTCCACTTCTGCTAGCCGCACGTGACAGCAACATACAAAACTCCCTCTTCTGGCAAAAAGTGTCAATGACAATGCCCATCTCCCCTGCCCTGATTCATCACAAACAGATGCTGACACATAATCAACAGCCTTAGAACAGAAACAGGGTTAATACACTGACTGATTCAACCATTGTTAACTTATAAATGTAAACATGAATAAACAAATAAACAAATATATAAGGGGGTGCCTTGTATTTAAACACCACTCCACATGTAGGCCTAATTAGGAAAGGTGATTATTCTGACACTGATTATAGTGGATCATTCTAAGCATGTTTTACTTGATACGTTTAATTGTGATTGTACATGATATGATTACATGTCAAAAAGAAATTTAACGGATTGCTAGTGCTAATCGGAATTGCAGCTGTATTATTTATTTACAAAAGTTATTGCACTGACCTATGGCATAACATTACTAGAAATCCTCATCATTTAGTTGTATGTTACAACTATGTTAAGTGTATATTCACATAAACTGCTTACAACCAGCAAATGTGCTGGAAAGTGGTATTGCCATAATTAGCCATCAGCATCTCCTCTGGGGAGTTTTTATTGAATTCCTGGCTAAAACACATTAGTGTCCTCACATTGAGGGCATAGCAGTGGAGAGCTACATTTGAGATGCTTGTGTATAGCGTTGTGCTGCTGTATTAACAGCTCTCACTGAACATTTGAACTGTGAGCCTAAACACCAACAGTGAACAGCTTGGTGGATCTTCTCACCGATGACCATGTGTGGGAGGCGTTGGCAGCTCCACTTTCTGTTTGTTTCTACCTTTATCGCCTTTGCATCTTGTGCACGGATTATATACTATACTTGCTAAAATGGAGTTAAGGTTTTTAAAAGGTGGGGCATACCTTAAAATTTCCGCTGCAGAATCTGGGAGCTGTATGGTTTTTTTGTTTGTTTATTTTTTTCTTTTTTTTTTATACATTTCAGTGGTGATTTCAATTTGCATTCCAGCTTCTATTAAGCCAGTCACAGAGCTGAACACACTCCCCCACTTAAATGCATAGTCAGAGCTATGGTAAACATTCTGACACAGTTAAGAAGACTTTTCTCTTCCTCTCCCAGCCAGTGACTCATTATTACCTAGACAAATGCAGCATTAAAAATGTTTACCAATTGTTTGACACTGCTTGCGTGGACATGTGTGTGTGAATGCTTGTCAAAGTTGTTTGTGTGAGAAATAATTTGACAAACTGCTCCCCATATTACCATGAATGTCCTGTTGATGACAACAACTGCAACCATTAACTTGTTCTCCTTCCCACCCTGTTTTGGACCGATGCTAAGTGCTCTCTTTCGCTGCTTATACACACACACACACACACGCACACTGGATACCCGTCAATGTGCATTTCTGCCAGTAAAGCCAACTAATCTGCCTCAGCAGCATTTCATTACAGTGCCAACACACTTAGTGCAAATGTGTGTGTGTGCTCTTGTGTCAGTTATATATTGAAGTTTAGGAAGGCGTATGTATACGTCTTCCAACTTTGTGTGATCCCAGTATATGTCCAACAACATGTCCCTGTGTGCGTGCATGCGTGCGTGTGTGATTGCACGTGTGTTTCCTGCCCTGCTTTCTGGGCTCTCAGTAAAAGGGGAGATGTACTACCAGCTTTTAAATTAGTCACACATGACTGCAGACATAATACACACTAATGCACTGGGACGAGTGGCATACACATTGAAATGATGCATAGACACCAATAATGACCCCCCCCCCCCGTGCACACACATATACACACTCACAGACACGGTGCACACAGTGAATAACAATAGAGACAGGGATAAAGCCTGGGAAATGCTTTCCTCTCGAAATGGTTAGAGAGGAGGAGGGAAGCAAAAGAGAGGGGGAGAAAGATTGGGGGACAACAAAACAGGTGACAGAAAAGAGAGCAAGGCATAAAATCAGAGGAGGAAGAAATGAGTGTGAAACAACTGTAAAACTGGTTTGAGTGATTAAGAGAAAACATGAGTGTGACAGAACAAGGAGCCCACCAGCATCACTGCAGCTCAATCTATTATTCCCAATCAAGTTACATGGTCATTTATGACAAAAGAACACCTTTGCACACAAAGAGATACATACATATAGAAACTTACATACGGTGACTCACCAATCCTTGATAATGCAAAGACCATGGACTTAAGGGTGTATACGTTTGGAGAGATGAAATGTGGTAAATACACTAAGTTGTAAACTGCACACTTATTGTAATTCAACTTACAGGGCATAATCATAATTTAAAAAAAGACTAAACCATTAATATTTTTGACAACATCCATACCTTGGGTGCTGAGTATTGATCACCTAGTGCCAGCAGAGTGGTTGGTGAATATGTTTGATTTTTGAAAACAACTTGAAGATTGACCTGCCGTACAGTAAAGCCATGTCCAGTGCCTATTTTTTTAATACATTTTTGCCCATAATTTTAGTAATGTTTTATTTGAACACTGCTAATAATAATTTGATGTCTTAGTATGGCTCTAATTAACTGGTTATAGCTAATTCTTGGTGTGCTTATAAACACTAACAATTATAATTTTTGTCAAACTGAAGGACAGCATTGGTCTGATTGGACTGGTGTTCGTCCTCCACTGATAAATATTATAGTATTATAGTAATAATTATTTTTAAAAAGGTGCATGCTGTTTTACAATGTTCTATTGATTCACTCTAGAACAAAATTTTACAACTTGGAAAAATTACTACACTTAATGCTGTATTTTGTCAAATAAAAGCCAGGTCTCAAACACGGACAAATAAAGGCAGACCCATCACTTTAATTTAATTAATAAAATGAAGATAATTCTGCTATTTAAACACCTCGTTGTTCCATATTCCTGTCAATATTTCATTAAAAATTAGCACATTACGTCCCCTAAAAAACAAAGAATTAGAAATAAAAGGAATTAGAAATAAAGACCTGTCTCTAACATATGCCTGCTTCAAATAAAAGCCTGGTGTCCTCTGCAGTTGATGTAAATGAAGGTACACTATTTGAGGGCATACAGTTGATCAGTTGATTTCATTTTAAAAATACATATATTAGAATTTTAAATGACAAAATGTGGATTATTGTATTTGATACAAAACTAGGGATGCACCTACAAATTTAAATCTTAGAGCAATAGCGTCTGCTTGGTACTCCATCAGCAGATATCCTGAGGTAACAAGAACCTCAAGAAGAGAAAAAGCTGGATCTTTATCCCAAACTCTAAAAGAACATTTTTAGTACAAATTTTAGTACACACAATGTACTTTTGTGTGTTTGAGGGCCAAGTGAACTGCTCTTATCCCACAGATTGTAAGAGTAGCCAGAGATATGATCTGTCTGTCAATTACGCTCATTTATCAAGCAATAAAATCATAAAGAACTACATTGCCACTAATGGAGACATTACTCAGTCACTGTTCTGCCATGCCACAGCCTCTTCCTACCTCTACTTTTCACTTTGTACCACCCTCTGTATCACTTTCTATCTTCTTCATGGTACATCATCTATCCTTTCATTTTACTCCAAACTGCCCTTCTAGCTTCTTTTTCTCTTACCTTCACTACTTTCTATACAAACATCAGCCATGTGGTCTTGAAATGCAGACTCAAACTAGCAACAAACTGGAATGCATCACACTTTATCTGCTCTAGACTCACTCACTTTTAATTTAAATATTCAAACTTTTGCTTAAATGTGGGAAGAAATTAAATATCTGAACTGTAATGACCTCTCTGAGTTTGACCTTTACAGTCTGTAAGTGCCACTGACAGTTTGAGGTTTACCTTGTGGTCCAATAGAGGACACTCTTAAGATTCACTACCAACTTCACCAATTGCATGCCTTATTGACCTATCAGTAAATTGAGCCAATGAATTAAAATGGCGAGCAAAGCCCCAGTGATCATAATCACACCAATGGAACATCTGAGAAGCAGCGTCTGAGAGTATTTGGCATCTACACTGCAGATGGCAAAAGTACCAACAAGGATAAAGTGGTTTGTTAAAGGCAGCTGTCTTGGTCTACAACAAAAACAACAAATCTGAGAGCTCACCTGTTAGCTTGCCAACAAAGGCTTACATTATATGGGTTGAGTTCAAATAAACTCAGCAAACTTTAGTTTTCTTTCTGACTTGGTTTTCAGGAAAAAAAAAAAAATCACTAGTCCCTTCCCTTCTCTTTATATTTGTCTTTATCCCTTTCTTCCACACTCCTTCTCTTACCCTTCACAACTCACAGTAAAGCTTTGTGATCTTCTCCTCCTCCTCTTCCTCCTCTCTTATACTGAAGCTTTATGTTTTTTCCATATAAATGTTTTTAAGTCACAGAGTCAGAGGTGTGTGTGTGGTTACGTCTGCACGCCTGTCCTGTCAATTGGATTATACTGTAGTGGCACCTATTTTTAGTCCAGCACACAGGGAGGAGAGAAGGTTCACCAATACAAACATCAGTCTTGATATCAGCATGCAGTTACCTTGAAATCAGATAATCCTAGAGGCTGAAGTAATGAAAGAGAATAGAAATATTCCCATTTTTCTTTTTCCCTTGTCTTCTATTATGTCTTTCAATAAGATGCACCCAAAGAGATGCAATGAAAGGGCACAAAAGGCAAAGAGGCACAGAAACAGTAAAAACAAAAAGGCCCCATTTATGTAACTTTGATTGCACTTGCATTGCAAACTTTTATTACATTAAAATGCATAAACTAAAACAAGTGCTGGTGTTATTATACATTGTAATATGCGCTATATGTGGAAAAGTTTATATTTTACTTTAGATTATATTACAGAGTAAGAAGTAAAAGGTTTTAAAGAGAAAAGAAGAGTGAGATAGAAAAGATGCTTACTGAATAAGACTGTGGACTTTTGGTGTTTTGGGTCTTTTTGACATCATACACCCTCCTCCAGGCAACCCAGCTGAGGTTGATCAGACCCCAGCTTGTGTCAACTACTCAGCCCCCCCATGGTTCTTCGCTTTTCTCTCAGCCATTTTCAGGCTTGCTCTGATGCTTCAGTGGTTGTAAGGACGGCTGTGCCCTTCCCCTTTCACTGAATGCCCAAAAAAGCTGAAGGCTGGGGACAGAGCCTATCACGAGACACTCTCAGCCCCCCACCCTCCCCATCACAAGGCACTCTCAGCTCCACCAGGGCAAATCATTTGATGGATTCAGACAGGACAATGATTGTCTTAAAGCCGCACATGAAGAGGGAATTTCAGTTGTTTCTCCAGGTCCAAAAGCGGCTACAGTACCTTGCAAAGATCAGGATTCCTGGGTGGGTGAGGGTGGGGATTGTAAGTCTGACACCATGGCCCTCCTTGGTGATAAAGGCGATAGTTTGTTTTGAGGGATGTAACCAATTCTTCCCATTCATACCTGAGCTGATGCCTTGATCACACCACCATCTGTAGCATCTCTCTCCCTCTGCCCTGAGGCAGCTGCTCAGGTTGTGAACATATGGTTTATGTTCCTGACCTGTCCCCTGTATGAAGCTTTAACAGACTTGGAAGCACATTGTACACAGCCACACTGCTGGTCTGTACATCTTTCACTGCTGCTTTGGACTCTGCAGTGCTTCTTATTTCCTTTAGTGGTCAAGAGTCTTGCTTTAGTTCACCAGCATGCTGTGACGCAGCATGGACTCTGGCTGCACATCATCTTCTGCTTCGTAATTCCTCGCATCTGAAATCCAGATTTGTGAACTTTCGGATCACGCAACTGTCGTACAGCACTTGGCACTTGTCTTGAACTCTGTTCCAAGAATCTGAGGGGCAATTGCACTTTTTCATTTGACAGACACAGCCATTTTCCAAGGTGGTTTTTGATCTTCCTCTATAAGGCCTGTCAAGCAAGAAAATATTTGCTATGGGTTGTACAGATGATTAAAACTTTGTGCATATAATGATATTACATAAGTAAATTCAGTATTAAATTATATTAGTTAATGTGAAAAACACTGAAAATGTGATCCAGAGAGAGACAAAAGACACACAAGAGTTCAGTTTTTGAGAAAGAGGGAGGAGAGTCTATCATAGAAGGAGAGGTAGAGTGAATTATTTTGGCAAGCAGAAAAGATCACAGACTCTAGATGCCCTCAGGACATTTACCTAATACACACACTGATACTGAGGTGGGATGGAAGGAAAGGGATTTTTTTTTTTTGGTGTGTGTGTATGTCTGCATGGGTTTCCTCTGAAAGTGATATCACAACACAAACACAGCAGTAAGAGCTTAGCACCAAAATGTCACTAAGACAAAAACATTAATCTCATGCGGATTAACGCTGAGAGCGATAAAGTGTGTGTGTGTGTGTGTGTGTGTGTGAGGGAGAAGAAAGCATTTTAAAGAAATGTTCAGCACACAGAATGTCAAAAGGACTACGGTGGCTACTACTGTTACTTCATGAAACACACATCACAGCAGCTGGTTTAGAGGCCTAAAATTAAACTTCAATTAAACATACTAGGATCTTATCTTCTGATTCAATACATCCATCATTTATGTTATTTCTCAGACTGAGGATGAAGTATGATTGGAATGATGCTACATTTCCTTTGAATAGGCTCTTGTAATGTTAAAGTGTCTTGGTGGATCATGCTGCCTGATGTATCAATCAGCTGACTTTTGCAAATGAGTTTATGGATTATGACAATGCCACTTGGGGATTTGTATTTCTTCAGTACACTGTATTACTTTTTAAATCATTACTATTTATATATTTTTCACAATCTGCTGTGGATTAGATCACAAGATGATTTTTTTACTTGCCATTGCTTCATGGTGTGGGTCAACAAAGGTGCATGTTTATACGTTAAATGTACTTGAGAAGACATTTTAATAGGACGTTAATCATTTTGTGCACAGAACTATACACCTACAGCGCGGTCCTGCTAACTATGTCTAGCAGCAGATTAAGCAGAACATGTTTCCACTTTGATATCGGCACACAGAATTAATAACCCTCAACAACAACCATTACTGCAGCTTTCACAAGCACACACACAAATAGATGGCCATCCACCGGACAAATCCACACACATGTGCTTAATTCAAATTAGCATGCACAACAGTATGAGTTCCCCAATCAGGAAAAAAAATGGTATTTCAATTAGGCTTCTTGTGTAAGCAGTAGCTGCTTCTGCTTATTCATTCTCAGTAAGGGAGAGTTTACACGAAGAGAGAGAATAAGACTAGAGAGAATAGAGGTAGGAAAGTTAGACACATACTTTTTCAATGTGCATTTTCGATTTGCACATCAAAACCTGAGTGAGTGCAAATGCCACAAAAATGGCATGCAGAAAAAAAAAATGGTTTGTTGTGCTTAACTGTGGTGGGAAAGTTGGCATTTCAAAAGATGTTATTAAGACTGATGGAAACTGATTTTTGGCAGAGAACTTAATGTCACAGTAGCTGCTTCTGCTTATTCAACTGAAGATAAAGAATTACTTTGCATGCGGCCACGCACTGTTATATGCCTCTACTCCATCACAAAGCCCCCCGCAAAGAAGAATAAGAGCAGAAGTGCCTTCGCAAATCCAATGTCCGGTTTGATCACAGATAGATGTCATTCCGTAGAGATTCATAAAAACACTACAGGGGAAAATAAAATCAGGAGAGGCTAATTTATTCACCTTTTCTATAAACATCAATTTAAAACAACCACTTTCCTTGGTGTAAATTACAAGAACTAAACAAGAACAGAGTACAAATGCCAGACAATTAAAAAAAAGACTGACAATAAATAAAAAGTGTGACGGACATGGCAAGGGCAACAGGACGTAATGAGCTACAAAAATGAATGATTGAACGATTCATCAAATTAAAACTGACTAACTTAAGTGCCAAAGAGAAAAAGTATGCTGGCTGTCCTGACATATTTTGTATTTAGACAAGAAGATGCTTTACAGAGTACAGAGCTCTACAGTAGCTAGGACATAAGGCAGCACCACACATCTGTTTCAGCATTAAAAAAAAAATCATCATGGGGCTGTGTGTGATGATTGTGAAAACACGACTACCAGTGTGTCAAGTAGGCTAGGTACGACCCGGCAGGGATGAATGAATGAAACGTTACCTCTTTATTTTACATATTACATGTTTATGATGAGGCTTTGAGCCATAGTCAGCACTTCAGTGCAATTTAGTGTGATTTGTTATAATACTGTTACTGACTTGAGATCAGTTAGAGTCATATTTATTTTTTAATATTTTAATTCATCTTCCTACGTTAAATCAACACATGAAAAATGTTTCTACTGAGCTTTAAGTTATTAAAATTTTTATTAAAAAGTATTTAGAGTGACAGAGCCACAGTCAAGTGTTCAGATGAGTTCTTTTTTATATTTCTGCACTTTAGTTTGTGTGATTTGTTTCTGTAGAGATTTTATTTCTTTTTCATACATCAATGTTCACACCAAGCTTGTTCTTCTTCTTCTTCTTTGTTGTTCTTTATTCAGATTTTATTAAGAAGTGATTATATCACAAGGCCTGAAGTTACCAATACTGTACTGTGAAGAAGGTTTTTAAACAAATAAATCACTAAGTAAATTTGTTTGTCATATCATCTCATGCATCAGTTAATCTCATTTCAATATAACAGGCCGGCCTGGACAACAGGACAATACACTTTAGATAAGACTGTATCCAATGTCGTGTTGGTCATACTAAAAAATGATTTACGATGATTTAATGTTTGTGTATAGTGAATAATACTTCAATACATGTATAGAAAATACATGTACAGAGGCCCCTTTGTTCCCCCTTGACACTTGTTTTTCCACAGTGTCCCTCTCTGGACATGGAGATCTCATGTCCACATAGCTTATAATGACTTCATGTAACTTTTGTTCTTACTCTGTAATGGATGCAACTTGAAATTTGACTAGCTCACTACAATACTTGAGATACAGTGAAAGACATATTAAAGAATATTCAAAAAAGTACAAAAAAACTTAGTAACTTAGTAAGTAGTAGTAAACTTAGTAAGTAACAATGAGTAAATGTAATTAATTGATTGCACCCCTGACAGAAACATAATCATAGAGTGAAAAGAAAACTATATAAAGACACTGATAGAGTAAGAGACATTTAGATAGGAGGAGCATTAGAATGTAAAAAGATTCAAACAGCACTGCAGAAAAAGATCCAGCACTATTATCTAATAACACATCAACATGGCAGGGAAAAAAACTAATAAAAAATAATATTGCCTTTGCAAATTGCGAGTGAAAAACATCTATAGCATCACTTTAGCAAATGTTACCAAACATCATTGACATATCTGCTGCATTGGTAAGTTAAGTGCTGATGTATGGTTTTAATTACAGACACCAACACAAAAGGTCATAACTGCGTCCTGCTCTTCAAGAACATGCAGTCAGAGATGTATAACCTGAAAAGTAGGACCAAAACGTGCAATGGAAGAAGAATTTTGAAAACAGAGGAGGTGGAAAGGGAAGGATGTTAACAGGCTTGAGAGAAGAAAAGAACAGAGATGAGGATGGAGGTGAGAAGTCAGCAGAGACAGAACCTCACGAGAGTATGTGAGTAGACGGGGAGTGGCGGAGGGTGAGAATGGGTGAGAAAGAAAATAAAGCAAAAAAAAAAATACAAGTTGATAAAAACAATCAGAAAGAAAGAAACTGACATGGAGAATTGTGGGGAAAGGAGGTGGTGGTGGTTCACAGAGAGCAACAAATTAGTGGAAAACAGAAGAGCACCCCGAAGGATTCGAAGTGGTAAATTAATATTGTTCCCAAACACCCAGGGAACGAACGTGACAAGCGAGAAGAAAGAGGGAAAACTCAAAAAGAAATGGAGGTCGGGGGGAAGGAAAGGAGAACAAGCTTCTGACGTCAAGATCAGTTGAGTTAATCTCATTTCAATTTGCATAAAAAACAATTTTCTTCAATTTGGGAGCAGTCGAAGCTGGATGGACACGTGTGTCGGAGCAGTCTGATGTGTTGAAGCAATGTAACTTATGTTGGAGTAGGCAAGAGAACAAACACCAAAGAAAGATTTGTTTTGCAGGTGATCAAAGCAGCTGACCAGCAAGCATTTAGTAGAGCAAAACTGCAGTAAAAAAAATAGCTGAAGTGGTCAAGTATTTAAACACAGTCAAAGCATAAGTGAATTATCGGTGTACATTCAAGAAGAGGAGGACTTCTCTCTCCAATCGCTCCTCAGAAAACTTTCGAGTTTCATATAAATCCCATCACTTTCACAGGTGTATGCAGGTTCCATTCATAAACTCAAGTCCTCAGTGACGTAAAACATTTGCTGGATTGTCTGTCCTGTCAGGCAGTTTGCCTCTCCAAGCCAGAACCGCCAGCCACGCTTCCCTACCATCGCTGTCAGCCACGCTTACATCCTTCTTCACTGCTACGCCAATTCCACCACCTCCGCCTATATCGAGCCGTCTCCCTTTGTCTTCTTTACAGTAAACCACCTCGTTACTTTTCTACCAACTCTGTTGTGTCCTGTGTTTGGGTCCACTATTGTATGATGTGAATCTTATACTACGGCCTTTTTGGTCACCAGATCTCAACCCACCCGAACATCCATGGGAGATTTTGAACACTTATTAGACAGACAAATCAACACATTTGTTGAATAAAATACACTGGAATATTATTTTTATTCATGAACATAATTTCTTACTTAATAGAGCCTAAAAGCCTAAAAATTAACCAACATTAGGTCTGTATATCCTGCATATCCCCCCTGTCCCCCAAAATAATGGATAAGAAGCTTTTTTCTCCTTATGAGAGTAACAATTTTCTGACTAATTAGAACTTGGTTGAACAAGAGCAAGAAGATGTCAGCCATACTAAATGCGGATAAATAACTGCAATAAAAAGGTGGCACACACTGCAACTCTTTTTGAATTAAAAAAACAGATGGAATAATGGAAACTTAGATGGACCTGGACATCAGTATGCCGTGCATCTGTCTTAAGGTTATCTAACACACAGAGTAGCATGAGAAGGCTCAGTCACCTAAATCATCATCATTCCAAAATATGGATTGTGAACAAAATGACAAAAAAAACTGAAATGGAAATTGTAATTGACTGGTTGAATTGTTGAAATCTATTGGTGGGTTTCAAATGGGTCCCTACATTAGATTACACGTTGCTCATATCATCCTGTAATTATATACTGATTCATACTGAGACACACTAAAACTCATATATGCACACAAACCTGAATACACACAGTAAAGTGGCCACAAATCTCATCATGCTGGGCAGTATGAATGGAGGTAAAATGTGTCTACTATATCTTTGGTATATGAATGCTGCATGTATACTGAGCTGCAGACTGAGCGACAGTCCTCAAAAGGAACAGTAAAATAAAAAAGATGTATGTACATACATGTTTTTTTCTGAGGCTGTGTGTGTCAGGGTAACATGGGGTAGATGATTGCTGTCGTTGTTGGTGTGTTGTAATGTGAGAGCCTTCTCATGTTTTATGACCCTCCAGAGCACTGTAGTCTGAGGACGTCATGTTTATGTCCCATCAATATTCCGTCAGTGCGCAAGGCTCTTATCCCCATTAACCCACACATGAACACACGTGCACACAGAGAAAACATGCTGAAAAAAAAAACAAAAATCTATATAAAATATAAATAAATACAAAAGCAAAAATATAAATGAAGACATCCACAAAAGCTGCAATGCTACAATTGCTCAGAAACGTATCAGTCCCCACAGTGACACCTAAAACTCACACAAACAAAATGCATACATTACATATTCATGCTTCCCATATTCATAAATTATTCAAGACATCATGCAGGCCCAAAAATCGAACTCAAATTAATGCACACACACTTTCACATACACACAAAATAAAACGACCACACAATAACAACACTAGTTATCCAGGATGTTCAAAGAGATCCAAACTGTGTAAAATGGGCTTTAAAAAAGGTCACAATTCCTGTCCAAACAAGTCCATCAAAGTACAAAACTTTCCTCTCTCACTGTCACTTGATGCCACCAAACTGCAAAATGCAGCTTTGCTCCTTTTTCAGAACAACTGAACTAATGCTGCACTAGGTCTGCTCCTTCTGCTGTGCACTGTTCTGCTTGCAACACCGTTTCCGTCTGCTATTTGTATTCGATTCTGCTGTTTTTCATTGACAAGACATTCTTCAGCTCTTTTCTGGGGCTGCTTCTCTTTTATTGCTGATTTTCCCTATTGCTCCTCTCTCATTTGTTCTCAGCACTTTTCTGCCGCTTGCTCATCCTCCCTCGTCGTCCTCTAGTCTCAATACTGGAGACAGACTTTCCCTCCTGCACTTTTCTCTTATTTATTTATTTATTTTTTTTAACAGTTACATTCACTTCTTCTCTCTCCTCTGATTTCTTTCTTTCTTTGCCTTGCTGTGTTAATCAAATTTTCTAAATTATTTTTCCTGAAATAATTTTCTCTCGCTTTTTACCTCTCTCTTTGTAAATCACTCTTTGCTTATTTGTCTAGGCATAGTTATCTTCAACTTTGTCTTCACTGAAATGTGGCTTATTTAATGTGATTATGATGAAGGGGATGGTGTGTTTCCATTGTTCAAACTGCTGTAATTAAATTTCCAGGAAACTCCAATTTATACATTTGGTTGCTGGTGATAAACAAACCAAACATATACATTCATAAAGTTAGTAAGTAACCCATTTAGTCTGTAAAAAAAAAAAAAAACCTCACTTGACATTTTAGCTGTACAACAAAATCAGCAAGAAAAGTTTATGCTGTAAACATAACTCTTAGCAGCCATGCATGGGTCACACAGCTCCACTTTTTCCTCACACATACACACACACACACACAGAGAAACACACACGCGCGCACACTCAGAGCTTATTAAGAGAAAGGTCAGTTGTTACAAAACAACAAGCTGCTTCAATAGGTAGCAAGCAGAAGAAAAACAAATTATCACCTGCACGCTAAAATCGAACCAGCGGGGTAATTCATCCACTTCTGCAGGAACAAGTTCACTCAAGAACTGCCATAATTGCAATTATGTCCATCCACAGCGTTGCTTATGAAGGCAATGTTATTTTCTTTCTTTCTTCAAAGTCCAGAATGAAAGACAGAAAACCAGTGACGTGCTGTTCTTTGGCCCTAATACATGATTTGTGTGTCACAGTCACAAGTCTGAATTCAGGATGGATGAAGATGATTACAGATGACAGGGCGACGCATATTTTTCCCATACTCTCTGTAAACCACTGACATGAGAGCAGATCAGAAACAGCCGTACATAACAATTTTATGATAACAACACTTGCACTAATGTTTCCTGTCTAACACTCGGCATATTGATTCCCAAGAATGTTAACTAGCATGTGTCTGAATGGAAACAGATGTAGCTGTTGTGCTATTGAGTGCCAGTATCAATAACGCTGCTTTCTAAAAGGTTAGCCTGCTAAAGACTGACAAATGGGATGTTAGCAGCGAAATCAGCACACTTCTACTGATGCTCTTTTCTGCGCAGCCACACCGGTTCACAGAGTTTAAGTCTAATTCACTGTCAGTGGAGCAGGTCAAGGCTCCGTCTGTCTGAGTGTAACAGCGCAGATTAGAGGTGCCACAAAGCCAATACTAGTTGCTATAGTGTACCGCCCCCAGGCCCATACTCTGAATTTCTTATCTGAATTTTCAGAGTTCTTGTCAAATTTAGTCCTTGAAAATGACAAGGTAATTTATTGTAGGTGATTTTAATATTCATGTGGACATGGATAGTGACAGTCTTAGCACAGCATTCATCTCATTATTGGACTGCATTGGGTTTTCTCAGAGTAAATTCTCCAACTCACTGTCACAATCACACCCTTGATTTGGTCCTTCACCATATGGTATTGAAATTGAGCATTTAATAGTCTCCCCCCAAAATCCTTATATTATCAGACCACTACTTAGTATTCATTTTGAATTCCTATTACAGGACTATGCACCACTAGAAAAATTAGTGTTCACTAGATGGTTAACCCGATTGTACTAGGACAAAATTTAAGGAAGCAAGTTCCAATAGCATTAAAGTCAGTAAGATTTCCTAGTATCTCTGATGACTCGTGTTTAGTTGAACTCCTCCCAAATTGACCAACTTGTTAGTAACACCATGGACTCACTCTGGACTCTATTGCATCTCTAAAAAGAAAGATTATAAAACATTGAGAATTGGCACCATGGTTTAACTCTGCAACTCGCAAGTTAAAACAAACAACGCGACAAGTGGAAAGAATATGGCGCTCCATCAAAGAGGAAGATTCTCACCTAGCCTGGAAAGAGTCTCAAAACATATAGGAAAGCCCTGTGTAATGCCAGAGCAGCCTACTATTCGGCATTAATAGAGAAAAATAAGAACTGCCCTAGGCTTTCTTTTCAGCACTGTTAGCCAGGCTGACACAGAGCCATTAGCTCCATTGAACCCCGCATCCCCTTAAATTTAAGTAGTAAAGATTTCATGAGCTTCTTTAATAACAAGATTTTGAAATATTAGGGAAAAAATTTGTCAGGATCTGCCCTCGTTAGACTGATCTATCTAACTTGCTTTCAGATTGAGGAAATTTGGGTGCTATAGGCTTAGACTGCCGGGGGGCTTCCCATGATGCACCGGGCCACCTCTCCTCTTTCTCTGCTATTTCCTCTACTCTTATTTCAAAGCCAAAGTCAAAGTCTGCATTTTTGTTAATTTGGTCGGCATGTGCAGGACATGCTGAGGATAGAAAGTGTGTTTCTCTAAGACAAGACAGGCAATAAAACAAAGACATGGCAAAATCACAGACCAGTGCAAATTGATATGGTAGTAGTGCAAACTGGAGTCAGCTTATAAACTGGTTAAACTGGTTAAAGTAAATTGGTTAAATTGGTTAAATTGGTTAAACTGGTTAAAGTGGTTGATGTGAATACACTTATGTCCTGTAAAGTGCATGTTACTGCCGGAGCCCCGGTCCTCCCTTTGTTCTCTCCAGTCTTGCAGGTTCCTCACTGATTCTGGTTGTGGTCCATCTGTCTGAGGTTCACCGGCCTGGTGGGGACATGATCTGTGTCTGTGTTGTGGAGAGAAGGTCGAGTGGCCCAGAGCTCCATATGAGGACATCTAGAGATGCACCTGGACTCACGGACTCATTTCCATTACCTGTGATACCTTCACACATGGACTAAACCCATGAACTCTGTATGTTGATGATGATGTTCTCTGTACATGTGGCATCTATTGCACGTCTGTCCGTCCCAGGGAGAGGGATCCCTCATCTGTGGCTCTTCCTCAGGTTTCTTCTTTTTCCCATAAAGGGTTTTTTAAAGTTTTTCCTGACCCGGTTCGGTTCAAGGGTCTAAGGACAGAGGGTGTCACAACTGTACAGATTGTAAAGCCCTCCTGAGGCAAACGATGTTTGTGATTTTGGGCTTTAAATAAATAAATTTGAATTTGAGGTGTGTCTCTGGTTTACAATGACATTTATTGATTGGAATGGCAAAAGACATCAAACATTAAGCATGATAACTTTTCAAGGCCTGTTAGAGACAGACTGTAAGCTGTCATCTATAAACTGTACTGCGGCTAATTCGTAAATTAATGGTCAGGTGATGAGCTGAGGTAGAGAATTCAAATAGATTGAGAGTTTTGGAAAAGAGACGGCAAACTGGTTTGTAATGAAAGATTTAAAACTCACTCATCAGTTGTGCTGATTAACGGTGAGCAGCAGGTGGACGTGTGGCTCCATCAGAAACATCTCTAAATGTACAATAAGGTGCAGATTCGACAAATTATTTTAATAACATCTGAGTTCTGATAAGTTACCTTAATAATGGCGAAACCAATCGCCTACCAAATGAATAGCTCTGCGGGGTTAAGGGTGCACTGATTTGTGTGCATTATGAAATTACAATTGCGCATCTTGACTGAAAAAATCTTAAAGTCTGCCTGGGCAGGCTGCTCAGGAAGAGCCGCTGTATGAGAACTGATGTATATTAAGAAGTATAACAATGCATGTTTACTGTTTACTGTACTGAAAGCAGCGCCTCAACACTGTTTCTAGATCTGTTTTCAGTCTGCCACCATCGCTAACTCTGGTCTAGAAATGGAACATTATATAATTACTGCAATTTCCAGGGGCGAATCTGTCAGCAGTCCATAGCGGTGAGGACACAGAGAATAACATAAAAAAAAACCCTGAGAGTTTGTGAAAGGGGGAAAGTCATGACTGGATGAATGTAATGTGGAGGAAGATGAGTGGCTGGACCACAGAGAAGAGTGCAAAATCGAAGCTCAGTCTTACTGTTGAACTCCAGTAATCGCTTCCAATTGGTGGCTGAGGCGTTAATCAAGCAAGCTTCCACCAGACTTTATAATTAAACCACCTGCTCTCACACCAACACACAGACACGCACACACCTCAGCCCTCTTCTCACACACACAAAGTTGGATTGTTATTGCCACTGATGTTATTGTTTTTGTTGCCATCATTATTATCATTACTTGGACACAGTGTGAATATGAATTTACATGCAACTCAATATCTTGTCACAGACGCTCCTGTGTGACCTTTTCTTAGAATATATAAAAACCCATCAGTTACCTCCTGTCACTCTTCATTTCTCTTTCCATCTCTCTTAACTGCTAAGCATGTTTACATACACAGTGTATAAAAGATAATGAAATATATTGTGATTTTTTTCTAGATTCCATTTGATTTGTTACCAAATTCTGTGTTTTCCGTTTTAATTTTTTTTAATTCCAAGTTTTTAGATTCAAGAACAAAGGAAAGAGTCTCACCTAACACATTTCACTGTATAGGCGTGAAATTATTTGCATTATTACATTCCCTTATTTGGATGAAAATCGAGTTGCAGCTTGTTGTCTACATCACTATGAATGGAAAGACACATTTGTGTTTTAATAATTTTTTACTTATGAGTTATTGATCCAAGAAGTCGAAATCTATGAATATATTTCCAACTTCCACAGCAAAGGTTTTTCCTTTTATTTGGCAATGGAGCTGTGTAAATAATGCTTGTAATCATTGGCAAAACAGATCTTTATAAGTTATGTCAGTATTTTGGCAAATTGCAGAAGTCATAGGGCCCTAGGTAAGTGCTGACTTGCCATATGCTATTGATGTCCATAAATGCACGCCTATGTGTAAGCCAGGTGAAGCCTCCACCTTCAAACACACATTAGGAATCTTCTGCTCTCAACTCCGAGCAAGAGAGCAAATAATAGTATTTTCATCTGGAGTAACTTCTCAAAGCGCTCCTGCTCCATAATTCACAGTCGATAGTCTACACAGCCTGCTGATATGCTCAGTATGTTCCAAAGGATCACATGCTTACTGAAATGTGGCTTCTGTCTCAATACTTACACACATCAAGCTCACTGGTGGCGCCCAGCTGAACGCCTGTTTCCTTCTTTTCTACTCTTCAGAAGCTCCTCACTGAACTTGTACAGCAGCGATACAATTCAGATTCAGCATCTAAATCTTTTTTGTTCCTTTTTCAGTTACAAAAGTTTACATCATGACAATACACAAAAATGTCTTTCCCGCTATACTGCATTTTGCCTGCATTAGTGTATGAAATTTGAAAAACAAAAGACAAAAACAGCCTCTCTTGC
Source organism: Scortum barcoo (assembly GCA_023238725.1). Lineage (NCBI taxonomy): Eukaryota > Metazoa > Chordata > Actinopteri > Centrarchiformes > Terapontidae > Scortum > Scortum barcoo. Next base: position 16,936,421 of record CM041535.1, read on the forward strand.
TACACATTCGATCTGCCTTATTTCTCTCTTTATTTCAGCTCTGCAGAAACAAAGTCACTACTAACCGCCATATTAGGTATATCCTGCCATAGTTTCTTAATACCTGAAAAGTTCTCTTCTTGTATTATATCAAAACTGAATCTCGCCCACAAACTCCCACAACTTCAGACACTGGCTCTATAGGAGAATAGCCCAAATTACATTTCTCACACCTTCTGGTATATGTAATGCAGAGATGAAATAAAAAAAGAATTGTTTGTTGACCAGAGAAAGCAAAACTGTGCAAACATCTTATTTCTGCTTCACACGCTGCGAGACAACAGTACAGTGAATTGTACACAAACTGCAGGTGTCTAGAATACATGAAAACAAACAGCCAAGGTATATTATAAAAAAGGTCAACAACATTCAACTATAAATGCTTTTGGTTTGCTTATTATTTCATGTCTCAGCCCAGCAGGTGCGCTCATTAACACGCTGAATCCAATTATGCATGTGCATCAACAGCCAAACAAGCACTCGATACCTCCTGTCGCGTCAAAATGAACTTCAGTTTTTTTTGGAAAACCAACACAGGTCTTATTTTGTAGTTTCACAAACTGCATGGAAAAAGAGAAAAATGCGAAACATACCGCAGCTAGTTCCAATTAGTGCCAACATTTATTAATATAGCAGTTAAAAGTATAGCAGTGCAAACTAACATTATGTGACGAAAAAAAAAAAAAAAAAAAAAGAGCCCTCACAACTTCTTCGGGTCTATTGGCTCATCAAGTGCCATATGTCCACTTTAATAAGTTGGAGCAAATATTTTTGAGTTAAACCCTCAGAATGTATGTCACATCATGAAGGCACACTGACATTACTGATGACATATTAAAATGCAAATTTACATTTGGTTGGAATCTCATTTTGCAGTTGAAAGCCAGGGGTCAAACGGAAAACATAATTTTGGATGTAGTGATCATGAAGAGGAGCAAGCCAATTATTCTTATCATCAGTTATGACTTAAATCAGTTTTTGCTTACATTTGCTCCCCTTTTGATATGTTCTCAGAGTCCTACTTTATCAGTTTTATACAGTTATTGTACTGCAAACAAGCCAGTGGCTTGGAAATCTACATTGAATTCATAGGTGCCTTTTTTAAATCTGAAATCTGACATTTACACTTTTAGAACTTTAGATTTGCAACTAGGATTTTTCAGCATTTATCATACACGAAGAACCTAAAAAGAAATGAGAGATTACAAATAGTTAACAAGCCTTTAAAAGATGCAACAGAAGCACACCCCTTAGGCACTTTATTTTAATTTCTCTATGTTCAGAAAACAGAACAAAGTCAAAATAACGATCAGTAAAAAAATAAGAGAGCAAGGACAGCAATGAATTCCTGTTTGTAATAAAGTGCCTGGCCTGCCATGCCATATTCATAGACGAACAGATATTATTTTGTACACTGTATTTGCATTACAAACTCATTGCCTATAGAGGAGCCATGCATACATATTGGCAAATCAATAACTTCCTTTTGGGTTGCCATCTCAAAGCCCTGCTTGGAATCTAATTAAAATCCTGACTTATGTTCACATCAATACGCATGTATAATATACCCCAGAAATTTTTCAAAAGGTGTGTCTAATTTAACATCTTGTATGAGTGCATACACACATACTTTCTTACTCTGTGTGTGTGTGTGTGTGTGTGTGCAGTACTGTTTGTGTCTATACATGCATAACGACTTTAGCGTACTTACTTGTACAGTCATATTTCGCTGTGTCTTGGATTGTGTGTGTGTATGTTGCCTCATTATAACGATCTGAGGGCTCTCTAGTCTCTGAAGTGAAGCCTTTCATTACACATGCTCATACCAGGTGACAGTCACATGTGCGCGCGTGTGTGTGCCTCCTGCAGTCAGCTGCGATGGCATCCTGTCACAGTGTCTGCATAACAGACGAATGTTAATAACAGCCCACACTGTTCAGTGGCACCTGCCAGTCAAAGAACGCACCCCTGACGGTCTCTGCCCTTATTTCAGGCAAGAATTAACACCCTTTAACACTACAAACTAAATCTAAGTGAGGGAAAATGAGGCAAACAGTTGAGGGGCAGAGATAAATTCTAATTACACATTACCTTCCAGCCAACCAGTTTTTAAATTTTTGAAAAACGCTCATAGTATTTCAAAGTATCCACCTCCTAGTCACTGAATTTTTTTCTAAACATGATGTTAGATGATCAGGTTTTATAAATAGCCCTGGTGTGTCACAGCACATGAATTATTCTACTTTATACGATTGATAAATGCGTGACATTTTTCATCCAGTAGTAGTATAGTGAAGCTTTTCAGGATGTGACCAACCACTCATCCATTCTGCATTATTCAGGGCTTGACACCAGCACCCTTTTTCCTGTCATCGAATCATTTTAAACTAACAGAAGTTTCAGCATGTTCAGAACCTTTTCAGATGCTTTTTTGGCCAAATTCAGAATTCTGGTTCTCTCAGTTACTTCTAACATTTTCATGCTGTCTTTGAGCCAGTTGATGGGAGCCGCCAACATTTTCTACTGCTCCATGTAGTGTTTTCAGTCCTTTTCTGAACACACCATGAAGAAAACCCCATTCCTGGTGCCCATTAATTTCATACAATGGTCCTCAGGGGATGGTTGTTCTATTAACATGTACTTACTTGACTACACAGCAAACATGTCAACAGGGTGATGTGCAAGAGGATAGGTCACATTTTTTAACAACTCATTTAATGTAAGAGGCATGTTACGAATTTCCAGTGGCATTTTTGGCACAGAGCCTCATTATCTACTGACCCTTCAGTACGTGTGCCTGTGTGAGCGTGTGTGTACATGCGTGTATGGCCGAGCTCTCTGGGGTAAATAGACCATTTACTTGTGCCATTCTTAGTAGAGGGAAATAATCTGCACTCTCATTAACCCCAATTTCCTCTATCGAGACAGCTCTAGCCTGTCATTATTTTCATTTCAATTTCTTCTTCTGCTATGCCATATCTCCTCTTTTGAACCAGGTATCAAAGATAAAAGGTTTATCCATCGCTGCAGCGAAGAAGGCAACTGTTGCCATGGAGATGGCGGCCTACCTGAATGTTTGCCATTGAAACAGGTCCCAGAGAGAAGTCATAGCCTTATGTTTTTTAACACATTTTTTGTTAGAAATGACAAAAACTGAAATTCATCCTAGAGTGCGTGATAAGACAAATCATAAAGATAACTTTAAGAAGACTTGTGAACCTAAAGCTCCACAATTTTTGCAGGTAAGAGCCAAAATGTTGCTGCTACTATAGCTAGTTGTCAATTACATTGCAGTAAAATATGGTTTGGTAAAAATAAAAAACGAAGAAGCGTACCCTCCTTGGGACTGAGCCAATGTTGAGTTCAGCAAGTAATGAAAACCAATAAAGTGAGCATTTTGTAATGGTTACTGCATTTCTGTATGGGTGTATGTTTTGAGGGAAGAATACTTGTCTTCTGCAAATTATTTCATTTTCTTCTTACTCAGAGAAAAAACTCTTTATAAAAACCCCAAAGAGATAAAAATGAAACAGAGGCAATAAGCAGGAGATGGAAACGGAAGGGATGTATAAAAGTCCACAGTGAAGAGAAGGCAAATGTTGCACTGCTGATTTCCTTCCACAGTTTATAAGATGTGCGGGAAAGTTAACTAACATCATATTAGGTTTTTGATAAAAAAAACAAAACTTCTATTTTAAAAGTTCAGCTCCCTGTGGTAATAACTTTCTATATCGGAAACACACATTATCTTGTCCTCCTCTACTACCTCCTTGATGACTCAAAACTTTTAATGTGCTTTACTTTTACTGCAATAGTTATTTTGTCACAGTTGGTAGCATTTTCAGGAAAAGGTGAAATCAAACTCATTTTGCAACATTACAGCAGTAATTTGCATGATGCATGCGCCTGCATTTGGGAATTGATGGAGTTCAATTTCAAATAATCTCAGTCTGATGAATCTGATTCTGAGTGAAGCAAATACAACCTCTTCAAGAAAAAAATGTAATAAACTTCATTATGTATGTAACTATAGACAGAAAAAGATATGTAGAGATATTGGCATTCTGCTATTTTGAAAGTGCATCCAGGAACTGTTATTCTATACTGTGGTATGTGTGAATAAAACCTTCAACTACTTAATTTATTTCACATTCTTTAAGTAATTCAGAGTCTGTTCAATACACTTCCATAGCTTACTGACATTTTTATCCAGTCATCAGTGTATTCCCTTTTTTACTCAGTTGGTCATCTATTGATAAATCATTTTCTTAACTTTCAGCTTTCTTTCAGCCTGCTTCCCTCCTCTCCCAAAAGTGCAGTCGCATTTGCAGCAGACTGCCAATATCCGCATCTACAAAAGACGATGCCCGCACAACAAACAATTAAAGATATATTTCTTGTTTTGGTCCAATTTTGCAGAAAATTGCAGTCATTTTGGAAATAAATAAGTCATCATTCTAGCATAGTGTCATTGTGTCATAAGCCTCTTTTGTATTATACTAAGTCAGGCAGAATCCATGCAGATTAAGGCCGATTTTAACCCGAAATTAGTCACTCAAGACATCCCAGTCAAGTCTCTGCTGAACAAATGACCGGATGGATTTTTCAAACGTCAGAAAATCTTGTTCAATTGTTTTACAAAAGTGTACCCGTCAACTGATCACATCCACTTAAGTCACAGCTTCTAGCCGAGCAAAGAGGCTAATTAAAACATGCAGTGTGATTTAACACAATGTACAAAATTAACAAAAATGCACACCATCTGCCCAGATTAACACTACGAGCTGCAGCATCACTCTAATACACAGTTTGTTTGTGTGACTACTCACACCAGATTTGTGACTTCATCTACTTTTTGACATCCTAAACGTAAATTTTGTTGGAAAGAGAGCTACTGTGACTCCACTCACACTAAATTATTACCTCTGTCAGTCACTCTATATCCATCTTGGACTTTGACTGTGTCATTACCAGGCCTAGGGTTCAAATTCATATTCTTACAGCTCAACTAGATGAGTACACGCCTACGGATGCAGAGACAAACCCCCATACAGCGGGTTCGATCCCAAACCAAGGCTCATCTCTTCTCCCTGTGACTGACTGGCGACCAGTGAGAGCTGGGATAGGCTCCAGCATCCAGTGAGACACGATAAGCGGTACAGAAAATGGATGGATTTAGACCAGATTATTATACACTGCTCAAAAAAATAAAGGGAACACTAAAATAACACATCCTAGATCTGAATGAATGAAATATTCTTATTAAATTACTTTGTTCTTTACATAGTTAAATGTGCTGACAACAAAATCACACAAAAACTATCAATGGAAATCAAATTGTATTAACTCCATGGAGGTCTGGATTTGGAGTCACACTCAAAATTAAAGTGGAAAAACACACTACAGGCTGATCCAACTTTGATGTAATGTCCTTAAAACAAGTCAAAATGAGGCTCAGTAGTGTGTGTGGCCTCCACGTGCCTGTATGACCTCCCTACAACGCCTGGGCATGCTCCTGATGAGGTGGCGGATGGTCTCCTGAGGGATCTCCTCCCAGACCTGGACTAAAGCATCCGCCAACTCCTGGACAGTCTGTGGTGCAACGTGGCGTTGGTGGATGGAGCGAGACATGATGTCCCAGATGTGCTCAATGGGATTCAGGTCTGGGGAACGGGCGGGCCAGTCCATAGCATCAATGCCTTCGTCTTGCAGGAACTGCTGACACACTCCAGCCACATGAGGTCTAGCATTGTCTTGCATTAGGAGGAACCCAGGGCCAACCGCACCAGCATATGGTCTCACAAGGGGTCTGAGGATCTCATCTCGGTACCTAATGGCAGTCAGGCTACCTCTGGCGAGCACATGGAGGGCTGTGTGCCCCCCAAAGAAATGCCACCACACACCATTACTGACCCACTGCCAAACCGGTCATGCTGGAGGATGTTGCAGGCAGCAGAACGTTCTCCACGGCGTCTCCAGACTCTGTCACGTCTGTCACATGTGCTCAGTGTGAACCTGCTTTCATCTGTGAAGAGCACAGGGCGCCAGTGGCGAATTTGCCAATCTTGGTGTTCTCTGGCAAATGCCAAACGTCCTGCACGGTGTTGGGCTGTAAGCACAACCCCCACCTGTGGACGTCGGGCCCTCATACCACCCTCATGGAGTCTGTTTCTGACCGTTTGAGCAGACACATGCACATTTGTGGCCTGCTGGAGGTCATTTTGCAGGGCTCTGGCAGTGCTCCTCCTGTTCCTCCTTGCACAAAGGCGGAGGTAAGCGGTCCTGCTGCTGGGTTGTTGCCCTCCTACGGCCTCCTCCACGTCTCCTGATGTACTGGCCTGTCTCCTGGTAGCGCCTCCATGCTCTGGACACTACGCTGACAGACACAGCAAACCTTCTTGCCACAGCTCGCATTGATGTGCCATCCTGGATGAGCTGCACTACCTGAGCCACCTTGTGTGGGTTGTAGACTCCGTCTCATGCTACCACTAGAGTGAAAGCACCGCCAGCATTCAAGAAGTGACCAAAACATCAGCCAGAAAGCACAGGAACTGAGAAGTGGTCTGTGGTCACCACCTGCAGAACCACTCCTTTATTGGGGGTGTCTTGCTAATTGCCTATAATTTCCACCTGTTGTCTATTCCATTTGCACAACAGCATATGAAATTGATTGTCAATCAGTGTTGCTTCCTAAGTGGACAGTTTGATTTCACAGAAGTGTGATTGACTTGGAGTTACATTGTGTTGTTTAAGTGTTCCCTTTATTTTTTTGAGCAGTGTATTATGGTTAAATAAACAACTCACTAATCCATATTCTATTTTTTTTTAATCGACTGATTGGATCTTTACTGGCTCTTCAGTGTCTGTGTGCTATTTGACAATGTTATTACTGGTGGCTGGCCCTTTGAAACGGGCATCACTTGTAAAATAGCCTTCAGATGGAGAAATGTCTGATAGACACAATCTGTCTGGAGAACTTCAGATAGCTAACTGTTACACTTGAAGAAATATTAGAAAACTTTTATGTGTGTATGACAGATTTTTTTTGGCAGATATGAAACAGGAGAGGAAATATGAATCAGGGATAAAAAAAAGTGAAAATGTATTATTGAACTGGATAAAAAAATGTGAAAAAGATAATACATATCAAAAATAAAGACACAAATAAAGAGATACATCTTGTCATTAGTGTGACAGATACAGTATTTACACTTGTAAAGAAATAGAGCCTCTGTGGGGTTTTTTTTTCCCCTCATACCTGTGAGTCGTTAAAACAATGTAATGGTTTCCCTCTGTTTACCATCACATGTAAAAAGTCCCTTGAATAGACATAAAATAGATTCATTTGCTTAGTTTAGTTTTCCAGATAAAAGATCTCCCTCCCCCCTTGTTTAAAAAAAAAAAAAAAAAAAGTACTTAACTTAATAATCGCTGATGTGTTATATCAGAGAAAGTGCCAGACATTTATTTCTGAGAAAATGCTGCAGATAAGGGTGTTTGGGTTACTCTGCTGTCAATTACAACTTGGTGTAGATCATTTCATAACCATCTCCCTCTAAGTGTCTGTTCATGTGCCTCCCTGTTTCATTAATTTGCTATAGTCTGATCCTCTGTCCTCCTCTCTTTTGGCAAAATGATCCAATGTCTTTGTGGTTCATCATTACCCGCCATGTGACAGGAACCTTTGTTAATTTGTGATTGTGATAATTGTCACTACATGTTGCTGTTGTGGGGAGTCTGGTACCGTTGGCAGTCATAAAGTCAATTCCTTTGACAGCCTCGATGAAATAACAACAGGCGTCACAGATATGAAATCTGAGACCACCTGCCTTGTGTAACAGCTTTTTGGAGAGTTCGGAGGGACGGAGAGATGAAGAAACTCCTCTGAAGGAAGAACGTTTTCTTAGCCAGAAATCCTCAAGGGAGTTGTTTTGTGGTTATGGTAAGACAAAGGCCTTAGGATGGGTGTAGGGTCTTATGTGTCGGACAGTACTCTGGTCAGTGTATGAATTTCTTTAATGATCTTGTTGTGCTGTTAAATTATTATCATGTGTGTGTGTGTGTTTTGATGACTCCTTGGGTAGTGCTATATTGTAGCTATATAAGCTTCAGAGGTATCCAGTTAATAAACATTTATTGCTAATGCCTTGGTTGTCCCTTGAAAGCAATGAAAGAACCTTTAACCACACACGCGATCCCCATGGTTTCAATGAAAACCCACTTTAATCACATTACCAACCTTATTATCTTTTTTTTTTCTCTTTTCTCCCCTACAAACCCTAATGTATGCCACTAGACTGTACTGTACAAATGTGATGTGCCTGTGTTTTTGTATATGCCTGATTGAGGGCCGCCACATAACAGTACCGTACCCATTTCAAACATTCAGTGCTCATCAATGACCTATGAAGGGATGAAAGGTTAAAACAAACTCCTTACAGCAAGCAGTTCCCAGTGTCTTTAAACCGAGTAATGTCTACTCACAATTTCCCTCAGCGGGTTGTATATGACAGTGAGCTGTGAGCAGTTCCAACAAAGAGTTTTCTCCTCATCTGAAAACATTTTACACATCTCAAGAGATATAACTATCCTCTATTTCATAAGTAAAGGAAGACTGAAGGAAGGTGATAGACTGATAAATCAGCCGGGCTGATACATTGCAGATATTGGTTCTAGTGAATAGTGTATATTATTTTTCTAAAGTATCTTAGTCACAGTTACTTAATAACCAGCTTCTAAGGGAAGCATCAAAACAGTTGGAGACACTATTTTTTATACTCTCAAATAGATTGGTTCTTATTATAAACTCTAAAGTAAAAAATGTCCTGCTAAAATGACACAACGAAGTAACTAATTAAATGGATATTTAACCTGCTGAATGAATAAATTTCTCTCATTAAATCAATAAAATGTGGATGCCTACACAGGTGAACTGAAGCAAACTATCAGTGCAGACTCCCTTGCTGCATATCTGTGGATTTGAATTTAATCTCAAAATGATAGAATATTATTTATGTTGAGGATGGAAGGCTTGAGGGACAAACCATCTCACTTTGCATATCAAAATTTCTGATCTGCCTCACAGCATTAAACTGTCTGCAAAACTTCACCTGAATTAAATCTTGCACTCTGGGAAAGCAGCCTGTATTTGGGAGAGCAGCAGTGTGGGTCTCGACAATATCTGCAATAGCATTCATAAAAACCACTGTAATGTTGACTTAACTGATGGTAAAACTTGAGAGATAGGAGATCAAAAAAGAAATAAAGCAACCATTTGAATGTGGAAATACTATCTTAAAGAAAATGCTTTGAAGAACTCAGAAAAGTCACAGCTGCAACTGAGATTAGCAGTTGAACTACTGACTGTTTTAATTTGAGTTAGTGTATAGTGTGAGGGCATTCACTGCAAAACATAAAACGTTCAATTAACTTGGATTCATTTTACTCTCAAGTACATATGTGGGTATCAGTCAGACTTCTTTAACCTAAAGAAAAACACTGAAATATTCAACTGTCTCATTGTTAGTCTCTCCAAGTCAGTAATTTTCAGGCTGATATTAATGTTGATTGAATGTTATCAGCATTAACCTGTTTTTAAAACAGTTGTTTCATTGGGTAGCTCAGTCATGTATTCAGAAATCAAACCACAAAACATGTTTTGACCAAAGCTAGGGAAAAAAAAAGAAATTTGAACTTTAACAAGAAAAGTAACAGGTTTATTTGATCGTTATGAGACTGTCTGAAATTCAGAGTTAGGTATTCTTTTCTTTGTTGTTGTTGGCCTGCTGTCTCCAGCTGCTGCAGAATACAAATCAATCTGCACTGTGCAAATGCAGATTTCATCGCCAATCTTTTACAGCTAAATAGCCACGATAATGCTCTGCAAGCCCTCCAATTTACAGGTGGAGCAAATTTACATCCAAAAGGTCCAAATAAGACAGCTGCTAACATGTAACTACTGATAAATTGATAATTTTATTTCAGGGCTGTGCAATAAAATAACCCATCTGGTGTCGCAGTCCTCAAGGTTGGAGTGAAACAGAAGTCTGGTGAAATTCATAACTATCCACATAGCTCAATTGATGGCATTTTGTCACATTGCCTACTTGCCATTTCTAAAGCAAATCTGCCCCACTGAGAAAAAAAAAAGGATTTAGGGAACACTGGTGAGAATAATACTCTCTGTGAGAATAAAACTGAACAGCCAACATGTGCTCAAATAAAAGAGGCATCAGGTCTGATCATGTGTTTCTGGCAGCAAGACAGATAAGCCTAAAAAAGAGGCAGTCTCTCACAGCGGGCTTAGCCATGCATCTTTAGACAGATGCACACACAGAGTAACACATTCTCAAGTCATGAACACACATACATATACATGAATACAAGGAGATATTCCTGTAATTTTTCTTTCTCCCTCCATAGCTCCTTTTTCAACCCCACTGATACAGATACACATGCACAAACACACACATACAACAGTATTAAAATGATGTCCTGGCATGGTGCTCTCCTCTCCATCTTGGTGATAGTTTCATTTTTATCTCTGTTCTGGTGATTTATAGAGCAAACGGGCTGCTATTAGTTAGCTTAAAAAATGGCTGTGCACTGAGAAATACCAGTCTTGATTGGATCAGACATGTTCCTCTGTACTTCCCAGAGCTTAGAAAACCCAAATACATTCAGCAACACACTCTCACATACGGTATGCACACCGAAACCCTAACAAAGTTTTCTTTGTTTCAAGAAATCAATTTGAATTTATGTTACTTTGTAGCGGTTTGACAGCGATTATAAGAAAATATTTTTTTTCAAACCCCACAAAGGATACATACCATTAAGATGGACATGAACCCTACTTGTACACAATATACATCAACAAGACATTATACACACAGACACACACAAGCTTTGAATGCTTTCTTTCAAATGTATTTAAATCAGCAAAACAAAAGTCAGGTCATTGCAATCCAGTTCCTTTCGACACAAAACTCCACTCTGGGAGACCCGCAGGACGCGGTGAGTTCAATCCAGTTTTTTTTTCCCCCAATATAAACGAAAATTCCACTTCGGGTTTTACTAGTATTCAACAAAAAATCAAAACAAGGAAGTCATTCCCCAAAATCCATACTCAAAAGAAAAAGAAGAAAACGGACAATACAAGCCAGGGAGGAATAACTGGACCCAAGGCTAACCAACTCACAATGCTGGCGGATGAATTATCCTGAGCTCCGGTGGTTTTGTTGGTAGAAACCAGTCAGTTTTAGGCAGGGTGGAGCCAGATTTCCTCCTTGAGATCCGGTTCCAGAGCACGTTCGTTAAACTTACTTGATTGACGCGAAAAAGCCGAGTAGGCCCTATGGAGGACGACAGCTGCGAGCTCCCAACTTGCCGGCGTTTTTGAAGGGGATGAACGTAACCAGACTTTCCCCCCCCCCCCTTTATTGAAACGGCCGTGTCACCCATCATTGAGTGCTACTACTAAAAGTACCTCAAAATTGTACTTACTTCTACTTACTTATGTAGATTTTCATCACTGACGGCATATTTTCCACATCTTAGCGGGTGTCATCTGACAAGTCATCAACTGTGACTTCCCAACTCAACATTTGTTTCAGTTAATTTGTTCATCTTATACACATACAGACAGAAACTAAATAAAAGCCACTTTAGGGAAACATTAACTAAAATGCAGCATATCTACTCACTTGCGCCTTTTCCCCTTTCTCAGTTGGCGTTTGCCTCTGACAGGCTTACAGATAAGATCCACTCTCTCAATGTTCAGCAATCAATCAATAGAGAAATGAAAACTGTGAGTGTGACAATGATAAGGCTCACCCAGTGATGCTCATAAACACAGCTGGTATGAGTCAATCAACAGAGACTTATCAGCAACTATTTTGATAATTGAATAATCATTTGAATTAATCATTCTTTTTTAAAGGAAAAAAAAAACAAACATTTGCTGGTTTCAGCTTTGCAAAAGTAAGTATTCAGTCTTTTTCTTTGTCATATTTAATAGTACAATCAGTCTCTTTGAAGACATGAACATGGGCTGCGGGAAATTACACTTTTTACAATTGCAATTACTTGAGAAAATAATATTACAATTTGTATGCCCCTGTTTGAAGTTAGTGAATTAATCCGACAATTTCTTTTTTTTTTACTTTTCTAAATGTGTACTCTATGACATCCATAACAAGCACAAAGATGTGAAGAACCAAAAGGAGAGACTGAAATAGCAACAGACAATGAGAGAGGGGGGTGAAATGATTGAGATGTAGAGAGAGAGAGAAGCAAAGAAATTGAGCAGTGAAAATGAAAAATAAAGCAAACACAAGAGGGAAGGAGGTGATGGGGAAAGAGAGGATGAGCTGTATAAAGAGATACTAAAGGGGAGAGATCGAGCGAGAGTAAAAATGAAGACAGACTGAATAGGAAGGATAAAACTGAAGAGAACACTGAAAGGAGATGCCAAAAGATTTAAAGAGGGCAAGAGGGAGGAAAGGCCAGGTAACAAACAGATGGAGAAACAGAGAGAATGACAGAGTGGCAGTAAAAAAAGAGAGACAGGAAGAAAAATACACACACACGAGAGAACAATGGATGCTAAACCAATCCATTTTAATCTGACATACAGTATAAGACAGATAGCCACATAAACCTAAAACAGACAGAAACAGAGAAATAATAAAGATTTGGTGGCTGGATATGGAAGTTCATTTTATACCTACAAATTTTGAATTTTGATGACTTCGATAGTAGAAATCAGAAAATGTGAAATATTACTGAGAAGAATCTGCGGACTGAAAACACACAACGAATGTCATTCAGTCTTCAAAATTGTACATTTACTTCACCATGGTAAGAAAAACAAAACAAAAAAACAAACCAAACACATGAAGAAAGGTCAGGTGGCAGATCAGTCGAAGCAAAGATCTCCACCCCAACTCTAGAATCAGTAGTAGAGTCGTCATGTACCCGACTGTCTGCTCTGTCACCGCTGATTTTCCACCATACCTTGATCCCCAAAATGTATTAGACAATTGAGGCAAATCCTGTAATGTGTCCTATAGATATATATAAAAAAAAAGAAAGTGGGGTATCGCTCCCGTGTTTGTGATTTAGGCTGAAAAGGTGATACATATTTTTACATGAGACTTCTGCCCTCTGCAGTTTAAAATATATATTTTTTTATATATATTTTTTTTTATTCAACGGAGTGCTTTTTGTTGTGCAGCAGTCTGATGATTTTCTTTTGCCCTCAAGACCTTTTTCTACCAAATATAAAATCTCTCTAAGGCATTCTTACAAAGGGAGTTTTACCCCTTAAACCTGGACACATTCATATATTTCATTGGAGGCCTAAAGGCTCTTAAACAGGTAAACTCTGTCTGTCTGTCTGTGACTTAAGCCCTCTCTACATTCCTCTGTAGCCTCACAAATGAATGTGTATTGGTATGTTATTCATCCAGCATGTCTTGCCATGTCTTTGCCTCTCTGCCCACCTTATTACAGTATCTGTTAGCTCCGTCCATCTATCTGTCTCTCTGTAGCAGCGTCAGGCATATAATGCTATAAAGGTGCAGTCCACCCAATAAAGGGGCTCTATTAAATACAGCCTCAAGTAAGTGAAAAGCCAAGACCATTCCCTCTTCAAATCCTGTCTGTCACTGCCAACCAAGGTCACCTGAGTGTGTGTGCGAGTGCATGTGCATGCTTGTTTGTCACTTTTCTTCAAGGTCACAAATAGCTCTTAATAAGGCAGACCGGGAGAGAGGAGGGTGGTTAAAAGGGAGATAAACAAGGAGAATGGAAGTAAGAGAAAAGAACGGAGCAAGACAAAAGGTGGAAAGTGGGAAAAACAGGTATGGGTGCAAAGATGACGAATACTGTGGCTGGATTCGGACTCACTTTTAAGTCATTTTTGAAAAATCTGAGGAACGTGCTGCCTAAAAACAACTGTCAGTGTTTCAGAAACACAAACTCCCTTCTATCTGTAAGTGTTTCGAGCAGCAGTTTGTTTGACTGAAGAGCCAAATAAGCATAACACTTCTATAATCGCAGTGAAGAAACACTCAAACAACTACTCTTGAAGTCTATTTTGCAGTACAAATGATCATTTTTAGCTGAAATTTTGAGTGCAATCATCATTTCACTACTAATTTACACTTTGCACTGTTCGTTCAAGCTGTTTGTGAAAGTGTAAATAAATGGAAGCCAAACAAAATATCCTTCATGAAATGCCACTCAGGAATTTGTATTAGTGTTTTAAGTTTTGGAGAAACTTTCAGTTATTTTTTTAATAAAGTTAGTTGTGCATTAACAGAATCTAATTAAACAGCTTCCCATGTGTGCAACTAACAGACTAAACACCCATTAAGGTAAAGTTTAGCTTAAACACTGATGGAGGTGTCAAGTTTGATTTTTGTGTGTGTGTGTGTGTGTGTGTGTGTGTGTGTGTGTGTGTGTGTGTGAGGTTAAAATTCAGGATGCTTCACAAGCTGAGGTCTTGAAAGTTCATACACAATGTCAGCACAAAGGATGCATGAGTGATTCTGCAAGTGTGTGAGTGTGTGTGTGTGTGTGTGAAAGAGAGGAATAAGGGCGGGGGAGTGAAAGAGTGAGTGAGAGTGTGTGCGTGTGTGCATGTGTGTGTGTGTGTTTGTGTGCTGCAATGTTAGCATGCCCTTGGTGCCCTCTCCCCAATCAATCTAAGCAGGAAGTGTTGGGTTAGCCCCGCCCCCCTGCCAGGGCTAAAGGAATTAATATTAATCAAGAATTGATTAAGGCCTTAACACTGACCAGTCATTATTCACAACACCATCCTTCCCTCTATTCATCCTTTTCTGTCTATTCCTCGATCCTGAACTCTTTCCATCCACCTTTTCACTTTCACTTTCTAACCCATCATTGTGTATGCATTCCCCATAGCTTCTTTTTTTTGTGTCCTTTTTTTACTGAAGCTCACCATTCCTTCAATCCTTACCTCTCATCAGATGTTAAACGTAAACCCATGTGTCATTCCCTCATCTTCCTTCCTCAATTTTTTTCTCCTCTATGTGCCTACCACTTCATTTTCATTATTGCTTCTGTTCATCTCTCCATCCGCCCATCTATTATCCCTTCTTCTACCTGCATATTCCAATCAATGCCCCCCCCACACACACACACACACCTTTTTCTTCCTATTATTCTCTCCATGTATTTACTCGATCCATCCAACCATCCCTGACTTCATTCATCTATCCATCCTTTCTCACAATTCCTTGGAGACACAGCCAAAAGCTCCAAGAGGGGGAGAAAATAAGAGCAATGGAGTGAGAGAAGGAGACGAAGGCATACTGAATAAAAAGAGAGAAGAGGGGAGAGAAAGGGAGAGCGGGACATGGCCAGCTCAATAAAACACAATAGGCCATTGTTCTGACATGACATTACTCACCTGGGTAGAAAATAGAGAGAAGAGGGAGTTTAGGGGTAAAAGAGAAAGAGAAAACAGAAGATGAGAGAGAAAGATGGAAAGAGAAGACAAAGGCAGCACAGAGGGGGAAAAAAAAAAAAACAGTAGAGTGTTTGAGGGAAGAAGACGGCCATCTGCCACAGCAACAACAGGGACATCAGGACAGAAAACTAACTTTCCTTTTTCTCCTCCTGCAGCTCGTCCTAAAATGAACCCTTCTCCAACTACACCTGTGTGTTTAATGAATAAGCATATTACATCACCGGCTATGAGGTGGACTCATGAAGGACTTTTGAGCATGTAAAGCAAAGGATACATAATTTCATTAGGTTAAGACTTTGAAAACGTTTGATTAGGATTAGGTTGCACTTTTTTTTAAATCACATTTCCTTTTTCAGGTCACTTTATTGTTTCAATATTTAACCAAGGTTGCAGTCTTTTCTACTTTATCACCAGTGTGGGTGTTGAAAAAAATCTGCAAAAATTTTAGTCAAATATTATTGTTTGTTACTGATCATCTTATCTGCCTCTAGAGACTAATTTACAATTTAGTTTAGAAATTATGCTAATGGAAAATAAAGGATGTTTTAAAATGTGTGGTAAGTTTAGGCTTAACTAAATCAACTTTAATCAGTCTAATAAAGTGGCTTTTCCTGCCAACTAATGGTGACAACATGCTTTTTCCACACTCTGTGCAGCTGTCATATACTAAGCTACATTACGGCTGGTTGTGGATGTGATGTAAGAGATGGCTAAAGGTAAAAGAGAGCGGTTCAAACTTACACTTTAAGCCATGGAGGCCAGTTTAGCAATGTTTTTCCACCTTCCAAAATCTGGTGTGGAGCTACTCTTTACGATTAGGGAAAGCTTGCTGAAGTTAATAAAAAAGCTTATGTGTGTGAGTTTATGTGATGTATGTGACAGGACTGTGGTCTCCTCTAACCTTCCACCCCCTGACACAAGGAGCACATTATTTCTGGGTGATTGGCGAGGGATGAAGGTCACATCGTGGCAGGTCTGTCCCAAACCTCAACCAACAGCTTTGAGTTGCCTAACTCTATCCATAAATGCATTAATCATGCTTTAGTTTCAAGGAACAAATATTGAAAATGAAATGTGCTGACAACCTTTTTGCAGATGGTTGGCCATCCATCAATGTTTCCTCTTTGTTAATTTACCAAAAAAAAAAAAATAAATAAATAAATAATTAGTTATATATGACCAGATTTTTTTGGAAAACAATGCTAGATGCAGAAATTTAGGTGTCATTCTGGCTGGCAAAGAGTTTAAAAATTGACGGTGAAATGGCTGCAATTTAAAAAAGGAAATATAAATGTATTATCAGAGTGAGTGATGGATGATGTCACTTCCTCCTAAAAATTATGTCATTTAATGTTCTAAATCTCTGGTGGGCTCCAGCGATGCAATTCGTTTTACTGTTATAGGATACATATACAGAGGAAAGCAAATTATGCTTGTCAAAACTCCCACTTTTCTGTGTCCTCATGTTAAATGTAGCGAGCAGCCACATGTCAGGAAAATTACACTGTGTTTGTCAATATGAATAGGAGGTTTATTATATTTGCATCCTTGTCAACAACAAACCCAATGCTCTCTTTTGCTCTCTCCCACATATATACTGTACGCGCGCACACACACACACACAGACTCCTGAAATAAAAAAAAAAAAATTTCCTTGTTTATATATATATATATATATATATATATATATATATATATATATATATATATATATATATATATATATATATATATATATATATATATATATATATATATATATATATATATATATATATATATTCACATTTTGCTATAAAAATACATAAAACAAACACACTGACAAATTCTCGTAGTCTCACATAAAGCCTGTGCAGTATTGACTCACATTTCACTAACATGGCTATAACTTGTTTTTATGCCATTGTTGTTGGTGGTAGTGGTTTGTAAATGAAAGCCTGTCTCGCAGTCCTCCGTGGAGTCAAATACTGAAATTATTCCAAACAGAAGTAGGCAGGCAATCGAGTAGCTTTTCTCCGCAAAGAATGACCCACCCAAAGGCGGATCTGGTTGATATACATTACTGACAGATCATTCTTCTTTGGAAACTCAATGTCCAAACAGATTTGATTTGCTACAAATAAGTGCAATTCAAGCAGCCATTTATCAACACAAAATAGAACAGGAATATCCCAGTTTCTCCGAGTTCTTTCAACACTGTACAACGAGCCTATATTAACAAAAGAAAGGCGTCAATATTAATGAATCCTCATGGAAATTTAAATGAACTCCAAAATGAATTTTTGAAGTAAAAACTCAACATTTTTAACTATTTAACCCATCCAGGTCCCTGATTATGTCAACGTGATCAAATGACAGTTGATTCAGCACAGTTTGCAGCTGGTAGCTCGGGCTGTTCTTCCTTCTTCATTTCTTTTTTGTGTTTGTTTTACTGCAGCTTATAAACAAGTTCTGCTTCAGATTTATTGGATAAGCATGACATTTTAAAGAATGCTTCCTTCCCCACTGAATTTGGGCCACCGGGTTTCTTGCACCCTGCCTAACTGTGCCGGTTCACTGCGGTCAGGTGCACAGAGAAGAAAAATGGAGAAAGGACGACTGTGACTAACTTAAGCTAGCAAGCACACCCTATTCTGCTTCAGTGGTTGAGAACAAATAGTGTTTACTACAAAAACCTGAGGCCAAATGTATACAAGTAGAAAAAAAAAAAAGCTGCTGTCAGTGTTTTGTAGAGGTTTAAAAGTTTAAACAGAATAATGTGTTTGCTAAAGTAAATGACACCAGTCTAATTGAAAGACCACAGTTATGGTGCAACATGACTACATTTTTTTGATAAGATTAAAAAGAGTGAATGCTGCTAATTTGTTCACTAGCATATCATTACATTTAAACTAATGTTTAGCATGACTTGCATGACTGGTGCTTCCAGTCCTCACACACTTCCTGGATTTTTATTAAGGAGAATTTAATGTGACTCAATATCAATGACATTAGATTAATAATAATATTTAGACTGTTTATTATTTAAGAAAGCCACATGATTATTTTTGGTAACAGTGTGCAATGTGCATTTTTTATGGTTACTATCTTGAATATTGTATAACACAGGATCAGCACTAAGAACCTGCCATGTTCTTCCTGTCTCTGATACACTTGACTAATAAGGTGTGAAAATGGAGGAACTTCTGGTGATATATGGAATGGATAAAAATGTTATAATGCATGCACACACACACACACACACACACACACGCTTTATCTCCATCTGTACAACAGGAAAAAAAAAGACTTTTTTATAATTAGCTTAAACAATATTTGATTTATTGGCTCCATCATTTTGACAATACACTGAAAATGTATTTCCATTCCAGGATGAGTTGAAACTCACCACATGTCGATCACACTCCAGGATAAATTTCTAAAGTCTCACGGATCGATGATTTTGTTTGGACTGAGCAACCAAGAGGTCTAAACTTAAGCATTCTGTGAAACATGTTAAAGAAAATCATGTCTCAGTGACATTATTTTGCAAAATGGTTTATGTGAATCTAATTCTAATCTAATCTTGGGGATATGCCTCATGACAAACCCTGCACAGACTCTCACTCCTCCCCTCTCGTCCTTATACGGACTCCCTAGTCTCGGTATGAGCTTCCATTTCTGTTATCATTTGATGATGAGTTTTTCCTCAATCTTGTCTAAATTTCATGGTTTCATATCCAACTCATCACCAATGATGTATTGGTCTCTTTCACTGTCTTACATTTTTCACTGGAACACTTTCTATCATTTAAGTAATTTTTCGTGATTTCTAAATAAATGGGAAAATCATATAAACTTTAAAAATGATTGTTTACATAACTTCGACAGACAGGGAAAGTGAAAAATTTTTAGTCAGACCTCGACATACCAGACAAATAATATTCTTACAGTGGACATAGTCCTGCACCTAGACAGGTCAGCAGAGGTCACATAATTATTCCTTAGACCTGAATAAATGTGGTGCAGAATACACAATTATACACAAACACAGCCCACAGGAATGAGATCACATTCACTTTAACCCAAACATCTTGTTAAGGCAAGTTTGATGAACAACTACAGAGGGACCTTTTCCCAGGCAAATTACAGTTGTCAATGGTCCCTGAGGCCCCATTTACATGCATTACTAAAACGCCTTCTGTACCCGAAAATCTTTCTCGATAAGAAAAAACCCATTCAGTAGTCTACACATTAAATTTGATTGGCTCTCTACCAGAAGCACCAAGGTGTAAATAAAAATTACACAGTGTCTCTAGTTAAAATCTGCTCATGGGATGAAAATGCCCTTATTGTATTTAGACATGGCACCACTGTGGGTGGAAAGTATTAATGAATAAACTTGTTTAAACTTGCTGAAAACTTACATGCTTGTGTTTGGTTGTTGCAATTTTTGGATATTTGTTGTTGTACAGGACAATAGCTTATTGCCCGTTGCTGCATTTATGGCCACTTGTTCTGATAAGATACCTTTGCAACATAAGCTTGCAATTTAGCATAAATCCTCCAGTAGGCCAACAGTTCTAAACAAACCCTCATACTGGCTAAACTTATGCGGAAGAGACAACAATGGCAACAGTAAATTACCTGAGCTAGTATATAAACATCATTCGCAGGCTACCAGCAGACATCATGATTCAACTTGAACTAATCATACTTAAAGGAGCAGTATGTAAGATTTAGTGGCACGTAGCAGTGAGCCACTGTTTGAATAGAGGAGACACCAATATTAAATTGATTTTCTTCATGTTTAAATATTTTAAATAAATATTTTATACATAAATCACCTCAAAACCTGGTGATGGAATCACTGATCTCCAGTAACCACGACTGGACGATATAAAAATAAAAAACGATTGCCACCAAATTCAAGCTGTCACTACTATGGAAACATGGCGGTGCAACACGGCAGATTCTGTGGCAGAGGACTCACTCCCTACATAGATATGACGTGCTTATTCCAAGTTAACAAAAGCGCAACTATTTTGAGTTTCAGGTGATTATACACTAATGAAAACATGATAATTATGAATATTAAATTCCATTTTTTCCAATAAACCCCCCTACATACTGCTCCTCTAAATCCGTACTTGAGCGGAAAAACTATTCTAATTGTTTTCACTTGGTCTACCACCGTTCTGACCACTCACGTTTGCTGCCCTGTTGCACAAAGGTGTCACAATGAGTAGTATACTGTATTATCATAGATAGAAATGATGGTCAAAACTACAGGAAAAAAAACCCAAGTTGTACTTCCTTCCTTGAAGCAGTGGCAGAATTTTTTGAACGTCTTTTTCCGTAGTTTTCTCGTGGTGGACACAAGCTGTTCTACCCTTTCTAAGAAGTATTACAGCTACGGCACCTGCTGGGACCTGCCATTCAAGTATTACATTGTGTTTGGACCTATACAGGTTCTGTAAGACTATGTGAGATGTGACTGAAAAGGATCTGGACTAAAAAAAAAAAAAAAAAAAGAAAAAGATTATGACTGAATAGGCAGCTACAACACTCCTCCCTCGTATGGACAGAATGTGGATAACAAGACGGAAATGCCAGCCATACACACAGACAAACACTGAAGACTGACTAAAATAATCTGGGCGTTGAAAACACATGTACATGAATACATTAGCACAATGAAGAGCCAGCACAGGATGGCGGGCAGTGTTTTTCCCCAGCTCACACTCATTTGATAATGTCAGGACTCTGTGAAAAAAACTGATAGGAAACCCAAAACAGAGACAACATTTTCAACTTGGGGGTGAAATGATTTGGTCCAGAAATCATTTCTTTGTTCACTCATCTGTGCCACAAAAACCTTTGGATGCCCACGTTTTGATCGGGTGATTTAAGAACGCATTCAGAGAGGGAAACACACAAGGAGAGAAAGAGATGTGCTTCTCTGCTCATTCAAAAACGCCACAATCGCTCATGTGGAGGAAGGAAGTGAGAGAGAGAGGGAGAAGGCAACAAAAGAGACACTCCTTTTTTTTCCCCGCCTCAAAATCAGCCCACTTTCACCTTTTGTCATTCATTTTTTCTTCATTTTCAAACGCTTTTCATCTCGTGTGCATGTTTCCCCTCTGCTGCAGCAAAACAACATCAAGCGATTCATAAGCATGGCTGCCTCCCAAAATGGAACCTAACATCCCATCAGCCTCTCCAAAGGAGAAGCCCCAAACTTTACCACACACACAGACACACACACACAGAGTAATACAATCTCAAACACCATCCAACTGTTTTATATTAAAGCCTGCACCCATCCACCATATTTATCCATCCAACACACCCCCATATCCTAAGACAAATATCTCACACAAACATATGTACACATTCTCGTTCTTTTCAAACTCCATCTGTTATTCTAAAATCCTCAAGTTTTACTTTTGTGTCCACATACACACAATCTGGAGATTTTTTTTACTTTGCTTTAAAACACAAACACAGTTTATGTTGAAATGATTCTATATGGCCCATCTACAACTTAATTAGTTAAAGTAAAGAGCAGGTTGGTCTCAGCAGCTATAATAGAGCTATAAACCAACTTTACCACTTTTTCAATAGAGAACCTACAGTCTGAAAATCACATTTAAAACAGAGGGAGACAGAGTGATGGAGGGTAAACAGAAAAAGAGAGTAACAGTCCAGGTTCAGAAAGATGAGAACCCGAAAAACAGCAGACGAAATGAAAATAAAAATGAAGAGAAGAAGGAAGCAGAGAGTGGTGCCGAATAAATTCGGAGGTAAATCAGTTCCAGTGGTTGCTTCCTGAAAAGTAGTTTGGCTGCCTTGAGACGGATGGTATCCCAGGACCCAAGCCCAGCACCACTGCAATTACTGGGCCATAATTTTACTGTCATTGGTGTTTCTGAGTCTTGCAGTTTTTGGAAGAGAAGAGTAGAAGCACATGGGCGGACACAGGAACAATATAGGTAGATAGAAATAAAAGTGCAAACGGCAAGTCATAAAATACGAGAATAAAAGTCGCAGGACTTTTAACTGTATTCTGATTGCATTTGCTCTTGCGTGTAGAAAAATGAAACTATCCTGCAGAAAATTAGTTCTTAGTAGGCCTACAGTATGTAGAAACATGGTTAAGATAGTGGTTTGCAGTTGCTGTCCATCATGGAAGTAAACGCTGACCGGTTACATCATTATATACACCTATATCATCTAATTTCATCCAATACAACAGCTCTCCCAGGAATTCGACTTTTACGAGGGTTATAATGTTCCGGTTTGTGTTGACACTGTCAGAAAGGTAATCATTTTTCTTTATGTTTATTATTGAGGTCAGAGTGGATGGTGGTTTTGTACTGGAGTGCATCATACTGAAAGGTGGTTTTAATATTTTCTTCATCCCTTTTACATACATGAGGGGCCGACCATTAAAGCACCGTTCGATAAGATGCACTCCAGTACAACACCAGCACCCACTACAACCTCGATAATAAACATAAAGTAGAATTATTACCTTTCTGACAGTACAAACAAATGCAGAATAATTATAAGCTTAGTAAAAATAGAATTCATGTTGTGTTAGATCACATTACATTGTACAGATGTACTTAATGAAGTGGCCGGATGGTGTGCAGAAACAATAGCCAATACAGCAGACCTGCTCCCTGTGTCCTATCTGGTTCTTCTTCTAAAAGATAAAGGCAGTTTTCATCAGATGATTAGCGGCATAAAAATACACTTAATGGGCTCCTTAAAGTTGAAAACGTTTTAGATATGTTGAAATACACTGGTAACATGGCTTTTAGATTAAAAATAAACTGCTGCCACGTTCTTATACTCAGCAAAAGCCTGAGGCTGTCCCACATCAAACTGTACTCAGTAAAAAAAAATTGATATCTGGAGAGACATTGAGCTCAGTCAAAATCTATAAAACAACAATTCAAATGAATCTTCTGCAACATGTCACGGTGTCCTCCTCTGCATTGGGACTGCAGTGATTTGGCATGTTTTAGGGAAGTGTGAGATCAGAGACTGCAGGTGTTGCCCTTGAGGAATTCCATCATAAGCTTTTAGTGTTTTTCTTATGTTGTAAATGAAAGTGTTAGGGTTAAATTACAAAATTACAAAAACAAATTCTCACATGCGGTTTTAAGATCACTTTACTCCATTAGATCCCACTCACTCTGTCAATGCAAGTGAGAGAAAGATAAGAGTCCTGAAATTAAGCCTAAAGCTAACTTCTATTCATGAAAGCATCTGAGCATTCGGGAGGGGGTTAAATAATCCAATTTTTATGAAAGAGAGGTTTAAAACACACGCTCTTAGGTGTGTGTGCGTGTGTGTTTACTCCTGTTTTGTTTAGTATTGAATTTTTTTGGGGTCTTCAAAGTCAATTGTCCTGAAAGAGAGACCGAAGCAGAATGCGTATTTAATGCATTTTAATGAAATATCGCAAAAAAACCCAAAATAAATAATCTTGAAAACAGCCTGCTCCCACTAACAGGCACCCGGTGAGATTAAATAAATAACAACAAACACAAAAAGACAGAGAGAAATGAGAAAGAGCAAGAAAAAGGAAGACAGGGACAGATAACACGGGGCTTAACAACATTCCACGAGATTTTAAAGCTGGTGGCAAATACACAGCTGATGGATTTAGAGGGAATGCACTACGCTGAGCAGTACAAGAGGGTCCAAGGCCATCAGTAAAACAAGACACAACAATGGCCCAAGTAGCTGATTAGCCAGTTTGGCTGTCCAGTGGAGAGCTCATTTCCATCAAAATGGAAATGAGCTCTCCACTGGACAGTCCAACTGTGTGATAGGCTCACATAGTTTGGTCAAATTACAACATCATTTTTTTCCCGTAAGTGATGTCTTTGTGAGAGAAGCCACACTGCGAGTAATATCTTTCCAAAGTCAAATTCTTTTTTGACATATTTTTGGTCAAGTCTTGTCAGTTCAATTTATATAGCCCAGTAACACAAATCAGAATTTGCACAACAGAATCTGTACAACATACAATAGCATCTGTCCTTAGACCCCTCGAATCGCAGAATTTCAACTAAAATGTTTTATAAACAGGGAAAAAAAAAATCTGAGGAGCAAGAGGAGGGATCAGGAAGTACAGACATGTAATAGATCAACATTCACAGAATTCAAAAATGGAGATCGTAAAACACCTGCCAAAGAATCGCTGAAATCTGGGAACACAGCAAAATCGTGGTAGATCAGATGGATCGAGAAACATTTTTACCTTAGCTATGTGTTTTTATTCCGAAATCAGGACTGCATTTTGGAGACTGGAAAAGAGCTCCATTTAGGGTTAACAGTTCTTGCACATACGCTACCTGAGAGAAGGAAACTACGCTTTCGCTGTTGATATTAATCAAGAAATATCTCCCCCAAATTACAACAGAATGGACCCTGTTCATTTCTTAATAGTTTTTGGAGAACAGAAGAATTCTATTGTGATGGTACGGGCTATATCAGGCTGTAGCTACACAGGAAATACTTGTTAGCAGAACAAATCCTTTGTCATTTTTGTCTCTTTGGGGAATGTGTTGATAATAATAAAAAGATAAAGCAACAAAAGAGTTTTGTTAAACCAACTAAGACATTGACAATCGTACGGCTGATGTAATGTCTGCATTACTCAGCAAACACAGAGAGGAGGGAGAGAGAGAGCGAGTGAGAGAAAGAGAGAGAGAGTGAGTCAGAGTGAGAGAGAAAGAGACAAAAGAGAGAAAGAGCCTGCGACCAAGAAAGAGAAGACGACAAACTGAGCCAAAACTTGAGAGCCAAGATAGGCCCGCCACACAAAGCACCGCTTGTCTCTGTCAAGGCAACACGCTGGACGACTGTGGGGCTCCCGGGGGATTCAGCCTGGCTCTGAATGTAAATAAGTCTTACAGTATGGAGGCACAGACCAAACCTGAAGGGAGGCTGAGAGAAAAAAAGCCCAGCATAGAGACACGTCAAGCGTAGTAAAGAAAAGTAATTTTCACCGAGAATGGTCATGTAGGGATGAGACACGCACACACGCACACTCACATAAAAAAAAAAAAAAAAAAGCAGCACACACACAGAGATAGATGGCTGATGCTGGGATGTAATTTGTATCAGCTATTTGTAGGACCACCAGAGATATACAGATATACAGATATACAGGTACAAACACACATACAAACACAAACCGAATGTGGACACACGCAGAGAGAAACACACACACTGCAGCACACGCACACACACAAAAACGAACATACTGCACCTGCAGCACACACACACTAACTGTATGTTCGACCATACGAATGTTGGAGCATGCAAAGTTTGAAAGGACATGTGCATTGATATACACGATAAAGAGCAAGGCCCTGTGTTTTCAGCAAAGGAAAGAAACAAGACGACAGCAAGGTGTGTATCAAAGTAGCCATATATCACCAAGGCTGGGTGGGAGGAAGGTGAAGAAGGGGTGAGGCTGGAGGTGGATAGAGACATGGGGGTGGAGGAAATGGATGGTAGGAGGGGAAAAAAAAAAGAGGAAAAGCAGTGATTGCAGCAGGATGGCCTAAAAAGATATTGTATCATAGGTCAGACAGACGCTCAGTCAACACATGGTCTCAGTCTTATTATTTTTCATTTAGCATATAAAGTCTGCGTGCTGGCTTTCAGTTATTTTTCTTCCACCGCAGTTGGAGAAGTGGACAAAGACAGTCTAATTTCCTTTTGACAAAGTGGCAACACGCCCACACCAGTTTGTCATTTCATGCAGCATACGTGCGAACCTGCATTAACAGACACACAGTAAAACACCAATGGATGCAAACAAGCACACATTCATCAGACCCTCACATACTGACAACCACACATTGATGGACTGACACAAAAAATATACATACACATACTCGCTCTCTGTCACACTCAAACAGAAAAATACAGGCATGTACAGATGAATTAAAAGGAAAAACCTACATAGAAGACTTGAGTAACATCAAATGCAGATGCTTCCATATAGGGGTCCACTTGTCAACTTTGGGGGAAAGAGTCAATGCAAATCAATAGGAAGTTATTCTGAGTGATCGCCTTTATACTTAAATGAAGCATTTAAATCCTGCTAGAAAAAGTCTCTTTCTTGGGGGACCATGCCTGCATCCACAGGGCACTAAGAGTCACTGAATATGAATAAATATGAAAATGATGTGAATCATACGCTATGGCCTTCAAAGTCACAAAATCATAACCTATAAATCAACAGCTATAGGAAATTTTATCATCATCGAATCATTATCATTATCACCATCATCAAAACACCAAATGAGGGAATATATTTTGGTAATAGAGTCAGAATCAATGTCAAGGCACATAAAAGTTGTTTTAGCAGCATGTGGTGACCCAACACATTACTAAGACACTTGATGTTGACTTTTCTTCTAATTTCTCATCTATCTGTACCTCAGGACTTTAGTGACCTGGCGGTTATATTATAAAGAATTAGGCATATACTAAAATCACACTGCTTGTTAACTTAAAAAAATAACACACATAACAAAAATATATTTTTGCCTTTAATGAAATGATTAAGATCATTTATAGATGTCAGAAAAATGTTATTTAAATTCATTAGTATGCTACAGTGTACACCAAACACAAATTAGTCAGCACGGTATTCTCATATCCCGATCATTTGCATGGCATGAATAAAACATGCAACACTCTCACATACCTCAGGTCTCTAGCAACAAACTTATTAACAGTAGATAAGCTATGTTTTTGTTTTTATCATTTTTGACACTGACAGCAGAACATTATTAGAAACAAATAGTTTGAGATGTGTCAGACAGTGGAATGCTTAAACAAATGAAAGGAACACATTTGACAGCTAAACTGCAATTGTTTTAGCAGCTTTTGGATCGTGTTTGTACTGTAAGTGACAGCTGATAATGTGTCTGTCTCTCATGTACAAAATGGTTAATGGCTGACAGATGACAAAACATGCAAGATAGTTATTAATTATTATTACACGCTTTACAGTGATACTAATGAGTGCAGAAAATACAAAAGAAACATCATTTATGTCATTTCTTGTCATAAATTAACACTTAAGAGTTTTTTTTATTGGTTTTATGAAATACAGAGAGACCAGAGAGACAGAGAGAATAAGCAGAATAATGCATTTCTAGATGAAAGTGCCTCAAGTTATACAGGCTATTGTTTTTTATGTTTAGCTCAAGCTATTGTTATTGCAATAGAGAAACAAGACACAAGTGTGTCAGTTTTTTTTTTCCCAAGGCACAGTGATGGAGGCAGAGCAACTTGAGAGCCAACATGAGATTACACGTCTATATATCATTACCACAAATACCTTTTAAATCCTCCCCTGGGTCAACAACATTCAGTCTTAACAGTGCACATCACTGTTTGGCGGCACAGTGTACACAAACAAATATTGTGTTGCTTCATCTCTCTAATGCAGTTCTATAACATAAGAATAATTACAATGCCACAGAGTCAAATTATTATCTCTCCTTTGGATTAATTTTACATACCATATCACCCAAGCAGCATGCAGAAATTCTTGTTATAAAACTAGGGAGTGTTTTGTAACATAACTAAGCAATTCATAAGCACACCAGATTTAATCAGAATAATTTCAGCAGCTGGATGTTAAAGTTCTACAAGCATTTTTTTCTGCCAAGAAATAAAACTGCATGGAAATTATTATCTTAAAAATGTTTTGGAACATATTCCAACCACATGGCAACATGCTGGTGCAACTCATTGCCCAGCCTGAGTCCTTAAAGTCCAGTTCCTCAACAAACTGGCAGCACAGAAAGCATTGCCAAACTCTGATATTAGTCCTGGCACATGGCAGAGCACTGCTGGTTCTTTATTAGCTTCAATTTACTGAAGGTGCTCGCAGTACATGTTTAGATTTAAACCACTTGACCGTGAACTTCCTCTCGTAAATT
The DNA here is from genome assembly GCA_023238725.1 of Scortum barcoo. Lineage (NCBI taxonomy): Eukaryota > Metazoa > Chordata > Actinopteri > Centrarchiformes > Terapontidae > Scortum > Scortum barcoo. The sequence continues at coordinate 16,964,930 of CM041535.1, forward strand.
TCTATCTTTTCTCTGTTTTCTCTCTTACTAGACAGAAAAAGCCATTTGGAAATGCAAGATAAGTCAATTTTGACACTGCTCTTTAAAACGTTTGCTTGTAATATTAATAAATTATGCAAATTTTAATATCTATGAATGATATGTATTTGTAAAAACATACCTGGTTAAATTCAGATCACTATTATCTTTTTTCTTTTTTTGTACTGGAAACTGTCACTGTATTTTTTCCATTTCTAGGTTCTAGCACTACGATACTGATAAGGCTTTAAGTCTGATACCAGTAAATCTCTCTCTCTCTCAAAAAAAAAAAAAAAAACACATATGTCCATTTACTTGTGCACACATGCACAAATACTGTACTCACATAGCTTATCTGTATAGTCTTAAGTAAACACACACACACACACACACACACACAAAAGCACAGCCATAAATCAAGGCAGAGTTTGCTGGACTCTTAATAGTGGAGATGGGACAGATGGTGCAGTGGGGTGGGCTGAACGGCCATGTACCTGAAGCTGAGGTGTCTGTGTGTGTGTGTGTGTGTGCGTGTGCGTGTGTGTACATGGGAGAGCATTAGTCTAATAGTTGCAGCACTGAGCCTGTGCCTCACTTCTGCCAGTCTGCTGGTTTGAGACACAAGCCAGTGGTGAACAGTAACACACCCTGATTGTATAAAAAGGATGTGCAGGGTGTGCAGCTCACCTTGCACTCTCGCCCCTCTGCTGATTATGTGTGCACATGTATTTGTGTATCCACAGGGTGAGCAAGTTGATATAATTGCAGCGAAACAGTAACCAGACCAAGATTTTGTTGTTTGGTGTGTCTGTATATAGTTGTTTTTATTATATATTTGTGAGTCTGGTGCCATGTATTACTCACTTTATATACGTGTGTATGCCAGAAGTAATGAGGCCATTAGTTGCTACACCACAGACACAGAATGCAATTTAGTTGTCTGAGTATGAAGTATGTGCATCTCTATCTACTGTATAAATGTCTGTGGGAATGTGTGTGTATAAAGAGTGAATGATACCACCATCTATTAACATCATGATCTATGAACGTGCGAGGAGGTTCATATTTGTGTGTGTGTGTGTGTGTGCGTGTGTGTCTGTGTGTGTGGCAGGATATCGTCTATTAGCCTGCAAGCTCGCTAAAGGGTTGTGGATCACCGAGCACCTCCGTAAGGTCACACAGCGATTAATTGGCCATGAACTACCCCGATCAGCGCGTTTGTGTGTCTGTGTGTGTCTGAGTGTAAGCCAGAACACACCGCTGTCCATCTCACACAACAAACGAGCGTCTCTTCCCATCTGCAGCTGGCCTCATCAACAAGACCTGTACCTCCACTGACATTGACTCTGTACATAATTTTAAAAATACTTTTTCAGAATTGATAGGTAATTTCTTTTATATTTATGCTTTTTGACCTGCTGTACTTGCTTTTATCTTTCTTTACACTTTCACTTAATGTTTATTATATACACCTTTTTTACCAAGGCAAATTCCCTGTATGTGAAAACCTACTTAGCAATAAACCTGTGATTTAGTTCATTGTTGTTGGTCTGTGTGTGTGTGTGTGTGTGTGTGTGTGAACCCTGAGCTGAACTTAAACTATTCTTAACCAAGAGACATGTATTAACCCAATAATGTAATATTTTAGCTTATCAGGACCAGCTTTCTCTCGCTATAGACGAGTTGAATCCCCAAAACGTGAGTGAGTGAACAGTCGCTCTAACATGATAAGATGTGTACACACACACACACACACACACAGACAACTTCAATCAAACAGTGACTTACATGGACTGCTGCAGGGGGGAAAATGACAAAGGCAGAAATTATAGGAGAAAGACAGTGAGAAGATTTTGAAATGATAATGAGAAAATATGGCTACAAGTTTTGAAAGATAAGAAAATCCTCCTGAGCGAGGACATTTTGATATCACTTATGCTTATGAGTTACTTTAGAGGCAGAACTTGGATTAGAATTGGCACAAGGAGGCGACCTGCTGGGTGCCAGGTTTAAAGAAGCTGACCATGTTGTCATAGCATCCCTGGTTCTTGCCCATCCAGAAATATTTGTTGCCTATGATCTTTCCTCTCTCCTCCCTCATTTCTCATCCAGCATTTCTCAGCTCTTCTTGGCCGGCTTGCCGAGGTAAAGTCAAGTTGTGATTTAGGTGAGGAAAGTAACTCCTAACTCAATAATAAAAACACCACACTCAGCTGTTTGTGCTTTGGATGCCTAAAAAAAAGAAGGCCTTGTTGTGTTGAATGTGTTAATGTTACATCTCATTTAACTTATGAGTTTGGAGTGAGGTATGAGTTGGACTGGGTCATGGGCAGATATAATCAGGAACATGGGGGTCCATACGCCCCTCTTTCAGGAAAAAAAACAAAACAGAACAGCCCCCTTCATTGTATCATTGCAAACATTTTATCCTCCAGTGGTAATTGAAAGGTTAATGATGTATTTGTATGTAGTTGTATTTATATACAGTATTAATATATACATATTAAAGGTACAGTTTAAAGTGAGGAAAATTTATATGGACCCTTCATAACTATAATGCAATAGATTGTGTGTTTGTGAAAGCTTGTATACAAAGCTACTGCATTGCAATAAACTCCCTGACTGGTCATTCATCAATTTAAACAGAATAGATAGGCAAACTGGGATAAGTAAGCTTCCTAATGGACTCACAAGTACCTCACAGTGTCTTGTGTCATTTACAGTCAGTGCTTTCATTTTTGCAGAGCAGCATGGCTTGCAAAAAGAAAGTTTCACTTTAGATCCAGTCATGGCTCCTAAACAAAGCTGAGCAGAGGAAAAATGCGAAAGCAACACTTTTATCTGACACTAATACTACTGCTGGTGTGCCCTTGTACAATGCTTTTAGGATAAACACTGCTTTAGTCATTGCAGATTGTTTGTACTTGTAAAAGCACAGGTCACAGAGGGCAATCAAGGAAAAATGAATGGCTTCATCTCAAATGAAAATGTTCAGAATCTCTTAGATAACTTCAAAAATGACAGCTGATAAATTTGCATATGTAATTGAATGCTGAGGGAGAAAATTGTTCCACTACATAACATCAATTGAGGATTTTAGATATTCTATAAAAACAATAATAGCCTGGCAATTTACAAATAATTATTCCAGACAGGAAAATAGAGGTAGGACACAGTGGCCTTTAGTTTTCGCACCGGATCAACAGACCCTAATTCAAAAATTGGTTTTATTCTTCCCAGCTTCTATCTACTGGGAAACCCTCGAGTGGTAATGGAAAGGTTAATGATGTTTTGTTTAAAAAGGGACTATCTAAGAGAGAATCATCTTTAGAGTAGCTGGTGGTAAAGTTTGGTAAAGTTCATAATCATGCAAATAAATGGAGGGATTTTATTTACAAACCAATTATATTAGCTTTGGATTATTAACAAACATAAGCAATGTCTGCAACAGATTAAATAAAGTCTACCTCTCACACAACTACCAAACTAATGCAGCCTCTAGGGAGCAATCCCCTTGGCTACGCAAATGACTGTTTTGGGAGGAGGCACACACAGATATACACCAACGCATGCCAATAGATTCCCATTTTATCACTCAACCTCTCTTGTCACTCTCTGCCACAGTGGCTGGGTTAAGACATCCACTGGCCCCTGAGTTGGCCTGAAATAACCCAATTAGACACCTTTTTAAGGCTAATATAATAACATTTCTTTTCATTTTGAAATGTTGATAAATGTACAAATGGAAATGTACACAAAGGAGGTGTTTTATGCTTTTAGACTGCACCCTACAATATGACTGTTTCTACGAAACAAGAAAACTGTACAGTTATGCAGGAATGTGGAAAAATAATGTTCTGTGACCTCATGATGATGATGTCACTTCAGATCAAAGGCAACTATGTTGATGATGTCACCAGTTCAGACATGAAAGTGATCATATGGATGAGTTGAGTCGCTGATCACCAGAGTTCCCGCTCTGAGATCAAACTCATGCAACATTTGGCTCCGGGAAAGCTGGCCTCCACTCGTTCCAGCACCACTCTGTCCCCGTGGCACCGGAGAATCTGCTGTTACGGATATTGTTGAGCTCCACAGAGTCAGACCTTTTTTCTTTCTTTTTTTTTGACAATTTGCTTGTTTTTGGTACCTTTCTAGTTGTAATATTACATTCAGCATTCAGTGGTTGCATTTCACACGGAGATATTTTTATCATGTTGACTTCAAGGTTTTCTGTCTCTGTGTGATACCAATTGAGCCTGTTTTTCATTTCATACAACCTGCTAATGTTAGAAGTAAATGGTCACTATGAGCAAAAAGACATAGAAAAGATGGCTGACTACAGATGATGAAACTTGAGAAGTGAGTTGTAATTTAAAGAAACCAATCAAACAGTTTTAATGAAATTATCTTTGTTATTTTGATGCATAGCAACAGACATAGAAAAAAATATAAGATGTTAGGTGAAAGTAAACACTGAAAGTTAAAAACAATATGTACAATCAGACTGGGACTGGTCATTTAGAAACTCTGACATGCACTACAGCTTTGTCAATGGTTCAAAGACCCCTTAAGACCCCTTGTGGTTCCAGGCCCTATTTTAGCAGTGTTTCAAGATCCCCTCTTCTACTAAGCTGATATCTATTGCTTAGCCTGTACCAGAAAAAGCCTGATACTTGAGGGTGTATGTTTGGGAAAATGGGGCTGGTCAACAAGAAAATTGCCAGGGCCGAATTTTGCTCCCAGGCCAACCCTGCCCTCCAGTGAATTAAAATTTTGCCACATTGGCACACCGTACCTTTTGGTGGGCAGCTAGGATATGCCCATTTTGACCTCGGCCTCTACAGTGGCACACACTATCAGCTATAAATCACACATCTTCAAATATACATACTCAACCTTGCTCTCTCACCCACACAGATGAGCTAATGCTTAAACTCACACACTTACTGTGCAGTATTTCCTTCCGTGGCACTTTTTATTCATCTTTCTGTCTCACACCCTCTCCGTCTCTCTCTGTCTCGTGCACGCGCGCACACACACACGCTCTTGGCATGCATAGCAGCAGTCATTTTTCTTGTTAATGTAGCGTGTCGAATTTGCAGGGTGGCGGCGTGCAAATGAAAGGTTGCACGTCTCACTCGCTTGGCAATATGTATTTGATAAGAGCTGTAAATCAACTAGTGTAGCAGAGCAGAGCCTGCAGGGACGGACAAAACACATGTTAATGGAAAGCAACTCTAAATTGGAGTGGAAGACCGTGTGTGCATGGGTAAGTGAGACAGACCGAGAGAGAGAGAGAAAGACAGATGGTCAAAGACATGGAGGGTCACAGGGACAGAAAAACTTGTGTGTTAAAAAGAAAAAAAGGAGTCTGAGCTTGCCTGTGTAGATAGTCAGAAGAAAAGTGTTGAAAATGTTTGGAAAGCCGGTGAAGGGATATAAAAGAGAAAGACTGCAGAACATGACAGGTAAAAGTGCAGAAAACTGATGAGAGAGAGGGAGAGAGTGGGGAAGATGGATGCAAAGCCATTGAGGCTGTACTAGAGGACTAAACTAAAACAGTGTCAGTTTAGACCCTATTTACATGTCATTCAATGTATCACTAGATATGGGAAAAAAAAAAAAAAACATTCACTTGACTTAGCTCCATATGCATGTCGATTAGTCAGGTAAAACAAATCTGAAAATCTCTAATTTCCAGCACTGAATGCAAACATGGACAGCTCCTAGCACACTCCTTGACAGCTGCCAAAAAAAGTGCAAAGCAAATGAAACAAATTCCAGCAACAGCAGCTTGAAGTTTCTGAAAACCCTCAGAAACTGACTAAAAACTGAACAGTAGCTATTATAAACACACAGATGGATTGATGTCAGTGAGGCGAGGAACCAAATTTCTTAGTGCTTTACAAAATGTATTAAAGAAAATATAATACATTCCAACAAATTAAAAAGATTTTAAGTTTTAAGTTTGAGTTGTTGTGTTGTTCAAGATTTTAAGATTTCAAGAATTTATTGTCATTACACAACAATTTACATCAAGCAATCATTGGTAATGAAATTCTTAAATCCCATTATTTGTCCCAGACTGTGGTCAAGTTGACGTGAGGATTTTATAAACTACATGCCTGATCTCAGAAAAGGTGCACTGATTAACAGATTATTTTAGTTATTTTGAAAGGGTGGCCCGAGGAGCAAATTAACACAACATTGCGTGCTAGGTGTCCCGCCTCCAAATATATGTTGTTTTTGGCCGGGATTAGATGTGTTTTAATTGCATGGACACAGTGAGTAACACTTGTATGCACACATAACTGTTGTTAGTGTTAGGTCTTGCAGTAGTAGGTGGGTAATAATGAGTTGTGTGAGAAAGAGGGAAATGTGTCACTTCATGGGGTTATCTGAGACAGGATCTGAAGTGTGCCGATGATGTGTGTCTTACCAGGGCAATGAAAAGTGTATATTATAGTCCTGGTGGCTTTGGTGTGTGTGTGTGTGTGTGTGTGTGTGTGCTGTGTAGCGTGTGCCCTGGAAGCATAAAAGAAAGTGTAGAAGGTGTATTTACCTTAATGGACAAAAACACTATGGGTCTATTTTGACAAGGTGAAGGTAATACTGTCATTACTGTGCTCTCTCTAAAATAACTCTCTATTATTATAACAACAACTGATAGCTTTATCACAACATACATGCACACTCACACAAACAAATACAAATACACACTGATACAGATACAAGAGACCCTAAACATGCGACCCTAAACTAGTGGCACAGCAAAATGTCCTCACTTCGGAGGTTTTCCTTGAACATACAAATACACCCATAAACACAACCCAGACACATTTTAACATCATCTGAGCAGTGTGATGGAGGAAAATGGGGTGATATTTGGAGAAATGGCCTGAGAGGCTCTGTGTGACCCTTATTACTCATAAAGAGTAATACGAGTCTAGATTTGGACTTCTGCTCGTGTTTTCCCTCATGAGTCTGGCTTCTCTCAATAACTGCATTCTCACTGGGGTGTAAAATGCATTTCAGCACAGCATCCCCATGGCTGCACGTTCAAGGGTTGAACAAGGTGGCTCACGTTCATGAAACCGAGGCTCGGGGGGTGGGGGGGGAATTGGAAGTAGGGGTAGAAAAAGAATAATAAATCTTCATTCTTCAATTAACTGATAAAACAAAAATAATGAAAAATCCTGTCGCACTGTTACCAGAAGCTATGCAGTATACATTAACATTGCTTACATTTTTACCAGCAGACAAAAAACTGAGAAGTACTTTAATCAGCTCTATGGAAATTTTTATTTTGTGAGTCTGTGATTCAGGCAGTCCCTGTAGTTTGCTGAAATGTGCTAGGGCTAACGTTAGCTTGCATGTTCACCCTGCTTCACTCCCCGCCACAAGTAGACTCCTTCACTGAGAGCAAACACCACAGGCATCGAGAATAACTATTAGAAACTATTAGAAACATCTTCTTGCTGTTGGTTTGGTTTGCTTATTAAGGTCATAAAGAGGCAACACTATTAAATTGAGACTGTTTCATAACCAGTAAAAAAAAAAATCCATAGGAGTGCTTTTAAATACAAATAATATGGTATACAAAAGGTGATCAAATCTTCATATTTGACATCAGTAACTAAAACGTTAAAAAACTAATTTACTGTGAAGTCTGTGAACTTTACATGAACATGAAAAGTTATTTAAAGTTTACAATGTATTCAACACAATAGAGAAATAACATCAGCAAGAGAGAGGAAAACATACGCCAGATATAGCCTCTCTGTTGGACCTGAAAACAGTTCTGTTTGTACAATATGGAGTTACAACTGCGTACAAAAGCACCAGAAAAATAGGAAAACCTGTAAAACCCACTACTATGACTAAAAATCTTTAATAAATCTTGCTTCTATGAAGTCTGTCATATTCAGTTTTAATAGACATTGTGAAGTATTTAACTGTGTTCATTTAGGAGGCTGTAATTTGCGATAGCGGTGTTTTAGTCTTATGATGTTAAAATGTTTTTCTCGTGCTTTGCTCACAGTGGACTGAAAACACAAAGGTGGGAAAGCAATAAGAAGTAATAAGAACAACAAAACCTTGCAACACTTGCGACTTAAATAAACACTCATCCTGGGGAATTTAGAGGCAAATGATTATTGACATTATTACTAGATTTTTTTTTCTGCAAATCCAGTTCCATTTTTTTTCTCTCTTTTCATTTAAAAGTGAACAAAATAGTTGTTTCTGATAAAATTCAAGCTGCAGAGTTTGCATTTCGAGTCTGAATGTTTTTTATTTTTCCAATCTGCATGCACTTTAATAGAATTCGGACCTGACTCAGTGCACTGATGCCGTCTCTAGAGGTCTCCCACTGTCCTCTCTGTTAATCTGAATGTATAAAGCCTAAACAGCATTTGAGCTTAGCACCATCCAAACAAGGTGAAACCACATGATGTCTCCGCGTTAGAGACAAATAAAACAACTATTCTTGTGTGTATGTGGAGAATGTATTCATAAAGAATAAATTCATTTATAAAGATAGAGGGGGTGTCTATTTGTGAAGAAATGTCTATTTGTGAAGAAATAAAACCTGAACATTTATATAGCTAGAGAAAATGTGTGTGTATGTGGAGATAAAGAGCGTTCATTTCTCAAGATAAAGCGAGCAAGAGTATTAATGCTGAATGCCTGCGTGGGAGTTGCCAATGTTACGGGTATCATCTGGAGTCACTTATTCTGTCCTGTCTAGCGGAGTCCTATTTGAAGCCATTTTCAGAAAATTGTTGTATTTATTGTCTGCCCCCACAGAGCACTCAACAAAAGGGAAGACTGTTGATTTACCACTGATATAAAGTCATGAATTCACAATTCAGTTATATATTTAGCCATTTGGTGATCCCTAGGTTTTTTTGTTGTCGTTGTTTCATGAGCAGGTCAATTTCCCAGTGGTGGCTCTGGCCCATGTTAACCACAGGGGCTGGCTAGACTGGCGCCAGCTGTCGGTGCCAGTTTTCAGCCACTGACTGGGTTCCCAAACTTTTTGGCTTGACATAAAATGAGGTAATGTCTACTTGTATAATGTCACTTTCCAGATTATGGCCTTAGAAGGGACACAAGAGTAATTTTTCTTTGTCAGATTGTTTCATTTAAGGGATTTCTATGGGTCTGAAAATGTGAAAATGTCAAGTGTTTCACAAGTTAACTCTGAAGTAAAGGAGCCCATTTTAGCAGCGGTGCTGAAAGTACCAAACGTTAAAGTTCTCATTATGCAGAATGGCCTATTTCAGAAGTCGTTGTTAACCTGGATTATAACTGGGTCTGCATTCATGTGTATAACATTAATGCTGAATCTTTATAATTTTCCATCATAACTTTACTACTGATTATATTTTGCATTATTAATCTGAATGTGTAAAGTAATTAAAGTTTCGAGTACAAAACACCATATTTGCCTCTGATATGAGTATGAAGTATAAAGTAACAGAAAATGGAAAAAAAAGTAAACTACTTGACTACTTTCAACCACTGTGCTTGATCTACTTTTCTTGTGTCTAAAAACTAGACAGTGGATGCTATAACCACAACCAGTACTACAAAGATTACACTGCAGTACAGAATACTAACAAGCCCATCGCTGCATTTATCAAATTCATGACTTGCAGCCAACACCACCTACAGCATTCCTCATCAAAGCTAATGATTCATTACACATCACAACCCTTAAAAACAATCCCCTCCAGAGCAACTCGCTCACCTGCTGCAGGGCCCATTCACAAATCACACACACCCAACAGGTGGCTGAACAACTAATACATGCAAAACTGGGGGAAATGTCACATCATTAAAAGCTTTACAGGGCTCTTCCATGCAGCAGCAATAACACAACAGCGAGGACATAACACTGCCTCCACACACACACACACACACACACACACACACACACAGCAACAATGGGAAACAGCACAGGAAGTGGGTGTATCTGACTCACCTTTAGTCGTCCATTACCATGCCATATTAAGTCCCACTGCATTTTCTGTGATGGTCCTTTGGTTTGTAGTTTGTAGTTTTTTGTAGTCCACTTCTACTCTCTCCATCACTAGTCTCAGTAAATACATGGTACCTTTAGGTGAGATTAGCAGCACCGGAAACCGAACAGCTTGTTTTTTGTTTTTACCTAAATGTTGTTAACTTTCTGTTTTTTGTTGTTAGACTGTCCCAAGAATTTACCTTAGTTTCCTCTCACGCTTCTTCAGTGGCTGAACACTGACCTGATACCTCCAATTATCTCATTAACTCCACCTGGCCTCCCCCCTCCCCCCTCCCCCACCATGTTTGACCGGCTGATTACATCCAGAGGGGGCGCTGTTTCACTCATTAAAGGAAAGTCCATTTAAGACAAGGTTCATTTATTTATGTTGCACATTTGAGCAGTGGGGCAATTCAGAGTGCTTCACACAAGCATTGAAATGAAGAACAAAAGAAGCCTACCGCTCAAATACAATTAAATGTAGTTATTAGAATAGAAAATAAAATACGAGCTAAAGTAGAAGATAAGTACAATTGGACAGCTCTAAAATATGAGTATAAAAGTCACAGTGCAGTGTAAGATTTTTTTTTTTTTTTTTTTTAAAGGGCAAGGAGGGAAATGGCAAAATCATTAGCCTTGACTTAAAAGAAGTGACCTGCAATTTTTTTTGAGAGAGAGAGTTTGTTTCTATTTGGTGCATCAAAACTGAACAGTGCTTCGTCATATTTATTTTTGACTATGGGGACAGAAAGCAGACCTAACTCAGATGACCCAGTCCTAAACCATTCAGTGCTTTCTAAACCCAACAGCAGTATTTTAAAATCAATTTTCTAACAAATTGGAACAAAATCCGAACAGGAGTCATGTGATCCACTTTCTTGGTCTTAGTGAGGACTCGAGCAGCAGCGTTCAGAATCAGCTGCAGCTGTATGATTGATTTTTTTATAGGTAGACCTGTAAGGATATTGTAGCAGTCATCGGGTTCACTGAAGATAAACGCATTAAAACATTTTTCCAAATCCGTCTGAGACATGAGCCCTTTAATCCTCGATATATTCTTAAGGTGATCATAGGCTGACTTTGTAACTGTCTTAACATGGCTCTTCAAATTCAGGTCTGAGTCCATGACAACACCAAGATTTCTGGCTCAGTGGTTTTTAACATTTCCACATGAAGCTGAGCTCTGACCTTTAATCATTCCTCCTTGGCTCCAAAGACAACTACCTCAGCTTTGTCCTTATTTAACTGAATAAAGTTCTGGCAATCGGTGGTTTGTTCAATTCACTAACTCAGTGCTTGTAATAGACCACAGTGCCCTGCTGATATGGATATGTAAATTTATTTGTCGTCTGCATAATTATGGTAACTTATTTTGTTTGTGATACTCTGAGCCAGTGGAAGCATGTAGATGTTAAAGAGAAAGAACTAAATCTTAGGTTTTAACCTAAATGACAGTGACCTCCACAACATTTTTAAGATACCTGCGCGGTGTCTGGATATTTTTTTACTTGTATAGTGTGCAGAAACTACTTATTTGATAGAAAAATCCCTATAACTTTAAATTGCATAAGATTAAGGCTGGATTAAAACATTTGAATCACTAACATTAGTATGTATTATTGTAATAATTGCATGATTTGACTACAGGAGGAGTCAAGGAGGAGGCAAGGTCCTGCTGACTGTGGTCTCAGGCCTGTCTGTGGAGTCATGCAGAGACAGATTCATCTCCAAATATACAGTTTTTGCACATCTGCATAAACTGTTTCCATGTCAAAACCCATTTGTCACATATTTCCACAGCAACAAGACAAGCCTTTCATACAGGCTGCCTCTGGGGTTTAAATGCCATATTTCTACAGTCAGTCAGTTCACTGCATCGTGTCTAAATATTTAGACATTACCGTGTCGTAACTGTATCATGTCCTTGTAGTTCTATTGAGTGGTTATTGAGCAAGCATTTGGCATCCTCAAAGTCAAACTTCAAGAGGCTGATGCATTTTCCACATCATTTGTGTAGAACTGGCTGAGCTGATGATGGCGTGTGAAGAAGAGGTTGACTGACCACAACCTCGCAACTGTGATGCATGTCATTAGAGATGATGATTTGTGCCCATATCTGAGGAAAATACATCTCCCCCTTCCCTCCTCCTTTCTTCATTACACACTTTTCTTCTGCTGCACACTTTGTGAGATAGTGGGCAGTGTGCCACAGGGTGATGGAGGCACTTAAGATCAAATGTAAACTTTATCATGTATATCTAATTTCATACTTATTCGTGGTAATCCGGTGGGCTACAAAGCATTATCTTAATTAACTTTTGATGTAAATGCCTCACCATCATCAACACTCCCACTGGGGCTCCAAGCGACAACTCGCAGAAACCCAGCGATTAGAGCCCAGGCAAAATTAGCTCAAAGGATCAGTGGTCCCCAGAGGAAATCACTACATTTGTTAAATGTGTCCACCAAACTCGTGACTGCTTTGTGAGCCTGAAAAAGAAAGGAAAAAAAGGTGGAAATATCGTAGCCGTTTGTGAACTTTTCAGGCAAATAGCTCTAAACTAGCTCCCTATAATGCAGTGATTCCCAAACTTTTTTTGCAACGCCCCCCTTTTGGAGGTCAAATAATTTTCAAACCCCCCTCCACCTACTGTCACCCACATATAGACAGCAGAAACAGTGTTCACAGAAGCCCCGCACTCCCCCTGTTTGAAAACCACTGCTACAATGGATGTAGCTGATGCAGGTGGAGAGAAAAGGCATTGCCTGTTTGCAATGATTTCTTGACATCTGTTTCAAGTTGGACACAATTCATAAGCAGCAGGCATTGATCTAAAGAAGACAGTGATCAACATTGATTGATTTGGGCACATCACAAACAAGTCCATCAGTGGATTGTTAATTTCACTATTGATTGACGAGATTGAAGGGGTGCTAATCTGTGAAATCAGTTGCTGTGACACAGTGAGTTGCTGTGAGTTTTTTTTGTGTTTTTTTTTTAAACAAAATGCCGCTGGAAATGTCATGCCTGATTAGTGCTCAAGTGATACCAGCCTTGTCCAGTGTTTTACTTGAGAAGCGATTTGTTTTAGATTGAGATTTAAACACAAACGTCTGACTGAGCAACATGCAGATTTTAGTACAATGATGCTCCAGAGACTGTCCCTATCTTTCTGATTTCTGTTCTGTTCTGTCATCATCATGAAACACCAGAGCTTTTTCAGTGTTTTATGAAAAATATTCAACAGATTATCCTGGGAGGAATTGTTATTGTGGCTAAAATGGATTAAAAATGAACAGAGAATTATTAGACAAAAGAGCAGGCTTTCAGTTTTTGGTTATGGGTCTTTATTGGCCTCCATGAACCATGTTTAAACAATGACAATAGCAAAAAGAAAAACAAATTAAACAAAAAACCTTTAGGGCTCACATCCACTGGCACCTCTTCTACCTGTAGCACATTCAACTGCTGCCCAACTGAACTTTTCTCTTTTTCTGTATTGTATATTAGTAATTTGTTTTTTTTTTTTTTTTTTTTAAGCACAGTCAGATGTAGCCACTCTAGAGGTCCCATTTTTTTACTGCTTGCTTGCTGGCTAAACTACTGGCTGTAGTTTTTCCACAAGTGACTTACATTGGTCTGAAAACAAGTTGGCTGAGAGATGTTACCGTGTGCAGCACTGATGTGGTTCTAAGGTAGTACGTGTTGCTTCACTCAGGTGCCATTGCAAGACAGGGTACGAGAGGGGACATCTACAGTGGCTAATAATGTAAAACCATCTCATTGGAGAAAAATAAAACAGCAGTAATCTGCAGACACAAAGCCTAACAAGTGTGTATAACAAGGCTGAGTGACAAAATATAAAATCTGAACATCTGAACACATCCTCACGACCTTTCTCATCAGATTTATGTTCATATAAAACTGTTTTGCAATGTTCCTGTTCAGGCTCATGTTGAATGTAAATGAAGAAGTCAACATAGTTAATATGAACTGAACACACTTTATGCCCACTCACCTCCCTTACTGCCACACCCTTACCTTTCCTGGCCCTATGTGACTACACAGGTACCGCCACTGGTAAACAGCTGCTGTTGCAAATTGGTTGAATATGAACACAATTCTGTAGGAGACAGATTTTCAAATGCTTTGAGGCATCCAGTTTCCTGTATACCAGCAAAACAGCCTCTGAGAGGAGAATGAAAAATAATTTAAAAAAAAAGACAAAAACCAACGGTGCTCTTGTGACTGCCCCTTCAGTTGTCTGTGTCAAAAATCCTCTCTTGAATGTTATTGGTCAAATAAAATTAGCCTAAATTAGTGCAAAACTACGTTACTGTGTTACTTCTGACAGGTGCAAAGATGACAAAGAAGCCAAACTTTTATTCCTCTTGGAAAACTGCCAAAGTTCAGCAGTAGTTTAGGAGGCAATCAGTAAATTGCGGGTCCTTCCACAATAGCTACATACACTAGATTTCTCTCTCTCAGGTATCAAATAAAAGCTGAAATGCCCCTAAAAATAATCTCTTAAAAATAGCCTCATATTTTTTTTCAGCTGACATCCATACAGTTATACAACAGGTAGAATGGGTGTCATAGGCTGTAAAGTATGATTAAACTCACAGTTCTAGCAAGAATCAAAAGGTTTTTCATCTGAGAGCATTGCTACACAGCGACTATCAAACTTACACCTGTTTGACTGTTCCTTTCAATCAAAGCAGCCTTGTAGTTACGTTACAGTAGGCAAGATACAGTAATGTGTATGAGTCCAGGACATACAATATAGTCGCCATCATCAGTCAAAATATCTATTGCTTTGGTGGAGGCTGTGCAGCCCATTTAGTTCACCCATTTGGAGTCGGCTCAGGTCTCTTATCTGTTCCATCCAAGCTCCAATCTATTCATTAGATTTTAGACCTGATGATTTGGCCATTGTGATTTCATGTGCATTTTTTTATTATGTATCTTGGTAAACAATAAATTAAAATAAAGATCTTTATATCCGTACTACTCCAGATTCTGCTTCTGTTTTCATTTGCACTAGCCAAACATCCTCGCATTTGGTTTGGTTTTCCTTCTGAAATGGATCTATTGGACTCGCCATCCTCAAGCAAATTTTGAGTGTGATGTACGATGGAGTGCCTCCATTTTTATGGAGGTAAACTGATTCCTACCCTGTACAAAGACAAGAACTCATTCAATACTTTAAACAAAGACAGGAACATCTTTAGAAAAAGAACCAATAAGATCACTTTCACATTGTGGTGGTAGATAGTATTGTGTACCATATTTGCACTGTAAAATGTACAAAATATCACCATGTTGTTGGCTAGTGACCTGCAATCTTATTCACAAGCACTTTGAAGCATGTTTATTTATCTACAACATACAGTGTACTCTGAAACAGTAACACATTTATAAATAAATATTGCAATCTTAACAATCTTACAGTTCTCCTTTTTTATTGTCGGTTCTTCATGACTCGTCACCTGAGCTTAACGAAGGTGAGGCATCCTCTGCCTGTTCTGTCTCCTTCCTTTCACTTGTTCTCTTGTGTGCTATCGTTCACCAACAGGTCTATTGTTTTCAGTCTTTTCCCTTGGTCTTGCTTTCTTTCCTCACCCTCTCAAATGTTAATTTAAATAAATAGATCTCTAGGAGAAAAAGAAATAATCATATATCCTTAAAATCGTAATAAATCTCTCAAATAAAAGGCTACCATTAATATCTTCCCAAATTAGGAAAAATGTAACAAGGAAAAACATAAAAAAAACATTCTATTTATCAAAAAAGACCAAAAAAAAAGGGAAAAAAATATATATAATCATGTTCAGCAAGAACAAACATGTTTCATGAACCCATATCTATTCGTGAGATATTCGAGTGTGTCACTCCATCTTCATTTGTATTGTAATGTCATTCAGTATATCCTGTTAGCTCCATGTATAACACTGTAGGTACTCTGGTCTGTCTTGTTGCCTACATGGTTTCTGTTTTGAATAATCCTCATTATTAAGTGTTCAGTCAGGCTTTGCAAAGCCCAAGCAGCCTCTTTTTATATGAGACACCTCAGTTAGTCCCCCTTTAGTTTACAGACAGTATATCACAGTATTTCACTGTGTACTTTAGTTCACAAAGTTTCTACTGCTGTCCAATCACAGATAAGGAGAGGGGGCGGGGTACTCCAGGATTGGTTCTGAATACGGGGAGAAAGCTGTCACTGGCTGGAAGGTTTTCAGGAAACAGGAAGCAAGCCTCAAAATGTGGCGAATGTCCTCTCCTGTTTGTAATTGTGCAATTTTCAATGCCTCTGTCTTGGATCCAAGGGAGAAACAGTCTTTTGTATGACATATCATTTTCCAACACATTCTGTTGTTTGAGGAATGAGCAAGATTGCCCGTGTTCAGTGCTGAATGGCAACTTCCACTGGTGCCTGAATTTATAGTTGAGTACTTGGAATATATATATATATATATATTACATGTTACATTTTAGTTATGAACAATGCCAAAAACAAATGAGTCACATAATGAACAAAAACCAACAGATTTATATCTTTGACGCGCACCTATTCTTCAGTAATCATAATTCATTAAATGACCATTCAGCAAACTTGGAAGGTAAATGACAGGTTTGTATATTAAAACAAAATCTATCAATAATCAATCAACAGCCACAGCCAATGCTGGCAATATACCATATGAGTAAAAAATACTTCGGAAATGATTTTCTTGCTATCATCGTTTAAAAAATGTATAGTGGCTTAATAATGTTTGTCCAATAACATACCCTGAATTTACTGTATAGCACAATGGATACTGGAATTGTGAAAATAAACATTCATAACCAATGGTGACTTTATTATTATTATTTTTACACTAATAATTTCACAATAAATAATATTTTTTTTAAAAACTCTGAATGTTATTTATTGTTTGCTACCATTGATTTCAGTGTGAGCTAGTAATGACAATATACTTTCCAAAGCCTAAGGGGAGCTAAAAGAAGGCATCCCCTGTCTGTTCAGTCTTCTAAACCCTTCTCCTCACTGTTTTACCTTTTCCCTTTACTGTTCTCACATTGCTCTCATTCTCCCTCCCTTCATCCATTGCAAAGGCATTACAGGTGATTTGTACTCATTGTCCATACTCCCCCTCCTGCACTCATCCTCCGCCCCTTCATCTTTCAGTCTCGTTCCCTTCAGTCACAGATTGTCTTGTAGCCTCTCCATGTAGGTTCTGATTTCAGACTGACCCAGGTCCATATCCTGGCACACCCACTTGATGTCATCCTCACTCCCATTGGTCACCAGGACTGAAGAGTTGGCGTATGGGCCACCCCCACCCGAATTATCATTGGGCAGAACAGTGGCAAAAGAAGTGAATTGGACGCGCTTGCGTTTGGCGGCTGCAACTGCAGCTGCAGCCGTGGCTCGGGGGGAATTATTCAGATGCTCCACTTGGCCAGTGGCATTTTTGCCACCAGTGGTGATTGCTGAAAGGCACTGATGTGGTTCTGGAACAGATCTGGGCAAGGTTTGTCCATGGGTGACACCCCGGTGTCCACCTGTGCCACCACTCCCACTAATGGTGCCCATGCCTGAGCCCACGCCCATCACCAAGGTGTTACCAGCCCCGTTCAGCAGGTACTTGTTCTCCTCATATCCTCCTTCATTCCGGTCAATGATGGTGGTGCACTCATCAGGAAGCCCGCCCTGGCATTGGTCAGAGTGGTCGGCTAAAAGGTCAGCCTCGTTCCCAAGCCACACCCAGTCATGGGCATGGTTCATGTTGCCTCCTGCTTCCAGCACGGGTACCTGCTTGTGACGGTATCTGCAGATGAAGGGCGATGTAAAATAATTGTTCAAGAAACACTGTAAGAATAAAAATGTTGTTGTTTCTTGATGAAAATATTATTTGAAAATAATTATACACATTTGATACACATTTATTTGGACAAGAACTCTAATACTGAATAATGAAATTCAACTTAAACACATGCATAGGCATCTACTTTTGGGCTAGCAAGCAAACATAAATGAACAAACCAATAATAATAATAATAATAAAAACGATGGAGTACTCAGTTTTCACAGTGTTTTTACCTGAAAGCAAAGCTCACACAGTTGATGAGGAAGACCAGTATTGCCAGACAGAACACACCCAGAAGGGCATACATTCCAATCTCCAGGTCCGAAAGTCCTCTAGTGGTCTGGGTCAGCTCACTATCTCCAGTGCCAGGCACCTCCACTTGTGCTGGGTAGTTGCTGTAGTCCCCTGCCTGGCTGGGGCCTCCACCCCGGCTGCTGCTGCTACCTCCACTGGCAACTTTACCACCTGAAGCACGATGCGTTACTGTGCTCTTGGTTGTTGTGCTGACCTGATTGATGGAAAAGAACACAAATATAATAATACATATATAATACATAGAAGTATAATTTAATTCCTTGTTTCTTTTTCATATCCATACCTTAATCTCAATAGACAAGTATTTTCAATACACACATTTAGATTTAGGCTAGATTGTTTAACATCATAGCAAAAGTGATCAATTTATATTTAAAGAGGATATGTATATGTGCACTGAACAAAATGACTGTACTATAATTTAATGTATGGGAGTAAAACATCTGTATTGTTTCTTGCTAAATGGTCATTCTCTCCTGATTGTCCGACATAAGAATATAGTCAGTCTATCCACCAGTGGTGCAGTGGATTACTTCTTTTACCGGCTGCACTGACAATACATGGGAAAACATCAGTTTTGCACTTCCAACCATTTTTCCCTCCCACCTTCCTCATGGCTCCTTCCTCTCGATCCACTGCTGCACTGTTGGACTTCCACTCTCCTCCGTCTTTTGTTCGTTGCTCACTCGTGCTGTTGTCCATCCCTCCTCCGTCGTCCTGTCCACCACTTCCCATCACACCTCTGTCCTCGCTCTTTGCTCCAAACTTCACCATCACATTGCCGACTCCAGATGCCAGAACACTCTTCCTTTTAGATTTCTGGCAGGTCTCGGAGATGACCATCTCTACGCGTACAAGTGCTCCCTGTCCATCGCCCTCTGCTACTACGATAGGCCAGTGCTGCTCCTAACAGAAAATAGACCCAGTGTGAAGGTAAATGAACACAGCAGTAAAATTGGGTCATATTGTACTTTGCACACCATCCTGTCACTTTTGCAAAATCTGCAAAGTGTTTCCTGAAAATATTGGTTAATTCCATGGGTTTTTGTCTCTAGCCTTTTTTTTTACTTAGTTCTAAACCACTGGACAGATAAAGAAACTTTAATGGCTTGTACCTGATTGGTTATTGAGATGACACTCTCATCCAATGACACAGCCGAGAGGAGGAAGTCTTTGGGATCATAGACATCAAGTGGTGTCACTGACCCATCACTGTACTGGATCCACGCACTGATCACAGCTTCCTGAAAGACAATAAGACATAGAGTATGGTCACAATTCTCATACCATACATCCAATAAAGAAAAGTGCAATAATGGTGTTTGGACATGTAGAAAAAAACTCTTTTTGTTCCAGTGACCTGGTTTTTAAAGCTATACTAATTGATATTTTTTTAAGCATAATGGATCATCTGACTTATCACTGCACTCTGCAGCTTTATGGAGCTTGTTTAGCATCTTTAAGCTTATTGTTTAGGTTTCCTGCACACAATTTTTCTCTTAGTATCTAGCTTGTTATCATAGAAAAGTATTTAACAGATCAAGAGCTAGATTATTATTATTATTATTATTATTATTAAATATAAGTATTGTATATTTTTGTATAATTTTGTATATTTTATTGTATATTCCTTCTAGTTGTATATTTTCTTTGTTGTAAAATGTATATTTTGATTGTTTAATTTAAATTTTAGGTCTATATTTATTACTCTATTATTACTCTTGTACTATTATTTATTTTTCATATTTTTATTTCTTTAATCTATTTTTTTTGTTTGAGTGTTTCTATTCTTGTTAATATTGTTGAGCACAGTTTATAGAGAGCAAGAGATTTAAGAAGAATTTAATAAGAATTCTTGAATCTTGAATATCTTCTCAGTAGTGGATGGCGCCATAAGCAGAGCTAAAAAGAGAGTGACTTATAGTCTTCATAAACATAACTTCACCATAAGAACTTCATATTAGTTTACAGTTTGTTCTGGTGCCCCCAGACGGCCAAAAATGCATTAATGCAGGTTTAATTTTGTGGCAATATATAGAGATTGCCTTAAAATAATTTAAAGGATAGTTCCATTAATTAGGTGAAACGAGAGGTCCCATTCTGATAGATTCTCTTAGAGTATGTGAGGTAGAGATATTCATTGCTGTTGGCCCTGGTACCTTGACGGAGTGATATGTTTTTTGAAAAATTCAGCTATTTTCACATCCGACACAATGTAAATAAATGCTGTTACTCTTTGAAAAGGGCACAAAGAGAAACACCTACACTCCAATCCATCCAACCACACACAAACACCTGAACGTATAAACATAGATAATTGAATCCTAACCATGTCTTTTTGTTCACTCTTTCTCCGGTCTCCAGCTCCTCCATTACAATGAGGACAAATACTTGCAAGAAAACTGTTTTTTGTCAACAGTCTTCTACCGGCAGCAGCTATTCCATAAATAAAAACAGAGTTCAGCAGATAATGTATTTTTCTCTGCTTGTCTTTAAGTGATCCCGCCTCACTAATTTCCCTTGGTAAAAGTCTGTGCTTTCCTTAATCAGAACACGGAAAAGATTGTGTAGGTATAACACAGAAAAAACCTCCCTACAAAAGTAATTAAGCTCAAATGTGAGGAACAACACTTTATCTCTTTCCCTGCTTCTATTTTCACATTAAATTGCCATTTTGCCTTCCCTCCTCCAATGCCTTATTTCCCCCCTCTTCCCCTCTGGTGTTGTGTTATTTATTTATTTTCTTTAACTTTTTTCCATCCCATTTTCTTCCCGCTCTTCACTTTCCCTCTCCAGAGCGGCATCATCTTTCCAGAGGTGATGGTAGATAAAAACAGACAGATAGAAAAAGAAATAACTGTTTGAATGAAATACAAGATCCAATCTGTATATTTATCGTAATGAGCTGCTGCTTGTACAATTAGCCCTTGGATAGGAATTATAATGTGGGGAATTGTTTGATTAAAAAAAAAGGAAAAAGAGGGGGAGAGAACTGGGAAGGTGGTGGGAAAAAAACAGGATATAAGGGATAATGGCTTGTGATAGTGTAGTTATAACCCTTGGCGATGTGATTAGAGAGTCCAGAATAGCTTGTAACATTGTAGCCTGGCAATATCGCTTGCATGTGGGTGTGGGTACGTGTGTTTCTATAGATATCTGGTTAATTACTGTGTGAGGGCGCAATAATGGAGAAAAGAGAATTACACCATTTTTATTTATAATTTAAATTCTGTTGAACAAGGAGAGTGTATGACAAACATACGGACTGGCAGCAAATTAAAAGAACAGCATAAAGTGTCTCAGTAGTGTATCGGGCTGCTGCTAAAACAGCTTTAATGTGCCTTGATGTACAAGTCTCTGAACTCTACTGAAGGAATGAGCACCTCCAGATTCTCCCAGTTGTGTGTTCAGTTGTGTTGAGATCTGGTGACTGCGAAGGCCACAGCATATAATCCACATCATCAACTAACCCTAATTAGAAACTGATTTGGGGGGAGATTGCAGCAATATAATATTTGCTGAAAAGAATTCTGTGATTACGACCTTGGGGTTTTACTGTAAAGACGGGATGAGCTTAAGACTTTGTCCATCAGTGTGCATGTCCGTGTGCCGGTGTGTGTGTGTCCTAAAGGCAGGAAGGTGTTAATGTATGTTCATGTTCATGTGTCTGTTACCTGTTTAGGTGCATGTAGCAGGTCTGTAGCTGTCGTTGTCAGCTGTATTGCCTGGTAATTTCCAGGACTCGCTGTCATACTGAGGGACAGAGATGCGACCAGCTGGACTCCCAGGTCCGTGATGGTGACCTAACCAAACGAGAGATACCATTGGTCACTCACAGAGGCAGCCAGTTTGGTGTTTGGTGCACCAAGACGATCCTATTGTATGATGTTAAAGATGGAACTGAAAATAAATCACTTTCAAGGTGGGTAGATTGAGCAACTCAGAGGTATGATTGTATTTTCATAAAATCTGTGGGGAAATCTGTGGATATGTACTATAAAACATATACTCAGATGAACTCATAAAGCCTAAAAAAATCACATTATATTTCTTATGCCTTGCTATGCTGCTATGCGTACTGTGGCTGTATTCTGTATCGCTTACTACCCCAAGAAACATGTGTTTTACTTGCTGTGTGTGATACTTCTGATGTTTCTTTTAATTTTTAGACTATTAAGCTCAATTCTGTCACTTGTATAACCAGTGATCTGCAACATGAGAAGAACACACAATCATAATACATGTCAATAAAAGGTGCCTACACCGAAAGTACATCAAATAAAGCAAAAGGTCATTTTACCTTGTCATCCAACACGGTCACTGTCTTCTCTGCCAGAATGGAGTCAGATAACGGGGACAGAACCTACAATAATACATCAAACAACACGCGAATAGGTGGAAAATTAGGTTTAAGTTCAATTTAGATCAAAGTCAAACATTTCAAGTTTGGGCTTTCTGAAATGAATCCACATTATTAGGGATGCAGAAAAGTCTTAATATGCACAAAAACAGTTTCACTCATTTTTTTTTTTTTTTTTTTTTGCATTTCCTGCTCTAACACAAAAGGGACTATCCAGGGAAAGGTATGAAATAACACAGTGTTTTCTGTTCTCAGCAAAATTCAACCTAAAAAGCCATCACTCATTACTGACAAACTGCTTATTTGACAGGTGATGGAATGACAGCTTGTGTTTCAAAATAAAAAAAAAAAAACAAGTAAAATAATAATGGGAACAACAACATCTTGTGGATCAGGTATAGAAAATGAGGGAGTACAGCTGCAGTATAGGAAACTCTAGAAGAGCAGCACAGGAGGCAGGTGCATGCAAGAGCTTTTGTTGTTCTTTTAGTGATTTCTGCCTTCAGGTGAAAGAGAAGACTTTAACACAGATAAATGAGCGGTGAGAGCTGGTTAACAGCACTGTGCTTTGTGGCCACATAGGCTGGCGGTTAAATTTAGGAAACTAACACACACATCCACAGGCTAATCAAGCGATTTCCGTTCGCGCTCAGGAACGCAGGACGTTATCTACCATATCTTAAACACACATCCAAACAGACAAGCGCAGGCCTGTAAAAACTGACAATGCTAGTATTGTCTATGAAAACAAAGTGCTGTTTTGGAAATGTTGCGGCTGTTATTTCACATCTCTGACACAATGTAACACACGCTAAGTAGAGGAAACACACACACACGCACATACACACATACACACAGTGTTCCCATCTCCCTCCCAGCTGTGCTCCAATGTGTCAGCATTCAACTAAGACAACTTAGCACAAACAAAGCGCAAGGCCAAAACTAAAGAACCAAAAGACAGTAAATGAAAACGGAAGAGAGGGAGTAGAAGTGAGAGGTGGCGAGCAAGCGAGGAGGAAATAAATTGAGTAGATGTCAGAGAGAGAGAGAGAGAGAGAGAGACAATGACAAATAGAGGAGGACAGAAAGTGAGAGGGGGCAGAAAGAAGGAGGCCCCAAAGAGATTGAGGTACAGATGGAGAGAGGGAGCAGCAGACAGACAGTGATAGAGATTAGGAGCCCCATGTTGTAGTGTACTACTCCGCCCGGCGACAGGAGGACAGGCAGATCTGATTGGTGTACAAAGAAAATCTCTCAGCGAACGTGTCGGGGCGTCAAACTCAATCCCACCCTCAGCGAGGTAACAAAATGCAATGATTGACGGCTCTGGGATTGCTCTTCAAGACAGACGGAGAATAAGAGGGCGAGAAAGAGAGGCTAGAGGGTGAGGAAGGAGAGAGAGAGATGGGGAGGAGAGAAAGAGGCGAGACTCGGGGAGATGGAGCTGGGGGGTAAAATTGAAATGTCAAACTATCAAATGACGGCTGTCGACTCTGGCATCTCGATGGGAATGCCGGGTAAATTCTCTCTCCTGGCTCCCAAACAGAGCACAGCTGTCTGCATGCGTGCATCTGTGTGTGTGTCTGTGTGTGCGTGCATGCAGCGGTCCCCAGTCGATCGGATGCAAACACACACTCAGCTGTTCCCCCAAATCCCCAAGATATCCCCCCACTGCTGCACTGAACTCAGTGCCAACCCACTTCTACCACACGCACAACGCACTCTTCAGAGCACTCATGTAAATGCAAGCACTTGGAATGAAAATATACGGTTTATATAATGTTCCATAAAAGGTGGAGATAGAGTAACCTAATAGGCTGTAAGATAATATAAACTATACTGAATATGACTGTGACATATTTGGTGGTTGTTCCCTGGCTCTGCTATATAACAGTATACAAGTAATGTGAGACAGTAAGCCACAGGACTGTCTTCCGCCATCACATTCAGTCATAATGGGCCGGCTTATTGGTATTCAGAAAGTGTGCGAGTGTGTTCACCATGTGCCAACGTAAGTGTGTGTCTGTGTGTATAACTGCTGAGCATCACACTGAGATGTCAGGGCCAAATCCGACAGTTAATTGTGCTAATTGTGTAACGAGCTCGCAGGCGAGGCTTATAACTGCAAGAGAGGAAGAGGAGAGGAAGAAAGAGAGGATAATGTTTACATCACTGGAGTGCTTATGGCTGCAATGTGAGCAGCCAAATCACACTGCGCTTCACATAATCATACATTTTCAACCATCTCTCTGTTGGCTTGTTGTATAGTGATAAATACATTGTCAGTGTTGAATGGGTTTTCCGAATCCTTGAAATGCAATGCAATACAAACACTGAATCATCGTGACTAACTTTGGTACTGCAAAGGAAAGTTTTAGGCTACTTTACTTTATATCTTATATTTCATTCTCAGGATAAGAGGGTGGATACACAGTGCTTCAGTTACGATAATGGGCTGTTTTGTGGCTTGGGACAATAACATCAAGGAAATTCAAATCTTCTTTAAGAGAACAATGTGCGTCACTTGTTTAGTGATAATAAAAGAAACCGGGCCTGTACCTGTATAGTGGTGATGCCCAGGTCCCGCCCTATCAAGATTCGTCCATCTATCAGTCTGGCAATGCGAGGATCTTCTACCTGTGGAGCAAAGGAGCAGCGCAACTGATCTTTTAGGCACTTGGGCATTTATCCTGCATTAGTATCAGATGAACTAGCTCATTTTAGCTACTGCTCAACAGTCAAACGCCACTCCTATCAGGAAAGACTTAAAGGAAAAACAACAAAAAAAGAAGGTAAATACCAGTCTTGTGTTTGTGTGTTAGAGTTAGACCAAGAGCTGGACCTAGATAGATCACACTGCAAATACAAGGAAACAGCTAGCTTGGCTTTCTCATGAACAGATTAAACAAATAAGATACAAAGTGCAGTTTTGCCCTGCTTCCAGTCTTTGTGTTATGCTCAGCTAATCACCTCCTGTCTCTATCCATATACTTTATGCACAGACATGTAATTGGTATTGATCTTCTAATTTAACTCTCAGAAAGCAATTGAGTATCTTTCCCAAAATGTTGAGATATTACTTCAAAGAGGATCTGATGTGTCTGTGAGTGTATGTGAATATGTTTGTATACCTACCTTTAGCTGGTCGAGGACTAAATGAGTGATATCGGCTTGCCAGTCTGCACCTAACATGTAGACCATCTCTCCTCCCGGATCGGAAGGTTCCGCGACAAAATGGGTAAGGACCCGGACCAAGGCATACTGGTACTGAAAGGTCAAGGGAAAGGTTAATTTATACTCTAATGCTTAGCTGCATAATCTCACTGTGGTAGCTTGTGAGTCAGCTAATAAAAAACATCACACAATGTTGCAGAGTATCTTAAATAAAAGGAAATGAAACATTAAACGCAGGATGTTGCATTTCATTCTCCCTGTTTTTCAAACATCTTTACATTAAAAAAGGATTAACTCTCTTCCGAAAGTGTGATATGAAAACCAATCAAATAATACCTGCAGGGTGCAGCCTTTTCCCTTCCTCTCATCATCCTCATCATCTTCACTGTCTCTCGTTGGTCTGAAAGGAAAGGAGATAAATGAGACAGAGACAGAAAGAGGGGTAAGAAGTTGAGATTATCTGGTAATTAAATGCCACTTTTGTACTTTATACTCAGCTCCAGGTGATCAATTGCATAATCTGTGCTCCAGGTTGGACTCTCAGTCAAAGAAAAGACACCTCAGTTTTTAATCCAGCTGGAACACTTTTAAATCACTTTAGCGTACAATGTTGAATTCTCAAAACGCCTGGGTGAACAAATTATTCAAAACATAAGTGTCCTTGTGCTTCATCTGGTGGTAAAACTGACTGCAGGTGATTTTTTTATTGTAAGAGTGTAGCTAACCTATTATGACTTAAAAAAAAAGTGTTAATCAATTTCCCTTGTGAAAGCAGCCCCACTTCAACCCATTCTGTACAATCTAAAATGTGAGTTAATTTGAAATAGTAAGTAAAACCATAAAAAAACAGTTCCATAGAAACTGCTCATTTTTTATGTTTAAAGAAATAGTCACAAGGAATCTCTAAGTGTATATAAAGGTTATTTATGAAAGATTACAACTGACACACAGTTGCTGACTAGGTTAAGATCTGAGTTGTCCTTTTTATCACAGTTATCCAATGCTTTGAATCTTGAATGTGCAAAACTGAAAAATAAAACAAACCCATTAGCTAAAAGCACTATAGGAACTAGTCAAGTTTCCTTTAGTGTTTAGCCATGTTGATGGCTAAACTTGAATTTGATCTGAATTAGAGTAACTTTTCATGAGTATATTACATCTCTTTCATGCACGTCTACTACAAACACTTTTCAAGTACTTTTTTAACCAGGAGCACATCATACTTCCTTAAAACCTATTATAATTACTTTATCTTTTTGTGGTACAAAAATCAAAGTAGTCATTCTACAATTTGCAGTAAAAATCTGCATATCAATCTGAAGTCACTTCTGTTGTATGGTTTTGCCATATTTTCCCTTTTATCCTAATAAAAGAAAATTCCCTTAAAAAATGTATATGTAAAATACATTTCTAAAAAAAATCATGAAATTATATACTTGGTGTTATTCCACAGCGGAGGTGGCTGAATAATCACCCCCAAATAAAGAAGGAAAATGAATCCTTGACTGCTTTGAATACACTATCTGTGTTAAAACAGAAAACCTCTCTCCCTCGCTCCCTATAGTGGAGGATCTCTCTTTCTCTCATACACAGACACACAAAGAAACGCACATGCTTTCTTCTTTGCCTCCTTCTGTGTAATATCTGCACAATACCACATGCAGGCAGGCCCACACTGGATCATACATTCACACATTAAGAACAGAACACACACACACACACACACACACAGGCCTACCTCTGTGTCCTATAACTGTCCCGGAGTGTGAAACCCAGGTAATATTACAGGAATTCTCTTTCCATTTTCCAGTGTCCCAGTTGAACACGTGTCTATGTGAGAGTGTGTGTGCCTAATAGTGCTTGTGTTTCGCTCTGCGAGATAGTGGTTAGGGGAGATAGAGGTGTGTGTGTGTGTTTGTGTCTGTGCGTGCAAAAGAGTTGGTGGCTATCTGAGCAGAAATTGGCGAAATTGAAAAATGGGCCCAGCAGAACAGAATGGAAGGGCGGCAAGAAGGGGAATAGAGGCAACACAGACACACACAGGCATGCATGCAAAGAGAAAAGACGTACAGCATGGTTTGTTAGGGATAGCGTTTTCATAAGAGAAAGGGCACATGCATATTTTAACTGATTTTCAACTGTGTGCTGTTCTTAAAATCTGAGCTTTTCCCATTGCGACTATGAATTTGAGTTCAAGTATCTAACTCGGAGACTGTGTATCTAAATGTGTCACGTGGTTGATGTGTGCATAGACTATACTTCTTCCAAGGCTCCACAGTCCTCTCAATTCTGTATTTCATTCAGTCTGACTCCAGATCTGTATCAAAATACGTAGTGACAGACAATCACAAGATACCGCCGCCATTTTTAGGCTCATGGGAAAATCTTCTCAGCCTAAAAGTTGAGGACACCTTTCAGAATCTTTCCTGGATCTGCAGCATCTGAATCCATCCAAGTGGTTCAGAAAAATATACTTCTATCACAATCATTAGTTCCTGTTGTATAATATTCACCTGAGATTTTTCACTCTCACTGCAGGTTAGACGAAAAAAGCTGTACAAAAAGTTTCATGTGCGCGGACACACAAAAGTACTGCACAGGGAAGAACTGACACACCGACATCCTGTGACTTATCCACCCACTTAACATTGTCTCTCTTTTGAGAGTGTGTGTGTGTATGTGTGTGTGCGCGTGTGTGTGTTTAAGTGATCGAATGCTTCACTCAGCGGCAATGATGCTGAAGCCATAATAGTTGTCATCAGTATAGCCAGGAAGGCCTTGACCTCATAAGAAATTATAGACTGGCTGAAACGATATGTGCTCTCAACTGCTCCGTTCAATAAGCACTACATCACACGCACACACACACACAGAAACACACACACAAGAGTCAAAAGACACACACATTCGCATTTACACGTTGACTCTGCTTATCCCTCCTTTTCTTTGTCAGTTGTGGAGAAACACACACAAACCTTAAAATAAATCATAAAACAAATCAGATACAACAGTTACACACAGTCTCATTCTGCTCTCTCTTTTTTCCTCACATGCCGAAACTCAGCACTTGTTCTTCAAGAAACAATATGCATTGATTGCTTTCAAGCTGAACAAATACATTGGCCAAGACAAGAGCTGTAGCAAAAGCTCAGAGTATTCCTGCCATGTCTGTTCTTTCTATTCTCACACATACTTAAGCAAAGTACAGCTACCACAGCTGACAGAATGCAACGCAGATCAGTCAGTAATGTTATAAAATAATAATAGAGATATATATTATACTTCAAGGGTAGTAAACTGTAGTACATTTGAGACTTGAGTATACAGTATATACAGTCATTTTAAAGACACAAGTTATCACATTGTTATCACACAGTTACATGATATTACATATGATACAAAAATGTATTACATAGTACATTTTAAAAAATCTCTTTATCTTATATTACCAGCTTCCCCTCTTAAGCAGGTCTAGATAGGTTTTAACTGAGAACAAGACCAATAAATCAAATGGGACTATATATAGACCGATGTCAGCTTATTTTAATACAGTCTTGTATGTCAGATGATAAGTAACACTGGAAATGCCACTGATATTTTTTGAAACAGTGTTTATTAAAGACTGCCAGGTAGAAGTATCTGGTGATTGCAGGTGGACAAACTATTGGGAGGTGAAGATGATAATGATCCTTCACTTAATTATCCCTGATATTATTATATTATTTCTTCTCAGAAAGAAAATTAAAGGTGCGAAAGGAAGGACAGGCAAGTGGTAAGTTTGTCTGCACAAACTTACCGCTTTGAACCGTTGGGCCAAATATGTAAAAAGCAAACTGATACTCATGCTTAGACCCTTTATATTTTCCCCAAAGTACTGCCTTAAGATCACACAAGTAATTTACCTCTTGTTCGTGATGATCGGTACCCTCCAGCCTTTGACCTGGCTCAGCTCGGTGTCCGACACATCTATCTGCAGAGGTAGCTTGGGCACCCACACGGTGAGCTGCAGCTGAGCAGAGAGGTGCAGGTAGGTGAAGTTGACAGCCAAAGACTGACGACCTCGCATCTCTTTGCCATTCACCAAAACCTGATCGCAGTTTGGGGAAACCTGCAAAGAGCAAAAGAGGATGAGATGAGCGGGGTTGTGTTTGGGATAACGTGCAGGCTGAGTCTGACATTTTTAGCTGACCTCACACGGACTTAACTCGGTGATTTACACTGAAGCAGATGCAGCCTCTGTTGTGCATTCCTTAAGCCTGGAGCGAGCATTTTCATCAGGACATTCATGTTCCTCCAGCAAATAAAATATTTTCTCACTGATTGCTTACATTTTTATTCATCTTGCAAAACACTTTGGAACGCTGCTTTGCAAAGTGCCCTATAAAGAAAGGTTAATAATATGCTTCTGTAACTTCTTCTTGCCACCTCGATGGCATTTGGGAGCTTGTGTCACCGCCACCAATCTGAAGCGACGTATTAAATGGGCAACATGTAACATTATAAAACCATTAAATCACATTCATTTTAAAACATTTGTGTAATTACTTTGAACCCATAAGACCACCCTCAAGAAAACTGCCAACCTTGGCCCTACTTTCAATTTTTTTTTAAAGTACTTGAAGTGCAGTGAATACAAATCTGTGTGGAAAAAAACTGGAGAATGCTACTTACAACTTGTTGCATCTGTATTAACAATACACTAACGTAGAATATAACAATATATCAGGCATTTTACTACAGAAGGAGAACTTTTACTTGTGATACGATTATAGGATATTTATATTAGAGTGTTTTTACATTGCTGTCTATATGCATTCACCTAAGAAAATGATAGGAGTACTTCTTCTACCATAGTTTGACTGAAACAGCAGTGCCCCTCTGATCATCAGCTGGAGTAAACAGTGATTTCTCCTGATTAGAGACAGAGATTTTATATGCATCTGGTGTCTTCTCAGACGCATCAGGGACACAACAGTAATTGACTGAATAATTATTAATCGCCTCAGATGTAACATCACAATCATGCTACATTAAAAAGAAAACATAAAATACAGATTCATTATGACCAAAACACAATATACTGTGTCTGTTTGAATATTAAATTATCCTCATATTTGACCAGTTGTTTCAGTTTTGTGGAAAATGTCTTATTTAGCAACGAGACCGTCGTTACCTCATGTCCTTAAAAGCACCATTACACATTTTCCGTTTCCATAATTATGGAAATGCAGACATCTAGTTTTAAAGGAGTATTATTCAAATCAAATTGAAACTGAAGTGCAAAACACGAATGTCGACACTGGATTATTATGGTTGTACCTCAGGAAGTGGACAGCACCCTTGCAGACAATGTGACAGGCAGAACAATGGAAAAACCAGGATTTTAGTCAGTTTCATTTTCACCCTCTGCGCTTGTCTGACTGTGTGACTGATTGAAATGACATTGTTTGGACAAATCGTCCCACATGTTTCTACAAACAATGGATTCATGCAAGAATGAAACTGATATAACCAAATGTAAGCATGTGGTGATGGTCTGCCAAACTGTCATGGTATAGTTATACTGTATATATACAGGTATACATAATCTAATATATATATCTCTATAAGTCAAGATGTATATATTTTTACATGTTTTAGAAAAAAAAAAAAGTTTTTTGACTGGATCCTCTGCACTTTCAAATAAGACCTTAAAAATATGCTTGTCAATTAATTTAAACAATTCATCTAACTAATCCAAATGCACAAAGGTAACTATTTTAACGAAGGCAAACACTGAATCACATCAAGTGCTGCAAAACTATGTTGAATTTATTTACTGTCACTCTGCTTCTCTCTCTGTCCCTCCTCCTCATCTTTTCTGTTTCTTTTTTACTTCCACAGCTGTTCACCCATTCCTGGCATGTATAAACACCTCCTCCCCCTCTTTCTTTACCCTAGACTTATCCTCCCTCGCTCAGTTTTATTCCCTTTTTATCTCTCACGCCCTCTTTCATCTACAGTTATGCTGCACACCTCAGTCTTTGTCCCTGCTCTTTCCCTACTGCACTCTCAGCCTTACATTTAACATGCATTTTAATCATTTTGTCTTTCTCATCTGTCTGACTCTCACTGCCTGTTTTTCTCACCTTTGAATGTTTCACCAACTTATTTCACTTTCTTTCACAAACTTGCAAATTTCCGCACACTGCATTTAGCATTTGCTTCCCCCTCCTCCACTCCTGCTGCTTTTGAATGTATATATGTATTTTTAACATCAATTTACTTGGGGTAGACGTCCCTAGTGTGTATGCTATTTTTCAGCAACACATATTTATTCATGCACATTCGTACCAGGCTGCTGACCAGACAGGGTGCCTCAATTTTGTGGAATCTGGGCTCAAATTTTTCCCAAGGGGAATTCAAGCTGGCGATTCCTTTGTCTCAACCTTACTATCTGACAATTAATGAGAGTATTTTTCTTATTGAAACCTTAACCCATGTCACGTCTTCTGTATTTTCTGCAAATATGGAGGTGTCAATAATGTGGGGGAAGAACATGCTACAGTGTGGAAAACTATGATATGTTGGGAGTGTTGGGATAATTGGAATAAGATTATAAGCAAATTCCAGTATTTTTCAGATTTTTACATTATTTTTAAATGTGCAACACTAAACTCTGTACTTCTACTTGACCTTTAGCCTCTTTTATCTGACTTTTTCTTTTTCTCTAGCCTGCTTGTTTTACAGCTCTCACATTTCCTATTTGAAAGCTGTTTGGACACCCAGATATTTTTTCTCAGTTTATTTCAGATTTAATAGAAATAGATAAAACTGGGCCACTAGGGAAAACAATACTGGACCCTGGATGTTCATCAGGTCAAAACGATGCTTAACTCTCCGCCAGATGTGTAAGGGGTTTCGTCATTTGCACAAATTTGACCTGCGTGACCTTCATGTTCAGCTCAACCTCTCACCAGAAACTTTCTCTCTACTATTTTCCCCTGACTCTGTAAGTTTAAGAAGGGGAACCATAAAACCTCAAGATACATGCAAAAGCTTCCCTAGACTAGAACATTTTCACCTCATGCGGACACCTCATTGCATCTAAAATTTGCTTTGCACTCTGTCTGAACACACACTGCAGTATAGGGGGACAACGCAGAGATTTTCTTGGTCAAAATGGTCAAAATTCACATTAGAAGAGGCAAGACACACTTATTTAAATTAACTTTATATTTTCACTGTTATTAAATAGGATTTTAATATGATTATACCGCAGCAGAATTGTTATGCCAGCTGTCCTGCTCAACATGAGCAGGTATGCCAAGTTGCTGGCAAACATTTTTGGCTGTGTGTTATATAACTATTCGTGAAGAATGTCAGTAAAGTAAGTTCATGAAAGGGTGGAAATATTGACTTCGGGTTTTCGCTTCACACTCTGGCTGATTACTGTCGCATTCGGGGCAGAATTTCCCATGTCCCTGATAAACACAAACAATTGCACACAGGACCTACACACATTTTGTGTGGTGTCACATTTTCTTCTGGCTTCCTTACGAAACTCTTTGATCTCAAAAATGTTTAACATTTTGTACATCAGAGCTCAGCCATTTCCTCTCTATCTCCCCTCACCTTTTAATTTCTTTCAATTTTACTTTCTTCTCTCTGCTTCCGTTGCCCAACATAAAAGGAAAGGTGCCCAACCCTTCTGCAGTTCCCAGCTCCCTCTTTTCAATTTCTTTTTCTTCTCTTTCTTTAATTTTCTTTATATCTCTCCCAACATCCACTTTTTTCCCCTCTCTTGACCCTCTCTTTTTACTTTGTCTCCGCCTCGCCCTCCCTCCCCCATTGCACCGTCTCCCTCTTCATCTTCCTCTCTCTCTGAAACATGATTTACCGCTTGTTAACATCAAAGGGATGTTAGACTGTTGGTGCCTCAAACTATTTCTCCAAATCATTTTTATATTCCAGGTGTAAATCAGTGTGAAAACTGCACTTGGTTATATGTGGCAGGGTTCAGTTTCCAATGAAGGTATAAGACAGAAAAAGTCGAGGGAATGCACAATGGTTCTGCTTGAACTACCGCTGTAGCCATTGTCCGGGTCTGTCATTTCTACCACTGGTTTGCTGAATTACTTCTGCTCTATGGCTCAATGTCCCAAAGGAACATTTTAAGAAAAATCAAGTCTTAGGTCATATTGTCAGCCTATGGAGGGTTCAAAGAAATAGATTTGTAACTTTTCAGGTCTTCAACACGGGAGTTGTGACTTTACAAAATGCAAATTTAACCCTGGGATGAACATGGATAATTGCATGATAAAAGACTCATGATCTTCACTCTATAAACATTGGTAATGGCGTGCTGAAATGTATATGCCATATAAGTTTTATGCATTTTTTCCTCCAATAGATTTTTTTAAGTAAAAAAAAAAATACACAAAAAAATTTAGAGCAGCCAATTTTTTTTTCTCAGTAAATGCTCAAATGACAATGTGTAATGACTGTTAAAATTTACAGACCATTTTAGCACCTGTCAGCTCAACATTTAGCTTCTTCACTCTCACTATGGTTATGGCGTTCTTCATGTTACTTTCTCACCGCCATATAGAGGGATTGAGAGTTAAGAGCTTCAGAGCCAGATATTTCGTTCAGGAGTTGACGGATTCATACATTCACCAGGTGGACAGAAACATGACTCGAAATGAATTTGAATGTTGCTCCGACTTTGCTTAAGGTGTAAGTAAGTAGCTTTTTGCTTACATCTTTGTCACTGAAACATAAAGGGTGATAATAATACTGTGTCAGTGTTGTGATCACAGCTCACGTCATTCCTAACACATTTCCCAACAGCATTAGGGAAAAGCAGAATTACTTGAGAGCTCATTCATCTGTTTACACGTAAACAGGTAAACAGTTATCTTTAATTACCTTGTTTAAAAAAAACAAGATAGAATTGCCACATTTATGAATTACACTCAGACAGAAAGTTGGTCCTTTGTTTGGTTTCATTGTCTGTCTCATTTGTAATTCCCATTTTCTCCCCCCCCTCCTCTTTTTCATTCCAATTAAATTCTCTTTTAACATCTCATAGTTTCTTTTTTCTGTGCTCTTTGTGTGTGTGTGTGTGTGTGTGTCTGTTTGTGTGTCCACATGGCACAGAGCTGTGGAGAAAAGTGCCAAATAGACTCATGAGAGCTGCCAGACACATCATGTGTAAATGGCGACACATCCAGAAAGAATTATTGCATAAATACAAGCAGACAACAAAACATACACACAGCTGGGGACCAGTGGGGGAGGAGGCATTCAGATCCTTTGCTTATGTAAAGACATACAACACTGTAAAAATGCACCTTTCAAGCTTAAATCCAGTATTAGAAATTACGTGCAAAAAATACAGAAGCACTTACAACAAAATTTACTTAAAGTATAAGCACTCATCATGCAGAATCCCTGTCAGTGTTATTATATCATTATGATTATTATTGATGCATTAACCTGTAAGCTGTGCTTTAATCCTGTAGTTAGTTCAGGTAGAGCTAATTTTAATTGCTTTCAATATATTTTTGTGGTTTAATATATAATAATACATCATAATTCATAATGTGATAATTTGTTTTGTACTAATCTGATAATTAACCTGTTTGTTTCTCTGTTATCAGTTTTATTTATGAGATAAAAAATTTCCGTTTACCTCCTATGATTCTAGTATTGAAAAAAAATGTAACATTTTGACAAAGTTTTACATTTTATGCTCTTGTCATTTCATGTGAAACAGTGTGTAACTTTTCATGCAAAACTGAAGGTGATTTCATTTTTTTTGTTTTGAATTCATCACACAGCTGCGTTACCGGCCACGGTTGATGAGACAAATAAAAGAACATCAAGCGCCACTTGACAGAAATTCTAAGTGCAGTGCAAAACACTACAGATCATTTTAAATTATATTTATCGACTCAACTTGGATAAATACTTCCCACCCATTCTCCACCCTCAGTTACATCCATCACTACCACCTCTCCTTAAGTGTGAGGGGAAAAGTCCTTCTGCTTTTTTTTCTTCAGTTCTTATTTTCTTTACTGCCACAGGCACAATGTAGTGAAGGATTATTAACTCAAAATATTACACATTCTACTACACAAGAACAGTAATGTACACAAACACCCCGACTACTAGCAACAGCTTAGATCAATATTTCGATGACAATAATTAATTGATTCAAAGATATTTTGTTTGACTTTTTTTCAGATTATTTATATGCACCTATATGCTGAGAGTTACATGAGACGATCAAAACCACTTTCATCTCTTAATATGAAACTGAGGAGTAAGCAGGCATTTAGCTTAGCTTAGCATAAAGACTAGAAGCATGGGGGAACAGATTGTCTGGCTCATGCCAAAACCAGACCTGCCAGCACCTCTAAACCTTAAAAATTAACATCCTGTTTGTTTAACACATACACACACTGGAATTAGCAGCAACATCTTTCAGCTTTATGTAGACTTGGAGTAAATATCTTTTCTGTCACTTGTAGTCAGGTGCAGTAATTTCCTTGAGATTTTTTTATTTGTGTGGTTGCAAAGTACCCGGCTGCTGCCTGCTTATTTTTTAACCTTTCGGTTTGGTCAGCTTTCAGTCTTTATGCTAAAGGAATTTTTCAACATTATGGAAAATGTTAAAATAGGATTTGTATCTACTTCAGTTTATCTATTCAAAAAGTATTACAATGACAATTAGAGAGTAGTATCCTCTCATCTAGCTCTTGGCAAGAATGCAAATGTGTATTTGTGTTTGCATTAATAAGTGTCAATTTCTTCCTTTCCTGTAGAAGTTTTGGCACAAACATACATGGAAAACCACTTTATTTCAGTTAAATAACCTTTCTGGATGGATGGCTTCAAACTCAAATGACCCGTTTGCTTATTTTCTGTCACAGAGGATATTAGATAAAAAATGGATGGTTCCAAGAAAATAGAAAAACAGAGAACAGAATAAAATGGAGACTTTAACAACAGGCATTCGGTGGTCCCGGTGGAGTCTGAAACAACTTCTAAATATGAGAGATTCAGCTTGGAGAAAGCAGGAAACAGACATTACAAGGCTTTAACTTCAAAAAGCATTATTATATCAAAAAAAAAAAAAGAAGAAAAGAAAAAAGCCTCATGAATCTCTTAAAATAATAAAGATAAATTTACCCTTAAAATTTCAGAGTAAGTAAATTTAAAGTTTCATGGGCAGGAATAAACAAAATGCAGAAACTGTTGTATTAGTGCTAATCTTTAATAATCTACATTGTTATTTTTTTTTAATTACCTGTGTACTATGAGACTACCTTTTTCAAACTGGAAGGAAAATAGAAATATACATCCCTTTTAGATGGATGCTATCACATTTACACACGGGCACAATAAAAAACAAGACACACACACACACACAAAGATGCAAAACACAAACACACACACGGACCCAAAACAAGTGTATTGGTGTTTTTGCAAGTAAACAGCTGAGTTGGAGGTTTGAGGACACTGAAGAATGGATTTAATCTCTTGGTTTCTGAGAAAGACACAGAGAGAGAGAGAGAGAGAGAGAGAGAGAGGCAGGACAAACAGGAGTGGGAAGCAACGGTGAAAAAAATTGAAGAGACAGAGAGGGAGGCAGAAGAAGAGCAAAGGAAAAGCAGTGAGAAAAAAAAAAGTAGCAGCAAGAAAGTAAAAGTGTGGATCTCAGCAGTTAGGACTTGTTGAAAACACAGAGGCCAGAAAAACTGTCTTCACCTTCATCACACACCACAAACAAAACCACAACAATTGTACAGACCTCCAAAGACAATCGCTGAAAACTTTCCTAACTCCTCAGCAGCAATTCAGCAAGTATGTTTCGGTGGAAGGTGGCGGCTGAGTCCTGTTCACATTTTTATGACTTAAAAGCAAATATGGACACACACAGTCTCACACACACGCACACACTAACAAGAACATGGTTCAGAGATGCCATGCAAGGAAAAATGGCATTTAAACTGTTTTATATTCTGTTTTTTTTTTCCCCTAAGAAAACCTTGCACTGTTTTGTGGAGGTAAAATGAGGTGATGGCTGCACAACTGCAGATTTGTGCTACTGCAAAAACAGATGCTCAAATACATGTAATTCTCTGAAATAGTATGTATTACTCAATATATATACTTTGACTTATAATGATCTGCTTACAGTTAAAATGGGATATTATGCATGCAGGATCCTCTGACCCGCAGACCTCAGAGTTGTTTCAGAGAAAATGACATGTTTTATTCTTGGCTTTTGTGTAGAGGTTAATTGATGGTCATGTCTCGATGTGATGTGCATGAACATGTAGCCTTTGTAACAATCCCACCTCTCGCTGCGCGCTCATCGAACCACCTGCTGCTGTTTTTCCTGCCGTCCCCCAAAGGAACCTCCGCATGTTCGCTGAATGCCAGACCTTAAAAGCAATGGTCCTGTTGTTTGAGAGGCACCTGTGGCATGTGTTACATTACATTCATTTGTTTCTAGCAGTGTTGCCACCAGGCATTTGTCATTACTTTAGAATATATTTCAGACCACCCTGGTGACTTGGTGCCGTTGAAATAATCTTGTTTCATTTTGGACTGTGAGGAACGAAGTGTTGGCTCTCTCTGGTGAAAGAGAAGTGCTCCCAGTGTATGTACACAATGTACTATGTAAATGTAGGTCTGATGATATCAATACTTTATACTGTTCTTCAAATATTATATATATATTATATATATCAGTGTAGGAGGTCTTTTATTGAGTATAGGGTTTTTTTGCACTGGCTTTTTGCACTTTTACATTTCCCACAACTCATGTAAATGAACTTTCGATTTGACTTGATATCACCTACATTTTATTTCTGTGTACCTGTTAGCCTATGTTGTTTTCATATGATCAGCTGTCAGCCATGATGAAAATGTGCTAAAAGGTGGGTGAGCATGATTTCCCCTAATATTATCCCCCCTGTACCTGCCTCTAACCTGCCTTTGAATTCTCCTCTCATCCAAGCAAGGAGCAGGTACTCTGTGATTTGACCCATTTTTATATCTACATTGTATCTCATTGTTTGAAGTTGTGTGTGAGAGTACGAGTGCAGGTTCCACGCTCGAAAAAGGTTCAAGAGGATGTTCTTGGATCAGACCATTTGGGAGTTTTTCCCGGAGGTGGCTTAAATGGGTTTTCACTTTTTGTAAATAATTTTAATTTCTGTTCTGCTCTTTGTTGAGGGAAACATCTGCAGGGTTGGAGCTGAAACTGGTGCCTAGTGACGGGCCAATGGGACGGGAACTGGAGGGATGAGGTCTGGGTCACATGATTAAGGATTCAAGGATTCTTTATTGTCATTCCAACACAAGTTAAACATGGGATGGAACGAGATTAGCTACCCTGGTCCCGGTGCAAGCCCAAATAGAATAAGTATAAAAAGTACAATAGTATAAAAAAAGTATAATATTACAAAATAAAATAAACAAGATAGAAAAAGCAAAAATGAGGTAGTGCAAAATGAGTGGATGACTATAAATAAACAGAATAACAGAATAACAGAATAAATAGGATTAGCTGCAGTGAAAAAAAAGAGATATTGACAATGTACAAGTCATATGCACATATGACAAACATACAACAGTCAATATCTCTTGAGGTAGTAGTGTGCAAAAGAAGATTTTAAAGTGTCTGTAGTGCAAACTGTGTGTGTGTGTGTGGGGAGAAGCTGTTCCTCAGTCTGGTGGTCCTGCTCTTAATGCTCCGCAGCCTCCTGCCTGAGGGGAGGGGGGCAAACAGTGCATGTGCGGTGTGAGTGGGGTCCTTCATGATGCATGGGGTAGGGTAGACTGCGTCCCACAGTCTTCTGTGCAGCCCTCACCACCCTCTGCAGAGCCTTCTTCTCTGCCGCCGAGCAGCTGCCGTGCCACACGATGATGCAGGAGGACAGGACGCTCTCCACCACACATCTGTAGAAGGAGGTCAGGACTGAGCTCCCCAGCCCGGCGCGCCTCAGCCTCCTGAGGAAGTAGAGACGCTGATGTGCCTTCCTAATGAGACAGGAAGTGTTCTTGCTCCAGGTGAGGTCGTCAGAGATGTGTACGCCCAGGTACCTGAAGCTGGAGACCACTTCCACCGCAGTCCCTCCGATGTACAGGGGAGAGGGGAGGTGTCTGCCCCTTCTGAAGTCCACGATCATCTCCTTGGTCTTCTTCACGTTGATGCAGAGGTTGTTTTGTCTGCACCAACCCTCCAGGTTGTTCCACCTCCTGCCTGTAGTCGGACTCGTCGTTGTTAGCGATCCGTCCCACCACAGCTGTGTCATCCGCGAACTTCACGATCAGACAGCTCGGATGTATCGCTGAGCAGTCGTGTGTGAGCAGGGTGAACAGGAGGGGGCTCAGCACACAGCCCTGGGGGGAGCCGGTGCTGAGGGCTGATGGAGGAGGAGGAGACGTCGTGGATCCTCACAGACTGCGGTCTGTCTGTCAGAAAGTCCAGGTACCCAGTTACACAGGGTGAGGCTCAGTCCAAGTGTTGTGAGTTTCTGGACCAGGGTCTGCGGTATAATTGTATTGAATGCTGAGGTGAAATCCACAAAGAGCAGGCGGACATAAGAGTCTTTGTTCTCTAAGTGGGTGAGGGCTGTGTGGACCACAGAAGAAATGGCGTCCTCTGTGGATCTGTTCTTCCTATATGCATACTGGTGCGGGTCCACAGTGACGTTCGACGCAGTCCTTGATGTGGGCCATGACCAGTCTCTCGAAGCACTTCATGACTATCGGGGTGAGGGCTACCGGCCGATAGTCATTCAGGCCTGTCACTGTGGACGTTTTGGGGATGGGAATGATTGTGGCAGTCTTCAGGCAGGTGGGGACCGCCGCCTGTTGGAGAGAGGTGTTGAAGATGTCCGTCAGCACCTCGGTGAGCTGGTATGCACAGCCCTTGAGCACCCGCCCGGAGATGTTATCGGGACCAGCAGCTTTGCGTGGATTAATCCTCTGGAGGGTCCTCCTCACCTCTGCTGCGGTCACCCTGAGGGGCTCTTCTCCTGGTGGGAGGGGATGAATCTGGTGCTGGGGGAGGTGTTCGGATCATCAAAGCGGGCGTAGAAGTTGTTGAGAGCGTCGGGTAGAGAGGGGTCCCTGGGGCATTGTGCATCTCTGGTGTTATAGTCCGTGATGCACTTTATGCCCCTCCACATACTCCTTGGATCGTTGGACGTGAAGTGTCCCTGGATCCTCTGGGCGTATGCGGCCTTGGCCCTCTTCACTCCTGCAGTCAGCTGTCTCCTAGCCGCTCTGAGTGCCAGTCTGTCACCAGACCTGAACGCAGCATCCCTGGCTTTCAGCAGAGACCGGACCTCCGCATTCAGCCAGGGTTTCTGGTTCGGATATTCTGTTACTGTCCTGGTGCTGGTGATGTCCTCTGTGCACTTGCTGATGTAGCCGAGGACAGCCGATGTATACTCCTCCAGGTCCACCTCTCCCTCACAGGCAGCTGCCTCCCTGAAGATCTGAAAGTCTGTGCGCTGGAAACAGTTCCTGCAGTGCGGGGACAGCATCACTGGGCCACACGGTGATGGTCCTCTGCGTTGGTGTGTGTCTGAGCAGAGGACGATAGGCAGGGACCAGCATGATGGAGATGTGGTCAGAGAAGCCCAGGTGGGGGTGGGGGACGGCTCTGTATGCGTCTCGTTTGTTGGTATAAACACGGTCCAGCGTGTTATTTCCCCGTGTCGGTATGGTGACATGCTGGTAGAACTTAGGCAGGGTGTCTGTCAGGTTTACGTGGTTGAAATTCCCCGCAACCACGTAAAACGCCTCCGGGTGTTTGTGCTGGAGCGAGCTGATGTTGTTGTGAAGCTCCTTTAGCGCTTTGTTAGCCTTAGCACCCGGCGGGATGTAAACAGCCATAACGTAACAAACACCGCCGTAAACTCACGGGGCAGATAGTGTGGCCGGCACTTTACAGTCATGTGCTCTATCGCCTCGGAGCAGCGGCTGTTCACCAGAGTACAGTTTGTGCACCAGTCTTTGTTCATGTAGACGCATAACCCGCCTTTCCCCGACTGCTGGTTCGGTCTGCACGGAACAGAAGCCGGCCGTCGAGCTGGAAGGCTGGGTCCGGCATGTTGTCGTTCAGCCAGGTTTCCGTAAGACAAAGCACCGAACAGTTCCTCATCTCACGGGAGACCCCCAGCCTCAGTCGAAGTAGGTCCAGCTTGTTGTCCAGGGAGCGGACATTGGACAGGAACAGGGACGGGATCGGTGGTCTCCCGGTGTTAGCCTTTAGCCTGGCTAGCAGTCCGCCGTTCCCCGTTTGCCCCTCTTCTGCTTCCGCGCACGCACGCCGCTTCCTCTTGCCCTCTGTCCGGCGGGCAGCGCTGCGCCAGTCCGGTGTCCTCAGGAGCTGCAGTCTGCCCAGCAGGGCCCTGAGTCCGAGGTCCGCTGTTTGTATTGTTGTGCTCGTGGCCGAACCATCCCTTATTTTAATAAGTTCGGTTCAGCTGTACCTTATACGCTTGTTTACACAAGCAAAACCGGTAAAGTTGGCCTCAAGACCAACCAGAATAGTACTAATGGGGGGCTTGACCCCGGGAGCATGAGAAGCCGCTGCACTGCTGCGCGCCGCCATCTTGCAAAACTAGATTATATTTTTACTTTTAATTTTTTTCTAATACGTTGCACTATTGCTGCATTTTATAAAAGACTTAAAGACTATAGAGACTAGCCAGAAAGTTAAAAACAAAACAGCAAAAAAAAGAAAATGAAAAAAAAAGAAAAACAACAACTCTCCCAGCTTTTTCCTGGTCTGTGGTGCTACAAAAACAAATACTGAGACTATAGAATACAGTTTTAGCTTATTACACACTTCCTCCCCTTCCTCAAAAACCTACTCAGGAGTCCCAAAACACAACCACCCACTCACCCCCATTTACCAGCGATATCCCCAAGCTGAGTCATTTATTTAAATCCATATTTATCTCCCTTCAAGCTAAGTGATCTGTCTGAATTTACTGTTACTTCCCTCTCTATCTTCCGTCTATCTCTTACTGTCTTGGATTTTCCCTATTAGTCTCTCTCAGATGTATATTTTCTCCCTGCAATGCGATCCATCCATCTCACTCACGCTCAGATTTCATCTTGCAATCTTTTTCTCTGTGTGTTTCACAATCTCCCTCCTTCCCTCTCTGCCCAATTCACTTGTTCTCTGCCTTGTTCTCTGCCTTGGGCAATCCAATCCATCTGACTTTAAGAATCATATCATCCAATCACGGCCCACTCGGTAGACAGGGGCGGGCCCTGAGGGACAGACTAACTAACTCTCTGATGGGATTAGACTTCCCACCTGTCTGTCATTGAAGAAAACCCACACTAGGCCCAATCGCCTCTGCACAGAGTTTCATATGGCTGTCATTTCGGTATGGCGTTTTGTTTTCCGCGCGCAGTTTTGTACATGAGCGCGCACACACACAAAGACACACGAAGACACACACAAACACAAGAGCAGCCATTAGCAGCCTGTAGCCCCTTATATTATTCTGATTTGGCTTGGATAATAGACAGCTGATGGAGAGAGCAGTTTGAAGGTGCTCGCACACACAAAAGCACACGACGTAGCAGCATATCACTGGGCCTGTCATTTTGAATTTGGAAAAGTGGGGAGTAAAATGTTCTCTAATGGCCATTTGCACTCCGCTTTTCTCCACAATAAAGCTGTCTAATCAGGAAAGAGAGAGAGAGAGAGAGAGAGAGAGAGAGAGAGAGAAATGAATAGAGAGGTACAGAAGAAAATACAGTGATGGAATGAGAAGAAAAGAGTTATGAAAAGTTAAAGAGAGAAAACAGCCACAAGGTGACATGAAAAATACAGGAAGAGGGAGAGAGATAAAGGGATATACAAAAAGAAAAGAAAACAGAGAGAGAGAGGAAAGCATGAAAGAGATATGAGCTGATGTAAGATAAATGGTGGGCTTCCATTTTATTGGGTGGGATTTTTATTTTTTTATTAGAAAGAAAGCTGGATGGAATGGGCAAAAAGTTAAAAAAGTTTTGCTCCTTTGAAATTCAAAGTTGTGTTGTCGGAAAGTTAATTCAGCATGAAATAGCATTGCAAACATACTTGTTACATAAATAATGAGTATTTGTATTTATGGGGGGAGGTTTGAATCTTGAGTGGTGCACAAGCTCCAGGAGATTTAGAGTTATGACTATACTGGCGTTCCTCTGACTGGGAGTGCTGCGATCTGTAATGTCCTTCAAATCAAACACCAAAATATTGTTTGTGTTTTATTTATTGTATCTCTAGAACGGCACATCGAAGGATTTGATAACAGGACAACGTTGTCTGTTTGTGGCTTCCAAATTACTGTTAGAATGTAATTCAGTTTTATGATTTGACGACCCCAAAGTTAAGTTGGGTTTAGGCGCAAAACCTACTTAGTTAGGCTAAGGGAAATATTGTGGATTGGTTTAGGCTAAGCACTGGTTTAAAAGTTACTTCATTTTATGTATGTGTCAACCACAACTTTTTAGCATTGCCAAGGTTGGTTGGTTGGTTGGTTGTAATAGTTGTGTATTTTCTTAGCTGTAAATTTATATTTTAATTGTTTGATTTAAATTGATATTAATAATA
Organism: Scortum barcoo; assembly: GCA_023238725.1. Taxonomy (NCBI): domain Eukaryota; kingdom Metazoa; phylum Chordata; class Actinopteri; order Centrarchiformes; family Terapontidae; genus Scortum; species Scortum barcoo. Next base: position 17,009,327 of record CM041535.1, read on the forward strand.
TTAATATTTAAATTAATATTTATTATTATATAATATTTATTATCCTACTATACTATTATTTATTTCTATATTTTTATTCTTTAATCTATTTTCTTTGATTCAGTGTTTCTATTCCTGCTAATATTTTTGAGCGTTGTTTGTAGGGAGCAAGAGATTTAAGAATTGTCATTAACAATGATTGCGTGATGTTAATTGTTGTGCAATGACAATAAATTCTTGAATCTTGAAAAAAGGAGAGTTGAGGAATTTATGCTAATTTTAAGGATTGGTTATTGGTTAGGATTACAGATGAATAACTTGCTCTGTAGTAATAGTTATATGTCATGAAGCCATACTACTAAGGTGACAAAAACACACATCGGAGCAGTGGAGCCGCTTGTTTGTAATTCACCGGACTAATGGATGGGAACAGTCCTACAGAAATAGGAGAGAAGGAGAGGGAAAGAAGTAGAGGTGGATAACGACCTACGTGGAGAAAATGACACACAGAGGTAGACTGGAAATAAAAGGAAGTATGAGAGAATGTTACAGTTCAAATCACTGTGTTTCTGGTATTTAACCACTGATATAACAAACAGATTCAAGCTCTGCTCTTCATTTCATACATTTCTCCTCTTGGCGATACTCTGCTGGGGTTTGTGCTGTGCTGCCATTTGGGAGATATAAATTCCACGTCCGTGTTACTGTATCTGCCAGTCAATACCAAAGGAACACTACAGCAATTAGAAGAAATCTATGGGTCGCATTTGTTTTGGGATATTTGTATTATTTTTTTATTATTACTATAAATAAACAGTTCACAGCCAGGTCTGATGATGCACATGAACAACGCAGGTTTTACTCGGCCATATTCTTTGTATTCTTCCAACTCTCTTCTTTCTATCAAGACATCCATCCATCCATCCATTTTCATCCGCTTGGTCCGGGACCGGGTCGCGGAGGCAGCAGTCTGAGCAGAGATGCCCAGACCTCCCTCACCCCAGACACTTCCTCCAGCTCTTCCGGGGGGATCCCCGAGGCGTTCCCAGGCCAGTCGAGAGACATAGTCTCTCCAGCGTGTCCTGGGTCTTCCCCGAGGCCTCCTCCCGGTGGGACACGCCTGGAACACCTCCCTAGGGAGGCGTCCAGGGGGCATCCGAAATAGATGCCCAAGCCACCTCAGCTGACTCCTCTCGATGCGAAGGAGCAGCGGCTCTACTCCGAGCTCCTCCCGAATGACCGAGCTTCTCACCCTATCTCTAAGGGAGCGCCCAGCCACCCTGCGGAGGAAACTCATTTCGGCCGCTTGTATCCGCATGATCTTGTCCTTTCGGTCATTACCCAAAGTTCATGACCATAGGTGAGGTGGGAACGTAGATTGACCGAGTAAATCGAGAGCTTCGCTGCTTTCGACTCAGCTCCTTCTTCACCACGACGGTCCGGTACACCGACCGCATAACTGCGGACGCTGCACCAATCCGCCTGTCAATCTCACGCTCCATCTTTCCCTCACTCGTGAACAAGACCCCGAGATACTTGAACTCCTCCACTTGAGGCAGGACCTCTCCACTCACCCGGAGAGGGCACACCACCCTTTTCCGGTCGAGTACCATGGCCTCGGATTTGGAGGTGCTGATTCTCATCCCAGCCGCTTCACACTCGGCTGCAAACCGCTCCAGCACATGCTGAAGGTCCTGGCTTGAATGAAGCCAACAGGACAACATCATCTGCAAAAAGCAGAGATGAAATCCTGTGGTTCCCAAACCTGACTCCCTCCGGCCCCTGGCTACGCCTAGAAATCCTGTCCATAAAGATTATGAACAGGACCGGTGACAAAGGGCAGCCCTGCCGGAGTCCAACATGCACTGGGAACAGGTCTGACTTACTGCCGGCAATGCGAACCAAGCTCCTGCTCCGGTCGTACAGAGACCGAACAGCCCTTAGCAAAGGCCCCCGGACCCCATACTCGCGGAGCACTCCCCACAGAATACCACGAGGGACACGGTCGAATGCCTTCTCCAGATCCACAAAGCACATGTGGACTGGTTGGGCAAACTCCCATAAACCCTCAAGCACCCTGCATGGAGGGTATAGAGCTGGTCCACTGTTCCACGACCAGGACGAAAACCGCATTGTTCCTCCTGAATCCGAGGGTCGACTATCGGCCGAATTCTCCTCTCCAGTACCCTGGCGTAGACCTTCCCGGGGAGGCTGAGAAGTGTGATCCCTCTGTAGTTGGAACACACTCTCCGGTTCCCCCTTTTTAAAAAGAGGGACCACCACCCCAGTTTGCCACTCCAGAGGTACTGTCCCCAACCTCCATGCAATGTTGCAGAGGCGTGTCAGCCAAGACAGCCCCACAACATCCAGAGATTTGAGGTACTCAGGGCGGATCTCATCCACCCCCGGCGCCTTGCCACCGAGGAGCTTACGAACTACCTCAGTGACTTCGGCTTGGGTGATGGACGAGTCCACCTCAGAGTCCCCATCCTCTGCTTCCTCATTGGAAGGCAAGTCGGTGGGATTGAGGAGATCCTCGAAGTATTTCTTCCACCGTCCGACAATGTCCTCAGTTGAGGTCAACAGCTCCCCACCTGCACTGTGAACAGTGTTGGCAGAGTACTGCTTCCCCCTTCTGAGGCGCCGGACGGTTTGCCAGAATCTCTTCGAGGCCGACCGATAGTCCTCCTCCATGGCCTCACCGAACTCCTCCCAGACCCGAGTTTTTGCCTCCAGGACCGTCCGGGCTGCGGCTTGCTTGGCCTGCCGGTACCTGTCAACTGCGTCAGGAGTCCCACAGGCCAACATGGTCCGATAGGACTCCTTCTTCAGTCTGACAGCATCCCTTACTTCCGGTGTCCACCACCGGGTTCGGGGATTGCCACCACGACAGGCACCAGAGACCTTGCGTCCACAACTTCGAACTGCCGCGTCGACAATGGAGGCAGAGAACATGGTCCACTCGGACTCAATGTCCCCAGCCTCCCTCGGAATCTGTGAGAAGCTCTTCCGGAGGTGGGAGTTGAAGACCTCCCTGACAGAGGGCTCGGCCAGACGTTCCCAACAGACCCTCACAATACGTTTGGGTCTGCCAGGTCTGTCCAACTTCCTCCTCTGCCAGCGGATCCAACTCACCACCAGGTGGTGATCGGTTGACAAGCTCAGCCCCTCTCTTTACCCGAGTGTCCAAGACATACGGCCGGAGATCAGATGAAACGACAACAAAGTCGATCATCGACCTCCGGCCTAGGGTGTCCTGGTGCCATGTGCACTGATGGACACCCTTATGCTCGAACATGGTGTTCGTTATGGACAAACCGTGACTAGCACAGAAGTCCAATAACAGAACACCACTCGGGTTCAGATCGGGGAGGCCGTTCCTCCCGATCACGCCCCTCCAGGTATCACTGTTGTTGCCCACGTGAGCGTTGAGTCCCCCAGTCCCCCAGTAGAACAATGGAGTCCCCAGCCGGAGCACTATCAAGTACCCCTCCCAGGGACTCCAAGAAGGCCGGGTACTCTGTACTGCTGTTCGGCCCGTAGGCACAAACAACAGCAAGAGACCTATCCCCAACCCGAAGGCGCAGGGAAGCGACCCTCTCGTTCACCGGGGTGAACTCCAACACGTGGCGGCTGAGCTGGGGAGCTATGAGCAAGCCCACACCAGCTCGCCGCCGCTCACCCTGGGCAACTCCAGAGTAGTGGAGGGTCCAGCCCCTCTCAAGGAGCTGGGTTCCAGAGCCCAAGCTATGCGTGGAGGTGAGCCCAACTATCTCTAGCCGGTACCTCTCAACCTCCCGCACGAGCTCAGGCTCCTTCCCCCCCAGTGAGGTGACATTCCATGTCCCTATTGCCAGAGTTTTGTTCCAGGGATTGGGTCGTCGAGGCCCCCTGCCACGACTGCTACCCAAACCACATTGCACCGGCCCCTCATGGACCTTCCTGCGGGTGGTGAGCCTACTGGAAGGCGGGCCCACGTCGCCATTTCGGGCTGAGCCCGGCCGGGTCCCGTGGGCAAAGACCCGGCCACCAGGCGCTCGCCTGCCATGAGCCCCAACCCCAGGCCTGGCTCCAGGGTGGGGCCCCTGTAACTTGGCCAATCCGGGCGCATTAACGTAACGGTCCTTGATATGTTCTTCTTTTCATGATGGGCTTCTGAACCGCTCTTAGTCTGGCCCGTCACCTAGGACCTGTTTGCCATGGGAGACCCTACCAGGGGCGTAATGCCCCCGACAACATAGCTCCTAGGATCATTCGGGCACACAAACCCCTCCACCACAGTAAGGTGGCGGTTCAAGGAGGGGTCTATCAAGACAAAATAATGAAAAAGTAGTTTATGAATTTTCTCTGTACTTCAGAGACTCTCTCTCTCTCTCTCTCTCTGACTCTCCTGTCTTTGTCAGGAAGGTCTACAGGGCTTTAGGAAAAGGCAGGAGGGTTTTCTCACTGTGGGTTTATATTTGTGTGCATGTGTGTGTCAGAGGGTAATACTTCCTTTTTATTTTTTCTCTAGAAAGTTTCTGGCCCTGTGCGAATTAGTATGCTTATTAGCATAGGGATATAAGTCAACACTGGCCCCAATATGTCTGTTTGTATGGCCCTATTGTGGCCTAGGTGTGTGTGTGTGTGTGTGTGTGGGGGGGGGGGTGGGGGGGGCTTTTTCTTAAGTGTCCGTGATTTGCTGTTAGAGTTGGTCTTTTTTGCTAATGTCTGACATGCTATTAAAATCACATTTAAATGAACGATACAAAGGTTTCTGCAGTACAATTTATGTACTCTTTACTCTTAAAAATCTTTCTATGTTGAAAGTTATACAGAAGAATTAAATTAAGTAAGTTAATATACTGTAAACGATATCTCCACGTTCTTTACAGCATCTGATAAATGGCTGGGCCTGTCAGATTAAAAAAAAAAAAAAGTGGTGATAAAACTGTGAAAATGTTGGTAAAAGAAAATTACAACATTTAGCTAAGGTTGTTATACTTTTCACATAAGTATCCAGGCCATTCCCTCATTCTTTGTACAGTCTGACAGCCAAAAATGAATGAATTGAAATGAAAAATCTACACTGGAAGGGAGCCAAAGTACAGCAGTGGATGAGTTAGCGTGCTTTGAACCGTGGCACTTCTACAATAATGTTTTCTGAATGAAATATGTTGCAACACTACATCGGTTCTTTTGTCCAAAAACGTTGGCGCTGAATCTGAAACCTGCTTTGATACCGAGTGTGCCGGCCCCAGTTTGGCTGGAAAGAAGTCATGCTAAGACATAAAGATGTTGGGTCAGTTCACGTGATAAATAGGAGTGAGTCACAAATTTCTGCTTGCTACCATTGTACAACATTTACACTACAACTGCTCTGAATCATTTCGCCTTACTTTTACTTAATTTAAAATAATTACATTAATGCACAGTGGCTGATTAGGTGAGAAGCAAATGTCAAGCAACTGTGTGTTCTGTACAAAAAAGACGCACTCCAGGCATTTAGTTCACCGAGGACAGACTTAGTGGACTGAGTCTGTTCAGCTTATTTGTTCAACACGGAGCTAATCATATCTGGTGATTACCTGCTTGTACCGTGCCCGTTTTTGCTCTCTCAATTTTACACTACATAGTTTCATAACATTTAGAGAGTGAGGCTTAAGTGGAAGTAAACATCAGCTGTGTAATGCTGGAGAGGCCAGACACTCGACCTCTGTGGAAGGGGTTCAACAGCCTGGCCTTTCTAATGTTAATAGCCCTGCAGTGGAAGCCAACGGCTGGCTCCTAACAAGAGAGTGGTGCAGTGGGAAATGCAGCAATACTGCAGTTGATTTAGACAATCTCTCTCTCTCTCTCTCTCTCTCCCTCGCTCGGTCTCCGTTTCTGTGTTTTTACTTCTCAACTTTTAAATAGGATGAACGCAAAAAGGAGTCGTGGTAAACATAACAAAGGAGGGCAGAGAAAGAAAATGGCTGGAGAGCGAGGCAATTTGGGAACTAGAAACGGTATCAGGCTGTTCAGGCATCTGATCAGGACGCCTCCTGGATGCCTCCCCGGGGTGCTATTCTGGGCACGTCCGACTGGGAGGAGACCCTGGGGCAGACCGGCAGCACACTGGAGAGATTATACATCCCAACCAGCATGAGATGGCCTCAGGATCCCTCAGGAGGAGCTGGAGGACATGGCCCGGGGAAAAAAGACATCTGGGCTGCTATGGTTTTCCTGTAACCCCAAAGTGAACTGGATAAGTGGCCAACAATGCGGACTGATAAGGAAGGAGCACGATCCAGCACATTTTCTAAGTCTCTGTTTTTAGCCCAGTCTAAATATGTTGACTTTTTTTTTTCTACGAGGAATTGTACTGCCTTAAAATAAATATCAGATTTGTGTTTCAGGATGTGTAGCCTCATGCCCCATTTTCCTTCAGCATATAAACTTGTGTGTTTCTTCCTTTTTCCTTCTTCCTTTATCTGTCTCACAAAGTCACATTATTTATTGCTCTTTCACTGTTTTTCATCATCTCACACTCCCTCTCTCTCTGCCTCACCTGTCAGGTTTACTTAAACTTTGTACGTCTCCTTTGTCACTTAATGTGCATCTGTGTGTGCGTGTGCATAAATGCATGTATGAGGACATACATGTGGGCCAGTGGGAGATTGTTGCAGGTGTTTCACTTTGATGGTGGAGTACAAATGTAAAAGTTACCTTATAAACTGGGGAGAATTAGATCATAGTTCTTTTTTTTAACAAATAGACACACAACAGTGTATTTCTAAATGAATTCCAAGTAGTTTTGAGTATTTATTCAGTTGGAAAATGTATATCCAGTGATGTTTCAGGAAATGTAAAGTGTCATTAGAGATTCCCGTAGACAATCACGACAGCACAGACCTAAAAGCAGCTAAACCCTGGGGCTTTTACCTGCTTTTACCCAAACTGAAATAACCAATGCAGTTTTAACATTACATAAATGTGGAAATATATAACCTCCACTTTTTCACATTAAGCACTGAACTACACAGCAACCAATCTTTAAATGTTAGGGTCCACTCACTTGCTATGTGTTAAAATTTGGACTGTCAAATAATAAAGAAGATGTGGTTCTTTTTCAAAGCGTCCACATAAAGCAGAGGTCTGTAGCCGGCCAACCAGAGTGTGAAAGGTCCTTACAGGCTTGACAGACTGCACATTTTCATCTGCTGTCTGTGGGCTCCTGTTGGGTCGGACAGAACACATGAACGTTGAGCTGTTGCCAGTTTGTCAGGCTCTGGACTTTCTGTTCTCAAGCCACTTGGTGAAGATTTTGGGAACGTCTGTGAATGTTTTGTTGTGGCTTTTTTTTCCACATCCAGACTAAAATGGTGAGGTCATTTTAATCAATCAAGCCGTTGGCTGTTCTGTTTTAGGCTGTGCTTTATCAGGGAGTGAGATCTACTTTTTGTATCTGGGTGTATGTGACTTTTGGCTAGCCAAAGTTTGATAGGAGCAAAGAGTTGGCTCACTTATTACTTCATTATAATGTAGGCAGGTAATTTATGACAGCAGACTACAGTTTTTTTTTTAAATATGTTGATTACAAGCTAAATATGCTGAAAGTATTTGAAGTTATCCATAAACCCAAGTGTGACTACCTGAGTTATCTTGAACAAAATGTCACCTGTAATATTGTGAAATGTGATTTTAGTAACCTATTGTGTAGTATGTTTTGAAGGTAGTCCTGTGCACCAATGCTAAAAAAAAGCGGAGACAACACTGAGCTAACTTCCTTTACCAATAACACTGCATCAATACAAAGACAAGTCAAGCACAGGGCGGGACACAGTGACACACACACACACACACACACCTGAAGGACAGCTAGTAGCAATCCCGTCTGTGGTGTCTGAACTGCCAGTGATGGGGCGCTAATGCACCGCCAGGAAACAACATGGCTCCCTGAGGGAATGCAAAGTAGAGGGATGGCAACAGCTGCCAAAATGTCAGGGTGAGAGAGAGAATAAGAGATTGGTGAAGGCCAATGGGGAGCATTGCGGGAGGTGTCATGGGTATTGCAGCCCCTCCTGCTGGACAGAATGAAACGAAGTACAGGTATCATTTAACTTTTTAAATTATCTCTGATCAAGTGTTTGACCATACTTTAGTTTGCTGTGTTTCAAGTATGAAACATATTGGAAATCTGAAGTTTGAATATATATCTGGTTTCCTACTGTGACTGTGTCATCAACACAACTTGAACTTTAGAAGGGCTGCTAATCATAACTGGCCACAATAAATGAACAGTGCAATGGGAAAATAGCATATCTTTTATTTAAATAACCAAAAACCAACTAAAAAGAGGCTCAGTGGAATAAAAGGACACACCATCGAGTAGTGAGAGTGAGGCTGCGGGTTATCTGTACACCAGATGTTACGGAGGGCTTTTATCCTATAAATCCCGTTTCTTAACTACGCAACTTACCCACCACTGACAGCTGCTGATTCTGAGCACAGACAAGTGGACATCTACAGTATCTGAAACATGATGCATCATTAATGTTAAGTTTGCGTGTTTAAGATTTTTTTTTTTCCTTTTCAGTTTTGTACCCTTGAGTGAACAGAAGCTTAAAACTGCTGGAGGTTTAGATATCCTCGACTAAATGGATCACACTGTTCATCCCCGCAGTCGTGACATTTCCATGCAGGTTTCACATCTAACTGCAGAAAATGTGCCACTTCAATAGGTTGTTCATGCTAAAATATCAATATGAATGTGCACATTGGAGGTCGTGCCCCCCCCTATTATAAATACGTTCCAGCGTGTGCACTGTGGAGGGATGATGACTAAGTTGTAAGCTGACTAGTTCAAACCACTTTTAGTTCTTTTCTACATTTTTTTTTGTGTGCGTGTGTGTGTTGTTAGTCAAACTGTCTTCTTGGCCTTTTGACCTTAATCAAATGATTGCCCTGAATTATGGCCACCGTGTGCTCGTGTTGAGAAACAGCATTTGAATGTGTAACACATGGCACCCCCGTACTTAAGTTATCAATAGGTGGATGTTTGTGTATTTATGTGATTGCCACTGTGTATTTTAGCATGGTAATTAGCAGGTAATTAGTTATTGATTGAGGCTAGTATATTTTATGGAGGTGAGAGGACGAGTGTGACACGGGGCACAGCATCACCTCAGCCATAATTCACACTCTGCTACACGCTTGCACGTGCACACACACACACACACACACACACACACACACACATATATTGTGTTTTTATTTGGTGAAATCCAAATATGAAATCAGTTCTGATGCAAGGTGAATGCAAGAGAAATGTATGACAGTAGATTTATGCACTCTTACTGTATGCTGTAGTGACACTGAATCATTTCACAATTTTTTTTATAAAGCCTGGAGTGGAGCAATTTTTCACTTCCTGGAAATTTTTTGTCATTGAGCAATCTGTTGAACGTTTTATGGGGAGGCACTGGGGAACATTCAGGGCTTTGCTGATTTAACAACAAAATCTCTTTCTGCGGCGTCAGAACTGAATCACTGGAGGTCTGAAAACCGTTTTAGACCCCCTCAAGGTCGCCGCTCCCACAGATATATGTCTTTAGGTGTTGCTAATGGTCTGGTCTGATGTTGTGCACTTCAAATCGCTGGCTATTTCCTAAGCCTGTTACTGCTAAATGGAAAATGTGTGAGTTTAGCTGTATGTATGTGTGTGCGCGTGCGTGTGTGTGACCTCTGCCTTTAATCCACTTTACCTTTCATTTCCTTTCGAGGCCCAAATGACCCGCAGCACCTGGACAGAATCCTGTCCCAGTTTCTCCCCTCTTCTACCCCATCCTCTTTTTGTCACTTCCTCTCTTCTTAATCACAAATAATTCATTTCCCCTTATTGATTCTAGCGTTAAAGTAAACCTTGCACCCCAAAGTTCATTTGTAGTTTGCATTATGTTACTTTCGACCAAAAGGTCAGTCTCTTCATCACAGCACATTTCTTCTCATTTCTGGGTAAATAGAAAATGTGACATCAATGTGAAAAGGCATTCATGCTTGTAAAGATTCCTTTTTTTATGTTCTCCATCCAGAGAGAGGCCAGAGGCCAGATTCAGATGAAGAGCAGCACCCATGTGGTGAACTTTCAATATGTTTTATTATTTCACAACTGTGCATTAAGATTTATAGTTTAATAAAGGTGAACTTGATTCACTTTATTTGATTAATAAAAAAAGCAATTAAATGCACCACTTAGTTGACACTTTTATCCAAATTACCTCACAATGCTTGTATATTGTTTTGCTTTGGTTGCCCCAGTGTTGGTGCTTTGCCCTACACTGGGCATTACACATGAATACTTCCAGCTTGAAAATTAAATATAGAATACATAACCCTAGGTGACTGTAATCATCCTTTATTCATATCCATTCATAAGATTAAAAGATGGTGGATAGATGGTGGATTTAAAAAAAATTACATTTCTGTTGCTGCCAAAAGAGGATGCTGAAGAGTGTGTGCTTCCAGACAAAATGCATGTACACTAAGCAGGGAGTTTAAACAATCACAATATGATTCATTTTTCAATTTATTTTATCTGTTTTAATCAGCAGCCAGGCAGCAGCTCCAAACCTTTTAACTCTGTGGCAATACACTAAGAATCAATTTATTTTCTAAGAGCAATAAATGTACAGGAAATTGTCCTTGTGACTTTGATGCATGTACACATTGATTACTCCCATAGTGACCAGGAGTGAGTAGGTACACGAAGGAATACATAATAAACAAACTTCACAATCACTGCAAGAGGGCGAAATATTACAGGTACCGTTCAACATGTACTCCATATCTATCAATCTTACAGTCCATTATGTCACTGACACAGAAAAGGATGCAATGCATAAAGAAAGACTAGCAATAGAATAACAAAGATATCGTAAACTATATCTGGTAAGACGACATGAGTTTTGATCACTTGTATCTGCTCCGGAGGCTTTAAGTGCCTTTCAGACTCATCTCCATGTTATGAATCGTGTGTCATAGCGCAGTCAACACTTTCGTGCTAGAAGGAAATGGACCCAAATGATTTGACAGTAATGGTAGTATTGTTAAACCCAGAGGGAGAAGAAGGATTTGGTGTCACAAAAACCTGCTTATCATTTTTTCTCTAAGAAAATTTGATATGCCACATGTGCTGACTAAGACACTAATGATTGCTTTAAATGCGTATAGTTCAAAAAAGCCAGGGAATGGGGGAAATAAGAGCCTCGCCAGCACTGATGATAGCCTGATACGTTTTCTTAAAGGGTTGTCTTTTGCTTAACTCTACATTTCTGGTATGTCATAGGACCAATTACCTGCCATCTCAGCTTTTTCATTTTTCTTTCCCAGTATCACTGTACACTGTAGTGTGACCGCACTACTACTCAGCCTTTTACACAGTACACTTTCACTTGTGAGGATGTTGCATTGACCCAATGAATTATTAATTCATTAATACATTTCAAGGAGGCTCAACTTAACCTTACCCATAATCGCTGCGTTCTTAACTCTGACCCTTAACCTTGCCTTTACTTTTGCATGATTCAAACTTTGACCAAAAAGCCTTGTGGAGTCTTTGTCCCGGCTGTGGAAGAGAACCGAGAAGTAGATGGAAATATTTTGGGCTAAGCATGTCTACACTTTCTGTGGGTATTAAATTCTTTGAAACCAGTGCAAAAGATTAACAACTGTGTTCGAGAATATCAGGTTCTTCGATAACATGACCAAAAGAGCATTTTGGTAAGAAATGTCCAAATACAGATTAAAATTAGACCTAGAATTAGTGGAAGCTAGAGATTATGATGCTGTTAAAACAAATTTTAAATTTTGCATCTTAAATTAATTTATTTTTGGATTCTCAGTCAATTTTGGATGAATTTGGAGACTGTCGTTGGTTTTGTTCAGAACTGGAAAAACACAGCGAACGTCTTTGTCTTCATAACAATGGTGGCCAAGCATCATGGATATTGTAGAATTTAGAGCTGCTCAAAACCATGATTTCTCAGAAACAGAATTGAAGTAATTAAAAGTGATGGCAATACATAAACATATAGGACTCTCACATCATCCAGGAGACTGCTGGGTTAGTGAACGTTGAGAAATCTTATGACTAGAAATTGAAATGGGAATTCAGAGTTTAAAAAAAACACATCCAAAACCAGCGTTTCCTCCAACTTGGCGGGTCTATTTTTGCAATCACTGTTGCTTTCATGTGTCATCATTTTACCTTCACTTGACGCACAGTGTATATTAATATGTTATATACTGTACTTCCTATGGTGACTACATTTTCAATCAGCTTTTACTGGCACTCTCCCTTCCTTACCTCCCCACACTTCATATCCTCCCCCTCTTTTATATTCAAGTGCAGTGACAGCATGTGGGCTCACCTTAAAAAATGAAAAAAATGAAAAAATCGTCCTTCCCTGTGTTTTTAATGTGATGCGCTCTAACACCTCCATCGACAAGGATAGCGTTATGACCTTCAGAAACCAGCATCCAATTGACTGATGTCCGCTTACCTCAAACTATGATGAAGCACTTCCTTTAGCCACAGTTCCAACTGAAGCCACAAAATAACAAACTCCAACTCACGGAGGAGAAGAGAGCTGAAGGTAACAACATTGAGAGTGGCAACAGTTAGTGTGTGTTCATCAGTTTTACGTCCAAGTACCCCTAAGCCCAGCACTGAGGACAACCTGCTCATCATGCTCTAATTACACTTGATTTAACACGAGTGTTCACTATAGACAGGGAGAATAAATGTAGAGAAAATATGCAATCAGAAAATATTGCTTAATGTACTGATAAAAATATACTGTAAGTGCAAACACATGATGACTTTCCAAGGACAGAGTGTGTGTGTGTGTGTGTGTGTGTGAATGTGGGATCACGTATAGGCACGTGTCAAACTCTACCACTGGTTCATTAAATGGCACACCGATCAATTCTTAATCTGCTTTGTTTCAGTCCTAACACATGCAGAAACACACACCCTAAATCTCCACCAAACATGCAATCTCACACACACACACACACACACACACCCCTCTGTAACGTCCAACCCTTTTTGTCTTCCTCTTTGTCAAATTCAATTACTGACGACATCACTAAAGGAATCTCCACATGAACCAATTACTGCTCAAATCCCCTGGGTGTGTCTGTGAGATGATCTGTGTGTTTGTGTGTGTGTGTGTGTGTGTGTGTGTGTGAAAGTAATATGAAACAAGTATGACAGAAAATGTGCATCCAGAATGGAGATGAAACAGATCAAAGACATGTATTGGCTTATGGTTTTTGTGGTTACTGTACTGTAATAGCCATAAATGCACATATGTGTGTGCGTGTGTGTGTCCGGATGTTCCATTGTCGTGTGTGAATTGACCTACTGCAAAACATTTCCTGACCCTATCTAGCTACTGTCGCTGTGCCTACCAAGCCTACGGTTCTCTCATGACACAAATGAAATGCTGTGATAAGCTGTAGCTAGCGAGTTAAGATAACATTACGATTAGGTTGAAAACGTCATCTTTGGCTGACTTTTTAATGTCCCTGTGACTGTTTAATGGGTCTTATGTTGACATACGTGATATTGTGCTGCAAGAATAAGGCTATAGCTGCTTGTCCTGGGTGTTTCTGAAGTGTAAACGTCCCTAAATTGAGCAGGGCAGAACCGTTACCCTTACCTTAAACTGGCTTAGATTACTGGCTATAACCCTGGCTTAGCCAACGGTCAATTGTTTCTAGTCAGGGATTAGGTGTTAAGCTGGTAGGATATTGAATTGTGACAATATCAAGTCATCAGCAACCCTCCTCTCAAAAGCTCTTTCCATTTCTCTCTCTGTCTTTCTTTTTTTTCGCCTTTCTCTTTCCACTTTCCTTTGACTTCCCCTCATTTGATCTCCTCTCCTCATCGATCCATTCGTCATCTTCTCACCACCCCTCACCCCGTTTTTTTACCCCCTCCCCTCGCCCACCCCCTTGCTTTGCCAGAGAGAGGCTTGCGTGAGGTCAGGATAATGGTGCTAATTTGTGTGTATGTGCGCGCTCGTCCCCTATCCGTCCCCTACTAGCTGTGACACCGCTGACCTACACATACTGCTGTGTCAACAATAGCGGTGCATACACATACACACATCACAAATGACAGCGTCTCGGAGGACCTTAACAAGATAGTTTACGCTAACAGAGAATGAGAGAGGAGGGAGGGAGGGCTGAGGAAGGGAGGGGGGAGTTATTATCTATGTAGTACATCGCTGCTGCTTATGTCGTTGTTGGGGATAAATGGGCTAAACTGAACAACACGAGCTGCATCGGTGAAATCCGTGGCGATGCACTACAGCCAGTGACGTTCAGCCAGTCATCTCATCCACGCGTTCATTAGCGGGGACGGGAAAAGCAATGAGCAATGGCGCCTGCAAACATTTATCCACCATGAGTAATTAAACAAAAGGTTGGTTAATGGGATGTGATGCGAAACCAAATGAGAACTCTAATCTTCCTCAGACTATTGCTTGTAACGTGTAACAGCTAAAACGGAGAAACACTGTTGTTGTTTTTTTTCTCCCCCTCAAGAGTTTATCCTTCATTCTTATGAGTTTAAGAATGAAGTGAAAGTGGAGCAGTTGCTCAACAAACTTGCAGTAAAAAAAGTGGAATGTGACAACTGTGAAGGAAATCGCAGCCGCTCCTTGATTCATTCATTCATTTTCTCTCTGCTGCCTTAATGCTTTTTATTATTGCAGGGGCCTGGAACCTATAAAGGAACTGCACAAGCTGCTACAGAGGTGAAAGTCTTATGAATTCTTGATGCGACCACTCCTACTGTATTATATTGATCTGTTGAGACGTGGCTCTTCATTTTCAGGGGCTGCCATGTTGAGCGGCTGCAGCTCAAGATTGAGCACATCGTAAACGTTTGACTCCGACGTCTCGTCTGTGCGGTTTCACCAAGTCTTACTGAGATGTGCAGCCTTCATTTTCTCAAATACAAAAACACAGGTTGTTTCCTGTCTTTATGACAAAGTTCTATTTACCGCAAATTGGACAAGGAAAAGCCACTGTATGACATAAATAATGGGCACATTAATTCCACTTGTATGCACTGTACATCTTAATGGAGTTATGTATTCAGTTGTACTATAAGTAAGGGAGTTGAGGTAGTTTAGAAGGAAGCCTGTGAGGAAGTGCTGCTTCAAAGCTACAGCACAGGGCATGATAGTCCTCTGTGTGCACTGCATAGGATTGTACTTTACAGCTGTCATAGTGACTCACTGACAGCTACAGCTACCTGGAGCTGTCCCCCATGGGTGCTATTGTCAAACATCTGTCTGTGTTAAAGCTCTCTCTCGCTGTGTGTGTGTGTCTAAGGCCATGCAAGAGTGGGAATATCTGTCAGATTAGATGTCAACAAGCAACAACAGTTTGCAAACACTCAATCATCACGCGCACACACTCCGCCTTTGCCACACAAACAAAGACAATCAGCCCAAAGGACCGAGCCGGCCCTACCCAATGTGGCACCCTCCATCTGCGATTTACATACGCTTACAAAAGAAATCAAATAAGCATTGTTTTTACCATTGTCTTTAATTTATAAGATAACATGAAAATGAAAAATGAAAATGAAAAAATGAAAAATCTAATAGATACAGGTTGTCTACTATGCAGTAAAGAGCCTCCATGCTGCCCAGCTACAGAAATATAAAACTGCTTATTTACTGATTAGCATGTTGAGGCTAATCGCTCAGAAGCAAGTTATCAACTTCACAGTACACTGTGCGAGATAACTGATGCTTCATTTCATTACTGTATCTTTACTTTACCTCTTTCTTTCTCCTGTTTTTCCTCCTCTTCTTTTCTTTTTTTCTTCCCTGTGCTGGACAGTTTAACTCGTTTTGACTTGTTTACAAACTTCTCTGGGTCACATCAATAAATTGGCCCCTCCCCCCACAGAGAGCGAGCAGGTACCATCAGCCGGAGGAGGGGGGGGACTTATTTGGTATTATCATTTGTAGTAATATTAATTGGGCATTGCTTTACATTTGAATCTATGTGAGCTTTTCCATTTTAAGAGTTAATAGTAATAACTAGTTTTAATATTTTGTGGTGCCCCCTGGAGGCCACGGCACCCTTAGCATTTGCTTATATTGCCTAATGGGCCAGCCTCCTGGCAAAGGAGGGCTTCAGCCTATCCATATATATATATGGATAGGCTATATATCCATATTTCCTCTCTGCTGTGTTACACCAGTGTCTGTCAATTTTTCTAAATTGGTTCATTTCACTCTCCCCATTTGACGCTTAGTGTACATCGTAATTAACATATCAGCAGCAGAGAGCAAGGCTTTCTTGCTTTACCTAAAATGTAAAATGTGCACGTGTCTTAACTGTAAATAGGAAGAGTCTGTCTGTTTGTCTGTCCTTGCAATTATCTCAACAGCCGTTCATCTGATCCACCTCACACTTGGCAGGTGTATTGCTGCGGATTCAAGGAAGTGAAGTGTTAAGTGTGAAGTTGTTTGGATCAGCGGTTCTCGAGAAAGCTGCAAGCGGCAGCATCAGAGGCCAAGCAAACCGTCCCGATTAAAAAAGGCACATTTTTAACAGGCACCGCACCGGTATCAGTAAAATGTTGTATATGTGTTTGGATATTTGTGGGACGTTGAAGTAATTCGGGGGATCTTTTCTTCAACCTAAAAAACATGGGTTCAGGTTCACTTCAGCAAGGCATGAGTTCTTGTGATGCATGTGTCCACATCTGCACCTGACTTCCCCGCTTGCAGGGGAAAAAAAAAAGTACTCATATAATTCACATGCTGATGACAGCAGCTGCTCTTGACGGTGCATTCAGACTGATGTGAAGTGGATTTTTAGAGGCAGTGGGACTACATCTAAATCAGTGGGAAGGAAAGGGTTTGATCAAAGTGGTAAGTAACTGGTAACTCACACATGAGTTGAATAAGTTTCAGCCTGACTGAAAATTTTGCACTTATATCCCGCAGATCTATGAGTCCACTTTGCAAAATGTACAGGGAGATAGTCTGAGGTAAAGCAATAGAAACGACTGGAGAGCCAGGTAAGTATTAAAATCTGTCTGACTCTGTATTTCTGTAATGCTGTCTGTCATCTATCAAACATGCAGCGTGTGCAGAGAGAGGCCTGTACGCAAACATGCAAGCCACCCTGTCCTGCACCCCTTCAGATGTTTTACTTTACCTTCAATGCCCACTGACACACACACACATGCGCGCACACACACACAAACACACACACAGTGCTAACATTACATTTCTTGAAATGAGTTCCGTCCATTTTCTCTGTGTTGTTATTGATTGTACTTAAACAGCACCACTCCTGTCGGCTTGTACCAGGAAATTGGCTTCATATTGAAACTGTCACAGCAAGGGTGCGTTTCATTTTAGGCCTTGAGGGCAAAGGGAACGTAGCGCACGAGGAATCAATCTTGAAGTTCCTGGCTTGTTTCTGTAAAGGTATTCTGAAGGTATTTCTGTTTTATTAATAAGTACAGTGATTTCGTGATTCTTTTTGTTACTGCTGGTGACAGAGTGGCTTAGCACTTTAGACTGTCCTTCCACCGGGTTCAAACTCAGGTGTCACTCTTCAGCCGTCCTGCTAAATAGTTTTTCAGAGAGACACTGGATCCCTGCCAGTTCCATGGCAACTGACCCTGACTTCCGACCTTATTGTGGATGAGATTAAGCGAAAGAGTAGAGAATGATTACAGAGTCAAAAAAAAAGGCAAGATAGTGATGACATGCATCAAAGTTTAGAAATTGAGGTTTCGTGCACACAGCACCTTTAACCTGGATTCCATTAAGGAAAATGAATTTGTGACAAGGAAAAGTTTTACTTGTCTTCTGAATTTAAGAGGGACTGAGAGAACTGTACTCACTCTCTCTCTTGGATGTCAGTGTCTCCCAAAATGGTGATGATCTTTACAACACAGACTAGACAGTTATAACCAGAAGTTTAATATAGACAGGAGCACAGGAGTGAATTTTGTACCAGACTGTTTCTGGTAGATTGAGTCCAGTAGATTGAGCCACAGCACCCTCATCCCTGAACCATCTTTAATTTTAGGGGAACCTGAAATTAAGGACAGAACACACACTGGACTACCAGTAACACTATGGAGCAATATTTTTATGGGAGGCATTCATTTTTTTGGGTTCTTGTTCATATGCATGAGAACACGCGTTTGCAAACAAGCACTTTATACGTATCCCTGCTGATGGTTTTACAATAATCCACTCTGTGAAACGCAGCAATGCACAGGCAGGAGGGAGGAGGAGAGTGCTGGAAAGTAAATGCGGATGTAAACTATGCAGGTTTCAAATTTCTTTTTTTTTGAGTCAAAGGAAATGGATTCAACATTTTCGTCCTCAAGGATATACACTATGTTTTTGGTTTTTTTTCGGGTGAGTAATACTGAATGTTAACAGAAACTTTGTTTACAAGAAAACTCCACAAGGCACCTTTTAATCAGCTGGATATGAAGGCCTTCAGACATATATTTTTATGCAGACCATTTTCAGAATGTCTGGAAGCTGAAAAGGCAACAACCTTCTACAAAAAAGACATTTTTTGGTCTTGGTGCTTAAATGTAACTGCAGTTCAGTGATCACACAGTAAACTAAGGAGTTTCTCGAGTGGTTAGATCTTAGTCAGCATGTTTTCGGGGTATCTTATTAATTCTGCTTTACTTTATCAAAAACACTGAGCCAAATGTAAATAACCTTTCTTCCCTCTTTCAGTCCAAACAAAACAAACATACATGGCTCTAAGTTTGCCACATATCAGCAATTCTGAGCTACTTTCAAATGAAAGCGAGATAAAAAAGGATGCACACTGTGATAAGTGTCTCTGTCACACAATGTCCATTAGGCAATGACACAAACCCTCCAAGATTTTAGATTGCAGTGATAATTCCAGATGGATTCCTTACTGTGTAAAACACCCTCAGTTTACCTCCTCATGTTATTTTTCTCTCTCTTCTTTAAATGTTGTTGTTTCTGTTTCTGAAGCTCCTGAGAAATGATTTCTTAATCCATATCTCACATACCTGGCAGACCATGACTTAAGACATTTTGTGAATTGCCTGAGCCCATTTTTCACTTTGGCACATGTTCAATCACAAAGCAAAATATCAACTGGTGTACCAATTACAACTTTGCCGTCTTCCCCCACAATACACTGCAGGCAGCAATACAGACCAATAAAAATCACTTCAAACTGAACTGTGTGACAGAGTTAAAAACCTGATTTCAGAAATAAAAAGCGCGCCTGTACAGATAAACAACGTGCTTCAAATCTGTCCTGGTTTGACAAAGTGCACGTGTGTCTGGCTTTATATGACGCAACTGTGGGTGTCTAAATATGCAAGTCTGGATGACATCATTTGCATATATGTGTGTGAAGAAAAGTGAACAGAATTCATTTATTTTTGCTGTATGTTATCTACTATATCTTAAAGATGTGTACTTTGAACATGTACCTTGACCACGTCCACATCCGTCGAGCTGCAGGTGACCGAGTCGTCCACCTCCCTCACCTGTCCGTCGGTTTCCACGGTAACCAGTTTGATGGGCACTGCGACGCGCCGCCCCGTAAGAATGGCTGTGTTCACCACCTCTGTGTCCTACAGAGGAAAAGAAACCTTCTTTAAAAACAGAAGGCACATTCTTGAATCATGTAATAATGTAGACATAAATGCACGTAGATATGGGTATAATATTTCTAATAAGAGACCTTATGTGACACTTTGTTACTTATTTACTTATTACTTTTTTCACAATTTTAATTTTAAAAATGACTTAGTTTTTGTGAAATTATTTTGTTGATAAATGTCTTTTCTCATTTTATTTCCAGCTTTATTTTCCACAGCGTTCCCATTTACACTTATTTTTTAATATCTGAGACTCACTACACTTTTTGTTGTTTCTATTTGGACAACATGTCATAATCATGAAATTTAATACTCTGAACTTTAGCATACGGCCACCCAAAGTGCACAAGAAGTAAGACATGACTGACGATTGTGAAAGATTTAGAAGGAGAAACGGGAATAAACAAGAATAGGGACCAGGGGAGAGTTTTAAAGGAAGAGAAAGAGGAGAAAAAAAAGAGGTGATTATAAACCTCACGATTAATGTAATCAGCATGATTACATTTGATTAGATCCTTCCAACAAAAATAGCACAAACAAACCAGCACACACACACACCTCAGAGCACGGTGTGCCAGCGTCAATCTTGATTATTTGGCATTGAGTTTCCAAGGGGGCATTTATCACCACCAACACACACACAAGACTGATTACAGGGTGTTTTGCTGGGCCCACTGTTTCTAGATGGGAAGTGTGTTTGTGTGTGTGTCTGCTATTTGACTTCGATAGAATTCAGCTGAGCATACAGGATGCCAACAAAGAAGGTGAGAAATGCAGAATGAAGGTATTATATTGTACATATTTCACTGAGTCTCAGTTTGCATTAAAAGGGTTTTGCTACGAAATGTTGCGCACTTTGGGTGTACAAGTGTGAATGTGTGTGTGTTCTCTGCCTCTGTGAGGACAAATCTGACATCTTTATCTGCTATCAGTTCAGCATCACTTTACAGTCGGGTACTTCACCTGGAAAGGGCCACAGGATGAATCGGATTTTTTGGACTTTTCTACAATCTGTACCATTTTTGAAGAATGATAATTTCACTTCTTTGTGCATCAAAAAACTATCTGAGAAGATTAGAGGAGGTACTTTTTTGGTTAAGCTGTAAACAATCTATAAACATCCAGAACCAGACAAGAGAAGAGACATTGTTTTTTTTTTCCAACAGCTTTAAAGGTTTGGACCCAGTGATATAATCTCTAAATTCAATTGTATTTTTGAGAAATTACCATATGGTCTTAGTAAATCTAAAATGTTAATCTAAAAAAATGACAATAGTATAAACAATAGTCTGTTTATCTGTTGCAAAATTGTAGTGGAGTAGAAAGTACAAAAATTCCCCCTGAAATGCAGGAAGTAAGTAGCATAAATTGAAAGTAAAGCACAGACAAAGACAAAGCACTGCACCATGCATTACAGAGAAATTTGGGGCTCTGTGTCTTTCTCACGTATGCTTTGACAAACGGACGAGAGGAGCCAAGAGAGATCAAACCACCACAACCCGACCTCTAATGGACAACTTACTCTACCAATGACAGAAGTGTAAGAAGTAGTGTAAGTGTTTGTGTGTGTATCTGTAAAATAAACTGATATGTTAACATAGCCACGCTAACTGAGAGAACAGAAACACAGGAAAACACATCTGCAAACATAAAAACTCCAAACCATGTTATCGCATGTGTAAAAATCAATATAACATAAATCTAAAGACACAGTTATAAATGCTGTACATAGAACAAGTGGAAGACTAAGAGAAAATACACAAAATATGCAAACATACATATACATAAACATATAACATATAACATATCAGGGCAGAGACACACGTAATAGATATACGTGACATGTACACACTCACGAATAACACAAATACACCTAAAAAGATTCTGACACACACCAAACCACACTTAACACTTAACACACACACACACACTCAAGAGTTTAAGAGGATGTGACCGGTGACAAGTTGCCTCATGTCCTATCCTTCTCTGTCACACAGGCAATGCGACCTTTACTTAATGAGATCTCGCTCTCTCTCTCACTCTCACACACACACACACACACTTTCTTAATCTGTGATTCTTAGTTTTCCCTCTCTCCCTCTTACACTCAGTCCTGCCTGAGTAGATATACAACGCTACAGAAGACAGTTATGCAGGTGGAAGGTGAGAAACAGGTAAAGTGGAGGAGAAGTGGGGACAAACAGGATTAAAAGAATGGAAAAGATGAAAGAGGGAGCGCGGGACAGGAAGATGAAGGGCACAAAGAAAGCCGACGTGCAGAGAAAAAGAACAACAACAAATTAACGGAGAGATTCCTCTGCCTTGAGGAGAGGAGAGCAGATGGAGATGGGGGGGATAAAAAAAAATCAAAGCGGGAGGAGAGAAAGAGGGCAAGAGATAATGTGTGTCTTTTTGTCCATGTGTTTGTGTTAGCATGTAGCCTATACGTGCATGTTACAATGTATGTGTGTATCCGGGGGGCAGTAGTCTCTTGGAAGCCATAGCGGTGCTGCAGATAACATCATGTTTACATCTCTGCTATCTGCACCACAGGCTAAAGAAATGACAACAACAAGGGGGGCAGGAGGTAATATATTTTTTGTAAAGAAATAAAAAAAAAAATGTTATTGGATGTCACTGAAGTTTTATTGCTGTCTCCTCCGTTACCCTTGCACCTCATGTTTTAGTCCTTTTCCTTAAACTAAAGGTGTATGTGGATTTTAATTGGCGAGCGAACAAGAGAAACTTTAAATGGTTTTAATTTGTCTGCCAGTGTTCAGACTTTTTATCTGAATCGGGGCAGAGGTGTTGTACAATGTCTGGTATCCGGTAAATATAAACCTATGCACAAAGCATAGACAGATGAAAACTCTATCTTTGCCCTAATAGAACACAAGGTGAGTTTTAACACAGAGAAAGTTCCACGAGAACACTTAAAACTGATAAACACACACGTAATTCATATCATTGACACCAGACATGAAGCCAAACTACTACAATCATCAATACTACAATCACAATGTTTGCTTGTTTTATATCACCTTTGATAAGAGTCTGACTTTTATCTAGTCCTATATCCTGTTCTGTTTTTAGATTATCATGTGTGTACAATAGTTGCCTTGTATACAGGCTAGAGTGAAACAAATACTACAATTACCATGTGAAAAACCAGGGTGACAATGATACACATAGATTTAAGGGAACAAAGATAATTTAAAATGGAGTTGAATATGACAAAGAAAACACTTATCTAACCCTCCTCTGTCAGAGAATAACTTGTACAACAAAAAAACATTTTTAGACAGTTGTGGGATGAGAGGTGATGGCAGAAATACATTTTTTTTTAAATAAACCTTTAAAAACGCTTGTTAAATGGAATCAAATGATGCAGTAATAGAAGAAAACAGGAAGAAGCACTTTTGTGATGGATTAATGCAAGTACATTCCCGGGAGGCTAGCAGTTAGCTAGCCAGCAAAGAGCTGTAAAGGACCACGTGTTGTTCTTCACAAATACGTAAAGATAAGTTTTGCAGTGCCACTTTGGTGAGACTGAGCTATTCTGAAGGATACAGTGACAAAAATTATAATTACATTGCTCATCTAATTGCATGGGTCACTGTGCGTCCGCTGACCTGGGTCCTTGACCCTCTTTCTGATCTGCGTTGAACACAACTAAGACACAGGCTAGCTTTGGTGAACAAGCATCTCTAATGAAGATAGAAGAATAATTGAATTGTATTCATCTTGAATCAACAAACTGACTCTCAAAAGAGAGAGAGAGAGAGAGAGAGAGAGAGGGAGAGAGAAAGTCAATGTTATGTGTAAGCACGCAGAGAAAACTTGTATCCTAAATAAAATAGTTCATTTGGTGAAATATCAGTAGCACCTTATGGACTGCATGGAAGTCAGTAAACCTGCCTTGTTAGCTAATACTTTATTCAGCAAGCAGACTATCATTGCGAGTGCCATCGTGACCTTCATGTCAGAGACAACTTGACTTGACTAGCGAATAGAAAGATGAATCACGCAGAGCAGAAAAAAAGGGAGAAACATAGAAGAGACAGAGATAGAGGAGGGAGTAGTGTGGGAAAAAAACAGACAAAGCAGAGCAGAATTAGAAAAATAAAAAAGAGAAAAAAAGCAGATAAAAACACAGCAGGAAGAGGAATATTAGAGCAAGCGCAGAGGAGACAGAAAGAGAGACAGAGGGAGAAAGGGAAAGAATTTCATGCCTGTCCAAGGGAATTATTAAGTGGCTTGTCAACAACTGGCTCCCTACTGCCTTCAAAAGCTGCTCCATACTGCACTGAGATAAGCTCACAGGAGGTGTGTGTGTATATATGTGTGTGTGTGTGTGTGGTGAGGTCCTGTATGTCAAGTGTTTCTATGTATCAATGAATGAGTTTTTGTGTGAGTTCATGTGGGTTCCTGCGTACGCCTGTGCACACACACACGCACTAGCGTGTGTTTGTGTGTGTGTGTCTGCACGAGTGAGTCAAAGTGTGGCAAGAAAGAGGGAGCATTAGTGAGAAGAAATGCGTGTGTGCACATGTGCATATGCACTGACAAACATGTTTTCTGTGTGCATGTCGCAGAGAGAAAAAAGTCCAGCCTCTCTTCAGTGAAGCTTATCCATGCATGTATATGTGTGTGTCTGTGTGCGTCTGTGTGTGCTCATGCCATGCAAGGTGTGCGCGATTTAACGCGAAGCAACTGGAGCGAGACCACCCATCGCAGGGCCGAGCACACGCAATGTCACGCACACATGCACACACAGTGTTGTAAAAGAGTTGACACAGTGAAAAACCTGGAGCTTTTTGCTCCTCTGTACAAATTCAATTCCAACTGTGACAATAAGTGTATGTAAGCAGTTCTCTTTTTCTCTCTGCCTCCTTCTCTGTCTATCACTCCTTTTCTCTGTCTCCCGCTATCTCTCTTTCTTGTGCACCACGACACACACACAGACACACACACACACACAGACACAGACACACACACACACACACACACACACACACACACACACACACACACACACACAGACACAGATTCGCAAGCACAAGAATCTCCTCTGGTCAAAATGGAAGTGCTGCCATCTAATCTGTGACTGCGTTTCCAGCAAATGCACAGAGACATTAGCACACATACACACACATACGAAAACATATCTGCCCTATCTGCTTTTCTGTTCATTCCTTAAATTGTCAAGTTTCTCATTTGGGGGAAATTGCTCGGAACATATACGACTCTGAGTCTCCCTTTGCTGTTATTGAGACCCTTTCACTACAGTATGATGATCCAAACACTCTGGCCTTGGGCACAAAAATGTCCCTCTTGCTCTGCTACTCAATGTCATGAATTAATAGAATTGAGAAAAAAAAAAAGAAAATCATGCTCTATATACTCTATATATTTTACAGTGAGGTAAAGACTTTTATTTCTTTTATTTTGAGGGTTGTTAAAGAGCTCAAATGAGTCAAGGGAAGCTGGAGTCTGTTTGGCAGATTTTGTCTGTAAAAATTCACAGTTTGTTTAGACACACACTTATTTCAATACAATTACACGATATATACACCGACCAGCCGCTTCATTAAGTACACCTGCACAATGTAACGTGATCCAATTCAACAGGTATGGCACGAATTATACTTTTACACAACTTTTAATTTTTCAGAAACATAATGATTCTACTTTACATTTATTATTGAGGTTGTAGTGGGTGGTGTTATTGTAGTAGAGTGCGTAATATTGAAAGCTGTTTCTAATACTCTGCCTCTCTCATGGATGTCCGCGGGCGGGCGAGATATTAGATCCACCTTTCAATTTAATGCTCCACTACACCAGCCACAGGTAGGGCACACTGTTACGTTAAAAGCAATCAACTAATCAAATTATGTCCCTTTTCATGCCGGCCATTGGCATTCTGACACACATACACACACATTCACCAACACAAGTGGGCGCATAATGGCAGATGGTTGAGGCAAACACCACAAACACTGTTGAAACGAAGCCACCAAATTACCAAAAAATACATTATAGCCACTTTATTTTATCAATGTTTTAACCAATTAGCTAATTGAAGAGATAGTTAATGGAGGAATTGGCTTTTTTTTTTTTTTAATCAGGAAGCCAACAAATACCCTCCGGTAACAGACCGGAAATTTTAGCCAGACCTTGCCCCTATATCATTATGTAACCACCGTTTGGATTTCTCTGTGTGCAGAGTACGTACATACATACAGTGAAAGAAGGAACGCATTAGCCCAGCGCGAGCAATGAAATCGCAGCAGCCAATAGGCATTGTCAATATTGCTGCAAACTATCCAAACTAACTGTGTTAAATGTGTAATGCTCTTGATTTTTTAACCAACTAAAACATTCTCCGAGATACAATAAGGTGAGAGAGAGGAAAGAATACAATAAAATAAGGAGGGGAAAGACAAAAACTACTGGTGCAGAAGAAGACTGCAAGACAAGGCAGGAAAGGGAAGAGAAGAAGAGTTTGCGGATGAGGGAGAAGAGAAAGAGAGAGCAGTTTTCTCATTACTGAGAACCTTCCCTTGAGACAAGTAGAGCTATCCAAATAGGCTACAGGTTAAGTTACAGTTTAAGGGAGAACAGTGTAATTGGACGGTTTATTGAGTGTTTTACCAGGGGCAAAGCAGTGAAATACTAAATAGTGCATTCATTTGAGTGTATGTACAATATGTGAGAGGTTGGAGAGGAATGATAAAGAGAATTGGTGCGGCTCTCTGTGTAAGACATACATAAAGAACAAATTTACAAGAATATGGCTGGAAAACTGTGTTTCTTTCTAATTACAGTGGTTTTCTTTGGATCTTTATCTTGCTATACTACTTTGGCTATTTCCCACCTCTGCCTCCTCTCTCCTTCGACCTGAAATTTTCATTTTCTTATGTAGTTGGGTATCTCTGAGAGGTCAAAAAGTGAGAAGACTGTAGAGTAAGAAACAATGGAACTGAACAGCTTGATAGTGTGTGTGCACACGTGTGTGTGTGTGTGTGTGTGACGGACAAAGAAAGATGTAACATGCATCTATATTTGAACTCAGAGGGCACAGCAGAAGGCTGGAGAAAGATATGACCAGTCATGCAAGAATATATATTGTTGCGTTATGCAGCATATGGCATTAATAAAGCAATAAAGTCAGTGAAGGTGTGCATGTGTGCAAATCAGATGTTTAACATGATACTGCTCCAAATTCCATTTTTACGGCCGGGTTAACACGTTAATTGAGGTTTTTTCAAGTTGGGACATAAACATGGTTAACATGCTTCATAAAGGTGCTATTTCAATGTAACAACATATGCAACTTGATTTTACATCTTAAAATATGCAATGGTAAACCATAATAGACAACAGCAAAATCTAATAAAAGGTCAAGTCAATTTTATTTATATAGCCCAATATCTCAAATCACAATTTGTCTTTAAGTCTAAGTATGAATTAAGTTCCAACAAATGCAGCTACATATTAATAAGTAAGAAGTGAGCTTACATTTAGACTACACGCTGTATAATCACTCCTGCACTAAAAGCTTACTTACCATATGAAAGCACATCAGAAGTACCACACTAATAAGACATTTTAGTATTATTACAGCACATATAACACAAATATAATAATTTGGATAACTATCTGGCCCTTGACTTTGTTTAAACACTTCTTTTTTTTAATTTTCCCTTTAAAGCTATTTTTCCCTCTATTGTCTCATCGGTCCAACCTGTACAAAGTGTTTTCCCTGTGTGTGTTTGCTCACGTGCACGTGTGTGTGTGTGAGTAGTGTGTGTGTGTGTGTGTGTGTGTGTCCAGGGCTCAGCAGCTGTGAAAGGAAAATTGGTTAAAGGCACTTAGCCGCAATTTACTACAGACCCATTAAACACATCAAGTGTATTTTCTGTGTATGTGTGTGCACTTGCATGCATGTGCCTGTATGTGTTGTGCGGCTCTGGACAGTATTTTATATTACCTAGTGCTTTCATGTACTTCATATGCTGACTGTAAGAAGCCCAAATACTAAAATACACACTATCATTCAAAACATTTCAAATGACTTACTGCTATAGTCTTGTTTTGTTGCCTCAACTGAGGTTGTTTTGATTTAATTGTTATAATTTAATATTATTTCTTATTGTTACAAGTAAAATGGAAATACATAAAGGAATTTGCCCAAAGGACCTCTATTTCTGACAAAATATTGATAAAAGATGGTTACTCACTTGAGTCACTTCTGATCTGATAAAGTTATGGTCAAGGCTGAGTCTACCAGGGAATTTACAGTGAGTCATATAGCATGCAAAATATAATTAGGTGAAAAGAACAGGCTAAAAAAAAATGGACCAAAAGAAAAACTTTTCTTTGCTAAATAAGCTGAACTGTGAGCTAAAAGCAGTAACACAGCACTACTGTTTACTACTGTTTACTCTCCTGTTCCCCCACACACAAGCAGTAACTGCTTTACAGCAACACGATTAAACTGAAAAAACATTACTCTGCGATCTTCATCTTCATTATCATCTCTCCTAACTTAAGTATTCTTGGTGCAAAGACAGCAGGAAATTAAGCCTTCCCACTAGCCAGAGGCGAGTGATTTAGAGGAAGGAAAGAGTTCCGAAGATTTAGAGAAGAGAAGAGAAATGTAGTTTTCTGGAAACTCCTGAATTTAAAACTCTTATTTCTTATTTCGTATGCCCAGTTGCATCCTCTAAGGTCCAACCACCCAACCTTTGACCTTGCATAATCAAAATAATCACTGGCAGTGATGTGAATTTGGGTTTTGTTTTATAACATACACTTAATGTATATTTTTTCTTCAAGCTGTTGTGAGTTGTTACGTTGCTGACTTATTAAGTGACACGCAGCCGTACTTACTACAAATTTGTTTTATTTTACACACGGTGGTGCCTCCCTCTCTCCTCTCAGAGAAAGTCTTGTAGAGAAGTCGTGGAAACGGCTTGTTTGCTTGCATTTGGTCTTGTTGAAGTAAATGAACCGCGACTTCAACAGATATTGTGATTCAGCAGAGCGGCTGCCCGGTGCCACAAAAGTCAATACTGTTTACTAAAATAATTAGAGACTGGCTTTCTAATGCCCAAACTGTTGTATCATCAATATCACATCAATTCCTTACGTCTGTGAACAAACACAAAGAGTGTGCATATGTGTACACCAGTATATGGTTGTGTTTGAATGTGCAGGTCGGAGCAAAACAAGCAAACATTCAAACAAACAAACAAACCTTGTGCATGTAGAAGCATGTTAAAGTGTACTGTGTCTCTGATGCATCACACCATGTTCACTACTCTCTAAAAAATGCCACTGTTACAAGTTATTTTAATTGGAAAAAACGCTCAAATTGTTGCCATGGTAAAAAAAAAAAAAAAACTCGGACTCAGGACCGCCCAACCACGCAGTCGAGTGCGGCGGAAAACCTCGCAGAGTTCACTGCGTTTCGGGAAAGGCCCGTATCCTTTTTTTATTGATTGGCAACTGAAGGCCGTCAGTTTATGTGGTAGCTTGTTAGAAGCTGGTACCGCCGTGAGGCACAGAGGTAATTAAATCCCCTTGACCTAAAAGAAAAGAAAAAGAATCGCTCTATCAGCACCACCTTTGCCGTGACAACACTATTACTCAGTTACGGTTTTATCTTTCTTTAAATTTCATAGTGGAATCGTGAGACTTTCCAACACGTGGTTGGTTTTTTCGTTGCAGTAATGTCTCCCCTCTCTCTTCAGCTCAACAGACACCCGCAGACACGGCTTGTTTTCTCCAGTTATGCTTTCATCTCTCCTCTGCCAACTAGAAACCCTCAGTTAGGCTCCACCTTCTGTTTAATCAGCTGGCAAGGTCAGCTGACTGTCACACCTCAGTCTCAATAAGCTCCAGTAAAGGTCAGCCATAAATGACTCTCTTCCTGTCTTTGTGTGCCTCTACCCATTACCTGCTTACTTTTGCCTGCCTGGAAACTGTTATCCTGATGATTACCTGCTGTCTGCCGGTCTCAAACTCTAGTAAAGAGCCCTCTGACCTACCTGGCCAGCTTGTTGAACCTCTTTTTATGTCCACACCATGTCTCCCAAAACGGTGTTGCTCTTTGTTTTTGTGGTAAAAATCAAAAGTGTGGAAAAAAACCTCAACTTGTTTTAGTCTCAACAAACTGCATCGTAGGGCAACACTCCTAATGTTTCCCCCTAATTGAAAACAACAAACATCCGGCTTCCTGCTGATTGTATTCTGCTGCAGTTAAAAAGAAACAAAGTTGCAGCGTGAGACAGAAACACGCTGACTGACTGAATGAGGGAAACATCGAAGAGAGACAGAAAGAAAGAAAGAAAGAAAGAAAGAAAGAAAGAAAGAAAGAAAGAAAGAAAGAAAGAAAAGAAAGGAAGAAAGAAAGAAAGAGGAGGATGGTGAAAAGAGGCAAAACGCGGCGAGAGAAAAGGAAGTGAAAGAAAGGAAGAGAAATGATGCAGTGAGGAGAGAAAAAGGAAAGCTGTCAAAATGTGGAAAAGTGGTGGGGTTGACTGAGTAAAAGAGAAATGTGAAAACAGGAAAAGAGGGATCATGAAGTCTAAATGCTGAAGAGGAGGAGGAGGACGAGAAAAAGGCGAGGCGGGAGGGAGAGAAACAGATGAGGGAGGTGACAGCTGGGCGAGCTGCCTAGACAAGATAGAGGTTTTGGACTGTGTGTGTGTGTGTGCATCAGTGTATGTGTGCATGTGATATGTCAGGGATAAATGGCTATTATCGCTATGACAATGTTAATTACAGCCAGACTATTAGGCCTGAGGAGTGTCGGCTCATTTATTTGGCTGCAACACAGTTGTGAGTGGGTGTGTGCACGGTTGAGTGTGTGCCCATGCCGCTTTTCTGTACATCTGAGTGTGTGTGTGTATGTGTGTGTGTGTGTGTGTGTGTGTGTGTGTGTGTGTGTGTGTATTTGTGTGTGTGATCACACCAAATCTATTTGTTAGACAGAGTAATTACTTCAGGCTTTGGCCAAACGCTGAAATTTTTCTTGTGATCTATAAGACTTCAGACTAATCATTACTAACTGAGCAGCAGCCAAATTTCCACTCTTTCATTGGGAGTTATTTTAAGACTTTTTTAACCCATGTTTTCTCCTTATGGAACTACTGTGATGGTCTCTACGATGTTTTCCCCCACATTTTCTATTGCTGGTATTCTTTCACCATGTTTACACCTCAGAGCTAAAGTGTGAGATAGCATAAAGAATAATGAATCGATTTTTATGTGTGGGATCAAAAAGGGGCCTAAAACACTTCAAATTAAATTAAATTAAATTCATATTAGATTTTATGCCTTATTGAAGTAGATAATTTAACCAGATGCAAGTGGGAGTTAAAAAAGGATGTAAGGGAACAGCACAATATTTTGGAAAATACGCTTACTTGCTTTCTTGCAGAGACTTAAATAAGAAAATCAATGCCACTCCTCTGCTATGTGTTTGTTACTGTCATCAAGAACGTTTTGTAGAAAACTCAACAGTCACCTAGCTGTATTTAATCTTACAGCAGTCGCAAAACACAGCGTGGCTGTCATTGTTAGCTTCCAGTGGCCGCACTGTAAGCTATTGCGCCACTGAGCAACAAAACCTGCTCTGAAGGCAATTATTTAAATGGTAAGATGCCCCTACATTGGCGATCTCACAACATGTGTTGGTGATGTGCAGATTATAGTTATATGTGCCCATGGATAATCCACAGAACATGAGCATTTTGATTAATGGCGGCTGGGTTGTGGGTGGGTGAAATAATACATCATTTAATTTAGTTCAATTTATTAAATATATGCAGCAATCCCACTGCAGCAGAAATGATAAGTCCCTCACCCCATTAAGAGAGACGCCTTAACATTAACACACATCAGTATAACTTCATTGATTATTTAAATCTTCAGACATGCTGACAGGAGCGGTCAGGATCAAATGCAAATTAACGTACTGTGTTCTTCTCCACATTCAAACACACTCCAGGCTCGTTGTGCCTGGATCATGTGTTTTTAAGCAAAAGTGGAGTTAGACATGCCCTAAATGCACTTGCACCATGCACGTTAGACTATGTGCTATAGATTGCCTAAACAAGCCGAGCATCCTAGCATCCTTACTTGGTGGAACTGTTGACAGTGGAAAACAATAAAAATCAACATCATTAGAGAGCCAAAGTATTGTTGTTTGGCTTGTTCTTGAAGGTCATTATCTAGCGTTCCACACACCTATTATGCATTATGTAATGTCAACTGTTTGTTGTATCAAGAAGTCAACAGCTTATTTATTTTTCATTTTATTATCATCACAGTGCTGTGTGTACACAGAAATCACACTCCCAGACAACATCACACTGCCCCTGCGGACTGATATGTCAGTGTTTATGGAGCATACTTGCATGAACTGGGCACAGCATAATAGGTGTGTGGAGTATAGGACTGATGAAAGGCGAGAGCAGGCGTAAATGGGAGGGCATTTTTGAAGGTACTGTTCATCCTTCTGTGACTAATTCAACCACACACTGTGTGATGAAACATGTCCAATTGATAACTTCAAGGTAATAAACATCCAGCTGGTGGGTGGACAACAGTGTGATGTCGATTGTATCAGGTACCTTTCAAATGTGAATGTGCTTAGTTGTGTGAATTTCAGGCAGGATTTATGCTCAGATACAGTAACCCTCCTCATAGCTGCTGTAAAATAATGGTTATCATGTGCTAATACAATAACTCTCTCTGAAAACAGAATGCAAACTATCTGTGCCTAGAAGTAGGTGACTTTTATTTGCTAAAACTGTCTCTATGTCCTGACAGTATTTCATGAGACGGATAATCTGCGGAATAAATCAGCCTCCACCAGCTCCACCTGCTGTCTCTAAATCAATTTTGACAAGAATCCACCGCACCTGTGTCAACCTGTGTCAAAACAACAATCAGAATCAGAACAGAGTATCTAATGGAGCGTCAATCCCTGCACAGGCTGCGCTCCACTTGTGCTAATACACAGTGCATAATCAACAACTGACGAACCAAGAAGCAAGGAAACAACAGTTTACATTAAAGTTAAATAACCTGAAGAAGAGCAATGAAGAAAAGCAAGTGAAAAAAGAAAGAATTAGACTGAGCAACGGGAGAAGCAGGAAAATAGAATGTATACTTGCTCTAATTTTCAAAATAAGAGCACATTCAGTGGGTAAGATTAGGAGAATATCAAAATCTTACTGACTGGGGCTTTAAAGACATAATCTCAAAGATTTTCAGTGAAATAAAAGTCTGTTAAGTCACCGTCCATCACTGAACGATATAACGTAATGGTGATTGGGCCTATGACCCACTGATGAAAGCCCTTGCATTTGCAATATTACAACCCGGGTGTCGACAGCGCACAGTCAGGCTTTTAACAAAGCTTTTAACTCAACAGACTCGCTCTTCAGCTCACCTGTGTGTGAAGTGGCGTACTGTTTTTTTCTGGTCTCTGCTAGTGTTGTGAATTAACGATTACTATAGCTGAAGAAAACATTGATGACTACAGACACTGGAAACTGGAGCTGAAAATGAAATGAGGTCTAAAAACACACCTGCAATTACCGCATATCGCCACAGGTGGCAGAAAACAAAAATGAATAACTTTAATAACTTTGAAGTCATGGTGAAATGGCAGTGGAAGCAACCAAAAATTTCATACCATGTATTTCGGAGTCAAACAGAGTGTTTGTATGGTAGATTTAAAGCAGATCTCTTAGTTTTGACTGGACTCATAAAAAGTAGGCGTGACTTAGCAAATACAACGGAACATGGAGCTGTAGTGAGATATGAAGCCATAGAAGACTGCAGGTCTGCACCAACAGCTGTCTCACTCACAAAGTTACATTAAAAAGTGGAGGAAGAGGGTGATACACACACATGCCTCCTGCTTTAATATTGATCTTTCAGCATCTGGAAGGTCAAGTGTGTTTTATTTTTATACTATTAGTTGAGTTACCTACTTAGCAAATTGCATTTAATTTGATAAATGTATATATAAATCCCAGAGTCAGCGAAAGTTTTTTTAATATATTTTGACATATCTTGAATTTATTAAGATATAATGAAAGAATTTAGCTTTTTTTTATTTCACTAGAATAGCCAGAATGGAAAGCATCCAAATTGAATCTAACACAAAACGCATCTCTATTTTTTTTATCATCATTTGTTATGTGTTTTTATGTGTGGCATCGAGGTAAAATTATTCAGAGTGAGCTTCAGTACAATAAGCAGTCAAACATTAACTTAAACTGTAGATAGATAGATAGATAGATATACTTTATTGATCCCAAGCTGGGAAATTACTGTGTAGCAGCAGCATTACACAATAACAATACAAAGAACTGTACGACAACTAGACGCAACAAATAGTGACAAATGCTCAGATCAAAAACACAGCCTGTTAAATTATAAATACACAGAGCGAACTGATTACAAAGTAGTCGGAAAATTCTTATTCCTACTTCAATCAACTTTTTTTATCTGATTTGTTGTTGATCTTTTCCTTGATGCATTTTTTTCTTTTCTTTGCATATATTTCATCGTGTTTATCATGTTTATCTCTGAAACTACCGATGCCTTTGTTTTCCCTTTTGTTTTTCAAAAAGATCTTTCAGTCTGTAATATATGTTTGAGCCAAAGCAGTTATCCAGTGACAGAAATACCAACTCCTACGGTAAATTCAGACCGACCTGAATAGTTGAAAGTCTACTATGTTGAATAGATCAAATTGTGTCTCTAAAGAGTCAAACATACGCTACCCCTCTCTCCTCTGTGGCCGGCGCCTTGCTGTCCCTTGCTGTCCCACCTGCCTGTCCGTCACGATGCTAATTGCAACTGCTAACGAGATCCTAACGAGTCTACGGGGGCATCTGGGAGTCAGTCGCACTGTTTGCGGGGCAATTAGCGCACGCCTAACCTACTTCCTTCCTGTCCCACTGCCAGCATGGGACACAAAGGTTGAATGTACGGACAAACACTCCCTTCACACGCACACGCGACACTCGTGCTCGCCTCACAAAAAACACCTACACACAGGTGCTAATGGGGCCAAAAGGATAAGTCTTCTTGGGGACATCATTTAGATTTGCCAGTGGTAATTATGCACTAGGCTAATTAGAGCAGGTAATTAGCCACAGAGACTGGAGTTGTTTTAAGCCTGTCCTGAAACTATTTATCAGGGAAAATATAGGTGGAAAGAGGGATTGTTTGTGAATGCCTGCAGTGTGTCTATGTTTTTATGTGTCACTGTATCTGTATACTTGCATTTTCCTGCGTGTGTGAGTTTTTTTTTATGAGGCCAACATGTGGCACATGGCAATTACTTCAGATGCATGATTGTGTTTTCTAGGACAGAAATGCAATTATTTACCATTTCCGTAATCTCGTCAACATAATTGCATTTAACCTACGTCAGTCTCAAGTAATCAAACAGAAATGGTATGACTACTGAGTTTACGTGCAAGATTTATGACAAAACTTTTAATTTAACACATTTCTTCTACAGTACATTTTTAAATATAACTGCATGAAGCAAACGGACTGTGTATTTCAGAACTGCACAGACATTTTTATCAACTTATTGGGATGAACAGATCATATCATAGTTGGAATTGGATCCATATACCTAAAAGCATTGCTGTGCACTGATGCCGCGTGATGTGTTTACTGCAGAGAGCCTTCAAAATGAATCAATTAAAGAGTATTGTCAAATATTATGCTGCATTATTGAGACACTTTGACACTAATCCCTGCATATATTACTTAGCTTCTTTGGTTTTTTGGTCGTCTAAAAAATTCAATTTGTACTACCGTGGCACTTAGGGCAAGTCGAAATGGATAAGAGCATCGGCTAAATGTCTGAAATACAAAATGTAAATGTAAAAAGCAGCTGACATTTTGCTTTCCTCTTCACAAATTTATGAAACGCGAAAATGCAGAGCGAGGCGGAGTGGGAAGGAGAGAAGGGCAGAAGTGGATAGATGGAGTCAGGGAGGGAAAGAGAGAGAGAGAGCAAAGGGAGGGAAAGAAAGACTAATTAAGGGGGGGGGGACTGACTGAGAAAGTAGTTTTTAGAAGTCAAATTGGGGGGGGGGGATAAAGAGATAGAACAGGAGGGGGGAGAGATGAGGACATTCTGTAGATATGAAAGCTAACAGCCCATACACACACACACACACACACACACACACCACTTGCAAAGATCCCAGGGAGAATTGTACTTTCAATTTCCAGACCTCTAATTGCATTAGAACTGCCCTGCTCTCGTCTCCTCTCTCTCTACTGCTCTTTCCCTGTGTCTCTTGCTCTTTTCTCTCCTCCTCTGTGCTGGCCAGGACTTCCAAGGGACTATTATATGGTGCTCTGCACCTCCGCTGGGCCCTCCTCTTTCTCTCCATCTCTCTCTCTCTGTGGCACTCTCACTCTCTCCCCCCTCTGTGCCCACTTCCACCAGTTTAGCTTGTCTAATTTCCTCCCTCTCGTGCTCCCTCCGTTTCACTTCTTTTTTTTCAATTAGTCAGACCCCTCCCTCCTCTTTCTGTCTATTTTCTTTCCTGCTTACGTCTATCAATTTAACCTCTCCCCTCTTCTCTCTCTCTTCTTACCCTCTTCTCCCACCCCACTTCGCCCTGCCTATTTCGAACCAGGCAAATTTTTCTCAATCTCATTCTCGCTCTGTGTCACCTCATCAGTCTGTCTTTTGGTGTCTCGCCCACTTCTGTTACTTATACTTGGCTAACTTTGGTGTGAGGGAGGGTTTCAGTGTGTGGGCTAAATGTATGGAATTACATTTTCTGTTTACTGTACCTCTATCTAGCTCTCTCTTCTGGAAGGTTTTTGACTCTATTTATTTGCGCAGCAGCGGTTGGCCTAAATCTTAAAATAATTAGCATTTGTAGTAAGAGGGATGCCAGTTTTTAACTCCAAGCTGTCACCCTGGTGGCAAGAGTCTCCTCTGCCTTTTAGAGCACTGCTGATGAACACTTGAGCACAGCATCCAGTCCCCCAACTACCCCAGTACAGCTGCTTTAGAAGACCACGGGGAAAACTGTGGTTGGACTAAGCAGCTCTGCACCTGGATTTAATGCGACTGAGCATGAAGGAGGCTCTATTCAGTGTCTGATTTTGGTTAATGAAAAAAGCAAAAGTCAAATCAGCTAATCTAGTCAGAAAATGAGATTTCTCCATTTTCATTTCTCACTTTGTCTCAGTTTATTATTGATCTCATTTTCATGTCGCAAACCTCCTAAATTTCAATGTTTAGTGTCGTTTTCCCCTCTCTCTCTAAAATGAAATTAACTCTTAAAATATTAAATAGTGTTTGGTGGGATTAAAATCCAGCATGCATCTACCTACACTGTATTTGCTGAGATAATATTTTCGAGGGTGAACTGATTACAGTGGTGCCTTTCTTATTATGTATGGGGTATTTATAATTTATGAAATTATAGTAATATTAAATGCCATGTTTGTTCACTTGACTAGGAAAATAAGCAGTTGAAGTGCATTAACAATCATTATTACAACAGAAGAAATTTGGAAATGTACTTTTGCCAGTGGAACCATCACCATTGTCTCCAAAGTTCTTTGACAAGTTGGAGATGCAGTTTTCGCAATTTTGTGCAGATATCATTGTTGTGGCTACAAACCACTGAAGAGTTTCTGCAAAGCTGAATATACATTAAGTGACAGGGGTTTGCTTGAAGCTGACTGGCATTTGGATTATATCTGGTGAATGTATCTTCAAAATTTAAAGAGTAGGAAATGCTTCTTCCTTTCACTACACAACGCCCAAAGCGAAAGTGCCTCTATCTTGCGTGTTCTGTTGACTTTGCATGCATCCACTGCCTCTTTTTTTTCACACTCAGTTAAAAAGTAAGAATAGTGCCTTCCTCAAGTCTTATAGGTTTTGTCATTTTCTAATTTACCTTCAAATCTCTCCCTCACGCTGCCTCCCACAACTCCCCCCCCTCTCTTTTTCTCCTATTCTTGTTGACTGGATGGAGCAAGCTAGAGCCGCTTGGTATAGAAATGAACCTGGAGCCCAGGACACGCAAGTTCTCAGTGACCCAAATACATATACACTCACACATGCATACATAGAATATGTCATATGTGATGATTAATTGGGTGGTTGAAGGATGGTAATAAGCAAATACTGTAACTGAAAAGAAGTAGGGGGGGCATGGGTGAAAAAAAAACAAGAATAAAGATCTGCTACCTTCTTTATAAAGTGGAAAGACATGCAGTGGTGATTAAAAATGCAGGTTACTAGCCAGGGTTAAATTAGTTTAAATATTTGACCAGTGCTCTTACAATTCAGGAACTGTCACACACCCAAAAACGAAGGGGGTTTAAGTTGTCTCAGTGTGCGTGCTTTGAATAAATATTGTGAAATCTGCAGAGATAATCTATCATGATTTGATCATTACCTTGGGAATTAAATGTCTCAAGCTAAAGGTTGGAAGTAAGTATTTGTCAAGTGGGTCCTGCTTTCCTCATCTTATCTCCTGATTACAGTTTGTTACAAGATTTGATTTTTTTAAAGCATCAGAGGAAACCTGATAGTAGGTTTTTCTTCCAAACAGAAATGCAGGGAACTGTGCCACACAGTGTGAAAGTTAAAACAAACAGACAGAACCTGAGGAGTGTGTTTGTGCAATTGATGCCACAGTGTCTTGCTTAATGTCAGTGTAAATTAAAGCAGGGGTATTTAGACCACAGCCACACACACACACACACAAACACACACGCACACACACACACAAACACCCACACAAGCACACACAGAGAAAATAAGGGAATTGAGAAAACAATAGCTCCAGACAGAACGATAAAAAGTGGTAGGGGCAGAAATGGAGAAAAGGCTGTTTTTAATAAACACACAGACCATGAAAATGGCAAATCTATAATTGAGTTTGAAAACTCAAACGTGTGTGTGTGTGTGTGTCTGCTTTCATCAACAGATTATTGACTATTCAGTCTCCTCTCCCTACTTGCTGACTTCCTTTTAGAGAGAACCAATCAGAGGAGGCAAATTAAGGAGCCACTTAACATAACTCATACACACACACACACACACACACACACACACGAACAGCCCATTGAGAAGAGAAACTCAAGGCATCTTCAAGCAAAGATAACAAGTGTTCCAATTAATAATTAATTGCATATCAAACCCTCAGAGAGAGAGAGAGAAAGAGAAAGAGTGCAACTCTGTGGAGAAAGAAAGAAAGAAAGAAAGAAAGAAAGAGACAGAAAAAAAAGAAGAAGAGGAAAAATGAACAAAGTTATGCTGCAGGTGGAGGAGAATGGAGAGGGAAAAGAGACTGGTGAAAGAGCCAATCAGAGAGGGAAGAAACAGGGAGAGGAACAGAGGAGAGTTACTGTGTAAAAAGCATTAACGTCTGAGACAGGACAGATAAAGAGTAGACCATTCTTTCCTTCCTCTATACACAACAAATAGATAAATGTATGTAAATAGGAGCAGACATCAAAGCATCATTAGGGAAGGGCACAGGTAGTGTCTCACACAAACAATCTGACGGGACATGCAGGCTGTCAGGAAATCATCCCTCTATGTCTTTCCCCCTCTTCCTCTGTCAATCAAAACTTCAATCAAAAAATGTTTATCTGGGTTATGGGCAGAGACACACTGCTGCCAACGTGCAAAACATACATTTTTATTTAAATTACCCTGGAGAAAATATGTTTCAGTCTCTGTCTCTCTCTCTCTCTCGCTCTCCCTCCCTCACTCTGAGGGGTTGTGAAACAGCCTCATTTCAGGCAGAGGTGTGTAATGGCGCTTGCAGGGAGCATAAAACAACATTATTACTGATCCAATTTATCAGCCGCTAAAATATCTCTAAGAGCAAGGAAAGTATAGCAGGCCCATTACTGACCACCTTTTTCATTCTGTTTTCCCCTGGCCTATGTAACGGGTTGTTTTGTCCCTCTTTCTCTGTTCATTTTACCCATTATTCTCTCTCACGTTTTCTCATTAGTTATGTAACAGCGTGGGTCTCCTTTAACCCAGCTAAAGTAAAAGATTTATTAACGGAGCTATCCAGAGGCGAAAACTGGGTCCCATTTGGATTCTGATGCTACGACCGAGCGTATGCTGTGGCGCTGTCCTTAGTGCTGAAACATCAGCAGTCTCAACACTTTGTGCTGGACTTTGCCTTACGGGAGGATGCAGCATGGACTGTGATCAATGACTACTCACTGATAATACTCCCTTTGCCTTCTATGTACAGTACCTGCAGCACACACCTTTTATTTACACTGCCTTTGATATTTGCTTGGTCATATAACTTGTACCAAGTGAATGCTCTAAGGTATCCACATACGCCTGTGTCATTGCATGGCAGTCCTAATGGAAATATGCTAATTTAATACAATACAAGTATAATGATTTACTTCTACTAGTACTAGTACTATGACCATCACAACTACCATCCACCACCGCTATTACATTTACTATTATTATGATAATTACAACCAGATTTCAAGACCAATTTTACCCTATGGAGAGATACTATTAAAAAAACAAACAAATCTGTGAACAAGGGGAGGCTATTACTAGTTTATTTTGTTTGTTTGTTTGTTTGACTCATGTTACAGAAATGGATGTGAATGGTGGTGGTAAAGGGTTAGTATAGTAGTAGTATTGTATAATAAAGTAACTATAAACTAAATATAGTTGGAGCGGGACGAGATGATTGCATTTAGAGCCAACAGTGGCATTGTCAGAGCCGTTTATTGTGTAAGGCAATGGTGGAGGACTAACTGCCTCTGGAAATGATGACTTTTGTGTCCTTTAGCTGCTTTTTAGCTACAGCTAAAAAATGAATCAAGCTTGGTCAAGTTAGCAACCCATCTCCTTTCAAACATTTTTTTTTTTTTTAATCAAATTTGAGAGAACTGCCGCTGTGGGTTGCCATTCAAGAGATGACCGCGAGTCCACTTTTTATAGTGAGGAATTCACATTTCCACTACTCTGGTCAGTTTTCACTTCCTCTGCTCCACCCCGCTGTTCTCCTTAGGCAATAAATTCAAAATCCCCATTTTGCGGCAATTCAGCAAAGGCTCTTCTTTGAATGAAGTGCCGATAAATTGTTTGAGGAGGAAATGGCAGGAATGTCACATGAAGGAAATCTGATACAATGCATTAACTTTTCCTTGTGTTTTACTGGTTGAGGGATAGAAATAGTAGCTC
The DNA here is from genome assembly GCA_023238725.1 of Scortum barcoo. Lineage (NCBI taxonomy): Eukaryota > Metazoa > Chordata > Actinopteri > Centrarchiformes > Terapontidae > Scortum > Scortum barcoo. Next base: position 17,050,264 of record CM041535.1, read on the forward strand.
ACATTGCTCTTTCTTGATTGTAACTTTTGTTTAAAAGCTTTTTGTGGGCGGTTACCCCTTTATTATTATGGATAGGACAGCCTAAGAAGGACAGGAAAGGTGGGAGGAGAGAGAGAGAGGATGACACGCAGCAGAATTGGCCCAAGGCGGGAATCGAACTCCAGGCCAGCTGTAGCAAGACACATGGCCTCATACATGGGAGGGCGCTCTACCGACTGAGCCCTGCACGCCCTTGTCTTAAAAAAAAAAAACACACCCCTGATGGGAGCATTGTCAGAAAAACTTACTGAATTAACTAACCCTCACAGCTTAATTAAGGGAACAGACTTCAAATGAGAGGTAGCAAAGACTTTGCACTTACAGCAGACAATAAATGAATCGTTTTAGTCTAATTATCCCTCCCCAAAATCTCACTTCTATCTGACTGTTTCTGTTAGTCTGGCTGGGTTTCTCTCTTTCTGACTCTCTTTTTGTCTCTCCCCTCCTTCTCTCTCTGACTCTTTCGCCTCTCCTCACCTCTTCTCTCCTCTCTAAAAGATGAAACCAATTTTTCAGCCCCCGCAGGAGACAAATTACTCCTAATAATCCCTCGTTTCCTGAAGAGGGCCTCTTTCTTTCCTGCTCAGCCAAGAGACCAGAACCTTAATGGATATGCGGAATTAGGAGGAAAATGTTGGAGAGAGCTTGGTAATGACAGGCAGTGTTCTGGTTTTCATTGTTGCCTTGTAAAGAGAAGACCCACAGCATTACCACATCAGTATACTGCTGATAAGATGACTTTTGATTTGGGAGATGGTAGATGATGGCTGAGGTGGAGTTGAATCACCTAAACAGATCAGACAGAGAAATAATATTTAAAAGCTGGCGCTGAGTGCTCATGATGCAATTATGTTTGCAGCTTGGTTTTAAGGCCGTTTAAATATGTAATAGCTGTAAAGATCACACATTTCATTACATGGTCGCACGTGTGATATTGTCATTTTGCCTGAGTCCTCAGATGTGTAATTGTTTAGGAAGGAGGATGCGAGACTTCGTGAAAGCTTTTACATTCCAGCTTCCTTTGAAGATTCAAGCTTATAATTTCATTCCCTCTCCCTCCTTCCTGCGAAGACCAGGAAGCTTTCATCTCTGTGACCTATCATGGAGACCCCTCTCAGTGACAGACTTCTTAAACAACCAACCAACAATCAACACCTGGTCAGCATGTCTGGTAAACAAATCAGGAGGCCCAAATGGCTTGTAATAGCTGCCATTTCAATGCTTTTACCCAAAGGAGAGGAGCAAAAAAGACACTGTGGGGAGAGAGTGAAAACTGGGTGTGTAGGTGTGTGCACACAAAGACGTGTACTTGTTTGCACGTGTATGTGCACAGGTAGTTTAGAAGTAACATATATGCAGTCAAACTACAGACACACATGTTGTGTCTGTCTCAGATGTTGGGAGGTAGATTGAGAGATACTTCTGATTGGAATAATACTCTTATGGCGACAACTGCTAGTGAATAACATAAAATAACTGCCTCCAAGTATTAAAACTGCAACTTTTGTTTGTTTGAATGTTTCTATTATTTTTCGTGGCTAATATTCCTGAGCATTGTTTGTTTGTTTGAAGTAGGAGCAAGAGACTTAAGAATTTCATTGGCAATGATTGCGTAATGTTATTGTTGTGCAATGACAAATTAATTCTTGAAGTCATTATATCTAGACAACTCAAGGCTCCTGGTTAAGGAGTGGGAGAAGGTTGCCATCTTGCTTAAATCTTCAAAAAGTCAATCATAACACAAGACAGGACATTTTTGTTTTTTGATGTTTAACCAAAACATCATCTTCCACCATCCTTAACCAAAATTAATGTTTCTTCTTTTTGTTTAATGACTTCTAGTAGCCTATACCTAACCACACAGAACAAAGGACATGAACTAAATCAAAGTCCCATGTTTGCATGTCCTTCATCCTCTCCCACCACCTCCCAAAGACCTCTGTGTAGAAATGGAAAAAAGCATGTATAAATACATGTATACAAGTGAACATATCAAGGGTTATATGTAAATTAGTGATCTATTCCTAAATACAATTATACCATAAATGTTCAACTAATGTCTATGAGCATTTTCACTGAAAAATACATTTAAAGAGTTACATTTCAAAGAATACATGGAGAATGAGATGTAGCATTACTCATCCTGAGCTCCATTCACACTGCCCCCTTAAAAGAAAAAAAAAAGCTAGCAGAATCCCAGCAGCACTGCTATTTGAAATGATGGTTTCAAGCTTGCTTTTTCCAGCGTGTGAAAGAGACAGGGGTTGCAAAAGCCCTGAACAAAATTGGGTTTTCTCACTAGGGCTTTGCTGTTTGAAGGAGGGCTATCAGGCCAGATTAGCTCTACCTCAGTGGTAATGGAACTGGGAGTATTTTGAAAAGCATCCTCCTCCTCACTTTTTAGTCTGAGGTTCTTGGTCGCTTTAGCCAGAGCAGCAATGTCCATTTTGGGATGTGTCTTTTTTAATCTGTGAATGTATAAAGTAATGGGTGCATTTGATCTTATTTAGAAATGTGACCTTTTAAGGAGTATTTTCCTTCACCTGGCCCTGCCCAATAAAACAGGAGTCCAGGGTCATCATTCTTACGTAAAAGTTTGCTGGCTTTTCCAGACAGGAAGCTTTAAATTTAACTTCATGATTTTTTCTCTTAAAAGAGAAACCTGGATGACCACAATTGCATGCAGCAAGATACACAGTGCAAAATGCATAAACATTTGCATTTTATAAAGGTTTTATTTTATCTCAATGAATAGCTTTGTTGTTTTAAATCTACACCATTGAGACTGTTCATGGGAGTTATTTGCTGGCTAGACAATTAAAAAAGGAAAAAAGGACAAAGAATCACAGAGTGTGTTGCATCATTTTACATCAGATAATTGTTTGTTGGACTTAATCATTACTAGTGATTCATGTCGTGCTCATTTCCTCCCACCTGCTCCCTTTTTGCTAATGTGTCATTGCTCCTCAAAGTTACACTGAAGTCTAGACTCAAATACTGAGTAGAGTGAACAATGAAGGTTGTGGGTCTATAGGGAAAACAGCCTTTTAAGACCTAAAGAGGCAAAGGCGTTTGAGTCTGACTGGGAATGGCACCTGCCAGCATGACACAATACATGGGGGAAGCATCGGTGCATGAAGGTTGGTGTGTCTGTGAATTTTAGTGGATGATTGCAATTGCAAAATGTGAATCTGTCTGTATGCATCTACATACACACTGAGTGTTTTAATAAGTGCATTTCCGTGCATGACCAGGAGGCTTGTAGCAACAGGAGGGGGGTAAACAAGCTGACCTTTACAGCTTTGATCAACCTGGAGGAAAGGAATGGGCTGCGGGTGTCGGCAAGAAGGTGGGAGGCAAGGAGGTGGGAGGAAATGGAGGGAAATTCAGCTGTCTATTCCAGCATAAGAAATGTGTGCTGCTAGGTTTGTCAATATGTATGCACACAGATATCTGTATCTGTGCTCATCTATCAGGCCATCCCTTACCTCAGCCAGCGGTACGATTCCTTGTATGTCGGCATTGCTGATGTAGAGGTGCGAGACTTTCTCTGTTTGCCTGGAAGATGTCTGCATGCCTGCTGGGTACTCCACGTTCCAGTGCAGAGTCTGGGTGGGAACCAGGTTGATCACATTATCCACCTCAAAGTCCAGCTGCATCACCTCATATGATGGGCTTTCCAATCTACGAGATGGAGAGAAAGAGGAGAAAAACTATTTACAGTTTTTGGGGTATTGAAATGTACCAAAGATTTTTAGGTCTGGCATATAGAAAGTGATGTGCAACAGCTGTTTGTCTGGAACACATAGTGAAGTTGTTAGTACGAGCACTGACAACCACCCTGATTGGGCAGACAATGTAAAGAAAATCTGTGAAAGACAATGAAACAGGAGTGGCCACGCTTTACGCCTGACAGAGTGCTTGGTAAGTGCAGAGCAAAAACTGACCATGATGACCAAAGAATACAACTTTCAGGTCTCATGTGGGCAAGCACAACTTTTTTTAGATCCACTTAAGGTAATGCAATGCTTTGTCACAGATAAAGGTAGATTACCTTTAATACAAGAGAAATAAACCCAACTGTAAGGTCAGGATTTTTTGTTAGCATAAATATGTAACGCAAGTCCAGCATATTTGAGTAATCAATGAAACAAAAACTTTTCTACTTGAAAAGTCTGTGAAAGATCATGACACATTAATGAAAATAGAGAACGCCAGAGAGAGATAAAAGGTTGCTGTTGTAGTATCGGTCTGGTGGCATGTGGCCTCCAACTTTAGTGTGTATGTGCCTTTGGACCCCTGAGCCATTCAAAGTCTTTGGAACTGAAAACAAATCTAAGCACCGACAGCTCCTTCTAAAAATGTGATTATGATGGTAATAATGACCAGCATGATGAAGAGGACGATGGCGAGGAACTTGGTGATGGAAGGGATAATGACGAGTGCTTCTGCCTTGAGGACTGCAAAGAAGCTCAAAAGCTGAAAAAACACTATCTCTGTGTATAAATCGTGTGTGTGAGTGTGGGTGTGTGTGTATGTGTTTGCGTTTGTATAAGTGGGTGTGGGAGAGAAATCGGGAGTTAAATCATTTCATCCAAAAAATAATGACACATTTCACAGCTTAATGGATAGAGGCCATTTTGCTTTATGTCGTCTCCAAACAGCCTGTGCAAGTGTGTTTCTCTATCTTTTTCTTTGTCGGCCAGTGTGTCTAATTACGGTCATATTTACAGTGCTAATGTTTAGGGAATCAACACAGGCCCGCAGCATTGCTCAAGATGTTTGGGATGCAGGCACATACCTACTTTCCAGTAACAAAAGGAGTTAGGCAGTTAGATTAGCTTAGAAAAAAGACTGGAAGGGGGAAACCGCGAGTCTGTCTCTGTCCAAATGTAAGAAATCCACCTATCAGTACCTTTAAAGCCACTTTGTGTCATTGATTCCAAGCGACATGATCAATCTTAAAACCATTCTAAAGACTTACTTATTATTAAAGGCATCTATTCATAAAATCTATTCATAAAAAAGATGAACTCTTTCAGATTCAGTTCAAAGTTTCCGTCTAGAAAACTACTGCAACTACTGCAACTACTACTACTGCAAAAAAAAAAAAAAAAAGGAGACACCTTTTCTTCACTCCTGCCTCTCTATTCTGATTCCTATATACAATTTTGCCGTTCATTTTGACAACTGGGATTTCTGCTGCACATCATGCCCTCGCAACTTTGTAGACTGCCATTACCTGCTTTGCCTTTCTGCCTGTCAGACATCCCGATCCTATCTGCTGCTACCGTGAAGCACATCCAGTTGTGTCATTTATGCACGCAGAAATTCTTCGCATCTCCTTATTCAAGACCTGACACAACTATTCTGATTCAGAGTGAATGAATGATGTAAGAGTCAAAATATGATAAAATGTCCACACACTTCAAAATGTTGTTTGTGATGTTGTGGCCCGTTGCAGACAGAGCAAAATAAACACAGCGGGTCTTAAATAAGAAGACTATCAGAAATGTCTGAGGTCAAGATAGCGGTGAAATATATTCAGTTGAAGTTCACAGTGAGTGCAATACAAAAGGTCTCCTGGGCAGGATTTTTGGAGATAAACATTCAACGCACACACAGATGCTCTGAAAATAATTTAGATACAGTTTAGCAACTGAAAAATCCCCCCGACTGTATGTCTGAATCCATTTTTCCAAATTTCTCCGTCACTGACACACACAAACACACACGTCCAGCAGCTAGTGGAGCATGAATTAGAAAGAAAAAAGGTAAGCAGCCATAAATTGATTTCTGCGTCAATGTTTTATAGCTCTGTGTTACAGACAAACACACACACACACACCCATACATACACACACACACACACACACACAGATATATTGGGGTCAAAGGTCATGACAAAGCCAATTGCTGAGGGTCAGTGATATCTGCCGTGTCACTGTGTGTGTGAGTGTGTGTGTCTAGGGACATGAGGTGAGCGATGTGTTACACAGATAGATTAAGGAGAGAAAACTGATGGGTGTCAGCTGCCCTTGACCTCTTCCACATCCCTCAATCATGCTTGCTTTTCTTTCATCTGAGCCTCCCCATCTGTCTGCTCTCTGTCCGTTACCAAACCCCGCCCACCATCATCTCATAGTCATCCCTCCTTTAAACAGAAAATTTAGTGAACACATTTAAGTACAGATTTAATTAACCATCAGCCCACCATAAGCTTAGTAAACCACTAGATTTCCAGTTAAAAACTACCTGCATATGACACAACAATGTCTTTTCTGTAAGTTCATGTAACGTCTGTCTCAATATTTGCCCAACGAAAGTGGCGGATAAAACCACAACGTTGATCCCAGCTGAGCTTCGCGGTTCAAAGAATCATGGTTCACAACAGAGCTATGACACAAGCACGGCCATACGAGGTCACGAGGTCATGATGTTCCTACAGCGCTGAGGCCTACCTTTGACTCGCTTCTAGCAAGACATCGCTCTGTTTTGTACATTACCGGCTGTTGGTGAGCAGCGGCAAGCTGCTCTTTTCTACTGGAGCAGTCAGAGGAGGATCCACAGAGACAGAGAGAAACATATTCCTTGATTAAAAACATTTGAAAGAAAAAAAACAAAATGATGCAAACTCAACCATACCACCGTTTTGTAAAAGTAAATCTTCACCTGACTTCTGTGCAATCCTTTGCCCGTCATTTTTTTCTATCTTTATTGTAATTTTTTGGAAGATTAACACACACTTATCAACACGGTTGTTCAAAGTGGAGAGCTGTGAGATAAAGTGTGAAAAGTGCCCTGCTGAAAGACGCACTAAGGAATATAGTAGTTTCTATGGAAAACTACAGAGAAGCAAAGAGAGAAAAAAGAGAAAACTTTCTTTTTCACCTGAATTTATGAGAATTTTGGATTAGTTTTGGTGAGGTCCACTGCGTTCTGTGTTTGAGTGTGGGAGTGTGTGTGTGTGTGTGTATCCATCAATACGACTTGTTGTTAAACCTCGAAGGACACAGAAGCAGTAGCCCTATTTCATATTTTCCAGGGAGAAACCTAAAATACAGCAGAGGTTGAGGCACATACACACTGAGATACAATACTCTGTCACGCTCACTCTCTGTTCCTGTCTCTCTCACACTCCCAGACACATGCACACAGGCGATGCACAAGCAACACACTTCTCTCTCTGCTCTCTCTCTCTCTCTCTCTCTCTCTCTTTCACACACACACACACACACACACAGTCATCACGTCACACACGTACACACACGTACAAAGAAACACCCAGAAAATGTTGAGTGTGTTTGGGTGCAGTGTAATCGCTGGAGCTGAAAAAGCAATGTGTCTGCAGTGACAGGTTCATTCAGGTGTTAGCTCCGTCCCAACCACAAGGCTCCAAAACAATATTACACACTGTCCTCTAGTGCATACGTGTACACACACACGCATGCACGCACGCACACACGCACACACCAGAACGTTGTTCGCCAGCACTTTCGAAACCAACCAAACAAAACCACTGTAGAAGTTCACTCTTTCTGACAATCTTTGAGTATGTTTTCAGATAATGCTGACCTTCAGCTATTATCCCTGTTACTGACACAATGATGCAGGTTTACAGTGCCGGTCTGAGTGAGTCAACATGTGTCATCTGACATGGTTTCACAACAGATCGGCTTGACACAGCTTTGGACACTGCCTGACTTTGATGAACAGGCACTCTTATTAAGAAAGGAATTCAGTTTGATTTTAGAGAGAACATGAGAAAAAAAATACTGAAACTCCCGAAAAACTGCTGTATGTAACATAACTGGATATGACTATGGAACTATTGGTGCAGATTTAAGTGTTTGCCCAGTGTCTTAGGAATTACATCCATATTGAATGTTCCTGGCCTCACAGTTTCTATCCAATGTCAGTACAGCAAGTGCTGTACCCTCTATGGAGAAAGGTGGAAAGCAAGAGTAGGAAGATCTGACTTCTATGCAATATTCTGAAATTTGCATCCTGTTACTGTCCTGTTATTTTTATCTAAATGTAATCAGAATCTTTCTCTATACTTAATCACATGTTTTGCTCTGATACGTAATTTAGCTTCCTTTGTCTCTTTGTCTCGCAGCCGTCGCCCTGCACATGCTCGCTGGTGTTCGGCGTCTGTTGCGAGTGTAGAGCTCCACTCACCGCCATCCCTCGCCATCGCCTGTCAGCTCGCTACCAGTGATCACCTGCTTCACCTTCTTCAAGCTATTTCTCATTAAAGACTATTTTCTGCCTAACCGGGTGTGTCTGTCTCTGCCTCTGCTGGACCACCCACACCAGTTCTTAACAAAACTAAGGTCACTAGATATTTAGTTTTAATAGAGATTTGGAGGGAATCTATTAGAATCAAAGACCTAGAAAAGCATTCTTAATATGTTTAGAAATCCTGTCTGAGACAAAAGTACAAGGGGCAGAGCAAAGAAAAGTGGTTACATCATAAAACATACATAGCAACAGTCCATTACAACAACAATTCTTTAAACTTTTTAAAGAGTTTGAACATCTGAAGGTGGACTTTTATTCCTCACTCACTTGTTTAGCTAGATAATTGATAACTTGACACGCAGTGAGGCGGACAGAAATACACATCTTTTTGATAGTAAAAGTTTCTCTGCCTTTGGAGGCTGGCTTGGCTTAGCCTATAAACCCAGATAAAAAGATGCACTTCTGGCAGCAGAGAGTGTCTTGCGAGACGTGCGGGCTGGACTCACTTCTTACACTCGTGTGTAACTGGTTTGGCACTTCTGGAGTCCCAGAGCTGATTAGGAGAGATGATTGACTTTTTTTTCCTCCTGTTTATCTATTTAGCCATCAATTAAACGATTTAGTTTCCAGTCTTGGTCAACAGAAATAAAATCTTGTTTGCAGCCTCACTTATACTGTTCTCCATTCATTCTTAATCACCTTTGTGTTTTACAGTCTCTTTAACTATCTCTAGCTTTATCCATCAGTTTTTCTCCTTTTCATGGCTCTATGAAGGCAATATTGTCGTTGGTTGGTCTGCCTGTTTGATTCAGACTGAAATATCTCAAAGAATATGGGATGAATTGGCATACAAACTGGTACAGACCGTCTTCTTACTCAGAATGAATTGTACACATGCCCATGATACCTTAAATTTTAATCTATTACCACCACGAGTTAAAAATCTTAATGTGTTCCCAAATTTGCGTGTTAGCATTGTCACTGTGAGCATATCAACATCTTGAAAATGTATATACTGAAACATGAATTAGGCTGGTTTGCTATTTTTTCCATGTCACAGTCTTGCTGTCTCTGTAGGAACGTCTCGGAGTATGTGCATGTCTGTCCTCGTGCTGCCCCCTGGGTCAATGTGCCAGGTCTCCTCGTCTTTCCTGCCGATGTAACAAATGACTGCCTCACACACGCACAACCTGAGACACCTCCGGCGGCCTTGCCATAGAAGTGGACACACAGTGAAGGACCCGTTCATCTCTCTGTCACTGCTTTAATAAGAGACACACATGGTCTGTGAACTGTTTTTTACACACGCATTTTTACACACGCATTCACACTCACACACACACACACACACACACACTCACATTATTGCTTGAGTGATGAAGTTTCAAAGTTAACTAGGCTGATTGCTGCACCCAATATATGCCACACACACCAGATTATTACCGAAGCATCTGATCTGAAACTGAAACTGATTAGATTTACTTTCTTGAGAGAGAGATTTGGCCCATGTGCTCCCCTTTTGGAGTTTGATTTTAAGCGTTGCAATATTCATCAGTGAGTAAATTACTTTTGAAATAAATATGAGCATGGTGGTTGATGATGAGATTTACTGGGAATTCCACTTCTCCCCAAAACTTTGATTGTTTTGTCAGAGCAGTTCTTCTCCCTGTGGCTCCTCTGCAATTCAAACCCCTTTGCTCATCCCTCGCTGGTTTGTCCTCCTAAGGAGAGGCGGGTGGTAGCTAAAGGAAAATCTCTCCCTTTAAGTCACCCTGAAAGTTGCAAAACAACCCCCACACAACCGATCCATAAACACACACTCGCTTGCTCACACACTCACTCACACCATGAAGCAAGTGCAGGGAGGACAGGTTGTCTTATCAAAGTGTACTGTAGGAAAATGGTGGTCTCAGGGGAAATTCAAAGGACAATAGAGAACAAACACACACATACACCAACAGACATGCACCGCTGGCAAGAAGAGAGGAAACATCCCCTGGGAGAATACAAGGCATGAAAGAAAGGATGGAAAAGAGAAGAGGATAAGAAAAAAGGCAAAGGAATTTTTTTTCTCCTTTTGCTCAGAGGAAGTTGTCACTTACAGCATTTCCCCTCAGCACCAGCACAGCCAGTGGCTGACAGCAGGTGTGTGTGTTACACGGGGAGAAGAGACAACCACAAAATAGAGGTGAAGGATAGATAGGTAGGTAGATAGATGGTATAGAATAACACAATTAAGTGTAAAAATAAGCGATATGGACAATAAGTTATCAAGATAGACAAAGAGATAAAAAAAAAACAAATGCAAAAACACACTCATTCTTTTTCTCTCTCTCACACACACACAGACATACACAACTGTCAGTGATGTGTTAGCTGCAACAGGGAGACGGAGAAAGACAGAAGTAAAGGCAAGACGATGCCAGGCGGAACCACAGGTCGACAACACTGTCACAGCCATCACCCACCTTCACCTTCACTGTGTGTGTGTGAGAGAGAGAGAGAACGTGTGTGTGACAGCTGGACGCAGAGATGCAACGCACCGTCGCATGAGACAACCCCTGTCAGTTTGGCTTAAGACAACCCTGAACTGTGTCTGTGTGTTGGTGTGTGTTGTGTGTGTGTGTGTGTGTGTGTGTGTGTGTGTGTGTGTGTGTGTGTGTGTGTGTGTGTGTGTGTGTGTGTGTGTGTGTGTGTGTGTGGGCGCATCATTGTGTGCATTTTTGTGTGTTCCCCAACTTTAACCTGCCACTCCATCAGCCATTCACACTTAATTTCTACACCTCAATGCTTGTGCAGTCGGTTGCACACATGCAACCATCCATCCATTTTAACACACACACCCTCTGAGCCTTTTTAACCTGGTTTAGCCTCCACTGACCGGCTGTCAGATCGCAGTTGCCATCGGTTACCAGGCACTATAATGCCAAGGGAAAAAGATGATAGAGGGTGAGAGGAGTCAGAATGCTATTTTAAACTCTCTAGTAGGACAAGCCATTGGAGGTAACCACATTATAAAGAGAGTTAAGTACTAAATACTTAATGATTCATCTTGTTAAAAAATTGTGTGTTATCAATGTCCTCAGCTACAGGATGCAGAATTAGTGAACTGTTTTTAGTTGTGCCACTTCACTTTGGTCTTTGATTAACCATTGATCTACTTTTTTGAATAGGTGACCATGTTTCTTTTCCACCTCTGTAAAAAGTTTTGACTGCCTTTTAGAAATATGAGAGGTTTAAACAAAATCTGAAATCTATCTTTAACCAGATGCAATTACTTTAAATGGGCTGTGTTATATGCCAATTTAAACCATGCACAAATTGATTATTTCAATGGAAATAAGCCCTTTTTAATATGAAAATGTATTTTAACATAGATAAACACTGTCTGTGTATATATGTCCAATTCTGTCAGGGTTTCTATTTCAGCTGGGACACCCATTGTGTCACTAAAATACATGCAAACATTACATGAAAAAAATAGAAGAAATTGAAAAAAATGTTCATGCTAACAAGCCCCAAGATAAGAGACCAACATATAAATACAGTACTCATGCTGCCTCACAACACAAAGAAACACTCATGCTGCGCTGAGACAAAAGAAATAGTGTGATGAAACACAGATTGTTAGAACCTGGATATATAAAGACCAAATTCACTTGAGCTATAAATTACACACACACACACACCATAGACCCACAAGTTCAGAGCAAAAGAACTGATGAAAATGACTTTAAATTAAATTAAATTAAAGAGATAATAGCAGAGTATAATTGGAAACAGGAAATGCTTCTTTAAACTTCTTTGTCAAAAAAGCGAATCTATCTATGTGTGTAAGAGACTGTGTCCGTGTGTGTGTGTCCGAGCTGTCGAGAATACAGTCAGGTTGTCACTGAAAGGACAGAGGGGACTCTGGGGGGATGAGTTTGCAGAAACAAAGGAGACATGCACAGACTCACACACACACACACACTTGAACCAACATACATAAAGCTCTGTATGCACACACAGGCTAAGACACACCGATCGCTTTACATCAAACTCTTTGAAGTGTGTCATGCGTAAACACGTCAGCACATGCCACACTCCTGTCCTGTACTTTTCATTAAAACGTGTGCACATGACACACACGCATAATCTCAAGGTGAGAGTTAAGAGGAAGGATCAATAGTACTGAGAAGCTAAAGAGAGACACACTGACACTTTGGTCTTGTTGGTTTCAGTCTCTCTCTCTTAAAGTACATTTACTACAGTCGCTCTCTGAAGATCAGCTCTGAGGTACTTTTAGTGACTGTAAAACATTCACTGTAGATGTATTTAATTTGTTTTCCCCACAGTATTCACTCTTTGTTTGGCGGGTTCATTTCTATTTTTAGTCTTGGTGGATGAATTTTCAGTTAAGCTGAAGTGACTTACTAGTCACTGTAGTCATTGTGTGACAGCTGACATATGGTAGCTGGGAGAGTGTGCTCATTCATCAGAACACACAAACACAATAAATGCATAGGATATACTGTATATATCAAATTAATATACAATCAATTCTAATGCTGTAGGAATGTCCATATTACTCTTTATGTATACTATTCAAATATATCCACATTGTTTTGAAACTTTTGTGTCAATGAAGCTCTTTGAATTTGGATTACATCACTATCACCGAATGAGGTTACACAATGTTGACACAGCCTATGGCCCACTGATAAAAGCTCTGTTCATTTCAAGAATTACAATCCGGGTGTCTGCAGCGACTTTCCTGGAAAAATCACAATCCATGCACAGTTAGGCTTTTGATAAGGCTTTTAACGCAACAGACTCTCTCTCCAACTCACCTGTGTGAAGCAGCGGACAGGTTTTCTTTTTTTCCCCCAGTTTCTGCTAGCTTTACATATTTATTTTTTGCCTTTACTGATCCCATCCATACGAGCCTACACACTGGCCAAATATTCATTTCACTGCCCTAAGCAGACTAGCACACACAATATCCCTCTCTCTGTGTCTCGCTCTCATACACACAGAAGCAGCTATGATGGGGTGCTAAGTAATGGGCTATTCCTGGCATAGCGGTTGTCTGATTGCACGTAGGCTCTGCTCTGACATGCACGGACCCCCCCTGTCGAACACCTATAAACACACACGCCTGTCCCTATGCCATCTCTTTTTCTCGTTCGCTCTCTCTCATTCATACCTACCCCCCACCTTGACGACCAAATAGTCTCCGCTCACTCTCTCTCTTTCTTTTCCCATTTTACCAACAGCGACACACACTCTTTTTTCTTTCAGAGACGCACTTTGAGGGGACAAACACAGACACCCCCCACCCGGATCTACACCAGTATGCAACATGCAAATGCTTTTAAGAGAGGCTCAGCAAAGGGACACCAGTGTGTTTCTGCACCTGTGTGTGCCTGTGTATGCATACTTAGATGGCCTCCCAAGTGTCATGTTTTGTCTTTTCTAGTTTTTCTAGAGTATTTTTATAAATTTATTGCTTGTTTTTTTTTCTTTTTCTTTTTTTCAGTGGCACACAACAGAAAGAGTTAGGGAAGACTTGAGCGGGGAACATTTAGCCAAGCCTGAAATGCTCCAAGATGGTGCTGGCATTAATTATTTACTTGCCTCTTAATCACAAAATGTGGTTCGTTCAAAATGTTGGATGAAATGTTGACGAAATGTTGACAACAAACCAGCTTGTCAAGGGAGACTTCATATTTGGGGCCTTTGAGCAAGAAAAAAAAAAAAAAAAGAAGAAAGTTTCTGAAAGAAAGGTGTGAAAAAAATCGAATATAAGTGTAGATATCATACCATAGGCTCTTACCTTCCCAGACACAGTGCTCACATATAAAATGAAAATGTTTTAATGAACTGGATGTACAATACATGGCCATATCGGTTGGTGGCAGAAAATAAATGGATATATTTAATGAGATAAAAATGTTCATTAACAGAAGATATAATAGAAATTAGAGCCTAGAGCCAGCTGTGTTTTGCATTAATTTGGTTTACCCACCTTTTTAATTTATATTATAAATACATTACATAATTAGAAGCAAAGAGAAACACAGGAACTACTGCTCCTCAGAAAATATAGTTGTTTTTGATTATACTAATGGTTGTTGGGCATTTTAATTACTAAATAGAGTTCATGATTGGCTCACCTTTTTCTGCCTCTACAAGATTGGAAATGACTTCAGGCCATATCTCAGTATAAAAAGTACTGTGGCTGTTTCGGTGACGTATGACTGTATGATGGCAATAATTGCCACCTTTGCTCTTTGTCTCATTTTGAACTTTCAAATACATGAAAGCCAGGGAGAAAAGACAAAAGAGAGTTGTCGAGCCCAAGGGATGAGACGAGAGGAGGGTGAAGGAGAGACACGAGGAGACACACGAGAGCGCGATAAGACCGTGAGCAAGAGATAAGATGGAGAGAGGAAGAGAGAGACAGAACAAGCGAGATATAGAAACTCAGGCAGTAAGAAATAAATAGGCGAGAGATATGCAAGTCAACGAATTAAAGATATGCAGAGAGAGATTTTTACATCTCAGCAAGGTTCTTGGCATTAGACTCCATTAGGACTGTTCTGGTTTGTCTAATTGCTGCAAAATAAAAAGATGTGAATTATCATCTTGATGAGATACAGATGATGCGCCGCTAACAAGTGAATTCCCGGCGTTCCATTTCCACATATCTCTGAAGATCTCATTAAGTCCGACACATCTCCACCCACTCAGTTGCCTCATATAACCCCACTTTCCTAAAAGCAAGCGACTTTAGCTTAAACTGATAAAAACTGTCGCTCAGTAAGGATTTTCATATGTCAGAAAAAAATGGTTGGCATTTTACAACAAAGCCTTGCCTACCAATCGGTCCTCAATGGCGGTAAGGCACTGGTGAGTTGTAAGTGGGAAATGTATTTGAGAAAAAAAAAGCTGGGAAATGCAATAGAAGAGAAACCTGAAATGTCTCTCACTCTGCAGGTGAAACCAAAATCAGAAAGGGAAAGAGAGACATGATGGAGAACAAAACCCACAAAGACACTTTACGTGTCTCTCCAGCCATCATCGGGCACTAAAACATTCCATCTACTAATAATCACCATTTCTTTTTGAACTGAAAAAAATCCAGTTCTCTTTCTGTCATTACATGTAATCATCCACCTACCTTGTGACAACTATGACTGAAATGGTGTAACAGCTTAAAATGCAACACAACCTTTTAAAAGACAGAGAAAAGTCTGGAGATGGACATATTTGGTTTGGCTTTTATCTTTAAAAGAAGAGAAGAGTTCCTGGTCTCTTTGTTTGTAATGATTACAAGACAAACTTTTCACTGAAATGTGTTGTGCCAGTCTAAGAGTTAGGGTTTTCTTCCTCTGAGAGTAAATACTAAAAAAAACCCCAAAACCTCAGCAGACAGAAATCACCCATGTCTGCTCTCTGATTTACACTTTATTGGTTCCTATTGCGCTTAAATCCCCCTTCGCCAATCTTACACACACACAGAGAGACGCACACAGTCACACAGTATCGATCTGTGGGGGCAATGTGAAAAATCTGGTGCAAAAGCAGAGTGACAGCTACCAAACAACACCACCACAAACACATTTTAAAATAATAATAATAAAAAAAAATTTTAAAAAAAACTCTCACACAAGTGGAGGCACAGATGTAACTTTTAATGCCGTCACCGCAACCTCCGTCCCAACTTGATAACCCGCCTCGCTCTTTCTTGCTCTTCACGCAAACAGACAGACCGCAGTCTAACCTTTCCTCTGTGTCTGTAATCAGATATTGATTTAATGCGGCACTAGATATCACATCCATCTCTGCTTTTCTCCCTCTTCTCTGATATTTCTGTGCTTTTACGATATTTGTCCCGGGAGGTGAAGACACGCTTTTTGAGATATGGGCTACTTGGCCCTGCCGGGACAAAAATGAGATTTCTTTCTTTAATTTATTTGAGCAATGACCATTTGTCTTGGAGAGAGAAAAAAAAAGAATGCATGCCCTTTTTGTATGGAGGTGAGAAAGGATTCAGACCATTGCTCCTCCAAACCATCATCACAGTATTTCTGTTTGAGTGTATTATGTTTTGATGTGATACCTTTTTCCTTTTCATATACCCCCATCTGAGGAGGTCAGAGGTTAGGCTCAGATACAAAACACTGGAACAGTGTCAGGGTTTTGCCGCTCTGTTCAATGCGACGGTAGAACTGTTAAATGAAAACACTACGATTACCACCATTACGGCCACATTTAATTACTGCCATTTTAAAGTAAAACTGTTATTGGGGAATTCCTGCTGGCTCAGTCAAGAAAGTTGCACACCGCATACCTGCCACTTACTGTGGGAACAAAATGGAAATTTGGCACAGTGGTGTGTTTGGTAAAAAGCAGTAATCCACTCCACACTGTGATTTACAATGAGGTAGAAGAGCCAAGAGGGTTTTAAGTAATCTGCGTCTTGTGGCTTTTTGCTTGAATAGGATTCAACTCCCACAGTGAACATTAACCGTGGCATATGCAAAATAGCCTGCATAAAGTCTTTTTTTTTTTTTTTCTTCTGTTTGTAATGGTACCAAATGAAACATGGGCTTGACTGCGACGTTCCCTCCAGTGGTGCACCCACTGTTTAATGACCAGTTATGTTTACTTATTATATTCCCTGCACTCTGGAAAAGAAATCTATACCAATCTGTGTGTGGAAACGAAGAATCTAATTTATTTTATATGTAGGGGGGGAAATGTAAAGAGATCAATTAGACTAGCTGTTGTAACAGTGTTGCACAAAGTAAACAAAAAGGAAAGAAAAAGAACGTGATGGGTGGGGAAAGAGAAGTATAACAAAGAAGGAAGAAAGAAAAAAAGAATGGGAGAGCGAAAAGCTCTCAGATCAGTAAACACAACAAACAGAATAATAAAGACGAAAACAAAAGGAGAGGATGAAGCAAAAAATTTGCTGGCATTGCCATGATTACCAAATAGACTCACACAGCGTGTGAAATTTGGAGAAATGGAAAGAGAAAGAAAGACGTTTGACTTTTCTTTAATGAAACATATCACAACAAAACAGAGGAGTAAGTCTCCAAAGTAGAATGTATTTTGTTTGTTCTATCGCTCTGACTGGCCCAAAGTACTCTGCTTAAGTACTGTAACAGAAACACACTGACTACCATGCACTCCAATATGCTCAGTTGCACAGAGATGCAAGTAGACAGAGAGAAGAAGGTAAAGAAGAAAGACAGAGGTAGGCAGAGAAAGACATAAGATCCAAGTGAAGGAACACAAAGGTGAGTACACTCGTTTAAAGACTCAAATAAAATCACTCAATGCTTTCCATTTCTACCAGCGAACACTTCCATTAACAACTTTATTTTGTCCCAATTTGCATTTATTGACTTTTACCCCATCATACGTTCGCTTTGAAACAACATCCATCTGTTTGATATGTCAAAGGTTAACTTACATTGTTCAAATATATTGTAACACCGGGTTTATCATCAATGATTCAAGTAGCCTATACAAAAACAAGGCCCAATTCATTGTACCTGGAAGTACATTTCTGTTGTAGACATAATCAGATCTCTCAACATTAAAAACATTTAATAAACAACACAACCACGTACTGAAGGCCCCTACACTGTAAGTCAAAGTCCAAGGAGATTTTAGAATAAGAAGTATATATACACCTGAATTCCTTTGAAGAAAATACTTTTTAAGTCAATACAGTGAGACTCAAGAAATTGCATAAAGCAACTAACTTAAATAAATAAAAAAAAGACAGTAGACAAACATTTTCACGATTACATGCAGCCAATAACATTTTTTTTTCTTGTTCATCGTTTCCTTAATAGTTAGATATGACATTTTCCTTTGTAAAACAACACCAGATTCCCTGTGAGGACCTGTTCCCATCTGACACTGTTATTTCTGATTTTTGATGGGAAAACAAAGGAAAAGCTAACCTAAAAGCCACTTAATACCTTACCTTTAAGACCTTTAACACATACAGTGCATGCAAGTAAAAAGAAGACAAACCCACCAATTGTGTCTATAGAGATAAGTAAAAATATTTTAATATAATGAAAGGATGATGCTCAATGTGTATGTGTGTTTACGTGTGTGCATCATGTGGGGTTTCTAATGTTTCCTTTGTGTGGAAAGTTGAATCAATTACCTGTGGGGGGAATGATGAACAGACACACACACACACAAAGACTGGTGTGTATTCGGGGGGGGGACTCCTTTGCGTTCTCGTTGCTTTAAATGTTTCTTCTTTGTGTCACAGCGGTGTGTAAACTCTTTGTCTCTGCGGTGAACTTGTTTTCATTGTTTTTATCTGAACTTTTTCATTGTTTTGGCTTCAGAATGGAAAATGCCTAAATAGTTGGCTTTAAACTCTATGATGGATTTCTGCAAGCTCACACACACACACACACACACACACAACAACACACATAAACACACACATGCACACTCACATTCACAGAGACTCCAAAAGAGAAAAAAAAAGAGAAAGAATGAATTATTAATCATGCCGTCTAATTATGGTGTGTGGCCCTGAGAGAGATATGATCCTGGGGAAATCACATCTAACAGTCATTTATCACAACAAATAGAGTGAAAAACACTGGTTAGAGGAGAAGAGAGAGGAGAGGAGACTAAAGAGGAAAAAGAGAGGGCAAGAGAGGAGCGGAGATAAAAGGCAAACCCTCTGCTATCAGACTCTACTATTAAAATATGCTAAGGAGATGCAAGGATAGGGAGTCGAGAGGAAGGGTAAAAGGAGAGTCCAAAGTAGTGAATTAAGAGAGGCTCAAGGGAAAGCAGAGCCCCTTAAGAGCTCCTAAATGCCCCCTAAAACTGGGTTTACAGGGCAACACACGGTACCTCAAAAAAACAAGGAAAAAAACAAGGAAAAGAAAAGCTTTAAAAAATTTCATATCTTGTTAAACTTGTTTGTACATGCACTATGATATTTCCTTCCCCATCATTTGTCTATTAAATCATCACTGGAAGTTGATGGTGAACACAGTTGAGTCAAATGACAAAGAAGCTTAGTTGAGTACAACAAGGTAAAACTTTAAAATTTAAAGTTGAAAAAGATCCCTCGGTTCAGATCATATATTTAGTACCTGTTTGAGTGACGGTGTTATGACTGGCCTTATGCTGGGGTCAGACTGAAAATTTACTATAGCAACAGGAAACAGTGGGGCAAGGTTGTAAGTATATAGCAGGGTTAATAAGTTGGCTAACAAGAACAGAGTACAAATTGTGTATTATATAGCTTCTAATTACACATCATACAGCCATCCTCCTATATCAATGTGCAAATAATGAAGTTTCAAAATTCTGGTTTTGTTCATGCTGGCTCACTGTCAGCTGTAGTTAAAAAAAAACACATTTTGTACATTTACACAAAACATTTATGCAATTTACATTTAATTTTTAGTTTTGTGTCCTTCATACGATCCTAGAGTCTTTTGAAATACTGACATTTTTCAGAGGCTCATTATAAATGGCTTTGGTCGCACACATTTAGTTTTAAAAAATTGTCATGAATTGTAAAAAATATTCATCTCAAAATGGTCCTTGGTCTCAAAGAACTTTTGCTGTCACTTTTATTTGAGGTATTAGGTGCTTGTTATTTATTTTCATGAACCTTATTCTGACATTATCTTAATGCACCTCCTTCTCTCATCTAAAGTAGGAGGAAGTGAGGAAAATAGGAACACAATTAACACCTTCAGTAAGTGCTAATGATTCTTTATGATATACTGATAAACCTCTCACATATGGTGACGCCTCATAGAGACCTTCAGAAATATAATTTCCATCTGACAAAGTCTGATTCCCTTCACACCCATACCCACACACACACACACACACTCTCAACCCCTCCCCCATCCAATGAAACACCACTTTTGGGACTATGGTTTGCGTATATTTAGCCTAATAATATACACAGGGGCATCTGTGCCGTGCCATGACATGCTGGGCAGGGCTGGGCTGGGCGGAGCTCAGAGAGTGACTGAATCAGGCCAGGTATCAAATCCAGTCTGTCAGCTATGCAGACCAAGGGCCCAGTCAGGCCCAACTATAAAACACCAACTCCCAGAAGGCCGAGCTCTTCGCCTCCTCTCCCTGACAGCTCAGAGGGAGGCTGGGCGATGGTGTGTGTGAGTGCACGTGTGGGCAGGAAAGCAGGGATCAGTGAGAAAGAGCGGACAAGATGTTGAAAGAGGGAGAGAAAGGTTGAATCAGAGTTAGGACAGCTGTAGTGGCCAGGAAGATAGATGGACAGAGAGAGAGAAAGGAGGAAAGCTGTTGCACCTCCACATCCCATAAAGGGCACTCATTTTCACTCTGTCACTATACAAAAAAACAGCTATGAAAGAGAGGAGAGAGTTTCTACAGTCTCTCAATGTGTGTGTGCAGCTGTGGGTTTATACTGTACATGCATATGTGTGTGCACATGTGCAAGCAAGCGATGCGTTTCTGTTCATTTTTGCGTGCATCTTTGAGACCGCTCTGAAGAGCCACATGCCAAGCTCCCACCATGCCGGAAGCACCCCATGTCAGATGGTAAGTGGTCTGGCCGCTGTGTGAAACGAGCCCGCGGGTTCACTTCTCTGGCTCACACCAGTGACCCAGTCAATCAAACTATCAGGGTCAGAGAGGCAGAGAACAAGGGGAGAAGAAGAAGGTGGAAAGCGAAAGGAATAAAAAGGAAAAGGGAGTAAGGGGTGAAGAGGGAGAGAGTGCACAGAGAACGCAAGGGTGATATAAAAATTCCGAATGCCCCCCTCGCTTGTGCATGTTTGTGTGTTTGCATTAATGCATCTCAAATGACAGCTCCTGCCAACGTCGTTTGTCCTGTATATAGGGCAGAGTTCGGCTTTCAGAAAGGTCTCGGTACACACACACAAACACGCAGGCACGCATACTCCCACACAGTGTTCTGAGAGTCAATTGGCAACTAAATGCTTGGGACACTTTGTGTGTGTTGACACTT
Organism: Scortum barcoo; assembly: GCA_023238725.1. Lineage (NCBI taxonomy): Eukaryota > Metazoa > Chordata > Actinopteri > Centrarchiformes > Terapontidae > Scortum > Scortum barcoo. The sequence continues at coordinate 17,071,565 of CM041535.1, forward strand.
CTGGCATCAGAACACTTAGTGTCGATTAGAGTGGCGGGCAGACAGGTCACTTTATGGAGGAGACAGTGAGAGACAGAGAGGGAGGAGAGAGTGACAGGAGGGAGGTTTGGACTTTTCTTTTTTTAATCTGATTTTTGATTTTCTTTGAGGAGACATCTCACAGAAGTCTAAGTCAGACTCACATTTTTTTTTTGCAGCTCACACACCCATAACAGATGGCAAAAACAGCAGCTGTGAATACCAAAACTCCTTAAATGCTTCCAGACAGACTGGCACAAATGGCATTTAAATACAAACAGCCAGATCACCTTTTCCTGCTGTACATTTTCAGCCCCAAAACATTCATGAATCTGCCATATTCATTCTCCAGCCTTCAGATGACTAGACTTAAGCATTGGCATACAGCCTGCCACAAGGGAAGTGCAGCTCCTACCTTGGTCGTGCAAGGACCTTACATGTTCCTTTAGATGGTGTTTAGACAGACTGAATGCAGTGAAAACCTCTTTCAGACAGAATGGCTATCTTCAAATACAACTTTACTCTCAGGGTTATGGTTAGAGTTCGAATGAATTAAGAATCCAGAGGGACTTATTGTTTACAGACAAATCTGTGGTCAAAGACACTACATTTTTGTGAAATTGCCACTGCAATTTTTTTGAAACTTTAGTTTCAAAATGTGGTATCTCTCTTCCTTGGACTGAGCCAGTTTGTGCTATTGTGTGTAAATGCAATATTTTATCTCATGTAATCCACCAAAAGACCTTTCTCAGAATACACAGCACAACTGTGATAAGACAAAGCACAAGCCAAGTCCAAACTGCCCAAAGACTAAATATACAAGAGTTGTCGACTGGTTTTACAAGCAGCACACATGTGTAAATCTGTCTAAGTGTGTAAATATTATGCAGGGTGTTGCACAGAAGAGCATGTGTGCTCAGCCAAGTTTCCCTGGATAACGGTTAAAGGTTAAACCCCGACCAGTGGATGCATACAGATGAACTTCCCAAATAATATAATCAGTCAGACTTTCGGAAAATTACAGTCACACTACCGATACACCCGATCCACCAATGCTGTGGAAATTTCCTTGTTAGGAAGACTGAGTTTCAGTAAACAGGGTTTCCATGTTATTATAAGTGAGATACTGTAAGTTAAAAGTGCATGAGTGTCAATGATGTGTCTGACATGGCATTTTGTGCACCTTTATCAAACACAATGAAAATTTATAGCATGACAGTGTTGTGATTTATTGGCTGTAAATGGCACTGTTTTCTAAGTATTTAGTAAAATTTTCTTGTAATTGCAAAATATGCTTTTCCCTTACCCAGCATATTAGTCATCTATCTGACATTTTAATCCCTTACTAACAGTTTATACAAATGCCTTTGTGCTTTGTACTTTTTACCTTTCAAACCTTGCCATTTTAAATACAGTACGGTAATTGATGGTCATTGGTTTCTCTTGTTGTCACTGAGTTTTGAAGGGGAAAGGAGAAACGTTGTTGTGCACTTTTGGAAATGCATGGTACCACATGGTGGAGCGCTCCAATAACATCGCCCTCAGACTGAGAAAAATAGAAATAGAAATAACAAATCACAGACATACCGCGGCAGACAGAAAATGAAACCTCAACGTGCTGGTGAAAACGAGGAATGGGGAGGAATACGGAGAAAGAGAAAGAGAGGGGAAAATGAATGGCCCATCTCCATAAAAGTAGCCATGCCTCTCAAGGTGGGAGCCGGGCAGCTAAAAGTCAACAGCCCCAGAATGGATAGGACTGATTGAATTTATGGGAGCTGCTTCCGTAGATCAATGCCACACACACACCGACTGAGAGAAAGTGCATGTAGGAAGCAGATTTGTTGTCCGTCAATACCTCACTTCCTCCTGACTTCTGAAGAATTAGTAGGAGTGAAAGGCATCAGCACACTCTTTTCTTTTTAAACTTTGTTTATTCAGGGATTGTTGACTGAGGAAGCATCTTTTTAATTAACTTTCACACCAACTTTCTTACGTACATTTGTATAGTAAGAGCTCCCAGATCAAACATAGTCTAGAGAGTCTAGTGCCTTACTTGTTGTTGATATTTAAAGGGGGATGATAGCGTTTTACCTGAACTTAACTTGTCCTGACTGTCTTTGTTGATCAGCTGATCCAAGATTTGAACCTGGAACATTTCAGTCACAGGATCTTAACCTTCCTGATTAAGTTATTTATGCAGGAATCTGACCTTTTCCAACTGATTTTTATTATTCATCTGTAATGACAAGAAATTTGCAGTTAAGAGGAGTTCAGTGCAGTTTGGATATCCACACTCAGGATACTTATGTGACTTTCTCATTTACTTACCTTCGATTTATCCATTATTCAACTTACAGTTGAATTGAAATGTTCCATTCAGTAGTCGTGTTTTGGTAAAAGAGCTTTGGGTAATGATTTACTAGGTGGGCGGCGGACAGGTTGCCAGTCAATCACATTTAAAGATTGACAACCACTCACTTTCACATCCACACTTAATGGCAATGTAGAGTCACCAATTAACCTAACCTGCATGTCTTTGGACTGCGGGACAAAGCCAGAGAAAACCCACGTACCCCTGTGCATCCAGACTCCACACAGAAGGGTCCAAATGTGGTCAAAAGTCAAAATCTTACCTCCACCATGCAAACCCAGCGACTTCAATGTCACTGACTTTATTTATTAAGTTATATTTATAGTTATATTCATTTTATTATAAGTTATATTTTTTCTTAGGAGGTGGAAATCAAGATTACCTGTGCCAATTCATCTACCTATCTAGTTCATTAACTTTTTCTCAAGCTAAGCATTCACATTGGCTACCATGCAAATTTAGTATGCACAGTAGTAATGAATGCATTACCAGTGATATGGCCACAGCATTCTGCACTGATTCTGAAGGTGCCAAAAGTGACCAGAAAGCTGAGCTAGACTGCCAAAACTACTGATTCAACTGATGTCAATAGTGTTTAAGTGTAATCAGTTCACTTCCAAGATTTGTTCATAGATGTACTAAACTCTGATATAAATTTACCAGAAAATTGTTGCTTCAAACTCCAAAAAAATCGATCCTGCATTTCTCATAATGCAACTCGACATGGTCTTTCTTTGACCCCCATCTTTCAAACGTCACACTCCTGTTGTAATAAGAGCTTCCCGTTATAAACTTGAGTCCAAACCTAAGCTGATGAGATCATCAGGGTTCATTTCCCAGATTTTGACAAGAATTTGACAAGAAGACATTATACAACACGATGAGTGGAGTGACATTCATGTGTAAAATCTGCAGCGTGCCCCTTTAAGATGTCTGACTCGGTCCCACGTGGAGCATTCTTGGGTTTCCTGATGGTTGCAGTCTGAAAACCCCTTGTGCATTTCCCCCAACCCCTTTATTTTTAGTGTGCATAGAGTACTTAAGAGTGGCATTTTAACTGACTCACCAGTATGAAGCTTAGAGACCGTAAAAGCATTATTCGCTATGAAAAAAAAAAAAAAAAAAAAATCAAGAAACAAATGTGACACGCATGCACACACAAGCACACTTCTGCTGAGCCTAAGTGGCGAGTCCGACGCTATTATTAGTTACTGATGATGAAAATGAGGGCAGGCAGGAAGACAGCGAGAGAAGGAAGCGAGAGTGAGGCGAGCGGAGTGCTGCAGGGGCAGCGGGAGGCGAGAGGGAAGAGGAGAAAATTAGGAGAAGGAACAGAGAGCTCTTTGCAAATCTGAATGTGTGTGTAAGAAAGGGAGGCGATGAGACAGAAAGAAAGAGAGAGAGAGAGAGAGAGAGAGAGAGAGAGAGAGCCAAGAAGAGGAGATGGTGAAGGAGAGAAACAGGGACTTGGTTGTAGCAAGAGAGATTGGGATCAAGAGGCAGTGATAATAAGAGGTTGAAAGAGAGAGAGAGAGAGAGAAGTCAGACAGAGGGTGACAGATACAGAATGTGAACAAGACAGGAAAAGAGGGAGAGAAAGTACAAAAGAGAGTAAGAGACACAGACAAGAATAGGTGTGGGTGTCATACACAAACTTATATTCTGTGCACCTACAATATATAATCAGTATGTCTATATGTGTGTTCCTTCTTTTAAGTTCTTCTGTCTTTGTGGATATGTGTGCATCATATATAGCCCGTTTCCTGTGCTGGAACCTCTCAAGGAACCCAGGAAGCATTTTAATCATTTAATCTTGAACTTTATCTACATTTCAACAGGAAGAACAGAAGCCTTACATTTGTTCCTGCCCCCAAGACCCTCTCCGATACACTGCTGAACGCTGCTGATTGGTCCAACAGACTGGCCTTTTCCGAAGCGTCTTGCATCGGCCAGTTTTAAAAACCCACAACAGCAAACACGGTGAGTCCCGGAGGCAATTTAAAGATTGGTAGGCTTCTGACAAAGTTCAGGCATTGTGAAGTTACAGTGATATGAAATGTAAAAAAAAAAAAAAAAGGTTTATTTAAGCGTTTTCTTGCATTTCATCCCCTATCTTTAATTCATTTTCTAGCAAGAAACAACAACTTTTTCAATCGGTGGAACATAGAGTCAGTGTGAAAAGTGATTTGGTTGATATTATTTTATTAAGTATTTCAGCATAAATCAGTAAAACCAAAGACAATGACTGTATCGTAAGTCCCATCTTAGTATATGTGAATCCTTGTGCGCACATCTACTGGATGTACATCTATGTGGGGGTTTGTGTGTTAAGAGATCTAGAGAGGCGATAGTGAAAGGGACAAGGAAGTTGAAGGGAGGCACCAGTGTATGACAGGAAAAAGTAGGAGAATTAATCTCCCATGAACTTATAAGTACAGGTTTCGAAAGTTGAATGTGTGTGTGTGTGTGTGTGTGTGTGTGTGTTTGTGTGCGTGTGAGAGACTAGAGAGAGAGTGAGAGTGTGAGAGAGCAGGATAAATCTACCATGAACCTTTAAATCTAAGTACAAAGGTGGAACGAGTGCATGCTTGTGCATAAGTCTGACTGCGTATGTATGTGTGTGTGTGTGCACGTGCCATTTACTACTACATGTATTTCTCCCAGCACACACACTTACTGTATGCAATGAAAAACAGACAAAAAAAAGAGGCGAGTGAGAAAGTCTGTGACTGTCTGCGAGGATCACATGTTTAATCCGGGGCATGTGCCTTGTTCGAGGGCACAGCAACCCAGCACTTCAGCATGACGGATCGAAAGAATCAACATAAATCCCCTTTTCATCATAAACTGTGTCAGCATTAAAAGAGCAGTGGCACCGTTGTTTCAGTCTCTCCTTGCTCTCTCCTCTTGTTGTTGTTTTTTTTTTCCTCCCTTAAAAAACACTACGGAGAAAAACTTTATCTGTCAAAGGCATTGCAAGCTTCAGAAAAGAGCAAAGCAAATCAGCAGATTAGAATCAAAGCACTCTGATTATGAGAAAATGAGCTGGAGTGAAAATGAATTGGAAATGTAATTGTTAAGAAAAGCTATTTAGATGCTTTATAAGACGCGTGTGCTCATGAATGGACATATGGTGCGGCTGTGTTGTGTTTAACAATGTACTGCCCCTCTCGTTTCGGACACTGCCCCCTTCCCTGTTTTACTTTCTGTCATTTCCTGCCAGCATCCTCCACCCTCCTGCCCCAGCTCTCTCTAAAAGCACATTATCAGCCACTTACCTCTATTTAGCATAGTATCGCATCCTCCATTGGACAACAAACTACTATAAAAAAGCTCTCTGTCACCAAATGACACCTCTATTTAGTCGATGGCCTTTTTGTTAGACAACAAACTACTATAAAATGTCCAAATGCTAATGTCCCTGGCCATGTCCCTGCCATTTGCTGGCCACGTGCTAATGTGCTAATCAGAGCGGCTAATGTAGCTAATCAGGCAAAGTTTGAAGCAATGTTTAAGCCTTAAGGGGCAAAGTTTTGGCTACAGTTTGGCACTTTGCCAACAAGATCAGGTCACACACACACACACACACACACACACACACAAAAGATATTCCCCTCATTTGATGTTTTGATGATGGTGGTAGAGACCGCTGTCTAACACATTGGTCCAAAATCTCCCATAGGTGTTCATTTGAGTTGAAATGTGGTGACTGCGAAGGTCACAGCACACGATTCACATCATTTTCATACTCTGTTCAGTGACCCTTGTGCCCTGTGGGTGGGGGCATTGCCATCCTGGATGAGACTACTCACATCAAGGTAGAAATGTTTCACAGGATGAAGGTGAATAATAAGAGGAACTTCATATTGTTTTGCAGTGGACTCAAACCATGTAAGCAAAATACCCCCACAGCATAATAGAGCCAACAGGGGTGAAGGTTTGAGGTTTTCCCTGTAATTTGCCAGCCATCTGTATATACACAGTATACATAAACACACATTTGGTTTACAGAATATATAGACGTGGTAATGAAGAACTGACCAAAGAACTGAACCATGACAGACAGTTCTCTCTGATACCGTATGCTTCTCTCTGCTCATGAGGCATGTCTATCCATCACGCATGCATGTGAGGACACAGTGTGATGTTTGCACATCTGGGCAGTCTATACATGCACGTGCATATGCCTCGGTATCCGACTGCATGCAAGTGCGATTGTATGTGTTGGATGGAGTATATGTATCCACGTGGGTTAAGAGACAGAAGAGGTCAAGCGTAAAGATGGCTCCGGGTTAACTTTGACAGAGCTATCTGTGAATATGTCTGTGAAGACTTCCAATCATCCAGGTCAAGGTAATTTCTAAGAGTTACAAGAAAGTCAGCTGGACTTGCTTGAGGTTCTTGAAGACCTTTCACCTTTCATCCGAGAGGCGTCAACAGCGCTGAACTGAAGAAGCCTCTCGGATGACAGGCACAGATATACATGCACATGTGAGTACTAAAATGCAGGCAAAGCTAACAGCGCTGGATGGAAATCAAGGAAGAAAAAAGTGAAGAAATACTCTTAAAAGCTTATACAAAGCAGAAATCGAAATTTGTAACCAGATGGTTGAGAGACATTTTTAGTCTTACTCTATTTAGTAACATCTGCTGTTAAACATAAAAGATCAACAGTTCTCTGTGATAGGAAAGATAGGCACAGTAATGCTGTTTATATGATTAACTTAGAGTTTTTTTCCATACTAAGAAATCAATTAGTATGTATTGTTAAATGTTAAAGTGTCATGTCTGCTCATCTGGATTCAAATTTAGGCTGAATGTACGGGCAAAAACGATACACCAAACACCATTTGATGTTAGGAACGTGCAAAATTTGTTATGAATTTGGGTGCTAACTAGAAGGTCAAAGTTTTAAGGGCATCAACTTCTATGATGAACTTCACTGTGCCACGAACATGAGGAAGGTCTCCCTCCTTAGGGCAACACATACTATACAGCTACCAGTAATATCTCACTTACAATATTTACTTTCCCTTACTTCCCAGTATAGTACCTCCACTTTGCTTTGAATGACAGCTCCAGTTTTCGAGCCAGGTCTTCCAGTCATCTGTGTAGTGACCAGAAAGACGTTTGTGGGATTTAACTCTGTTGAGATAAGCAAGTAGCTGCTGTTGATGGATATCAGTGACAGTTCTCACTATCACAGGCGCACAAGAGATGGACAGACAATTATATGGTTGCCTAACAACAGCGATATGCCTCACTCACACTGTCCAAACTGCCCATGAGTATGAATGGGATCAGAGCCTCAGGTCGAGAAAAAAGGCCTTGTGGTGTGCTTTGCTTTTAAGGAATTCACTTTGAGTTTTGTTTATATCGGACCTTTGGTGGTTATTTGTCTTGTGAGAGCCACAAACAGGAGGTCAGAGTCCAGGCAACTTTTTGTTTGCCACTACATCACTGAGACTACAGCAAGACTGCTGAGACGATATTCTTTGAGCAAAACTTGCAGCAGTCGTCTGACACAAAACCACACCTTTGTTTCGGTCTGATTTTAATGCAGTGTACCGCTTCTTTTTCACCCCCTTGTCTCTGGCAGTTTTTCATTGGATCTGACACTGAACACAACCTGTAAAACTCTTGCCTCAGCAATATCGGCTTAGAAGGGAGGAAGACAGAGACAGAGAGAGAGCAAGGAAAATGGCGAGACAGAAGTGAAAAGAGGGGAGAACGCAGACAGATGGCAAAACAGAGAAAAAGCAAAACAGGAAAAAGAAATGCTTGTTAGCACCTCACTGGCCCAAATAAATATAAGATGACACACCTGACTGATAATTAGCCTCAAGAGCATTAGTGCCTCTGTGCATACAGGAGAAAGCATGTGTAAATGTGGGTCTGTGAGCATGTTTGTGGGTTACGATGAAAACCTAACTCTAATTGTGTGTACGTGTGTGTGTGAGTCTGCGTGTTTGTGTGTAATGAAAAGGAGGGCAGAGGCCTTCGCATGTGTCCAAGCTAATGGGTATCCTGGCACACATAATCAGAGCCGTTAATCACAGAGAGAGGAGAGAGAGATGGACTGATGGGGGGAAAAAAAAAAGGTTTCCACCGACGCTAAAATGAGGTGGTGATAAGCGAGGGAAAGAGGTTGAAAAGTCAATAGTGGTAGAAAGGGAGGGTGTGAAAGGGTGAAATGGCACAGAGCTGTCATTTCATTTAATAGGTGACCTATTTCATCTGTTATTTGTTGTTTTTTCTTTGGCAATAAGCAGTTCTGCACTCCAAAAAACACCTTTGGATTTAATTACATGGGGGAGGGAGAAAAGAGACCGGAAAGGAAGCAAGAGACGAGAGAGAGGAAGACAGAGGGATGGAAATGGATTTTACTTGTAGTCAACTAACTCGCGTCATTGGCCAGGCTAGTCAAAACCTTAAGAGAATATTCAATCTGAAAAACCATTCGTTTAAGTCTTATCTATTGTTCCTGTCTAAACCAATAACTGTAAACACTGGAAAACATGCCTGTTAGATACTATAGCATGTAAGACTTTTAACATATAAACACACACACAAAGAAAGCAGTGTAAAGCACATTATATTCTTTTTTTGATCTCTTTAAATGTCCTATAATTACAATACTATCACTTCCTTGGCTTTAAGGCTACACTTTATTGTCCTTGCGTGCTATTTATGGATTCTCTTGTTTGTCCATCCTCCCTTGTGTTTGGTTTTGATGTTATGTGCCTGGTTGTAGTCTGTTTTTCCTCTGGGGGTGAGATATTTTTGCAACACCGATTGGGGGTTTTATGTGTCACCTGCGCAGATTGTATGTCTTCCCTTTCTTTTAGGATTTGCCATGTGTTCATGCAAATAAGTTGAACCATAAAACATAATCTCCGAGCAAAAACAAAACAAGAGATGGACCCAGAGGCTGCTCTTGGGCTGGAAAGAGACAACATAACATTACCACTTCTTTCCTGCTGACAGAAAAGGTGAAGGAAAATGCTGTGTGAAAGTTGAAAAACACCGTTCTCGTACACTGTCATGCAGCTGTGAGCATTTGGCGATAAACACATTAACGCAGGGAAACATACATTTACACCTATATATTGTTTTTTTTGCGAATCCAAGGTGAATCAACAATACATGATTTCACTCTGCATGCTATGGCCTTGGCATTTACATATGTCAATTTACCCTCCATCAATTAGCTCAACAATGTCATAGAAGGAGTCACTGGTTGTGTCGCACATAAATCAGCCGTGGCCCAGAAGGCTGCGTTTCATAACGAGGTGTCTTTAGGAGCCCAATCTGTTGTTGTAAATTTAGAGGCAATATGTGGCATTGCTGGGCTAGAATGAGTTGGAAAAAGAATTAGTATTAGGACACACTAATGCTCACACACACACACACACACACCAATCAGGTTTTTTTTTTTACAAAATAAAAACTTCATGATTGATTGTAAACAATAACTTCAGCCCCAGCAATCTCTCTCTTTGTGTGTGGAGAGTGTGTGTGTGTGTATTGTGTGTGTTTGATGTGTGTGTGTGTGTGTGTGTGTGAAAGGCAAGGTAATTAGGTAATCAACAGCTGTGCCAGACAGACAGGAAGCAGCTTGTTAAGAAACTGAAACGGAGATGGAAATAGATAATGAGAGAGAAGGAGAGGCAGAATGAGCCACACATAAACAGAGAAAAAGAAAAAAAAGGCTGAGACAAAGAAACAGAGTGGGAAAAAAACTGAGAAGGGTGCAGGGGTGAGAGAAAGACCGAGAGAGCATTGGAAATATAAGGGGAGTAAGTGAGAGAGGGAAGCATCAGATGTGAGGACAGGTGCTGTTGTCAGCTATAAAACACATGTAAACCTTTTTATTGACAGGAGGACGCAATTACTGACAGCAAGAAGGGGAGGAAGTTTTTCACTGTCACACCAGGAAGCACAAACAAACTTGCGTAGAGAGGTATTATTAGGTTTTTTTTTTTTTATTGTCAAACACCTGATGTTCCCCTCTGTGGGCGGGATGATACACTAACTTGTGTGTTGATAAAAAACAGAGCAGCGGGATACTGGAGGTTAAAGTGCCGTGGGCCTCGGGGCAGAGAGGTCACTGGCTTGAATCACAAAAAGGTGAAAATCTGGGCAAAGGAAAAGTGAAGGAGAAACAGGCCAGATGTGAGGTTTCAAAACAGCTATGTCCTTATTGATTTCTTATCTGCTTTAACTTGACCTCAATGTAAAACTTCATGAGTTCAAGAAAAGGTTGTCAGAAGAAATAAATGCTTTAGAAAACTTTTTGCCTTAAAAGAACGTGTGTCCATAACAGTAGCCGAGCACTTACCGGATGCGCGCGTATCCCGAAGACACAATAATAACACCTCTACTTTGCTGAAAAAGTCAAGCTGCGTGTCATAGACTGAAGAATATCGAAGAGCAAGCAGCGACGCACCTTTCATTAGTATTTAGACAATTAAGTCAGTTCTTATGGCTGTTGCGCAGATAGTTCAGGGTCATTTAACTCTTTTAAGAAGCATCCTAATTAAAGACTTCCCAACCATGCCCACACACTTGCCTCTGTTACAAACAACCATCAACGCGAGCTCTTCACTGTTAATTGTCACAGTGGAGCAGCGAAGGACAGTCGAGCCAACCCTGTCTATTTAACTCTGCGTTTATTCCATTCATTTATCTGCCCGACACATTCTGAGGAAAGCGTAATGGCTCTCTGGATTATGTTCACGGTTTCTGTGACAATAAGAAATAGTGTGTTTTCGTACTTTAGGCAAATTGGCAATGAAGGCTGTTGATACAAAGAGAACAGCGTTGCCATTCCAAACTCCCACATGTGGTAGGTTTCAATAGAAATTAGAAATTTCAATGTTAAATTGAAGTTTTAAGAAAACACCTCTTCACTTTTTTCCTTAACTTAAACTAAGTGGTTTGAGCCCCTAAACATTGTTCTGTGTATTTGATTTGTAAAAAAAAAATAATAAAAAAAATACTGGTTTCCAATGTGGAGAGATATTTTCTCAGCCACACTGTGTGTAATCTGTGGGCGGCACAACTAGTACACTTTCCAGCGGGAAGAACACTGAAAGGGAGCAGAGGTAGAATATTTCATTTCCCTTTCTGAATTCACCGACAAGCTCTTGCTTCAGTCAGGGCACACCTCTGGCAGAACAATGTGCTGGCTCTATCCACACTGCTTCTATATAACATTTAGATGATATGGAAATGGCACTTACTCGAAATACAATTGAGGAAATAATGAATGTGAGAAGATTGTGTCAGAAGACAAGTGACACGAACCCTGAATGCATGAATGCTCGACTGCATGAGTTTTTAATTTTGTGTCCTTTTCAGTTTTAATGTAATTTATCTTACCTATGTGGCCTGGGGCTCGCTGAAATCAAAAGTTTGTGTAACACTGACAAAGTTAGTGATGCACACTGCCGAGCTGCCACGACCGCAGCAGAATATATCAAGATGAAGGTGCATAGCCAAGACTGGCCCCAGCTGTCCCTCTTGATATTTTTAGATGGTGCAATGGGTGTAAACATTGGTCGCCCTGCTGGAAGTAACAAAGCCAAGGTGTAAATGGCTCCTTGGGTAACTTTCTGCACAGACATATAAACTGGCACAAAGGAAATGATGATTTTTTTTTTTTTTGGCAGTCGCAAGAGAAGTTTACCTGGATAAATAAAAGGAGAACAGGTTCATTAGTGCCTTGAATGAATGAGACTGCCACCCGAGACTTGGAATCTCTGTCAACAGAAAACCCGGGGGACATGATACCATAAAGCAGTGATGGCATTTGATTGACAAGTCCTCTCCTGGAAACATTAAATAACATGAATGAATAAAAATGCAACCTTGAAGCTGAGGCTATCTCTCTCTCTCTGTCTTCCCAGCTCTCAAAAGAATTCACCAACCTTAAAACAAACCAAAATGCGCTGACTCTTAACCTTTGTCATTCGCTCCATGGCTTCTCTTTTTCTCCTGGCTGGATGTTTTGAGGATAAGCATTCACAGGAGCCTTCACAGAGCAAAAGAACACTGTCTCAACTCCCCTCCCTCCTCCAACCCCCGCCCAACCCCCGATCTTCCTCATCTTTGCTGTCTAAGCATGGGAAGACAGCCGGGCGAAGCATACAGCTGCTCATCTCCTGCTTCTCTTTCACTCGCTCCCCGTGTCGCTGTCCTCCCCTCCTCCTGCTCACTGCTAAAAATACAGGCATTCACCAGCGCCGTCAAAGAAAAGGATGTAAAATCGGGTTCCTTCACGTTTTGTTTCTCCCTCCCCCTCCCTCCCACTATCTACCTCCTCTTCTCTTCTCCAAAAGCTGGCCGTCAGAGCGAAAAACATTCAGCCAGAGTGAAAATGTCAATCCGTGCCCCCTTCTGCGGCTTTCCTCCTCTGTCACAGGTCTCCTCCTAGCCTGAGTATTCTGCATCAGTGCTTCTTTCAACGTTTTTTTAACCCCTCTTCTATATTCTGTCTTCATTTATTCATTTAAGTATTTATCAGTCAGACAAAGCTAAAAAATAGGGAATCAAAAAGGTCACTGCAGTCTCAATCACTCCTCCTCCGAGATTATAACTGTATTTCAGTCTTTGGCATTTGGTGAAATGAGTCTCAGAAAAAAAGAATCTGAAAAATAGTGGCACTGGATGCGAGCAGTATCTACTCCTTCAACTTCCTTGAAATCACAAAGATTTGCCAGCAAGCACACTTGGCTTCTCCAAAAACTTTTTTCCAGCTTTTCTTCACTGATCTGTCCCCTTCTTGCCCGTTGAAAGATATTCTTCCGTCCCACATTCGAACAAAGTAAAGCAACTTTTTATCCCTTTTTCTTTTCCTTTTCTTCTTAGCGCAGATCCATTTAGCCCCCTCCTGGGAGACGGAGGCGCTCGGTCCCCTCAGTTTGTTTGTGTCACTCGTTCGCTCGTGCATGCTCGAGAGCCCTCAAGTCAAGGACACAAACTCAGTTTTTGATTTACACGATGAAAAGAATTAATTAAACGGCAGCGATGGGGCCCTGGGGTTCCCGTCGCCTTAGGAGGGTGGGAAGGCGAAAGCGGGGGGGCAGAATGAAAGAATGGAGCCGATTGGAAAAGGGAGGGAAAGGAAGGACGGAGAGGAAAGGGAAGAGGGTTGGGTGAGAGAGAGAAAGGAGGACAAGTTGTTTGGTGTGAAAGAGAGGGAGGACATGTGGGACACAGGGAGGAAGGGAATGGGAATAAGAGAGTAAACAGAGAAAAAGAGAGGCGAAGGGGGACTGGGATATCTCCATAGTTTGACACCTCTTCGCCAACACACATGCAAACACATACACACACTCACCCACACGAGGGACGTGGAGTTAGTGTTAGCATCGGCACTGCCGCTCGCTCTATGACACTGTGCATCTCTAAGGAGAGGGACTTGAACACGCGGGGTCTGCGTAGGTCGCCTGTAATTAGCCACACATCGCGCTCACGCAGGCTCCCAGGGGGGTTTAACAGGGGCATGGAGGGTGAGGAGACGAAGGATGGGGGAGACAGAAAGGAGGGTGAGGAGATGGAGTGGGAGCGAGGGAGGAATGGGTATTAGAGCAAGGGGAATAAGCCAATGGGATTGGAAGGTTATTTAAAGCATGGCCTACAAAAACATTCAGAAAAAAGTACTGTGTGTGTTTGCATGAATGTTTGTGTGTTTTAGATATGAGTGCACACATGAAATGTGACCTACACAATGCCTGTGTATTTTCTTTGCAGTCAGGATGAACCCTGTGATCCCATGCAACATATTCGATAAATCTAGTGTGTGCGTTAACCCAGTAAACGCGTGTGTGCGTGTCTGCATTCATTCAAGCTTGCATATATATCTATGCATATGAGTCCGGCCTGGTGATCGAGTACGCTCCAGGTGGCCTGGGTCATTTTAGTGAGTGACAGAATGATGCTAGGCGAGGCTGTACACATAAACCCCATCCATATCTGCGAGGCCTAATTAGGCAGCCCAGGTCATTGCTCAGGTCTATGATAGAGCGGTGGAGCGCATGAGCGCTCACCGAAAAAAAGCACGTAATGAACACAAATGCTGCCTTTATCCCAGTGAATCTCACTTTATTCCAACTGTCTAGATCTTCTTTCTGTGGTAATTGACAGCTAGTGCTCTCTTCTGCTTATAAAAAAATGTCTCATAACCTGGAGAATTACAAGAGTATCCTTTGTAGAGAAGTCGCTTTTCAGGAAGTGCTTTCTGAAGTGAAGCCGCAGTCTAAGAAACACAGTAAATAGTGTTTTTAGAGGACTGTCACATGGGTCAGCTTACTTAATTGGATGGTATGAACTCAAGAGGAGATAAATAATGACACAGCTTGGAGACAAGCTGATGGATCCCAGCTGAAGGTACAAGGACTTAAATCAAATTCATTCTGATGACCCCTGCTCCCAAAAGCCTTACCTTGCAGGATGACAGGTTTATTTTAAGGTTTATTCAGTTACAGGTAGCTGGTTTGCTTGCAGTGTCAGTGTGGACAAAACAGCTGCAAAGTGATTTTTTGGTCCCCACTGTGGATTCATAAAGAATCTTTAATATCTCTTTTTTTTTTTTTTTAGAAACTTGCTTTCTCTAGTTCTCCCTGTCTTGTTTTGTCTCTCCATTTCTAATTTTCTCTTTCTACTGTCCACCTCCAACTTAAAGTCTTTCTTCCCCTTATTTAATACCCTCACTAATATAATCAGATACATTTGTTCATTGCAAAGGAATAACTTGTTTCAGATGTTGCTAAAAAATATATATATAAAATATAAACAAAATACAATACAATAAACAAAATATAAACCACATAGAAATAAATAAAACACCAAGACTTTGGACAATAATATAATGATATATAATAGTAAAACAAAAGTAAGGTAAACTTAGTAAAGAAATAAGTAAACAGAGATACAGAAAGTAAAAAGTAAATGTTGAAATTCATGTTAGCAAAGATTTTCAAAAAGTAGCTAGTAGTATTAGCTAGTAAGAAATACCTACACAATATTGAAGAGAAAGTAATGCTACAGCATGTGATACTCTGAAATAATACTTATAAATCCACTGCATTTTTACTAAAACATCATCTTATATGTTTTATATGTTTTATGTACTTACTCTTCTTCATTTCTGACAAAATCCACTGGTGATAAAAAGTCTCTCCATCCATGTCTGTCCTCGCCTGTGATTCGATATCTAACTCTACCATAATAACATAATATATATTAATATAATATATAATATATATAATAATATAATATATATTATATAATATATTCAGGAGTTACGTAAGGAGAAGCACTGCTTTTTTTTTTCAGGTGTAGAGGTGAAACCTTGCCTGTGATTCGATGAGCGATATCTCGCAGAGTTTGCACTTTCCCATAATAAGCCTTATATTGAGAAAAGCCCAATTTCTCTGCTTTCAGAATCAGTTTGAATTTTTTCGATAGCATACACGGCTCCAGAGTTACGGTAATCAGAAGAGAGGCTGTGAAATCCTGTTGGCGGTGACAGGTTCGATGGTAAAGGGTTATCAGCTTTAAACCCGCACATCTTTACAGCTCTCGCCCACAAACTCAGCTCCAACTACCACAAAAAAAGAGCACACTTGAGGGAAAATGAAATGTTTGTTTGGGACCAAACTATTCTTCAGAGTCAAGGCATGAGAGGACAAAAAAACACAAAGATGGTATGGCATTGTCGACCTTTTGTAAGCCAAACATACTTCAGTGGAATTGAAATGGGAAATAAGACCAGAAAACAGAATAGTCCGTCTGCAAGCAATCTAGGAGGAGAGGGGAAAATAGGAAGATGAAGAAAAACAGAGCAAAAATAGAAATACAGGGAGAAAACCATCAGTGATTCTTCAATACACTATAAACCAAACAAAACATATATTGTTTGAGTATATGCACATGTATTCACCTTGAGAGACACTTTTGGCCACAATTCTGTGTTGTGTAATCAAGGGAAGAGAGAAAAAGGGAAGGAAGAAAAGCAGGATAGATAAACACGGACTATTTCGACCAAGGTGGTTATTTCCTCTGCTCGCATGTTACAGGAAACCCCACAGACGTCAGCGACAAGGAAACATAAAAAAGTAAAGTAACGTGTTGTTAAACAGTACATACAGCAGCACACATCTTCTATAATAACTGAAAGTTAGGATATGGAAGGGGAAGGGATGGTAAAGCTATTTTATGGGATTTAAAATTTCACTGCATGCTGGAGATGAAGAAACCGGGACATTTTTGCTAAATCTTGTGCAGCGATCTGAACACTTGATGATTTGAGATGAAACTTCGGCTGTTAAATGACTTGGGTTTATGACTGTGATTGACTCGCAAGGTTGATGAATTTTAAAAGTACTGTAGAATTACAAAGTCTGGTGTTACAGTTACAGTTACAATACGTAATGAATTCCCTCACCTATACCCAGTGGTATCCAGCTAGTTTTAGTTTCATTTGCCCAAGTTTTCAAGTCAACCATTAAGATATCTGCTGCCAACCCAGTGCAATGGGTGTGAATTAAATTTAGTTTGTGGTGCTCAGAGCATGCCGCAAATCTTTAAATGGAACTTAATATGCTGAGGCGCCGCTGTCACTGAAAGAACTTTTAGCTCTGCTGTAATATGCAGTACGTTATCTGCTCATTAAAAAATTATTAGAAGACTTAAATATCCACGGACACAATTATAATGTGAAAACCTTCTTGTAAATAGTCGGCTGCTGAGCTACTAACCAAATGTACCCAATGTATATTCCACAGATGGGTCATTTGGTATATTCTGAACCGAATGTTACAAATTGGACTTGCAACAGATGGAATAACCTACTGAACCGAAGATAGCTCGAATCAGCACTGAATGTTGCTGCATATGAATGGAGATAGAGTCCCTTACTGTACGTACATATCAAGTGTGCTTCCCTTTAGCTTAGGAAAAAAGTCACTATTTAGTCAGACACTGTGACTCTTTAAGTGAACAAAATAAATGATTTGTAATTTCTACCTTTGTGTCTTTGTAACTAATAAATAGCCCCTATTAACTGAATGGTGAATGTTAATGAATGCGTGAAACCCACAAACAAAATTCCATTTGCTGCCATTCTATTAAATTGGAGGTATAAAGAATAAATAAATAAAACCAAAACGGTCAGTTAAAGGCACTTGAAGAGAAAACACACTGAATAATATGTCCGTATATGTGTCTAATGTGTGCACTTATTCGGGGTGTCCCTTTATGATAAAGTAGGGCAAGTGCTTGGACCTGGTCAGAGTGATGGGGCAGAGACACGTGTCAGACAGAAGGACACACACAAATTGATTCTGCACACTCACAGCATAAACATGTAACATATAAATATCTATTTCTGTCACACGCACACTGCAGTGAATGAAAACGGGCGTAACTATCTGAAGGGAATTCTCCATTTTTCTCTCTCTTGGGACAAACACTAACAGCAACATTGTCGTGCTCCCGGTGGGCATCTTTCTCTCTTGTTTTACTTGTTTCATTTCACCCATCCTGACTCCCTCTCTTTTTCCCTTCTCTCCCTCTTGTTGGCAGACAACCCTCTCTCTTTCTGTCCCTCCTCCCTGTTGCTGTGTTTTTTAATCCTCATGTGTGCCAACAGAGGCTGCAGACATCTTGGCCCCCGTGCCCCCGTGTCTATGCTATGTGTGAGTATGTGTGTGTGTGTGTGTGTCTATCCCAGGGAGACTGCTGCCAGGCACTCAGACAAAAGCTCTCTGTTGAGTTAGTTTGTCTTTACAAACAACTAAAACCATACAACACTTAACCCCGTGCCCTGTGTCTTTCCCTCCTCTTGCGTGGATTTAAACCAGTAGAAACTTGAACAGTGTAATCCCCAAATCTGTGTGTGTCTGTGTGGAGCTGGATTTATGCTCAAGTATTAAAAATATAAGGATCCTCCACAGGGGCACAAGCTCCAAGCCTCTTTTTTTAAAATGATTATTAGTTATGTACAGAGGATGTAACAGAACATGATCTAATAAGGGAGTTTGTTCGTGTGGAAATGTCTCCACTACACGTCTTAGCCGACAGTAATGTATTTCATTACAGCTGATATGAGTCCTATAATTTCAATTAATATTAAACAAAAATATGATGACAGAGGTACCATCCTCGCGTACACACACACAAACACACATGACTGATAATGTTTGAATTACCGATGAAAAGTTTATATACACATTAGACATTTATGAAATGTATGACTTAGATTGATGAATAAGTCATGTTGCACATTAGCTTAGCTCAGAGTTAAGGCACGCATACCAAAGCAACATGTGCATACGTGTTTATGTGTGTATGCAAGTGTGTATGTGCGCTCAGTGTGGGAGTGCTTGTATGTGTGTATCAATTCAAAGTGTGTATCAATTCATGTTTTTCTGAGCATGTAAATGGTGTATGTTAATATGAGCAATTGTGTGTTTACATGTGCGTATATGTTCATAGTATATGAACTGAGCGGGACATCTTTTGGGATATGGCACCTCGCTACATGCCTGTCATGTGAAATTATTTATCATAAAGGAACATTGGATGTGAGATGTTAACACTGAGATGCTAGGATTGCAACACAAGTCTATATGATGCAAGGCGCAGTTTACTACAGCAGAGGTCATGCTGTAATGTGAGTATTAATAATACTTTAGAGGTCTTACTGTATTTTCAGTATTTGCAAATTTGCGTGTTAATTATATTTTATATAGTAGAGAAGATATGTTGTTTCTGACTTGCTTTTTGATTTTTGAAGGTTTTGAATTTCAAATAAAGCGGCCCATTTGGAGCTTTTTGTTTTGCTTTCATTTAACTTCAGTAACAAACCAGAGTCTTATAGCTATTTATTTTGAAGACAAGATTTTTCATCGCTGTGCAAGGATTTTGTTTTAAATAGTAAACAAACCGCATTTTTCTTGCACTTTTCTACCTTACCATAAAAATGCTTTGTCCACTCATTCACACACTGATGGCAGATAAACTGCCACACACTGCCACCCTGCCCATCGGGAATAACTCAGGGTTTCTAAAGGACAGATACAAGAAATCTTTCCTGCCACATGCCATCACACTGTACAATAATAGCTAATACTCTGGTCATAACATACAGTCTATAAGCACTTTATGTGTTTTTATGCACACTGTTCACTGCAGCTTACCTGTTCACTGCATCTTATTTTATTTTGCACTTCTATCAATACACCTCCACTTTTAAAGTGTATTTGGTGTATTTGGTATGAAACGTTTGGGTCATTAAGTGGCTAATTTTATGTACGCTGTAAAACAAAGTCATGAAAAGTTTCTAACCTTACAAAATGAATCTTTTAGCCTTGGCAAGTCTGAACAAACACACTCTTACACACTCTTTAGAGGTAAAAACCTGGTGTTTAACATTTCAATATAAAGCGTTTAATTAATTAATTCACTTAATTCTGCAGTACATGCGGTACAATATATTCGAAGATTTCAGCAACAGCAGGAAATACTGTAAAATCATTAAATTGAACTTTTTTCCTGCGGCTGCCACTGCAAACAAAGGGATCAGGATGATGAAAAACTTCATCGCTACTTAGCACGCACACACATGAATACCCACATAGATAAGTAGCATGTGTGGAGTGTGAACAGTGCATTACCCCAGTTCTGGTATTGAATGAGGCCCATTAGCAGTGTTAATCTATAGATCTAATCATGATCATGAAATAGAGCGCTGCTCCCATTCTGGCAGCATCAGCTGTACTCATAAAGTATGGCACATTTTCCTCATACAACCCACCAGGCAAAACTAAGGTCATCTTGAGCCTGTTCCACTTCTCGTTAGATTTAATTTATTTAACATGCAATGTAATAAAAAGACTATAAACAAAGTGGGAAGAGAAAGGAAACTAATTTTACAAGTGAGACAAATCTCCCACGAGGCTGTGAAAATGACCAACATTATCAGTAACAACAGTGTAAATGCGACAAGGTCAAGCCTGCTACATAAGCAAAACAATTTATAAGTGGAAAATGAAAGATATAATCCAAAATGGCTAGAAATTATACACATTAGCTGGACTATCCTGCATAATGACATTATATCAAAAATGATGCTAAAATAACTTGAATGGGGGCAGATAAGTGAACAATAACTTGAGATGATAATGAAAATAAACTCCAACAAAACACAATTCTTGCTTGAGGGCGCCTCAATAGCAGTTTCTGAGGGAGAGTAGACACACACATGCACATCCAAACATCTCATTATATTTTATTTTTCAGAGCACTGGTACACAGCAGCAGAAGGGCAGGGAGGCAGAACTAAGCAGAGTGTCAATAACACAGTGTGATGGTGCTGTGTAATTACAGCTAAATGATATCAGAATTGTCAAATAGTGGAAAAAATACACAAATAATGAATAATTACTGTATAATCAAAATCAATAAAGAAACAAATGAGAGCTGCAGGAGAGCTTTGATCCAAACTTCAGCGCAAATAGGGTGCTGTAATGAAAAAAATATAATTGAGGCCCCCTTGGACACGTGATGGTGGAACAGTAATTACAGTCATTATGATCAACAATTGGTTTCCTCTTTTGGTCTTGGATAATAGTCAATTGGCATACATATAAGCAGAATTACTTTATATGTAAAGCAGCATACATACACCCACCTCAGATACACACACACACACACAGCCATACATGCATATGCACAGCCTCACACAAAAACACACCTACACACGCAGCAAAGCTTCCGCTCTGCTTCTAATTACCGCATCCATTCACGATGCGTCCCCTATTATACGCACACACTGAACGCCATATCGTGTCAGATCATGTTATATCATCGAATAACAATAGGTAACGGGAATCAATTCACAAGATTAATTGTCAGAGGTGATAATCATTCCCGCCCTCTGATTCATAAAAAAGCACACTCACTGTTTCATGTCTCAAGCAGTAATATCTCATTAGAGATTAATACAGATCAGCTCTTTTAATTAGCCATCCCACCCACACAATCGCTGATAAAAGCCTGTGATCTTGCCTGCTGTAAGCTATGCAGCAATCGGTACTGTATATATGTACGTGTGTGTAAATGCGTGTGTGTGTGTGTGCTTCAGTCCCACCTACACTTTTCATTGCAATTTCATTAGAGAGGTAACACAGAGAAACTACTCTGAATCAGCCCTGTCTCTTGTGTGTGTGTGTGTGTGTGTGTGTGTGTGTGTGTTCTGCCCATGCATGTACAAGCCTGTGCATTAATGTATACGTGTACATCAGTACGTTTGCATATATATGAGCTCGCTGCATCATAATCTGAGCTTTAAGGCACCTCGTTGTTTACAGTATCACTTTGAAGATGGCAGGATTGTGTATGTGCCTAAGTGGATGTGGAGGTGAATGGGGAAAGAGTGCGCGTTTGCATCTGTGATTCCATGCGTGCGTCCTTGTGAGAGCTATATTGTAATCTGGTTTCTAAAGCATCATTTTCTGTGTTTACCCTGACGTCACTTTGATGAGTTTTTTTCTTCAGGGCAAGAAAAACAACAACAATATCTCCACCACACATGGATACATGCCAAAGCTCAGGGAAATAAGCAGCCGTTTAGAATCACCTCCATCTCAACACCTCAAACAACACCACCCTGATGGATGACAACGGGCCAGGAAAATAACTTCTTTGCCTTGAGGCGATGGTGGCTGGCACATCCCAAAATTCATCAAACGCCTTCAGTATTTCAACAGGCATGCTGAAGTGCACCACAGGAGCATGAATCCCTGTGCAAGCCATTCAAGAAATATCCAAATAATGTTACCAAAGTATGCCTTTCTGTTCACCAGTATCCCCCACCTGACTGTTCGCTATCCCCAAAAAGTAATCATCAAAGCTTAACAACTGTAACAGGGCACAGCAGGCAAGTGTTTAATATTAAAATTGCTCTAACATAAGCTGAAATTGTTGGTATGTCCAACACCTTGTGAGTGAGCAAGGAACATGTTGTTAAACAGCGTTAATTAATTAGCTGGTGGATTTTAGCTTAAGTTAAGAAAAAGAGCAAAGAAAAAAAGAAAAGAAAAGAAAAAAAAAGTCATTCTAAGAACCATCTTATTCAGCATGCCGTATTTACTGAAACTAAAATGGTCCTGGATGTTATCAGAGTTTCTTATCTGTCGCTGATTTGGGGAAGTTTGAACTGCCAGGAACTCCGGCCAACATTATAATGGTGGCATAACAAAGTCAAACCCATCAGTTAGTCATCATCCTAAATGCCTTTTCTCTTGTAACGTTAAAAGTGAAAGGATGTATGAAAAAAAATTATGCGAGCAAAGAGGCCATGAAGGTCGTGTTAAAACAAATTAACCAACTGATATTACAGTTTTATTTATATTAGGAGGACTAACTAGCTCCAGAGTCAACGACAGTGCCGTTTCTTTATTTAGATGTCGTCTACATTCTCATGAGGATGCTGACTTTTTTATTTTCTTGTTTTACAATGGCTCCAAGTTTTAAAACCATCTGATGAAAACTTTTAACTGTCTTATGCCCTTAATTGGAGAGCTTAAAGCTGTTGTGTCATCAGTTTTACTTCCCTCTGTGCCACATTTGTGTTATCCGTCGCCGCTGATGCCGTCCATCAGTCAAGTCTGGACGCGGCTAACGGCTAGCTAAGTGGTGCTAATTGAGCTTAGGTCCCGCAATAATAGTTTCGAGCAATGGGAAGTCATTCATCAGCACTGCTGCTCAACCAGCGCAGAGAGAGAGAAAGTGAAGAGAGGGAAAAGGGAGGGGGAACTTTAGCCACTCCAACACAAGGTCGCAGAGAGAGTTGGATGGATAGACAGATGATGTCAAAACTGAGAGGGAGAAAAAGCTAAATATAGACCACCGAAGAAAAGAGGGAGGGCGAACAGATCGCGACCGTGTTTGCCGGTCAGATAGATTTCCATTCAGCCATGGCTAACACAGTTTCCAGCTGATTTGGTCTGACACCAACACATACACCAGCAGATACATACTGTATTCTGTGTACAGCATACTGGTCAACATGCTAAGTGCAGTCAGTATTTTCACTCTGTGCATGTGTGTGTGTGTGTTGTCTGGACTATGTTTATCACATAAACAGATGTGCACACAACATTCATGCCACTAGGAACCAGCAAAGATAAGCATTTTTTTTTGCATTCAGCCCGCATCTGTGCCACAATCGTGCACTAGCGTTACCTCTTCTTGAATGCAGGATAGTTTTATTTAATTTAAAACACTCATTGCTCCAAAATGCCATTTAATATAACTGTTGTATAAATCTGTTTCCCCTCTTGAAGGTGTGACAGTGATTTAGTAGTAACTATTTAGCCCTGCGGTGCTTCTTTTTCAAGCCATCAGTCATTAGATAGATATTTTTCATATCATAGATATCTCAATTTAAAAATAGAATTTGACTGTGGTCCTTGGAGCTTGCTTTGAGCTGTATGCGAGTCAAAGCAGTGGTATTTTCTATGTCAGGGCTACTTCAATTAATTTGTTTCCCTCACCTGTTACTCATGCGCTGTGTTGTTTTTGTCATTCAATCCCTTTTTTGGTGCTACTCAGATAACCTCAGTCTCAGTTTTCTGTCTTGATTTTATTTTATTTTCTACTAGCGAAACAATTTTTCAACCACCTTGGGGTTTATGTGTCTCACCTTCAATGATACATTTAACCTGTCTTTTTTGGTGTGGGTGTCCTTGCTACATTGCTATTTAGCAAATATTTAATCCTAATCATGCGTTCATGGGTCAATTATTGATTGGTCACAATATAAAAACCAGGGTGCATTTACTCTGTGATCACTGGTTTTACCCTCCTGACACAAACTAAACTCTCAGACACGCTCACATAACCAACATTACAAGGACAGAATAATAACAGTAAATGGCAATTTTAGCACTAGCAATGTGTGGCTCAGTGTTTTTGACACCAGCTTGTCAGTGCACTGCATGTACATAGGTGTAACACATACTCATTCTGTGGTGTAAATCTATGGGTTAGTGGTTGGAGTTCAAAGGTCAAATCAAGAACCAATCAAGCAGACATCGAGAACAGTTTTCATGTTATGCTGTCAATATAATTACATTTACATATTCTGTACTGTGTGTTTTTTTTTTAATAAAACTGGAATCACTCTACAGATTAAAATGATAAGGAATAAGTAAGTGTAGCTGCTGACTGAGGTAGCGGTTGGAAAAAAAAGAGGAATAGATGTATGAGATTCAGTCCTACCTCTCTGCTGTGGAGTAGGCCTTTCTCTGACACATCACCGCCAGCGAACTGCTTCCCGGTGCCATTTCCTGTTTGATCTCCCACGCGACCAGGTTGCTGGGTTTCACAGACAGGAAGTTGATGCCTGACTGGAACCACACCCTGCAGAGAGGTATGAAGACAGAAACGGAGAGGGGGAGAGAGGGGGGGTTAATCTAAAGTTCATGCAAGCACATCATAAACAAGCTGAGTTGTCACAGTGACAGTTAGGGGGAATTTGCTTAAAATGGAATTTGCTTCGCTTGGAATTTCCCTGCCCCGATTTTCTCGCTGATTTTCTTTAATCCCTGATACGTGCCACACTGTCTTTGTAGAGAACGTCTTTTAAAATTGATTCACGCTGCTTGGTGCCACCTCCCACGGTATGTTTTGGTGGGAGAAGACAAAGGAGTGACAGGAGAAGCCTTTATGAAAGTTTTTTTTTTTTTTTATAATCAGAATAAGAGTAGATTCATGAGGATGAATCACATGTATGCTGAGCTGGAGATTATATCTAATGGAAGCAATGTGATTTTGCTAATGAGCAAGGCAACAACAAACAGCCAAATTCACTGTGATATTCTTCTGTTAATACTCCTTTATTTCTTCCTCTCAGCTCCTCCCTTCAACTCTTTCATCAGTATTTTGAACAAATATTTTATACGTCACTCACTTTTCCTCTCCCTGCCCTGCCCAGCCCTCTCTCTCTTTTCATCCACGTTTTCCCTTTAATCTCTTTGCTCTGATTCTACCTGCTTCCGCATTTGCTTCGGTTTTCAAGTAGAATTCATACCCTTTCCTTTCCTTTCCCATCTTCCCTATCCTTCCCCTCATTCCCTTGCAGATGTCCTCCTTGTTTCCATTTCTCCTTCCTCGTCATTCCCTCGTCGCTCCTTTATTTTCCTCCCTTACCAGGTCTCCTCTTTCATCTCTTTTCCTCACCTCCTCCTAAAGCTCTTCCTCTGCCTTTCATCCATCCCTCTGTGATTTCCTTCCTTCCCTTCCTTCCTCCCTCCCTCTCTTCCTTCCCTATATACCTTACTTCATTCCTCCCTCCGCCCCTCCTCCCTCCTTCAATCTCAAGGCATCCTATTATTAATCTCTTTATTTTCTTTCTCTCCCTCTGTCCCTCTCTCGCTCTCACACTAATCCGTCCCGGTGTGTTTTGTTCTATTTATTACCTTGACGAGACCCTCCCTCAGTTTATTAACATACTTTATAGGCACGCACACGCAGGCACTCAATCTTGTTTACTGCTTTTCTTATTAATGCGCTTACAATGGTCTCTGGCAAACGGCAAATACCAACACAGACGTACTCTCTAAAAAACTTTTTCCTCTGCACAGAAGGGGGGAAGAAACCTGCCAATCCTCTTTGTCTCCTTTCTCATTATTACTTCCTTGTGTTTGTCTCGCTTCATGTCTTGCCAAAAGCTGCCTGCAAATATGTCACGGCGCTCCCTTGCCGTGCTCTCTGTACATACTGTATGTTGTGTGTATGTATTTACGCACCTGTGTGTTTGCATTTGCTGTATAATAATCTAAACAAGTTGCTTTTTGGTGTTTGGCGCAAGGGAACGACCCTCTTGTGAAAACTTGAAAACCCACTTTTTCCTGTTTGAACTAATTTTTCTTGGTTTATTTTAAAAGGAGAGGGGAAAAAAAAGTTCCCTGGTTGATCATCATTGTGTGTTGTTTTTGTGTTACAGTTTAGTTAAAGTAAAAAAAGTAGTGTTTTGGAAGTGAAGCAGTGTACAAATTGAGTCTGGTGTACACTGACTCATGTTCCTGAGTAAAATACTGCATGAGTGTATGTGTGCGTGGGGCATAAAATAATGGGTGGTCTCCTAAAAACTCCTCTTTTATAATTCAACATCTCAATGTTACATAAAAGAGAAAAAAAAAAAAACTCTGCCATTGTTCTCGTGGCTTCTCTCTCTGTCTTCCCCATCTCCCTACCTCACCCTCCTCTCCCTCATTCACTCTCTGTCCTTCTCCTCAACCAACCCAGAATTTAAGATAATCCACTTCAAAGGAAATTTAACGCACCCAGACTGTGGCAACAAAAGTATGTAATGCAGGAGAAAAAAAACAAAAAAGACAGAGGAGAATGACAGGAATAGATTATGAGGGAATGAACACACATTCCTGAACACCGTCCGAGAAACGTTTATCCCAGAGATTAGATGACACAGTAGTGGGGCAAAAACCAATCCCAGGTGAATCATACTGGAAAAATAATCGAGGACCATCATAAACATTAATGTGAAAGCAAAAAATCTTATTCGTGCTCATGTGATAACAAATAATGCAGTTTCTAGGGGGCTTAAAACTCATACAAAACACACTGATGCATTCCTACAGTACAACTAAACCAGAACCCAAACTCTGACAGGCGTAAAACTGCAACACACATTCGTCGAAAGCCACCATTATTACAGAAAGTAGAGGCCTGTCACTGAACATTTTGAGACTGACTGCCAATGATTACAGCGGACGTATTATCTGAAGAATGACGACAAAACACAGCAGCAGTGATCTGTGTCAAAACAGGCAGAAAATACCTATTTGCTGTGAAATTGTAGGGTATTTAGACCATCTGTGGAAAGTATAGGTCACAGTGGGCGAGACAATAACATTAGGGTGCTCCCTTTTGATGTCACTCATGCTTCTGTCTTGCACCTCTTCGCTGCGAACCATGAGGCTGCCGTCGCCAATGAACAGAATTTGGTTCACATGAAATAATTATGCTTAATGTGAAACGAGCTGGTCATCGCAATGAACCTCAGGAAAATAATGACTGAACTCTGCAGTTACCCTCAGTGCTATGGAAAATTTTAGTGTCTTTCAGCTCATTATGTGGTTTAACGTGACTTCAACGACCTCGTCAACCTCGTTTCCAGCCATAAACCAGCTCTGATAAATCCACTCAGTGCTAAGTGCCCAGCACGAAACAAAAGATACACAGAGTTACTGAACATTTGAGGAGCATTTGGTAGCTAAAGATATTACCCTCAGGAGTTGGTGGAGACCAAAATGGAGGAGTTAATATTGAATTTGCAGAAACACAGTTACCAGTGAATGCTAACACGGCTTGGTGTCTGCTGGATGTGTAAATAGGTAATTGTTTTTGCAACTTTACAGGGCAGTAATATGTTAAGCATGTCTATGAATTTTTTGGGTTTGAAAAACTGGTTAATGCTGCTTAAACCATGACCACAATCTTCCTATACTGGTTTCTCAAGTAGATTTAGTAGATGCATCTTGAATACAATGGAAAAAAGACCTCTTAAATTGCTAATGTATCAGGAATTGTTGCAAAATTAATATCTATATATATATATATATATATATATATATATAATATTTATGTTTTCAAAGAGCTTTGGTTTGACTCTGTGTAAATGCTAACAAGAGAGGTGACCTTTTTACTCGATCCTGAAAATATTCGTTACTTCACACATTAAATGTAAATTTATCACAGTGTACTGCCAAAGGTCTAAAACCCTGCAGTCAAAAATACAGCTGGTTCACTCAAAAGGAAAAAGGAGTGAATTTAAAAACAGAAAAGGGCTTTCAATCACAAGTGGGTCTACGGCTTTTAGCGGCTGTCAGTTTACCATTAAAACTCAGAGGCGGTGTTTGTAGGGAAATGTAGATTGATTTTGCTTGCCTGGACGACGAACACACAGAACGACCACGCCACACAAACACACAGAGTCACATATGTAAGAAAACCCAGCGACAGTGTTGTCCCATGGTGCATCTGTCAGGGCTTTGGTCTATGCGTCTATGCGTGTGTGTGTGTGTGCCTGTGTGTGTGTGTGTGTGCTAAAGTGCACATATCTGTCAACAACAAGCAGGATGATGGACAAGGCTGCGTCCCTAAGCTGCTTCTGTCAGATCTGTGTACAGCAACAGAGCCTGACAAGTGTCTGTGTGTCTTTCTTTCTCCGTCTGTCTGTTTTTTTTAGGTAATGCAAGAAGACAAGAAAAACGTCTCTCAATACTCTCTCTCTTTCAACTCGCCTCGTCAAGCTTTGTTTTGTTGATATTACTGATATTTCGATCCTTTGTCTTCAAACTGGGTGACTGATCTGTATTCCATCAGAGGATGGATATAGCTGTTGCCTTTGCTAGCTAATTTCCTTAAAATTTATTACAAAAAATTACATGTATGATGTTGTCAAAGCAAGAATTCCAACAACAGTCTCAGTGAAATACACTTAAAACTTTATTTACACCACAAACATTAACTGGCCATCTATTCCTCCCTCGTTCCCTGGGTGACACTCATACATTACACACTTTCACAGCTACAGTCTGCTCCTGTTGGCCAGTGAGTAGCTCACAGAGCATTACAATTGATTTTCTTTTCTTTTTTTTTGCTGGAGCAGTGCCTTGTTTATAGGCACTTTAACACTAGTTTTCCAAGTGGAAAAATAAAGAGTAAGCAGAGGGAAAAAAGCAATAGGGCATTACACCAAAAGGCTACACTGTGAGTAAAGTTTCCCATTGCTCTTTTAAATCTCCCTTGCAAGTTTAAATGCAGAATGCACTACTGTCATTGCAATGATGTCTCTCTCTCTTTTTCAGAGGCATTTTTTTATAAGCCTCAGAGGGTCCCCTTACCTCACTTATGCAGATTGTACCTCTGCTGCTACCAAATTTCCCCCTGGGATAAATGATAAAGTATTCGGATTCTTTTTTTTTTTTAATCAGTCTTCTTCTTCTTCAAGAAATTCAGATATTGCTATTATGACAAGTGGAACTACATTAATATGCCAAAAATTCTGATTGTGTATTAGGTCTCATGAAAGGAAACAAAGACACATCGGTGCCATTGTTGAGTACTCCTAGCATTTAAAAATGTCTGTTATTTGATTTATCAAATACATAGCTAACCCACATTTTTATATATCTTACATCCCAAAAAATAAATCTGAATGGAAGGGAAGAATGACAGCAATATGAATGAGGCGATGCATATTTATAGCTTAGCCTTTCCTCACAGGACTGCTGTCCCAGGAAAGCAAGCGATATGTGTGAGAAAAGGATAACAGATTGTTCTGCGAAAAGGGAGACTCACTTAAGTCCAATTAATTCCCTTTACACCTAACCCCATATGCCTTAAGTACTATCTCCACATCCTCACCTGGTTTTATGTTCTCCAATGCAAGGAAAAAAGAAAACAATTTGGCGATTAATTTTTTGGATTTGGGATTGTACAACTGTCAGAAGATGAAGTTGAACATTTTATCTTCCTCTG
This sequence comes from Scortum barcoo, assembly GCA_023238725.1. Classification (NCBI taxonomy): domain Eukaryota; kingdom Metazoa; phylum Chordata; class Actinopteri; order Centrarchiformes; family Terapontidae; genus Scortum; species Scortum barcoo. The sequence goes on from CM041535.1 coordinate 17,101,536, forward strand.
GTTCACACACACACACACACACACACTAACTGTTACCATCAATTCCCACACACTATCTTTCTCTCACACAGACGCACAATCAGCGCCGACACAAGGTCATGTAGGCCAGTGAGTCACATGTGTGACTCTGTGTGGGGGTAAATCACTGCAGTGTTAGTTGTAACTCTGGACGCCGGGGTTCCCTGAAGAGCACCTGATGATAGAAGAACAGATTTACACTCAGCGGAAAGACAGATGGACAGGGAGGAAGAGAGAGGCAGATAGAGGAAGAGAGGGAGAAGTGAGGGAGAGAGCCATTGGCAAAGGCAAATAACGGGGGAGGGGTCAACATATCGACTGGGTGAGGACGAAAGAAAAGGAGAAGAACCATGACGACCTAAAGGGCGACTCCAAACTCACATCTGAGACTTCTGATGCGTGGATGTGCTACTGAGGAGTCCGTCTGTTCTGTCCACACCTACTTGGACCTTTGTCATGAATGTTGCTGTCTTCAGAACCAATGACATCGGAACTGTCTTCAGACCAATGACATCAAACAATTTTCTGAGAGCTCAACGCTGGAAAATCAGAGCCTTTAGTTTTCATTTCACATGGTCTCAACATGTAAAAAGTAGGTGGTTTGTGCTCTTTGGACGGCGGCCCTCAGATACTAAGCCTCACTAATCACTTCACAGAAGAAATTGAAAGGAGGCTTACAAGAAAGTGTGATCACATTGTGAAAAACAAATTTAGGCAAGGTTTATTTATGTACTGCTTATTTGTTTTATTCCTTCTGTCCTCAGGAAAATCCACTTTCTCCTGAGCTGTGCGCATTATTTAAATGGTAGCAAATTTTGGTAAACTGGCACTACTCGAAAACAGAGGGGGAACAGAGGGATAAAAGAAATAGAGATAACAAGGGGTAAAAGAGAAATATATGTACAATCGACAATGGAAAAGTTTAAAATCAAGAGAAATTCCAAGAAATGAAAATGGGTTTAAAATGCTTTCTAAAGATCTCAAGTGATTTGGCTTTTTTTGGGAGGCTGTTCCTGGTTGTTTCTTGGCTGTTTGCAAACCTTAAACCTTTTTATTAATATCATGAGCTGATGGGTGATATATGTAACATCTGTCAACAGAGATAGTACACTTGATACTTTACCACGTACAGTCTAGTGCAGAAAGTACAGCATTGGTTTGGAAACAAATCAGTTCACTGCGCAAGAAACTGCTGAACAATCGAATAATGATAAATGCAGGTTGTGAGCACCTACAATCACTTCCATTCAGAGCTTCTTCAAGTGTACTACATTGTGTGAAACTCTTAAACACCAATGTAACCTCTGCAAATGCCAGCTGTGAGGTAAATTTATATACTTTGGGGAACCTCTCATTATAGCATAAGCCCTTATTGTTTGAAAAGTCTGTGTGTTTAGAGCCTGTGGGCTTTAAAAGGCTAAAACCTGACATATCCTTTCCGTAAGAACACAACTCAAAAGGCTTACTATGTCTACCAAGGCTTAAAAGCGATTTGGGTGTGTTATTCCAACAAGCATCAAGTGGGTAAACAGTGTTTTAGGTTGGGTAAAGTACACCTTAAGCCCTAAAGGTTTATATGCTCCTCTTGCGTGCAGCATTTTGATGTTCTTTTCACTTCAGTAAGACAGCAGTTGTGTAGTGATTCCCAGTAATTCTGCAGCATATTAGAAGTCATATTTTTGAGTTCATCAAAGTTACGGGGGGGGGGGTAAAAAAAAAAAAAATGATAAAGACCTGCAGCAAAGCTTTAAACCAATTCCCAATCTGCAGAAGATGATGTTACAAGCTCTGAGTGCTCTAATCTATGATGGCTGCTAACGTAGAGCTTCAAAGGATATACTTGCAAAGACGCTCCAGGTAGTAACCTGTTGTGGATGTGAGAGGAAAGGTGGGTTGTGTTAGGTCAAGCATGTGACTGGTGTCTATCACAAGGACATCTCCTGATTGAATCTGGCTCACAGCACCTCAAGTAGACTTAGCCGTAAATTAGTTTCTGTCAACAATGATAACACATAGGCAACATAAATCAATTTTATGGGTATTTTTGTTCCCATATTACTATAAATAACTGAAAATACGGTCATGGCTATTTGTGGGCCCATTTTCATGTCAGGGGCATGTTTGTGCTAGTATGTCAATGCTAATGCACTAAAATGTATGGACATGAAACTATAGCTCCTTTGGTTTTCATCAATGCATGTAAATGAAAACTTTATAGTGAGCTTTTTCTTTGTTTTCTAATACTGTTTTACAAGGATTACAGTGATCCATGGCTCTGCTGTGTTTTGCACTCAAAAGTGTTTGTTTCCTATAATTTCCAATGACTTTGAGCTCATTCTACATTTGCACTCATTGCCACACTGCTCTGGATGAAGGTGTCAGCGAAATGCCTAAAATGTAAATGTAAACCCATTCTTCTCGAAACAAAAGGAGCACACCCTGAGCCATATGCTACGTGTCAGAAAACATTGCTGTATGTACCGCAGCAGATGTGTTTGAGAGACAAAAGTTATATACAAAAGACATATTGTTTGTCTGAAGTTGCCGAGGGAACAGATGTTTTGGGGGAAGACATGATCGAAGGATACTGTAAGAGGCTCTGTTGCTGTCCAGCTGAACGCGTTTACTTTGCATCCAGACCATAGCAACATGTCCAAGCAGTGTGGAGACAAATTCTGACAGTACAGTGCATTTAAACTCTGTTGTCTCTCAACTAATCAATCACCTCTGTGTCTGTTCCCATGTAGGTTCCCATGACGCATCAGAGAACAAACCTCTTCTACATAGTAATAGCTCTAGTTGTAGTATGTAGTCAGTATCTGGATGACTGTTAAAACCTGTTGTTCAGCTCCGAGGAGGCATCATCTCTATTTAATGGGATACAGTTTGAAAACATATCTTTATTCATTTTAGAAAAAAAGTTTGCCGAAATAACCTACAGTTCTAACTCGCTACCCTCATTGATAATTCATGACTTAAAGAAACAGCACCAGCAACAATAACTAAAATGGCCGCGAGTCTTTAGGAGCGCCGACAGATGTTCAAAAACAAAATTCAACACACCACCTGCATATCACACAACACATTCTGGAGAAGCTGTCGTCATTGGACATGAGTGGCATTTCAATGAGTCAACTGTCAAATCATTAAAATCTTGTTTTCTTGTTTTTCCTGCCTTTTGAAAGAGGCAAAACAATCTGTTGGTGTGATTGTAACACTGGGACGATGCAGGGTTACTGTTTTTAAAAGTGACAACCTGTCAGCAAAGTCGAGAAAGTGACTTTAAGTGTGACTTGAGGCAAAGTTATAGCATAACAAGCTGCAAAACTTATACTATAACACTATAACAAAAAGTTGTCCATGTGTGATCATAGATAACTAGGATGTACTGTTACATCAAGGCTCTGATGAAGGTGAATTTACTCTCACTTAATAAAATTTCAAAAGCCCAGTTAAAGTATTTTTAATAAATATAAAAATAAAATTTATACTTATTATACATCAAGAATTTAAAAAATTATATGCATACACAGTTTTATAAAAAAAATGTTTATTGATGCTAAGTTGTAGAGACTCTTTTGGGATAAAAATATACATTTGTACTTAAATTTATTTTTTTAAATAGCTGTTGTTTTTTTTTGTTTTTCTTATTTTCAATGCAATGGCTACTCAGAATTCACAGTTTAGGGCTTCACTTCACACTTGTATGTACGCATGTATATATTTTTGAAGTCGATGTGATGGACAGATTGGAAGGTAAGGGTTGAACAGGTGGGATTATATTTTAAGACACGGTGAGACAGATGGGATGCTGTAAATTTGGAAATTCATAATAAACACTTGTTAAACATTTGAAAGATGGGTGTAAAACAGCACCGTTCTCTCGGTCGCAGGTCAAATGTGTCTCTCTGTGGGAACATCTGTTGTATCACGCAACAACAATCAACATCCACAGTCTTTTTCTTTGTTCTTTACTTAATTCTTTCTCTCTCATACTTTTACCTTTTGAAGGCCTTTTATTCACTAGATCTTTACTGTGGTCTCTCTTCCTTTGTTGTCCTTTCATCCTTTCTTTCACTTTTTGCCCCTTTGCCCATTTTCAGGTGGACTTACTCACCTCTACCTTCTTTCATCTTTCTTTCTTCCTGTACATCATTCTCTGTCACTTCTATTTCATCTTCTAACACAAACGTTGCCAATATCACATTGCTGTTGCTCTGCTCCTTTTCCCCATCACCATGGTGATGATAGCATGCCAAACACTTGCCTGGTGTTTTACCTAATGAGATGATTAATGTTGTGTGGAAATAATGAAATATCAGTATTTCAGCTGTTCATTACAGACCAATCCAATCCAACAGCCACAACAAAGACATGAAGGTCTGATAGTCGATCTGTCGGTACCCTGGGCCTACTGCACATGACCCCTACATAAACCATTAAAATTTCATGTGCAAAGATTTATTTTCACTTTGCATTTTTTGTTTGAAAATGAATTTTCTAATAAGGAGTGAGGGATCATCCCCCAACCAAATAACCAAACACACTTAGAAACTACACAACTGCTGTCTCTTTGGCTGTCTCTCTCCGTGGACTCTCTCTCCCTTAGCAGCTGGCTCCCCAGTTATATAAGTTTACTGCAAAATGACAATTGTGTAATAATGATAAAAGCTGCTGGAAAACAGGGTTGTGTGTGCGAGTGTCTGCTTGTGTTTGCGTGTGCATTTGATACGGCGAACAGTACATGCAGTGAATATGTGACCTCCCTTACACTCCATGCCTCCTTGTTCAATGTATGGTTGCTCATACATGCCTGTGCTGCACATATGTTTGCCTCACTTGTTTCAATTATGTATGAGTGGGGAAGATGCCATCAGTTGCCTTCTGCGCCAGACCTCGGTTTGTTTTGCACTGCTGCTCAGAACAGGCCTCAGCACCACCAGCCCCGCAGGGGTAGCCATTATAGAAGCCCCTACTCATGCATCCATCCTACATCTGTCCCGCACGGCACTGAAGGCGATCTTAAAAGACCATAATCTGCAGGAGTTTCATCTGGATGATCGTCAGTAAAAATGAAAACCATTTAGCCAGCTGTTGAGACTCTCTACAATTCATTTTCTTACAAATAGTTTATGCTTCTGTTTTGCCAGAGATATACAAATACTCTTACTATACTAATCACTTGCCTACCAATGAGAGGTGACACAATGTTTTCATTCCTTAATTCCAATGTTTTACATCAGCCGCAAAACCATTAGCCATTATAGAGCATAGCAAACTTTAGGCATCGGATGTGATAGCATGGGGTATGACTAGTAAGAGTACATTATACTTTAGTGTAAAAAGTGGGGTAGCAAATGCAGTTTACGTACAGTAACTCCAGATAATTGTCCTACAGTTATAACTGAAAGAGATGTACAGTGATGCTGTTAATATGTTTCTTCTCTTTCCATTCTGTGAAAACTTGACTCGGCCATGCTGTAGAGTGCCAGAGAGGTTGAGGGCTGACAAAGTAAAACCAGTCACATTTTTGTCAAATACTGTCAAATACTAAATCACAACCTTTCCTCAACCCGCTACTTTCTTTTGTCAATTTTTTTTTCCTTTCAACATTTGATGTGAACGAAATGAAGGGAAATTTCTAGCTATACAATTGGTGCCATATTGTCACATAATCAATATGTTTTTATCTCCAAAATTATCCTGGTCAATTGGGACTTCTGATTTGTGAAGGAAAAGATGGCTACTGCTGAGAGTGAAACTGATACTTTTATTTTGTATTGTTTCGACTGAACAATGAAACAATAAGAAAACGAGAGACACACTATAACTTGACATTATCACAAATCCGTGCTCTGAACAAGCTCTTAACCAATTTTACTGAACATGAGAATCCTGATTTTTTTTTTTCAGTGTTTATCTGTCTTATGTACTACTGTCAAGACAAAGTGTCAGTATTAGCAAATGTCTTAAAATTTTTGGACTGACTGGAATACTATTCACCCAGTGCATGGTGGCATGGTTCCCAGCCTCCCACAACTTTTAACAGAATAAGGAGGGCATAAAAAATGCATGGAAGAATGAAAAGATAGATGGGTGGACGGAGGAGAAGACCTGCAACAGTAAAGAGCATATCTCTGGTGAGGTTTGTTAATCTTATGGGCAATCTCCATAAAGAAAACCCAGCAGTGATATCCTTTACATGCAAAATTGGATATATTGAAATTAACAAAACAAGCATTGTTACTGAAATTTGAATTCACATTTCACAAACCACAGTGATCAACTTAAGACTTGCATGACTTGATGGACAAATACTTGACATAAGGCTCTGAACAGGCTGAACAATCATAGTTCTTTGTATTTCATCAGTAACTTGATGCACCTTATAAAAAATAAAAGTCTGATTCATAACGCTTTGTCAGCCCTACATTAGCACTGCAGGTACATTCTCGAATGTTTCTCAGCTAGCCTGGCACACGAAATGCCTATTGAAATACCAAACTGACCCTTTCTTTGTAGTCTCAATCTTTCCTCTCCAGTTTAGCATGCATGCGGCAAAGCGTGGGACTTTTACAACTGCTACCTCTGTGCACATTTTTAAGCAGGACACTGATAATGTAATCTGCACAGCTTGATGTTTGAATACTGGATCCCTTTCAAATAAAAACCACCCACTCTCCTTCCCACCACACATGGGATTAGAACGACATATTTCTCCGTAAACAAAGACACAGACAATGGTGGTGGGTTGTTGGCTGCTGTAGTAGCTTCGAGCTACTCCTCTGGGCTGGGGTCCCAGATTAGCAGTGTAGCAACCAGCTACTCCAACACAGACCACTCTCAGCAGACTCAGCGGTAAGCAAAGACTTTTACCATTAGATCATATCTGACCAGAATGAATGAAATGAAATTCCTCCCAACCCTCATGGTACTTTGTTACATAATTAATATGTTTTGGTTTGTTTGTTTGTTTTGCTTCCCAGTCTTATAGGACCATTTGGATTTCCATCTCTGTAACAGGAGGAGGAAGGTGGCTACTCTTGAGGGTGAAACAGATATCTCTATCGTTTCTATTTATAACTAACTTGTAAGAATACCATGCATTTTCTTTTCTGTTTACTCTTTACTTGCTACAGTAATCAGATAATATAAATTCATTAACATTAATCAATTAATTGTAATGCAGTTGTTACACTAATTGAAAATTACGTACTTTTTTCCCCACTATATGTGATATATGTGAAAATACTACTCTTCTACACAAAATCAATAAATTTGTTATCAAAGACTCACCTCCAGAAGAAGGGGACTATAAAAGGTTTGTCCTTGTTAGTCCTATTTCATGTCCTCACATTTGTTCTACAAAGATTTAGGACTAAAAAAAAATCTAAACAGAAGTCTGAATTTCCAACTTTTCCCAGAGACCAACTGGGGGCCCGGTCTGCTCCTGCACTGATAGAAAGTGAGTAAACTGCCTCACCAGTTAGGTTCAACCTTCAAGGTTTATAACTTAATACGTAGTTTTCAAGGAAAAAGTTGCTGCCTTTTTCCTTTGTAATGTTAGACTTGTAGACACAACAATCTGTCACGGAAACCTAAAACTACCAGTTAGGGTTTTACCGCTGTTATCAAGGGGAACTTTGGGGAGTCACGAACACTGATAATGAACAAGAGACCGATTTAGGTGGAAATAGTGCTAACACCAGGGAGAATATTAGGACAATATGGGCCACATGTGGCTGAGAATTGCTTACTCAGAGAGCAAGGAAAGCAATAAAGCTCCATTCAGCTCATTTGGTTGAAAAGATAAAAATTTAAGAGTCCGAGACTTCGGCCTCACATTTTTTATAAGTGGAAGGGATCCAAAAGTACCTCATTCCTTCTGAGTGAGGAGGAGGCAATGGCAGGCTGAACATCATGGGAGAGAGTGTGTGTGTGTGTGTGAGAATGGTATTATATCAACCAAAGCATCGCACAATAGTTGAAGTCTACAAATCACACACACACACATCTATTCTGACTCCACTCTGACTGGCTCACTTTCACTCAGAGTGCTCCAACAATGGTAACCAAGGTACCAGTTGGCAGGCTGAACAAACAAAGAAACCTGTCGACAAAACCAGTAAACAACAAGTTTGATCAACAACAGCGGCTGGGAGCAGAGACCCGATGATAATAGGGCAGCCGCTGGAGTCTGAGGTGAGTTTCTGGGAGTGAATGGAACAACAATACATGTCATGTCAGTTTGTAGTCCGGAGAGAAGTGTGCTGTCAGGCAGGCGGCTCGCACACTCACGCTCGCTCGCACAGATCCTAAACAGGTGAAGTGCATGTAGGGAGCTCAGGGTATATGGGAAGTCGTATTGGTCTCAGTTGGTCTGTGAGCTGTCAGGACACTTTTAAACACACACCTACACACAGACACAGAGCGAGCTCAGTTTGTAGTGAGCCTGGTTGGGGAGCTGCTTTTCATAAATGTTAAAAACTGAAATAGACAGGATGTGATTGCAAAGAGGCAGAGTGAAAATAAATGTATATGTGAACTTAAGAATATATAAGACAGCCAACATTTTTGCTTTATGTTAACACTCAAAATACCTCAAACATCATTTCCTTGAGTTTAATTAAGTCAGAAATCAATTTGCAGCGACTTGCAAATTATGTTACTGTCATGTGGTTGCAAACAGGGATGCTATGTTTCTGTATTCAAAGCAGTAGCGGGAACCATATTCAAAAATTACTTTTAAGACATTTCCTAAAACTGTCACTTTGTCTTGACAGTAGTACATAAGACAGATAAACAGTGAAAAAAAAATCAGGATTCTCCGGCTTCACTTGCTTTCTCTGAGGCCGTTTGACAAGAATGCACTGTACTCAACTCAATAACAACCAATCAGAACTGAGCATCTGACAAGGCGTCAATCCCTGCTCCTGCACATAACGGCGGATAAACAACAACCAAACGACCAAGCAATGAGAAAACAACAGTTGACGCAACTGATAAGTAAACAGAAGAAGAGCAATGATAAAAAACAAGCTAAAAGGAAGAACTAAGACAAGATTAGACATGGAGCGTGGCTTTGGAAGCAGGCTGGTGTGCAGAGGGGAGAGATGGAAAAACATGAACTAATTTTCAAAATAAGAGCAGGGTATGTCGGAATTCACATTCAAGGATAGATGTGAACAACACTAAGCCTTGGTGAAATGTTCGGTCCAATCAACCAACACTGACTTTCTTCTAATCTTACCGACTGTTGTTTAAGAGCACTTTAACATTCAATATCTATCTCAAAAAGCAAGTAAGGAATTAATAAATTGTTCTGCTGGAAAACCAAAGACAGAAGACCAACAACAAGCAAAACAGATGCTGTGTTATGAGTCATTTGGTAATCTCAGATCTTGAATGTCAGAATGTCCTTGTCCATTTGTTTGCTTGTAATTTACTGTTACTCTTCCATGTTAAAGCAAGACGCTGGCAAAGCAAAGTAGAAGACGGTTGGTAAAATGGGAAGTCTTTTAAGTTAAAGTGTGTCATCAGAATTCCAGCTTGCCCCGAAGCAGATTGTAGGGTAAGATTATTTCAGCTCCATCAATCAGGATCAATCGTTGGAAAACTTTGGAAATTTCAACCTTCACAAAAACAAGCGAGTTCAGAAAAACGTGAGAGGAGCCTGGGCATGCAGATTTCAGTATGCTAATTTTGTACCGCTAATCTCAAGCAGAGCTAAAAGGTTAAAGCAGTCACCTGCTGGGGTAGAGATGCACCACTGCGGGGTTCCATTACTGTCATCGCAATTAAAAACCTCAGCAGAGGTGCTCTTTAAAGATCTTCAATCCTATTCTTTTTTTCTCTGCTTCAATTGTAAGATACAGAATCATGCTTAGGGACATGCACACACAGCACTTCCTGGCATGTGGCAGCGATTGTGCTATTCATAATGGCTTCTTTCATACAAAAATACTTTGTGCTTGCATGTGTGCGTTTGCCTGTGTTTGATTCAGGCATTTGAAAGAGAGAGAGACAAAAAAATTATATAAGAATAGCAAGAATTATGAGGTAAAGATAGTAAATCACCAAGAGGAATAACAATGAGATGCAATTCAGCATGCAGAAATTAAGGATCAAAACTGTAAACAAAATGACCTTCAGGTGACTCTTTGTGTCTAAATCTATATGCAATATTGTATTTCTTCAACAGAAAGTAAGTCTGAAGGTTCTGAAAGTGCATTTCTGAAATCATGTCAATCCTGTGTTACTATACTATAGAATGTATGAAGATGGACGACATGACAGACAAAACATTTAAAAAACTAAAAAAATCAAAGTACACACAATACACAAATACATTTTTCTCAAAGATGGTTTCTATCATTTTACAAAGTTTCGATAAGTTACATGATGCTCTAAAAACAGGGTGGCACATGATTGATCATGACTGACAGCTATCACAGTGAAGTGGTCACGGAAGCACCTGCAGATGCCTTTCGGGGAATTTACTGTACAGTAGAAAAGTCTGGAAGAGATGTAACTATAACTTTAGCAAGTGATTATTGGTTTGCAGTTTCTAATAACTGATTACAGATCGAGTTTGGTGGGTGTATGGATGAGATCTTGATACTGCGGTTGGTTTCCTGATCAGTACTGTCCAAACTCTGGCTCCAAATGACGTCACTGGCACAAGATGGCAGTGTCTGTATCTGGTATATTTTGACTTCATTGTGCAGTGGGAGGAAAGTAGAGACACATCATACATCTTTATATACTGTCTATGTGCTGGACTTTTTTATTCTTTCAGTGTATCAGTTGTTTATTGTAACACTTTAGCTTCTTTAACTGCGTGTCCCAAAGGATAACTGTGTCAGTCTCTGTGGGAATTCACATTCAAGGAGAGACGTGAACAACACTAAGCCTTGGTGAAATGTTCGGTCCAATCAACCCACACCGACTCCATCCTGCTTTCGGCCATCTCTGTCCTCAGAGCAGCTGTCTTTCAGCAGCAGTGCTCCTGAGGTGCTGAAAGGACGGTGTCTGTCCAAGGTTGACCAGGTTGACAGAAAGATTTTAGTTTTAAAGTAAGCTGCATGAGGATAATGCAGGGACAGCACAGTATTGTTTTTGTCAGTCGTTTAACTGATTTGTTTATTTCCCTAATAGTGACAACTTTGATCAGTCACTAAAGATACTGTTAATAAGTTAAATATATATATGAACAGATGGAGATTTTTGTGTCTATTTCAGTTCTGCTTCTACTTAATTTTGTCTTGCCCATTTTAATTTTCAGCTTCTTTTTTTGTAGTTGAAAACGATGATGAGAAACATCGCCTTGATTTTGAGAAACATGAACAAGAACAATAGTGAACTTCATTCTCAACCATACTGGTATAACACCTTTAAAAAAAAAAAAAAACTTTTTTTTTTCCTTCTACACATGCTGTTTGGGTGACAGAATTGTAGGTGGAGACATGGACCCCCATACAAACTGTGTCATACATTGACCAAGCACAAAGTAAATTATATTGACGCAGGCAGAAGAGAAAAATGTCAAGAGTCAGAGAAAGGAGACAAGGGACCAAATTAAGAGGAGTAACATGCGGTATGACAAAAAGGAAGAAATTATAGGGAAGAGAAGACAGAAGACAGAGAGAGGAGAAGTGACAGAGAGATGAATTAAGAAAGAAAAGGAAATGACAGGACAGCCACAATGACCTTTAAGAGCTGAAGAGAAATGGATAAACAAATACAGTTCACAGAGTGTCTTGTGTGTATTCTACTCCTCAAGTTGTGCTTTGTGTGTGTGTGTGTGTGTGTGTGCCTCTGCTGCTGAGTGCCTATGTGTGTGACAGACGTCTCTGTCCCGTCCTGTCTGTCTTTGGTCCAGGTGCTGCAGTGTGATAACAGCTCCGCCTCCCTCCTCTCCTCCCTCCTGGCCTGACTAAGTCTACTAATTCAACGCGCCACCGACGGAAAGCTTGTTTCCGCTTCAAGAGTCAGCTCTTTGGAACTCATTCAACAAAAACACCCGGTGTGGACTTTTAGGAGCACATTCAATGAGCTCTCTGAATTTATTTACCACGGCTGACTCATCTACACTCCAATATGGAGTTAACATCAAAATGACAAATAGAGGCAGTGGAGGCCTAATGGTGAGGGAAGTGAGCCGCTGGCCGGAGGGTCACATGCTCTCTGATGACTCCTGAACAGGAAAATCTGGGCAGGGGAAAGTGAGTGCGACTAAGTGAAACGAGTCTCTTCTCCTTTACGGTGATGCTGAGGCACCAGGCCTGCCAGCTTCAAAACAGCAGAGGACTAATGTTGTACTGAGCAGCTCCCAGGTGGGAACGTTTGGAGGTAAGTAAGTGTGAAAATGAGTATGGCTGAAGTATGTACTCAGCAATTTTTTGAGAGAATAAAGAAATATGTATTTGAGGCAAAGAAACGCTGTCAGCGTTTGATCCCAGGTGTTAAAATGGCTAGACAAACTTTTAGACCAAGGCCACATTCACTACACTCAGCTAGGTGTCCCTGTGTATCTATTCTCCAGTTTTCAGACACAGGATGTTTACATGTTAAGGGGTTCTCTTTACTTTTGTTATGGGCCGGACTAAAGACAGGACCTAGGTTTAAAGGTTAACTCTAGCAATAGGTCAGATGGTGATGGAGGCGATTTTTTGCCACACCTTTTGGCCGTATTTGCTCCAAATTACACAGAATCAAAATCGCAATGACGCAACTATTTAACCTATTTCTGTTGGTGCAGTGTGAATATGAAACTAAAATAACTCAGCTTTCTGTGTTTTCCTGCCTGCTTGTCAGTCACAGCCACTTTATCCAACAGACAAGCCAACGCCAGAATCCATCACCGGCTAAACTATGTCAGATAACACAGAAAATGATGCTCTCTTGGAAGTGAAAACCTAATCTTTACCATGAGTGGCATCTTAATTTAGATCTCGATGTCCTTAAAATATTTGTAGCATTTGTAATGAGATAATAGCAAAGCAAAAAAAAAAAAAAGTTTAGGTTTAGGAAATATTTGTGGAAATTATAAAATGCGTACAGGTCCCTGTGTGATTCACCAAAAAACACATCACTTACTTCCTTAAAAAAACACAGCTGAAGCTTTGAAAGTCACTGGAGAGTCTTAACTGATTGTTCACAAACTGCATGTCAAACTGCCACACCCTATCTGCTGTCTGCCTTGTTCCCCGCTTCAGTCAGTGGTCCTCAATCAGCAGCACAAACTCCCCATCCCCACCCCTTCGTTTCTGCCATGATGGATAGAGCCTGGTCTTATCCTGCTCTTCTCCCCTCTTGTCCCCTGTAAACTGCAGGGATTTCTGGTGAGGAGAGTCGGGAAGAGAGGTGAGAAAAGCGAGGAAGAGCAGCAGAAGTGGAGCAGAGCAAAAACTGTGCAGAAGACGGCGACAGCGGAGAGATGCAGGAGAAATGGAGTTATTTAAAGCCAATGTGTTGTACTTTTCCCCCCAGTTTTCCCCAGTTTCTGACAGGTCAGAGCTCAGGGTCATCTATAGAGTAGCAAAGCTATTCTGTGTGATCACCTTTATCCTATGATAAAATTAACTTTGATCTTGATGAGAGTGGTGTCTTCCAGGATGACAATGCCCCCATCCACCGGGCCCAAGGGGTCAATGGTTTAATGCGTATGAAAATGATGTGAATCGTGTGCTATGGCCTTCATAGTCACCAGATCTCAACCCAATTGAATGCCTATGGGAGATTCTGGACAGACGTGCTAGACGGCACTCTCTACCTCCATCATCAAAACAGCAAATGAAGGAATATCTGTTTGAAGAATGGTGTTCATCTCTCCCGTGGAGTTCAGAGACTTGGAGACTCAATGCCATGGAGCACTGAAGATGTTCTGGCGGCACACTTTATGTTGGTTTGCCTTTGATTTGTCACCTGTCTGTGCAGTGAAACAGTCAGTGGTCGCTGTAATCGATCCTCCCTTATTTTAGCTATATCCCAGCGTAAGAGCGGAAGGACAAAATCCAGCTACCAAAGTTAGGTCAAATGTGGCTTTAGACTAAGCTCTAATCAAATGAGCATTTTACAAGGTTACAGCCTTTTTAGAATGAAATTCCTATTGTTTCTCATGTCTTTTAAGCAGCTTTCATCAATATTTTTGTAATTTAATTAAAACTGCCTTCCATTACTTGTATGTGAAGTTGCAGTGATGAAGTGATAGATTATCACCTGCAGTTTTATGGGCTATTTTAGCATCTTTCAGCTACCTATTTTGGATTTGCCCTGCTTTACTCTCTTGGTTTACGCTCACCACTTTACGGTTTACGTAACAGCAGGCAGATTTGGCCACTAGCTGGGGAACATAGTAAAGCAAGGCTTTGGGCAGGCAGGGATAAAGATGAATAAAACAACCACAGTAATGATTTTTCTGTGGTACTTGATGTATCCTTGGACCACACAAGTATTTAAGTATGTTGGGAGGGTGGGAGGACCCTGGTGACCCAAGTTTTACATATTTCATAGGTATATATGTGGTATATTTTAACAGCATACATAAAAAAAAAAAACCCACTTCCCTCCGTACTTCTTTCCTCTCCACATGACGTTCAACTTTCCTCGACGTCCCACATTTGATTCCTATCAACACCGCCTCGTCTCCCCTCTCATCCTCCTCACACTTCCTTCCCCCGTGTTTCTATAGAACTCCCTCTCTTCTTGCTCCCTCTGCAGCACCTGCCTCCATCTCTCCCTCTCTCCCATTAGACCTGTCGGAAGCTCTTACGTAACTCCGCATTGAACTCCATAGGTGTTTCTCATACTTATGCCTTCCATGTCTCTGTCGCAAAATCTCTGTAATCCTTTATGCTCTCTGTTTCTCATGGCTGTCTGATTATTGTTATAGGGTTGTCTACCAAGATGGGAGCCCGTACTTCTGGCTGCATGTCTAACAGGTTGAATGGATGGTTTGTTAGAAAGCTGTCTGGTTGACTGGAGGATGGATGGATGGGTAGATTGTTTGTTTGGGTGACTGGCTGGCTGACAAAATGACTGACAGGTTGGCCGGGAAGCTGACGACTGGATGTCTGTCTATCTGTCTGGCTCGCTGCACGTGCGCATCTGCAGGACGGCTGGCTAAACACACGTGCATATGTGAGTGTGTTTGTGCGTATCTGGATGCTGATTTCGCCATATCGGTGTGTTTTCCTCTAAATTCTTTCCTCAACTTTCTCTCTGCTTACCTCTACGAGTGGAGGAGGACAGAAGAGGAGACTGGGTAATTTGGCATGAATACATATCCAAAGTGTGTGTGTGTGTGTGCATCCATATGCATACAGTGTATTATTCAGTTGTTGTTTTTTTTGTGTTGTTTTTCTCTCCTCCTATCCTCTCCATTGGAGCCCAGTGTCTGTACATATTTAAGCGATGGTTCTCCTCTCATGCCACCCACTACTGATCATACTATGACAGCTTCTGGGAACAAATGCATGCACACACACACACACACACACAGCAGGTTATAGCATCATACCCTGTTGGTTAATTCTTAAAGTGCCACTGGGATCCTGGCAGCTTAACCTTGTCTATGTTAACACTGAAACGGCATGTGAAAAAGAGAGTGTGTGGGTGTGTGTGGAAGTGAGTTTGTGTGTATGTATGTTTGCTGTCAATCAGTCACACATACGCAGCACTGACAGGTGTCCTGGAAGTCAGTCCTGTTTACACTCAAAAACAACACCAGAGGTTGCTTCAACTGTGACATGAGTAAAAAACCAAGGTAGAACTAAAACATTTTTCCTGATCGTTTTTCTATCAAATATTAAAATACCAAGCAACTATAGAAGGCATTTAGTGTATTGTAACACATGCACCTGTTTTCAGCCAACAACAAAAGCCAAAATTGCTAAAATCAGACGTGATTTCGGCATGAATCAGCCTCTGTGGATACTGAACAAGACGATTGGACAAAGCGCTGAAATTTAGAATTTGTATGTGCTGAGGGAGTCTGACAAAAAAGGAGGGTTAGGCTGGAAGTCATTTTTTATACTACCACTAGGAGTCATGAGTCATAAACGTTTTGATTGAAACAGTTGTTTTCACTGCTTTTGTTTTTATTATTTTTTAAGTATAATGATTTATAAGTGAAATAAATACATAAAATACAACAATAATCAGCTGTATTTAATGCAGTACTTTTTATATTCTATCTCTCTAATGAACATTGTAATGCTTCATTCTGTTCACTGTTCATTTAAGCTTTCCTGTCCGTTATTCTGAGTCTGGAAAAAAATATTCTGCGTGCCCATGTGAAGCACTTTGAGTTGCACTTTTAGTAGATTGTTATAGTGTAAACAGAAGATTAGCTGGGTAGTTTATTTAAAGCCCAAAATCACCAGCATCGTTTGCCTCGGAGGGCTTTATAATCTGCAATCTGTGACACCCTCTGTCCTTAGACCCTCGAACTGGGTAAGGAAAAAACCCTTTATGGCAAAAAGAAGAAACCTGAGGAAGAGCCACAGATGAGGGATCCCTCTCCCTGGGACAGACAGATGTGCAATAGATGCCACATGTACAGAGAACATCATCATCAATCATATATGGAATTATACGTGGGTCGGAGTTCATGGGTTTAGTCCATGTGTGAAGTATCACAAGTAATGGAAATGAGTCCATGAGTCCAGGTGCATCTCTAGAAGTCCTCATATGGAGCTCTGAGCCACTCAACCTTCTCTCCACAACACAGACACAGATCATGTCCCCACCAGGCCAGTGAACCTCAGACAGGATGGACCACAACCAGAATCAGTGAGGAACCTGCAAGACTGGAGAGAACAAAGGGAGGACCGGGGCTCCGGCAGTAACATGCACTTTACAGGACATAAGAGTATTCACATCAACCACTTTAACACTTTAACCAATTTAACCAATTTAACCACTTTAATACTTTAACCAGTTTATAAGCTGACTTCAGTTTGCACTACTACCATATCAGTTTTCACTGTCTGTGATTTTGCCATGTCTTTGTTTTACTGCTCAGCTGCTATACCGTCTGTAATTGCAGCCTAACACACAAACAAAACAGCATGATGATAAAATGTCTCAGACTTCAGCAAGAGAAACCACAAAAGCCAAAACTAAACACACTGACTGAAAAGTGATGTCTGGGAACTGTGGTGTAATACGTCTTTACCATCAAAGCTGCTGTTCTTATTTATTTTTAAAAAGGGGTATAGTATACAGTTATGTTGAAAACACGCAGTTAAGATGCTGTTCTTTGCTATCTCTGAACTCTCATTTTTAATTTCTCAACACAACGCCCTTAAAAGGACTGAGGTTTGCATCATTCTGTACCCTTCTGTGTCCTGTACCTTACTAGTTGTCCACTGGAAAAACTCATTAGACAGACCATTTTCTGTGATCCAGTCTGCCTCTGTTGCTTTCTCTATTCTCCACTGGAATAGTGCTGTTCATCTGTCCCAGTCTCTTTCTCTCCATCCCTCCCACATGCCACCTCCATGCTGGAGGACTCATTATGCCGACCAACTCTCCCTCTCTCTCTCTTATCACTCTCCACTGGAGTACTCATTACTGTCTGTCTCTCACTTCTGCTTTTCTCACTCTCTCTTCTTTTAAATCTTAATCTCTGTCTAATAACGAACACACACAAACACACACATATCCGTACACATCTTGACACACTTAGAAGATACCGATTTTTAAAAATGGCAACAGGATAACAGGATATCTACGTTGTATCCAGTATAGTGCAGGAGTATATTTGTTATGTGTGAGACTATGCGACTTTTGAATGAAGAAATAAGACAATCTCACTCTTACCAATAAAAAGGTGAATTCATGAGCAATAAAAGGCACTCCTGCTCAATTTAATACACTCAAGGCTGCCCGACCTTATTTGGTCTGGCCAGTAGGTTACGGTGGGTAATTTTAGTTAATGTTAGCAAACTTGTGCGAAACTCTGTAGTTTGGCTGATTTACTATCTGAGGGCCCTGGAGGAGAAGTGCTGCAGGCGATAGGTAAACATCATCTGCACAGGGATTGTCATCAAATGTCTGCACCCAACAAGGATGGTAATGGGCTTTTTCAAAGATGGGAACAAGCTTCAGCAACACCCGAGCTGATTATATTGGGACTGGCAGCGGAGGGTTTGATCTTGGATGGCACCTCAAGTTCCAAAACACCACAGATGAGATTGAATTCAGACCAGTCATGATCCTGTCTTAAACAGAGAGGGAAGTGGTCCTGCTTTCTCTTCTACATGGTGATTTCACAGACTGATCTAAAGCTATTAATGTTATATCAGTCCTTTACTTCATGCTGGAACAGACCAAGCAAACAAGCATCAGCCAGACAGCAAATTCACTGACCTCAAGCTGACTTTTTTTTTTAATACCTACTGTTGTCCTTTCTAATTTGGATATTTTGTGGCTTGTTACATTATTTGCTCTGAAATGAACATGAAGGGAAATTAGACCCAAAATGTACTGCAGACTGGTACTCACTGTCAAGGTTTTTCTTATATATTTATCTCGTATAAATTCTTTATACTATGTGAATGTCAGGTTCTTTAATGCACACTGCAATGCCAGCAGCCAATTCTTAAGGTGTGCAACCCAACTTACCACATTGCAAGGAAAAAAATAAATGAATGGGGAGATATTTGGGCAATTTAACATGATCGTCATAAGCAGGTGCAAGGTGTCATCGAATTGGTGATGCAACATTTTCCATTTTATTCTGAGCAATTTAAGGTATTCTCATCCATGCTGGTTTAAAAGTTGAAGTTAAAAAATCCTTCCTGACCTTGAACACAACACAAGCAAGGTCAATTTAATAGCTGTTTTTTAACAGCTTTTTATCTTGTCATACAAACTTTTAAAGTGAAATAATATCAAAAATCACTGGATGAAATCAAAATATGTGTATAGGTAGAAACCCTGGAAGTAAATGGAAAATGTGAGGTTTTCTGTCATTTCGGTGTTTCGATATTTAAATATTTCAAATATTTGAAACTTTAAAATAATACATTTTTAGGAGTGGTGTTACACAGGAAACACTCCAAAGGTATCCAAAACAATAAACAGGCATGAAAGGTTGTCCAGTTGGGTCTGGAAGCGTGTTGATGATGCCTTCACAGGTCTCAAACCAAATTTGTGGGCCAGTGAGGATAAAGTGTCTGTTGCTATTGTGTAGGTACACTATACAAGATGTAATAATGTGTGCAAGACATGCGTGTGTTGTAACAAAGTGCGTGTGTGTGTGTGTGCGTGTGCGTGTGTGTGTAAGGTATCTTTGTGGATCATATTCCATGGGCAGATAAAGATGCGTCCTTCCACGAGGATGTTTCGGCAACTAATCACAAGATGACTACTTTAATTAATTAGTGGACTGTACTGCACACATAATAAATACTAATTAGGAGAAATGGAAGGGGCAAAGGAAAGAGAGGGAATGAGAGAGACAATAGACAAAGAGAATTATGAGAAATGAGGGGGAACAGTGATAATGAGACAAAGGGAGAAGGAAAGACCCACAGTCAGTAATAGATGTAGTATAGACCAAAAAATGAAGGAGATGGATACTGCTTTCACTTCCAAACCTCCCTTTTCTTTTCCTCTCTTACCTGTTCCCACCCGTCTATTTTCGTCCACACCTACTTCTTTTCCCCTTGTTCTTTCCTTTCCTTTCCTTTCCTTTTCTTTCCTTTCCTTTCCTTTCCTTTCATAATTTTCTCTTTTTTCTTCTCTCTCTCTCTCTCTGAGGGATTAAGACACGAGCAGACAAAAAGATTTGCAGGCCCAGGAGCTCTGTGCATGTTAGGAAGACAACCTTGTGTATATTGGCTATACATGGCTCATACATGGCTATGTGCCATTTGAATGTTGTTGAGAGACGGACACGCGTGTTTAAGTAAGTGCGTGTGTGTGTGTGTGTGTGTGTGTGAAAGAGAGACTTTCCTCTATAGGGGAATGGAATATAAAACAGAATTGAGGCTACCTTCAGGAGGAAAAAGAAAAAAAAGGGGATCAAACCATATACCACATGCTATTTTGAAAGACTCAGTGTGTGTGAGTGAACATGTGTAAGCAAGAACATGTTTTGTTAAGTCCTGCTAAGATTAGAAGAGGGGGGTTTATGGAGGAGAAGAAAAGGCAGTAGAAAATAGACTAGGGACTAGAGGCAGCGGTGAAGCTTTTGTTTCTACAACAAGCTGCTCAACCAACAAAGAGGTTGAACATTCGGTTAAATCTAAGTCATGGCCCAAACTGGTGGCAGTGGTAGAACTCCCTCTTCATAAATTCATCCTCCATCTTAACCAATTTTTGAACAATTTTCTCAATGCAATACAGTGAATTGTACATACAGGTCCTTAATGTCTTATGTTCAGCTGAAAACAATAAACCCAGAAAACAGTGCAGTAGGTACAATAGGGTGAGAAATTAAAGACTGATAGGGAAAAATGAAATGGTAAAGATGAAAAGACGGAGGGAGGAAGGAAGAGGGAGGAGTAAAAAAAAAAAAAAATGACACAAGCGAGTAGAAGTGGAGATTTTGCTATGAATAATAGCCCATTCATCAGTGCTAATTTGCTAGGCTAATGTTCTCACTGAGCTTAATGGGGAGATTAGCCAGGCAAATTAGCACTGATGAACGAGCAAACATGAAGTGTGGTGGTCAATCATAGAGCCAGCCATGTATTCATACCATACCCCGGCAATGAGGAGCATCTGTTTTAAATGAGATTTTAGTTCAAGTTCAACAATTAACTGCCCCTCACGGACAGACTGCCTCATAATACACCTCATAATGAATAGAGATACAAACGGGAACAAACATTCAAATATTACACATTAATTACACTGACAGAAAGCACTGATACAGTAAAGTAGATAGCAAGGATGAAAGGGCTTTGCAGTTGATAAAAGAGTATTTTTTTGTAATTGAAACCAGCAGGACACTAAAGATGTATTTTCTATCTGACCTCATGACAGTATATATATAAGACACAAGTCATGACTATCTCAGGCACCGGAAGCTGGATCAAACTGGAACCAAACTGGAGGAAAGGTATCACATTCCTCCGAACATGTGTAGCATCTTTAATGGGACAAACTGAAACTACTTGGCAAATAGGCACCCAATAAGACACAGTGCTAATGTTTCCTCGAAGCATCAACAACCACTTTCACACTCTGAAAATCTAAAAGGACTTGTGGGGTTTTTCAATCCCTTCATTAATAAGTAATTTAATCATTAAAGTTTTACACATTGAGGTGATGCTTTTATCCAGAGTGAATTGCAAATGAGCGCAGCAGTAGAGTAAGCTTGAATTTCCGAGATCACAACATTACAAGCAACTAGTAGATTACAAGGTTCAGAGCAACGGTGCCCTGTAACAAGAACATCCCTGTGACCTCAAAAAGGTCATGTGGCATGGAGAAGTCCGAAGAGAAGAACATAAACAAAGCAAGAGTTGCCAATTGCAACTTTTGTGAGACCA
Organism: Scortum barcoo; assembly: GCA_023238725.1. NCBI lineage: Eukaryota > Metazoa > Chordata > Actinopteri > Centrarchiformes > Terapontidae > Scortum > Scortum barcoo. The sequence goes on from CM041535.1 coordinate 17,123,063, forward strand.
GTGTGGTCCCCGAAGAGCACCATGAAGGATTTATGAATTGTGTTTGAAGGCCCACAAAACTGCATCTAATCTACAGGAATGTGTCATGTCTGGAATGAAGAATAGCAGCCTTATTTTCAGGTGGACATCTTTGGAGATTGCGCAGCTTAGAGTCAAACACATCTTTGAACAGGTTAGATAGGAAATCTTGAGCACAGATTAGCTGAACTTCTCATCCGTCACTTTACTTGTCTGATATTGCAGCTTCTTCTTTAGAGAGGTGTCCGAGAAGTTTCTAACGGCTGATTTTTTTTCTTGTCTACAGTGTTGAATCTGCACTTTCTGATATGACACATACCCTTTTGCTGTCATGGTAGGCGAGCAAGCATACTTTTTAAAACATTTTCTGTACAATTTTTGCTAGTATTCACTGGATGAGTGAAGCCATTCAACAGCTGGATTGTAACCGAAAGGGGAGAAGGACACAGTCACACTTGATCAAGAACAAATAGGGTTATTTTGTGAGAAGAACATGGTCAAAAGTTGTTTTGTATTTAAAGTACATATTTTGGAGTTTTGAAAACAAGAGTTTAAACAAGACTAAACGTTATACTTCTGCTTTGTCGTGGCCACTGTGGCACACGCTCCTGGCCTTTCTGGTGTTAAAGATATGAAAGAAAGTGAATGCATCGGAAGTTTATTAGCGTGACAAAAATACAAGTGATTATAATAATTAACTTCATCAGCATCAATGAAGGAAAACAGCTATAAAACAACAATCAAGGAAGGTGTTCATATACCAGTATATATGTTTCCGCTATTGTGGGAATGTGTATAGATTACATAAAAGATGGAGAGACATACAAATATAAATGCAATCACAATCACAGTATGTTCTCTATTGTCATCTAATAGGTGACACATTATCAGCCAGAAAACTGAGCCATGTCTCATGCGCATACACTGTAAAGCACTGTTCTCCCATTATCAAAGCCGGCAAAGACACAACCATGCATACGTATACACACACACACACAGGGACAGTGAACGGTATTGTTCCGAGCCTGGGGGCTGTTCTGTGGGGCTCCCCACAGTGCAGAATGAATAGGAAGATGTACTAAAAGGGGAAGCGATATTCTGAATTGCAAGTTTGAATAAACTAAAGCAGAGAGTGCATCACTGTAAGCAAATGGCATAGAAAGAAAAATGTGTACAATGTGTTGAGCAGATGAACAAGCTACTTATAGCAGAAAATCTCTAAAGAATTGTATCATTCTGCAGCAGAGAAGGGCAATGTAGACCAGATTCAGCCTAAAGAATCCAACCTTGTGATCAAAATGGAGCCGCAGATCTGGTCTAAAGCAGTCTTCATATGGAGTTAAAGGTAAAAGAGGAAAGCTTAGTCATGGATGGATTACTACATGGGCCTGCCAGGCAAAGATCCACTAGAGAAGTCATATTTTTTCCAGTGTAATACAGTGCATACTTGCATACAGGCAACTATGCCTGGCAACTCTGGCAAACCTTGGGGGAGGGGGGATGTCAGCTCTTGCGGCAGGTAAGCACCACAGCGCCAGGCCAGATTTGATCAGTGCTTAAAGATCCACTCTACTGCTAAACTGATATCCGTTGTTTAGCCTGTACCAGGAAAGCCTGATACTTGATGTTGAGAAAATGGGGTCAGTCCAGATGAAAACTGCCAGGGCTGAATTTTGTTCCCAGTCCGACCATGTGTACAATATGACTGTTGTTTCTATGAAATGAGAGAACTGTGCAGTTGTGCAGGAATATGCAAAAGTAAATACATTGTTCAAATGATGTAATGCACTGATGATGTCACAGTTCAAATATTACTGTAGTTTCTGTGCTTAGTTTGTGACTTCACAGATCCTCACTGTTCTGAAGTATTAATGTGTTCCCTGACCATAATGTCACTTCAGATCAAAGGCAACAATGTTTGCTCTGTTACCTCACTGATTCACTGATGATGTCATCAGCTCTGATATGAAAGTGTATAAATAAAGGTGAAAGAAAAGATAACATCAGTAAGGCTGATGATGGCCACTTAAGAGGCAGCAAGTTGAGTTGCTGATCACCAAAGTTCCCGCTCTGAGATCAAACTCGTGCAACATCCGGCCCCGGGAAAAGCTGGCCTCCACTCGTTGCAACACCTGTCTGTCCTTATTACAGATATTGCTAACCCCCAAGTGGTCTCACCATGTTTCAAACGTGGAGTGTGGTTAAACCACACCATCAAACCATCAGCACCAAGACCTTTTTTTTTCCCCTGTGGACTTAATGGATATTTGCAAGCAAGCTCATACGCTCTTCAAGGTGCTGCAGCTGATCAGCAATCCTGCAAACTCAAGTAAGCTGTGAAGGTTTGTTTGATCATTGTTCAACCAGGCAAGTGCAGGACTTGTGTTCATGTTTGCAAATAAAAAAAAAGTGCTTCAAGAGAAAAGCTAAGCTCAGTTGGGTTGTTGTGTGACATGCTGCTGTCTGGTTGTTCATTAATGTGAATATCTATGAATGACTGAACAGTGACATTACTCATTTGATCAAACCTGGTTTAAAACAATTTTCTCAAGTTGTTTATGTAGATCTTTTAATGCAAAGAAACAAAATGAAATATGAAATATACATTTCCCTTGTGGTTTCCCATGTATGTGGTTTACAAAGCACATAGACTATATGTTGTAACAGAAAAAAAACATCCTTAATTATAACAATATTAATGCATTGCATTGCATGCAACTACACACCTCACAACATCTAGTTGCTACCAGAAAGAAGACCCCTTTGAAGACAAAGCCAAAGTGCAGCTAATGTTCAGCCATCGTGCGGTGAAAATGGGGACATCTACAATAGCTACATCTGTAGCTTATTTCAAGTGAGTCCCAGAATAATAAAACAGACTATATGTTTTCATGAGCTTGGGACCAAGGCCAAGAAAATAAAAATGTTATTCGAGTCCCAGGGTGAAAAGCTGCAGGAGGGGATTTCTCTCTGTTAGTAAAAGTATCAGCTGTTTTCTCCCAGCTTGTTAAAATAAAAACAAATGTATCCCCAAACTGCTTTTTATAACTCCAGGGGTAACTTTGAGGTAAATGCTAAAACACACAGACAAACACGCACATAAACCATTCTGTTTAAAACTCGCTTCTCCGAGCAACCGGTGCATCTCCAGATGCAGGGGCAGTATAGAGGAGCCCCGTTTCTAAATGGGGCTCCTCTATCCTGCAACAAGGAGTGGCAGGAACAATAAACACAACACAATAAACGGGCAGGCATTTGCATATCAACCATCCCCAAAACTAGCGCTGGCAGACCCAGACCCCTGAAGGATAGAGGCGCAAGAGTGAGAGACTAGAGGCGCGCACAGAAGAAGAAGAAAAGAGAGTGGAAGAGTGTCGGGGAGTTAAGGCGCGCACAGAAGAAGAAGAAAAGAGATGGAAGAGTGTCGGGGAGTCAAAAAACAGGCAGAGGGGTAAATCTGTGTGAAGAGACAGATAAACGAACATGTGTGTGCATACGCGGCTGTGCCACGAATCACTGTCATTTCAATAACTGAGTTCAAAAAGCAAACTTTTTTTCAAATTTAGTTCAAACATGCACTTTTAGCAACATTATTCAAATTATTCAAACATGCACTTGTACTCAGACACGTGTTAATTATAATTTTAGTGATAATGTCAATCGTTTTGCTAGTGACACCACCAAAAAACACGCAATCCCCCTTATTCTTCTCTCTTACCCTGCTCCTGTCTCGTTTCTCATTTTCTTCTCCTCTTCTGTGTCTACCTCTGTCTCTGTCTTGCCCTCACACACATGCAGAGCCCAAAAACACACAAACACCGGCGCTATCCCGAGGTTGATGGCTGTCACCTTTGTGTACTCAGCCTCTTTCAGGAGCCAGCAATGCAAATAACACCCTTATGAATATTCATGATGGATTTGAGATGGAAAGACAGAGTGAGGGAGAAAACAGGAGAAGGGAGAGGGAAGAAAGGGAGTTTTGACAGGGAAATTGAAGGGTAGGGAGGAGAGAAAGCAGAGGAAGAATCCTGTAGACAGACTGATAGCACAGACTGGATTAGGTGAATAAACAGAGATAGAGTGAGGGTTAAACAGAGAAAGAGAGGAGTTTTTGTCTGTGTGTGCGTCTGTGTTTGGTCATAGAGCATTAACCAGTTCACAATCTTTGACTGACAGTCTAGCTTTGCTGACTTTTCAAGGGAGTCATGGAGAGTAAAAAAGGTGATGATGCCAGAGAGCTAAATGTTCAGAGGAGGTATCTACTGTCCTTGAAACTGAGGTGTTTGGGAGTGACTCTCCTTAATGAAAGTTAAGCTCCATTCAAGCCTTAAAATAAGTATTTTAAAAAGCATTTGAAAAATTATGCTACTAAGAACTACAGGTCAAACATTCCAGCACCAAACTCCAGTTAATGCATTTTGGCACAGGTGACATTGTATTAAGAAGTAATCATAAAATAATGGAAAACAAGGTGTTCTCAGTCTACAATAAGAAAAAAAAAAATCCCATATATTAATGTTAATGTGTAACATGTAATGCACATTATCATTAGAATTGACAGAAACAGTTGGAATTAACAGTTTTGTCCCTTTTTCTTGCTGCTTTGTCATGCCTAGGAGGTGCGTTAAAAATGTCAAGGGTGCATACTCTTGTGGTTTAAAGTGTTTGAATATGTTGTTTTTCATTGTCTTTTCTTTTTTACAGTCTTTTTAAATTATTTTTGTCTATTATATATGTATATTATGTATATATATTATATATGTATGCATGGACATATGTATGGCTGCTGCAAACATCATTCAGATTTCTTTTTTTTGGACAACATTACAGTAACGGTTAGTTCGTATTAATCTGGTTGGGTTCCAGCAGCTGGGACACGTCACTGTCTGATTTAACTTGACAGTAGTGTCATGACATCTAGGCTGTTGCCGGATGGTCGTATCTGTTCCTCAGCACATTCTGCAAGGAGCAGTACTCACTGAGCCACTGTGCCACTGACTGGAGGCTCTACTCTGACATCCCAGACTCTGCAGGAATTTTACAGACTGGCTCCTGGCAGTAAGTATTAGATCATTGTATAAGAGAGAAAAGCAAAGTGATTTTACACGCCCCCCACATACAGTGTGTGTGATCTAATAGCCACTTTCTGTAACACTCACAGATTATGGTAAGTCTATACATCTACATTCTTTTCAAACATGACAATGATTAGCCACGTGTATGTGCATGTATTTGTATTCACTCAAAATGATGTGCGTGTGCGACTCTGGGTGTGTGTGAATATGCCTCTGTGCTACCATGATCCCTCATATTATTCCCTATCACAAAGTATTAAGCTTTTTATAGCAGTGACCTCTTGAACTTGCTTCAATGTCAGGCCCCAATTTTTTTATCAATCCCTGCACTTTCACATCAGTGACTACAGAGATTGCTGTCTGTAGAGAACCACCATCAAATAAGCCTTTAATGTAATAATTGAGAATTTTAAGGCGCACAAGAGTACAGTAATAGTCGGCAAAATATGACAGGATGAATGAAACGGAATCCAACATTTCACACTGTGCAGGTACAGAGAGTCTGGTATAGCTCCTTCATACGGTAGGCAGAGGTATGATGTATCGCATTATTGAGTTAATTCAAGCCCAACATCACATGCAATGTTTTCTGAAAATGGGCACTTGCATGCAAAGTAATTTCAATCAAATCCATATGAGGTGCTCCTTTGGAACAAAATAACTTTCCCTGTTCCTCGTCCATGAACAATTTGCAGCTGAAAATGGATGGGCATCTACAAGCCACAGGAGTGTCTCAACTGCTGAGGCCTCTAAGCCATGCATAGAATTACCAGATCTCCAGAGCTCTCAAGCCCTGTTTTCATTCTCTGCATCCAAGCGACTTGCTCGCCACTCCAGGTAATGAAAACGAAAAAGTAGAAAGCAGGGTTTTATTTTTCCACCGGGGAAGTATTGTGTTCCTTTATCTTCCACCTTATGGCACAATACCCTTGATGAAACAACTCCCTCACAGTACCTTAACCTTTCCAGGTCTCCAGGTCCCTTCCCGATCACACTGGTGTGCCTTCAAATGATGTCAGCTGTTCCAGTATAGTATGTCACAGTGAACAAGTCATGTATGTTACGTTGTGCTGAAAAAAGATGCCCAACATTGGCAGGGAAAACATTTTTTAAAGGCAAAATCAAAAGTATTCACAGAAAGCCTAAATACCACAAGACTGCTAAGGGTTAGAACTGCAATAAACAATTTTTAACAGATGGAGGGTAAAAAGGCTTCACTGTAAAACAAACTCAAAGCCATTAACCTTAAAAACCTTAAAAAAAGTTCAAACTTAGTCACTCAGCAGTATCACATACTTATTACTTTTTTCTGTTTGATTCTTCTTACTGTCTTTCTCAGCCCCTTTATTACTATATCACAGTCATTCTTACATACAAACTTTGGTCGCTGGTTAGCCATTTGTGCAGGTAGACTAACAAAAAGAAATATGACAGTGAAGTTATTATGGGGAATTGCTCTGCCTGCTTCAGGCATATTCTGATATTCAGTTAGTATACAATGGTATTTCTTACGCAGTATGGAGTATGGATGAATGTTAAAGAAACTGGTAAGTGGTAATTTTATGAGAATAATAGAGCTGCAAAAGTACACCGGGCTGGAGAGATGTATATATGCGCGTGCGAGTACATGCTGTGTTGAGTCCAATTTCATGGCTAGGGTGATCATTTAGAGTGCTGCTTCTGTAGAAGCAGAGGCTGAAATGGAGAGTGGACAAAGAAATCCGAGGAATGTGAAAAATTTCTTTTAGAGAACATGATAAATAGAAAAAGAAAGTGCCAGACATAAAATGTGACAATGACACAGAGATACTGTACTGAAAAAGACAAAGGAGACTGACCTCGGTACAGTCAAACATTACATTAATTTATTTTATTATTTTTACATTAATTTTACAATATGGGCCTTTTAGTTTACTCATAATTAAGCTTCACATTGACTGGATGGGAACACCGATATAACAAATCTTCCAGATTGTTTCTCTGGTACACCATGCTTATATGGATGGTAGCAGACTAGCATTTCTAATCAGTGTCATATAGTTTTTTTATATCATTTACTCAGTGTGTTGTTTGTTTAGTAATAATCAGGTTAACCATCTCATATCTATCCACTGTGCAGTTCTGCTTTCATAAGAGGCAAACCTGACTCATTTTGACAAACTAAGACTGTCAGATTTGGCCATGTGTATTTTTCTATCACCCATTCATTAGCTTTGGAGTTACAACAACTCAGTTTAAAAGTAAATTATCATCCTACCAACAGTATATTCCATAGTGTAACATGAAACACTCATACAGTAATGGTTTGGCATGAATGGCATGCTTTTCTTTACATTAGCAACATTTGCAGTTCATATTTTAGTGGAGATATAGCGCTACAAAGAGAAACTAAAGAACAAAAACAACTCATTCAACACTATCAGTCACTTCATGAATAGAATACTTTCCAATTTGTTGGTGGTGTGTGGGTTTTCTTTTTTTTTTTTTTTTTTGCTAACACCCTGGAAGCTTATTTATTGGCTTCATCCCAGCTGAAAGAAATGCATCTAATTTTCGTTTTATGTTTTGTGCCTTTTCAAGACTGCATAAAATGCATTTGTCAGTTGGAGGGGTTCAACACAAAGAGCAGCAGAGAAACAAGGACACTGAGACATAAACAAGCATAAAGAGAGAAGCGAGAACAGACTGAACCAGAGAGACAAACAGAAACAATGAGAATCGCATCATCACACGATGGCTCGACATGAATAACATTTTTACACTCCCAGAAGAACCATATGACATTTAGGCACACACTCACACGTGACAAACATAACATGCAAATTAATAGAATAGATGCACAAAAGCAGATGAGCGCAAAGGCAAGCAATCATAAAAAGCATATGCAATGGTGTGTCTTAAAGCCACATATACACTCGAACACAGTCAAAAGAAAGAATTGATTCTGCCTTCTTGCTGGTGAAAGGGCATTTGAGGTGAAATCAATGGTGGAGCTTTGTGGAATAAAGGCATTCTGGGCATACTGTGTGTGTGTGTGTGTGTGTGTGTGTGTGTAGTGACACAGAGGGGAAAGAGTGTGTATGTGTGAGGTGTAACCACCAGAGAGGACTAGCTGGTCCTTAGAAGTACATCTCCCCTCTGATCCTAGGAAAAATCCATAAATCCCTGAACACACGCTCTCTTTTTCATACACACACACACAGACAGACAAACACACACAGAAATAAAGAATGGGACAATAAATACAGGCTGCATGCAGGTTCACATACCAATAACAAAGGACTATTATAATACTAGTCGAACAAAAACTGATAGTGAGAGAAAAGGGAGAAAAATGAAGGAGGAGGGGGGGAGACACGAGCAGACAGAAAAACTTATTTGCCTTTTGATAATTGCTGTCTCAATCTGTCTCTATCTATATCTCACACAACTATGCACGCGGCATTTATCCCCTCATCAGTAATCATCGGGCTAATTAACTAACCAAACAACGATAGCACACAGTTCAAGACGATCGCTTTTTAAAGAGGGAGATGCTAATCACTTTGACCCTCAATCTGTCAACATTCCCACTGTTGAAAAATGCTCAAATGCTAAACATAGATTCAAAGCATCAAGGGTTTTCAACAGATTTAAAACATCATATTAAATTCTTTTGGCTGAATGCCCACTCAACTGGAGATGCACAGAACAGTTATTCATCATCGAGTTTTGACCTCTTTTCCATCTTTTGAAATTGAAAGTTATGGTGGGCCGAGTAGTGAGCTGAGACACTAATTAATTTGTGTCATCTGTTTTACTTTCAAGGAGGAGTTTTCTGCTGTATTGATTTTGGAATTAACACAACAAAAAGGAAAGCTCTAGACGGGCACTTATAGTAAATGCCATATCATGGAAGTTTCTGTAGAAAAATACAAATGATAAACAACTAAATAAATACTGATAAATGGCCTACATAAGCAAATGAGACCAACAATTAAAACACTGGCTATTTCTGTTAGTTTCTAATAGTCATTCTTACCGCCCACCACAACGGTCAGGTTTTATGCAAATTCAGATGAAACAGACCCATGATTTGCTCCGGCTGAGTTCAAATTGCTTCAGCCGCTAACTGAAGGTCCGTCTCCAAAGTGGTCTCCTTGAAGCGGGGTAGTGAAGCAGAAGAAACTACCTAATGTTAGGTTAAACTCTACCGCCTTGAGCACAGGGGCAGTGAAAAACAACAGAAAATGAAAAGGTCCACAGAGCTGCTTTAACAATTGTAGGACTCAGAAGTCTACCTGAACCCATCCATCTATTTTCTATACCTGCTTTATCCTGACAACACAGGGTCACAGGGGGTGCTGGAGCCTATCTCAGCTATCTTGGGGTACACCCTGGACTGGACGCCAGTTGCTGCTTCATTACTGACAGCAGCGTAGTTTACTGCTGAAGTACTGTTAAGTATTTAGTGTGAAGTTTAGTCCTTTTCCATTCTACAGACAGCTGACAAATAAAAGGAAAAACAAATATAAAGCATCTCGGTAAGGTCTTGGACCACCATGTGCCACCAGAACAGCTTCAAATGCTCTTTGGCATTGATTCTCCAAGTGTCTGACCTCTACTGGAGGGATGACCACCATCCTGCCAAATGATATTACGTCATTTGGTGTTTTGGTGACAGCAGTACAGAGCGCTATCTGACACATTGCTCCAAAATCTTTTATGGGGATTCAATTGGGTTGAACCCTCCCATTTTTCCATTTAATTTGTCACCCATAAGTTGTTGACAGGTTGACAGGGATGTAATTTGGAAGTCTGTAAGGTTGTGTAACCAACCATGATGTCATCCTGTGTTGTTGAGTATATAATGATAAAGCATAAAAAAGTCCTGTCCTTTGACACAGGGACACAGTGGAAGATATGTCTATCATGTTTGTGGAGCAAGCGGAATAAGTATAGGATGAACTGAGTAGCAGCATCAAGCAGCATAAGCCTACAATCAGTAGAAAAGGAAATTACTTTGAAGACAATGGATGTGCAGGTTGCTAGGACTCTTAGATAGTTTACTGTGAAAAACACAGCAGCACCGGTCTATCTGGTTTGATACTTGGCCAATGTCTCCTTGTTCTGTCACCTTTAAAGATGCTCTACTTGATAATATGCCTCTTAGAAGTGAGGAGAGGAAAGGAGGTTGTGTTTTATAGTGGATGTAACATAATAAAAAATAAATAAAAAATAGGACAATTTGTTTGACTAATTACATTTTCTTTAAAAAAAGAAAAACCTAGTTAAAATCTTTGTGAATGACTGGAAAAGCACAAAAACATCTTTACTCTAGTATTTCTTAATTAACCAAAGGTCTCCCTGTTTCATAATATCTTTTTTTTCCTTTCAAAATAAATCTTGGCTTGGGCACAAAGACGGGGGGTGGTCCATTTAAGTTTGGCCCATTATCTCGGGGTTCTTATTAATATCTAGGCTTCAGTACCAGTGTCAAAAACCAATTAGAAACTCATCTAGCATATGTCTCATATGTCTGTTGTGTTCTTTCAGCCATAAACATGTTTAATTGTCTATCAGTATCATTTTCATTCAGTCACACTCTGTGACACTAGCAATAAATCTATAATATGTCTTGGAGCAGCAGACATGCAATTACTGTGCATCGGGTAAAGACAAAAACTTATTTTCTCTTAGTTTGAAGCAGTGTTTTTGCTTTCACCTGTTATTAAACTTTTATCTTATTGTCATGTCTTATTCTATGGAGTGACATGAATGACTAACAAAGGAGTGTAGTCATAGGTTTACAGAGAAATAATCGACTCACAAGTACATTCAGTTGTGTGTGAAAAATGAAGGTCAGGGGTAACAAGGAAGTGTGTGCTGCCTTGACTCTTCCAACACCAACCAGCATTTTGGAAGAGCTCTGGAGTGGGCAAAAGGTACATGTGAAGGAAATGTGGCTTTTTTTCTCCTTTGTTCCCTTTTTCATTCCATTTACCTCCCCTTTTTCTGTCTCAATCGGTCTCTCTCGCTCGTCCTCCCTGTGTGTCCCTCCATCTCTTCAGCAGTTTATCATAATCACATCACCTCAGTGTGATGGAGCACACTTAAGGCTTATTATGTGTCTCACACACACACGCACGCACTCACACACAGTAATGAGATCCACTTAAGCCTTATTACATGTCTGACTGTGCTTCTAACATGGGAGATTATCCATGGGACTGTATGCTGGGGCGGAGGGCAAGAGCTGCAGGTAGGTTGAGAACATGCACGCGCACACACAGACACATAAAAACTCTGCAAAGAAAGATATGGACATATCCAAAATGAGAACATAACACTGAAAAAATGTCATAGTGTAAGAGAAGAGACCTACAGAAATTTTGAAAAAGAAGCTCAGGGAAGAAAAGGATGACACACACACACACAAACACAGCAGGAGGATTGTACTATAAAGACAGGGACAACGTGTCTGTAGGGGGAACCAAAGAGGCCACCTCGTCACTTCTATATGTGTGTGTGCTTGATTTGACACACACACACACACACACATACGTCCACACACGTAATAGGTGTACAGCGTGTGTATGTACATGGCAGAGAGAAATAGTTTGCGCAGGATGCCGGTAGAGTATTTATGTGTGTGAATTTTGTCAGCAGGTAGTGGGACAAGGTGGAGTGCAGTCTAGCCACTTGTTCTTTTCCTCCAGTGTCCTCAGGTGACCTCACAAAGACATACACAACTGTAATCCTGTTGATAATATTGCTTTTTTTCATGATCTAATATCTAAGATAACTTGTGACAAATAAGCAATAAATATCATGTTAAAAGGTCAAATCAGGGAGTTTTACTACTTAGTATAGTGTCTCACATCTGTTTACTTGCAATCTAACTATAAATGGACAGAGCCTCTGTCTGTCTGTCGATTATCTTGACAACCAGTCATCCGATCCATTTCATACTTCAGAGTTGTATTGCTGAGGACCCACAGAGGTGCAGCGTCTAATGTGAAGTTGTTTGGATGAGTGGTTCTGGAGAAAGCTGCAAGAAGAAATACTGAAGGCCAAGCAATCAGCCCGTTACGAATGCCTTGAATGGGCACTGTGCTAGTTGTATTCAAACCCTCATTGCAAAGGATCACCTTCCCTACAAGTGTTAGTACAAGCATTTCCCGTATCCATAACATATGTCTTCAGTGCAACAGAGAATGAAATCACTCATCATTTACACGTGCAATCACATTGCTTTTACTCATTTTAAATGAAATAACTTGTGCTTGTGGCTCATATAAGTGCTTTTTAGATGCAATGCTCTGCAATAAATGCATGTGTGCAAGAACACAGCAATTTAAAAAGGCCCTGAAAATCCACTATTAACCTATAAGTGATCACACACACAAAATTGAAGGCCTCTAATTTTCAGCCAGTTTATGACCTCTTTTCAGGTCACAGTGAAAGTGACATATCTTAATATTATAATTTATTAATACTGAATGTAGTATAAAAGACAGTCACATGTAAAAAATGTATCATTCTGAAAATCTGACATTTGACCTTTATTTGTGTGACTATGTAATTTGTTACATCTAACAAAATTAGATGCAAAGACACATTATTATCTAAGTATTATTGTATTATCATGAAGAAAACGCATCGACTGAAATATTTCCAAATACTTTTTGCTGGACAAATGTGCAGCTTTCATTATGCAAAACTGATTCATCTGACATTTTGTGCAAATGATCTGAAAAAATATTTAAGCCTCATTTGGTTGATGCGCCAATTCCAGGTTTCCTATGAATGAATGAAGAGAATGAAACACTGAAAAACATATTCAAAGTTGGTCAAAGTTGCTATCTAAAATGTTCCCAATACTTCTAACCTCCGAGGAGTATATTTTGATAGGACTGCTATATACGCTCATGGTGTTGTGTGATGGGATGTTCTTTCGATAGAATGATAAATTTGCACATCTGTCATTTGTCAGCCTGAAATCCCTGAAGTCAGTGAAATGATGAGGCAGAGATGGAATGCAGATATGCATGCTTGGTCTAGATCAGGGGTTATAAACTTATTTTTTAGCCATCGAACCAAAAAGAAATGTGTTTCTTGGGATACAACTGCATGAAAACATATTGCTGCTTATGTGGGAAACCATGTAGGTGACCTCTTAAAGCACACCTGAGAGCCATGTTTGGTACCACCCTTCAGTTTGAGAAACCTGCATCTTGTCTAATTTTATGCCTCTTCTTTCATTTGCCTGTCTCTCTAACCTTCAGTCCCTTTCAGTCACCCTTTTCCTCTCTTGCCTCTCATTTTCTGTGTTTTCTTCTCTCCTTGGATCAGTCATGAATATTCATGAGGTTGTTATTTGCATTGCTGGCTCCTGAAAGAGGCAGCGTACACAAAAGTGACAGCCATCTACTTCGGGAGGCGGTGGTGTTGAGAGAGCAGATGAGGAGTAAAGGAATAAGTGGATATGATAGAAAAAGGAATCAGAGAGAGAAATCGAACATAAGAGAGACAAAAATAGAGCACAATACCAAACAAAAGCAAAACCAGACAAATTCTGTGAAACCATTTGTGTCTCACCTCAGTGTAAACTGTTCCGTGTTGGAATCTGTCTTCATATAGATGCCAAACGCCACCGTCTTGCCAAGCCGAACCGGGCTGGGTGGCACCAGAACCTCCACATTTTCATCCAGTCTCAACCTTTCTCCTTTGGCAGAAACTGGGCCCATGGTCATTACCACAGAGCCAGCTTTCAGCATGTCCTGAAGACCCCCATCCATTGAAGGGGTCCACTGTCCACCGGGGCCCATGCCCAGGCCTCCAAGGGGCCCGACGTTTGCACTCTGACCCCTCCATGGCTCGTTCACAGTGGGGGGACACTCTTGACCTGCCCCTTCCACTGGTATAATTGAGTAATACACATCCAGTGATGGTAGAGTCACTTCAGGAGGTCTTTTTCTCACTTGTGGTGGTGTAAACCAAGCTGGGGGAATCTCCAGACGGACAACGCAGATGCCAGATGGTCCCACAAGACGACAGCCTGCTGAGGGTGCTGCTTCACTGGTGTCACGGATGGCCAAGGCTCTCACACATGGGAGGAGGGCTGGAGGAGGCGGGTCAGGTTCATCCCAACGTCGCCCCACCAGGTAAAACAGTACCTGAGGACAAAACCAATAAATATCATGAATGTCAAAATGGGTACATCGGTGGATGGACAGCTAGCCATCAAAAAATCTTTAAAATGACTGTAATCAATATTAACAATAGATCAACGTACTCTGTAATATAGATAAACCCTAAGAGAATTATCACCACACTGCAGCCTGTCAGCTCTAAAGGGTGTTTTATATAAAGAATGGATTCATTTTGACCTCCTCTGACAGTCGCTAACAAGCTTCAAGTAGTCAATAATGATTATATAATGAATGAATACATTAGCAAATGTTAAAGGGTGAGAGATAAGATCCTTTGATAACCTTTGCATGCGAACATTATTGTGTATTGGATTGCCATATTAAGTACACATGAACCTTATTTTATTGCATTTTAACATAAAGGCTCAATGAAGATAAAAATGGAAACATTTAAACTGCCAATACCTGTATCCATGGCCGTGTTGACCCCACTTTGGGCACCACCACTTGACCTTTGACCTTCCAGTTCAGAGTCACCTGGTTGGTGGTCAGCAGCAGGTGCGGTGACGGACCCTGAAGCAGCTCCACTGGGATTGGCTGCTCAATACTCAGGTTTCCGTAGCTGCAATTGACGCTTGGCAGGGATTGTGGGGCAGAGACACCCGGCTCCAGCTGGTGGAGGAAGAAGGGCTCAGTCCGCGACGATAGGCTGCCGTTTCGCATAACGTCCTGATTGGCCTCCCGCAGGAAGAATGTGGAGTCGGCCCCGCTTAGTTGGCATTGGACGGGGAGGTAGGTGGGGAGAGAGGAGGAAAAACGGGGCTGGGACATGTCCGGCCCTCCTCCTGGTCCAACTCCTGCAGCTCCTCCTTGACTGTCAGACACTGAGGAAAGATAAGTGAAGAGAGGGAAGCAGGAGAGGGAAAAACAGAAACAACAGAAAGATGATGGAGAAGGATAGGAAGGGGAAAAAATAGAGGAAAAGGATTAACTGAATTATAATTATAAAAACATCCCTTTCATGAAAACATAATTAATGCAATGCCTGGCTAAAACGTGCAACGCTTACAGTGTAATTTGTTACTGAAATCCAAAGCAGCTAATCATCTATTAAAGACATTTCAACAAACAGTGTGAAAATCCGGGATTCGTTGAACTGTGAAATGCATTTTTATTGTACACACACACTGATGTAAACAAATGCACACATCTATCAGCTTTTTCACATAAATTCACAAATGCATTACAACCTTCTGACACAACACACACCACAGTGCAAGGTGTTTAACCATTTCTCTACAAGGAGAAATGAGGATACACACATTAGCTCTCAGTTGCAGTTGTATACAAGAGTGATAGACTCAGCATCACACGGAGATCTACATTAATGTATCCCTTCTTTTTTTTTATCCCCTTTCGAAAAGCATTGCACCAGCATATATCAAAAATGACATCTTGCTCTTTGACAGTATATTTCCATATATTTACATTCGGTTTTTATTCATTTCCCAGTGTATTTACCAGAAATTTCACAAAGATAGGGAATTTGGGATTACCAGGGTTTCTCATTTCCAGAGAGGACAAAGGGGTTACAGTGACTGTGCTGTGATGGGAGAGAGTTTTGATCCCTACCCTTTATCCTCCATCACTCAGAATTAGTTTTTCATCCACTGTTTGGCTTGTCAGCATTATATTGTGCAATGCACTGAACTAAGAAATAGATCACTTACTGTAAACTATTTGAATAGTTTAAGCTTTGAAGAGTGTTAAGCTTAGCAAACGCGAGTCACAGTTATATTATATTATAGTTCACTAAAGTTTAGGGGACTACGAGAGTTTAGGAGGACTTTATGCACTTCAGTCCTGAAAACTTAGTTTCTTAATTGGCTCTTTACTATGAGTGACTTGATCCTATATAAACACAGTATATTCTGCTAACAGTTTGGGATATTTAACATCCAAGATTTCTGTATTTCTTTTTATCTTTGTGCTCTTCCTACTGGTTTGAAGTGGACAGGGCTCACTTGGATAAAGGTGATGTCACTGTCACACTTAAATAATAAATACATAAAGGACAATTATTTGTTTGTTTTACTTTTCTATTGTTGCTTATATAATCATGAATATTTAATGTTACAAAGAAAGACTTAAAAATTGAAGCCGTGCTCAGGGGATTTGAAAAGCTGAACATTACCAAAGTGCCTTACATCATTCATCTGTGCATTCTTCAACACAACACTGCTGAGAAGCTGAGAAGCTGAGAAGCTGAGCTCTTGCTGGTTAGTTATACAACCATTTGTTTCTACAGTCTGCAAGTTATCAAAAGTGGTTAACAGGCTTGCAACCAACTTTTTTGTCTACACATTTATGGAGATTTGACATGTGCTAATCGGTGTGTTGAACTTTGTATGAAAATGGCAGCCACCATTCAGAGAAATAGGAATGCTTTGGAAAAGCGTTTACAAAATATGTGACATGGCTAAAAAATGCCACAGATAAAGGTGCAGTTTTCTATATAAAAATACATGGATAGATTTCCATTTTAACAGGAAAAAAGGAAACGGTGCTGGCACATACAAAACACACACATTCTGAAGTGGGTTTGTGGGGAAATGTGTGTGTGTGTCTGTGTGTGTCCTTATGTGCTAGGGTAGCGGAGTGTGAAAATATAATGAGGGTGGGACAGCGTAGCGCTGTCTGGGGCAAGTCATACTGAGGCAACTTCACAAAAAAATAATAGCAGAGATACTTCGGTGCAACATGAATAAGCAGGCTGGTTTGGTTATGGTGCGTGGGCACTTAAGGATACATTTAGAGTGAGAAAGACAGGCAGGGAGAAAAGGGGAGAGAGGGAGACAGAGAGAGGGAGGAGAGGGAGGGAAAGGGATGATGTGGAAAGAGAAACACAGTGAGACAATAGAATAAAAGAAAGAAGGGTGAAACAGGATGGAAGAAACCAAAATGAGCGCAACGAAAATGGAAAAAGGGGGCAGTATGGAAAAGAAATTGCACAGATACTATAGTGGGATGGATTGGAGACACGTTTTATGTTACGCAGGATGATGTCACTACAAATGACACCAACTTGTCTCCCCTCAAATCTGAAGAGCCCAAGCAAACTTTCTGAATAGATGGATATGTCCCCCTGCATTAACAGTGTGTACTGTACCATGTCAATAAAGCTTTGGAGTGAAAGTTGAGATGGCTGCTGTCAAGAAAACAAACAAACAAACAAAACAAAACTGAGGACAAAAGAAAATCAAGAATTTCTATGTTAAAAAATGATCATTATGCAGAGTTTCATGTTAGGTGAGAGGCTTTGCACCTCCATTTATTGGTGAAGCAAACTTTTTTTGGGTCATGAGAGGACGTCTGGAAATTAAAATTTGTATTTAATATTAATAGTAGGCTAAAATATATAGCTTCTATGTCTTGATCTATGCTTTAATACAATAAAGGAACCAATAAATGATCAGTTAGTGCCAAACTTCATGTTGCATTAGTGACCAACATTATGCACATTTATGCCAGCAGCATGGGGGTCACAGAAGGCTACGGCTTCATGTATCATCCATAATGGTAGGTCGAGAGTCACATGCAAAAAAGGCTGGTTGAAATGTAGCCAGACTAAATACTGAAATGTCGTTTGTAATCATCCACCATTGACTGGCAGATGGGTCATGTGGTCAGAACACATCAGCACATTTGCCCTTTTTTTTAAAATTCTTCCTCATTATTATTAGTGTCCTTGAGGTGCATGGCCCTGCATGTGTGTCTGTGTGTGTGTGCCCACAGGAGTCGTATGAAGCATATGTCCCAGTCCTGTACAGGGACCTTGAACAGCTGACACACACACACACACACACACACACACAGAAAATCACACACGCACATGCAGAGCTCTCTCATGCAGGCAAAAGTTGACCCTTGGATAGAGTCATTAACATTGTAAGAACTATCAGAAACAAACAGGAAAAAACATGCTCCCTTTATCTCAGGTCATACTTCTTATTATGATGGTTTTTAAACAGATCAGTAGAACATTTTGTTTCATCTTTTATCAGCTTACTGCTGCTGTTGACCCTTGGTGCCCCTGTCATGTTAGTAATGAGATAATGTAAGCCTCTACTATGACTGTTGTTCATTTCTGGACAGCATCATTGTGACCTTAAATAAAAAGGTATGTAAATGCATCTGTTAGAACTTTTTATCTTCTGTGAGGACACGTCATTATGACCCTAATTTCTCAGCTCAATAGGTGGCGCTCTACTACAAGTCGGGGTTGGTCCTTTGAAATCTGGCACCCAAACACTGGTATGCCATTGGCTACCATTAAACCTGGCATGGTCCAGATTCCTTGGCATCATTATATTGGCAACCACCAGCCACAACAGGAGTCCATTCCCGCTGTGTCCTGCTGCACAGTGAGTCTGTGTGTGTGTACAAATGTTTCAAAGTGCCTGTGTGTGTGGATTTATGAGTGTTCTGGTGGGTCCCTGTGTGTTAATATGACATTCAAAGGTGCATGCGTGTATATATGCACACTTTAATATATATTATCATGGCTCATGGATCAAGTATACTGTATTTATACGCATGAATGTGTGCGTGTGTCTTTATATGTGTGTGGAAAATTGGACAGGAATAAAGCCAGATGTACAGAGATTTGACAAGGCCAATCTGTGATCCTTCTTCCCCCCCAAAAAGTGCCCATCCTGCTCTATTTCCAAGAGTAGACACACATACACACACACACACACACACACACACACACACAGCCAATAATCAAAACACAGTGGAGCGTGTAGGACAGGAAGGAAGAAAAGAAAGACAGAGAGAAGCAAAGCAAGATGGGTATGAAAGAAAAAGAGAGATACCTAGATGTGATAATGGTATCAGAGCTGCTTGATATTGTGTTGGTTAAATATTGACTCAAGATTTTTATGTTTAATTAGAGACAGGCAGACAAACACATACACGCGATTAAGGGTATCTTTCAAATCAGCATGTTTTAGGTATCTGTCTGCCAGTGTGTGTGTGTGTGTGTGTGTGTGAGAGAGTGAGAGAGAGAGAGAGAGAGAGAGAGAGAGAGTGAGAGAGAGAGCGTTCATTCACACGAATCCGACAAACTCAATGAAAGACTGGGCTGTTGTGGCAACATTGTGTGTGACAGCAAACTGTTATGCCAACAAAAACATGGATTTGAAAAACAAACATATTTACACCCACATAATCGATAGCTTTAACTTGCACACTTTCAGCTCCATTTTCAAGAGGTGCTACTTTGGCAAAGTCCAGGGTTTTCACGCTTTGCCAAAGCAGAAGTTGCCAAAATACTCCTTAATGTATGACAATCATCAACAAACTACTTCTCCCTCCACTCTCTGCTCCCCTACATCTGTTTTCTCCTTTATGCCAGTCTTTGTATTTTTCTTGCTTGGGTTGTTTTGTCCCTTACTTGAACAAAAAAAAAAAATCTTTGGGATAACTATTGAGCAAAGCCAATCAGAGAAATGCAAGTAAAATATTTAAGTGTTTTTCTGCAGTAAATCTGTGAAATGTTAAAGTACAACAGAATCTCTAAAATTGACAAGCGTTTTGATGAAAAGGCATCAAAACATCAGTTTACTTTTGCGTCATTCAAAGCTTTTTATCAACAGAAGCAAATTGCCCACACCCCTCCTGGCCTTTCCCAGAAAAAAATACAGTGCAGACACAGGACAGCAAAGAAAAATCCATCATGGGAGAATTTCCTGGAAAGAATGAACTGCATTGATCACACAGATGGCACGCTATCTGAGAGGAAAGACGGAGAGAGATGGGAAGAGTGAGCGTGATACAGACGGATGCAGGGAGATATATAGACAGAGATGGTGTGAGAAGTGGAAGAAAGGCAGGAAAGAGTGGCGGGGAGGAGAGATAATAGGGTGAAAGAGGATGAAGAGGATGAGAGAGGGATGAGGTTTCTATTTCGGAGCAGAGCATTCATCACAAGCATAGAGTTTATTTTGGTGGTCTCTCTATCTCTCTTCTCTCTCTGCCCCTCTCTCTCTCTCCTCTCTCTCTGTCTGTCTCTCCCATCCTGCACCATCTCTCCTTGCTGTTGTTAATTTTTTAAAATGTTAAAAGGGGAACTCCAGTATACTTCACGCAAAGATCACTTGACTAGTCATAGTAAGCACTGCCCAGGTTGTGAAAACAGTTGTATAAAGTCTTCTGTGGCCCCAGAGGAATGTCAGACTTGTTTTTAAAAAATAACCACCGTTGATGTCAAAATGATACCATCACGGCTGTCTGGTCCTAATTATTGAGAGCCTGCATCACAAAATGGGGGTTATGGGAAATGTAGGATCCAGATTTTCTGGTGCTTTAGTCAACTGAGGTAATTATATACCTTATCCTTTCTTCTTAACCACTCTTTTTCAATCTTTACCCAAAACTAGATTGCTGGGGGACCACTATAAACACTAAAGTTCAATCATTTCTTCACTTTTGGGGTCAGGCAAGTCACCTGCTGTCACTCCTGATATGATAAAATATTAGAACGCAGCACCTATCGCTTATAATTTACTGGGGACATGTGGGTGACTTTGGTGGTATCTAATTTAGAAGTTCACTCCCTGATTTAATTACAGTGGTTCCAAACAGACCTGTACGCTGTTAATGTCTTCAACTCAGCCATGAACTGTGGCATGCTTCTAACCAGTCTCCTAACAGTTTTCTCTATTTCTGGTGTAACACACAACAATTTGCAGATAGACAGATGGATGTCAATTAGGGGCTGGAGAAAGTAACACCTTCCGATATTACGAAACTCGGTGCAACAGCCCTGCAAGAAAATTGCAACAAGAAAACTTGTAAAGGGTACAGATTTGTTGAGAGCATGGCAGAGAGGTGTTGATGCAGCTCAGATATTTTTTTTGAGGTTGTGATATCGATGCATTGTATATAGCTGTAAGGTGTTCCTTATATTTTGTCCATCTAAAATGATGCATGTCTGTTTCGTGACCTCTGTTCCTCCTTGTTGATGCAATTTGTCTGTGTTCGGTGTGCGTTGTCATGATTTGTTTGTTGTCAAGACTGTCGCCGCTGGCATCTTAAACAACTTTTTTGGACCTATTCTTCAAACAGAAGATTTGTCCTCTTTCAAGTTGTCTTAGTTGTTAAAAACTCACATATCAAAGTGATGACTGCCAGACCTCTTTAATCACTGATTAATGCTGCTCATCGGAATTCGTCCAAACATGACAAAACTTTGTGGCACTTTTGTGTAATAGTGATTAAGTTACCTCCGAGTTTGTCCTTGTACGTGGAGTGTTTACAGAATTTTGTGTAACCCCGGTAGAATAATCCCCAATACTCTCAGACACATGCACACACCACTTGTTGATTGATGTCCCTGTCACTGGGTCAGTGGAGTCACATTTCCCCAGATATGGTCTGACTACCATCTCTCTCCTCTGGCACCGACCCCCTCCACCCCACTTGCATGGACCTAATATTCCCCTTTCTCTTTCTATCTGTCTGCTTCTTTTTCTCAATTTCATCCTCTATACCTCCTTATATTAGCTTTCCTCCCATCTGTTTGTCTTTAGCCTCTCTGTCCCACCCGTCCTATTTTACTCCATCTTTGTCATTACACCTTTCAAAGGTCTAATTTAATGGGCAGACAGGGACACATGTCATAGCTTAAAATTTCATTTCACTTCTTGAACATAAGAGAAGGAGACGGAGACAGGGTCAGAAATGTCTGTGAGATGAATGTCTCATTTGTTCCCACTTTTCACCAACAATGGCAGCAGACTAGTAAGTCTATCAGGAAGAAGAGTTCTCTCAGAAATTGGCAAAAACTATCACTGTAGATAGCGAACTAACATTTACTGTATTCACTTGCAGTTAATATCAACCTCTGGCAAGATTCATTGCATCTTTGATTACTAATGTTACCCCACATCAGTCAGCCATCTTTAGTGTGTGTTTCACAGCTTTGTTTGTTTTTGGCCACATTTACTGTACTGTAAGTCAAACATATCACTTACACTTTCTTAACAAACATTGTTCAGGTCAGGATGTTAAGCTCCAAATGATTACTTATAGTATACACAATGCACTGACTGTTTTCATTGGTAAATACCTAGATTTATAGTGGCCTCTGCAGTTTCCAGTAGACAGTAGTAGATGTATAATTCCATATATGATTGATGATGATGTTCTCTGTACATGTGGCATCTATTGCACGTCTGTCCGTCCCAGGGAGAGGGATCCCTCATCTGTGGCTCTTCCTCAGGTTTCTTCTTTTTCCCATAAAGGGTTTTTTGAAGTTTTTCCTGACCTCGGTTCGAGGGTCTAAGGACAGAGGGTGTCACACTGTACTGTACAGATTGTAAAGCCCTCCGAGGCAAACGATGTTTGTGATTTTGGGCTTTAAATAAATAAAATTTGTAAATTTGATTTGACGTCTCTCCCAAAAGTTAAACTAAAATATACTTTGCCATTCCACCTTTCTCTCCTTTGCCATTACAGTTTGTCCCTCTCTCAATATTTACCTCTTTTCCATTACCCAAACTCCCTTCTCTCCAATTTCCTTATCACTTTCCCTCACTCTGTCCATCCATTGCATTTCCAGTCCTCCTTGAGGAGTAGGAGAAAGAGGGTGAAATTAACTGAGTGGAAAGGATAAGATGGTGGGATGGAGGACTTTGGGAGCTGCGGATGTGAATTTTGTGACTGATTCATGTCAAAGTGTGTGCACGTGAGTGTGTGTGTGTGTGTGTGCAATGTGTGTGTGTGTGCGTGTAGAGGGTCATTGAGCTCTGTCTAGCAGAGTGCGTGTGCATGTGTATGTTTCTGACCACAGATGCAGGGAAGTGTGAAGAGCAATTTCAAATGGTCACCATACCACTGAGAGAGACAGAGGCAGAGGTAGAAAAAGGAAAGAACTCTCACAAAGGAAGTCGAGCAGCACGGACGGAAATGGAGGAGCAGCGTGCAGGAAATGCTAAACTCACACTGGTTTACACCCGCACATACACGGGTGCATCTGAGGCTACATGCCAGGACAAACTACAATTGCCTAAAACTATGGAAAGAACTGGATATAGTGTCCTGAAACTGAAGTTCACCTGGTCCAAAAGTGAACCGCTGGTATATTGACTGAATTGTGAGTGTGTTAATAATGATAAAAAGCACTTTAAAGTGCTATTCCCCACTACATAGTGAAGCAGGTGTCTGCTAATACTGTAGCAGTAGTAATACCACTGTGGGAAGTTCACAACATTCAATGACATATTGTTTTTGAGAGCATCTATTGCAAAACACTTGAAGAGCTACTATGTTGGTCTTCTAAATGAGTGAAAATGATTTTGGAATTGGTCACATTATTGGCCATTATTATACCATATTGGAAAAATACATGAATATATTTGCTATATTGCCAAACAAGTTTAACCAAAACAAAAAAATAATCATAAAAATGCAATCAAATTAGTGAGAAAAGGAAGAGAGTAGAACATTTTGACAAGATAGCTGGCATTCAGCCATCAATTGTTTTTGCTATTTGGAGAATAGTTGATGCAGCTGGTGCGAACGTTAAATACATCATCTGTTCATTCTGGTTAATTTTTTGTGTAATATACTAAAACTGAGCCAATATTATCACCTGCAGTGCCCCCCCCCCCACCCCACCCCCAAACATGGCAGCCAAAAAAGAGTGATAAACAGACAGTGGAAGTTCTTTCAATTAAAAGAGAGTTGTGAAGAAAAGCCTCTGTGTGTCGGGCCAGGATCTCCTGGCTATGAATATGAGGAAGGGATAAATCCATTGGGTCTTGGTGCCATTCAATTCTATCCTTCAGTGGTCCACAGCCAGGCAGCCAACTTGTAAAAGCTGCTTATAAAGAGGCTAAAGGACTCGTAGCCTCAACTGACTTAATGGACCAATAGGAACTAAGTAGCTAAGGAGAGGAGAGGAGAGAACACGGAAATGGTGGTGGAAAATAGGGATACGATGAGTTTCTTTCAAGGGGAGTAGGTCATAAAAGAAGGAGAGATGAGAAGCGGGAAAGTAAAGGATGGGAAAAAGGGGAAAGTGAAGGACGGACATGACAGAGAGGAAGAGGAGAGACAAGAGATGAGCCAGGGACGGGGTGGGGGGGGGTGAGGACAAGGAAGCTGAGGACAAGTGGGGTAAGGGAAGATGAGAGAGGAGAGCAAATAAAAGAGAAGGATCAGACAAGAGGTAATGAAGATAAATGCAACGAAGAGCTGAGGAAAGGAGTGAGGAGATGAGGCAAAGGAGGGAGTGGATGAGTGCAAGAGAGAAAGAGAGAGAAAATGTGGAAAACAAAATTATAGGAGGGGACAGAGGACAGCACAAGCTATAAGTATTCTTTTATGTACATGTTATATTGGAGAGGATGTAAAGATGAGACTGCATTTGTGTGCGTGTGACCATGCACTCGCATCATTTGTGGTCCTGCATGTTTGACCTTTGCTGTTGAAAGGAAAAACAAGCCACATGTTGTTAAGACTTATATGACCCTTTATGTATCTACTCTCCGCCTCCCCAGACACACTCTTGCTGTGACACAGTTCGTGAACATACGTCATTAACGGAACATGTCCCAGGGAAAGAGAGACAAAGAGAGAAAGAGAAAAGGACTTAAAAAAAATGAACGACTCAAAGAAGATAGCAGAAGCAAAGGAGACAAGGAAACTGAATTGTAACTGAACTCAGCTGTGTCTGTGCATATGTTTGATAAGAGACTGTTTATGTAACAGTTCCGACAGCTCTGAAGCACAAACCCATCTGTGAAGAAGAACAGAAAAAACCCAGAAATTGAAGAAATAGAAGATAGATAATAAATAGAAAAAGAAAAGATGACAACTATCAGCAAGGTTAGAGAAATAGCTTTGCATTTGGTGGGAAGCGACTACCTACAGACTACAGACTTTTAATATTGGACTTCTGCTCTTCAAACAGCAATGAATATTTATCATGGTATGCAGCAGCCAGGGTGACAGCATTAATTCCATACGGATAGTACTGATTAGTAAAGGCACTTAACAGGACATTCAGAGACACTGAAGACACACACACACAAAAACACACTTGTAGGTCTGTGTGTCTGTATGTACTGTTAATGTGTGTGAACATTCGGTAGGTACCCTGTGGAGCTTTTTACCACTAGGGGCAAAATTTTCGTTAGCATCCTGCCAACTGCAGAGAGAGGTTATCCATTACAGTTGGTGGATATTCATTTTTTATTCCGTTTTATTTTTCCAAACACATCAGACAGTTCCCTTTACCAGCGTCACCACAGTAAGTCCAACACTCTTTATACACATCTCAGGTTCAACTTGATTCATCTACCACAAATTAAAATTCTATTACAACTAAAGAAAAGGGTACTTCTTTATCTCATGGATAATAATATTGCAGAAATTTGTTGGAAAGGCTGGTATATGCTTCAGAAGGCTTTTTTGGGGGGGGCAAAATTAAATTAAAGTGAGTCCAGTAATTCTGTTAAGAGAACAGTGAAATGTCCCCTTTCTTCACCTGGCACAAGTCTTTCAGAGGTTAGTGTGGAATCAAAATTCAATACACTAATTAGAAATGCATGCGATTTTAGATGTACCAGAGTGTAATAAAGTGCAGTCTAAGTTACTGTCACTTTAAGTTAATTACAGATTTACAATCGTATGTAAAGATGTGCAAAATGGCTTATAAATACATAGAGAATTGGTGGTGGTGAGATGGTGAGATGAAATATAAGGTCATTGTGGCTTTTTTGTGTGGCTTTTTTGTGTTATAGCAATGAAAAGTGATGCACAGTTTAGTTGAAACAGACAAAGAGTCGTGTTGCTCTGCTGTCTGTGTCAAGTGTTTTGAAAAAGTGAACCCTCATAAGTCAATGTAAATGAAGACACAGGTTACCTTTCAAGTAAATACATCAATAATGTTTCATCCTGTTACAGTGCAGAGCATTTAGCATCGAACATCTAATTACAGCCCATTGATTTCCACTCAGACAAAATGCCACCATTCTTTAAGGCTGTTATTATAGGCCTTTTTTAAAAGGTTGAGGAACATTTAATTGTTGTGTTAACTTTGCTGAAGCTACTTTACAATAACAGGGGGACATATTTTTCTTCCCTTGATGTTCCAGTGAAATTCTGCACTTATTTTGCTTCTGATCACTTTTGTAAAAACTGCAGGTTTGATGCTGTATGTGTGGATGAACAAAGCCTTTGACTAATGAACATTTATGTAAAATTATTTACATCACAACACTCTTTATGTAACAATTTGGATATCTACATCTCTTTATGTCAGATTTTTGGCTGTTGCGAGCAATAAAATGGAAACTCAAACTAAATTACATGGAGCGTCACAGCAAAATAAAGCACAGAAAGTACTTAGACATTGTTGTAGTTTTAAAGTTTCCCATACAATATACAGTTGTTTACTTAGTTAATCCACATCTGCCAGCCAATCAGGAATCAAGGATTTTCGATAGCAATGTTATAAACATTTGGAATCAGGGAATTGTGACCGTATAATGCAACCCTTCCTGTAAAACATTTTTTTAAAATGAGTCGACTGGTCGAAAGACAAAACCAGACACTTTGCTCTATAGAATACAGCGTGCACATCCTCTTATAGCATGCCCTTGTAATCCATCTCTAATCTGTTTACAACTCTAATCTGGTTAGGCCTATCTGATTAATGTTCAACAGTTAATTACTGGAATATGGCGCGAGTAATCTGATTGATGTACTAATGAGGGGGGGATTATCACATTATCACTTGACAGGCACCTCTCTCTCTCACATTCTCCGTCTCTTCTTCAGTTCCTTCTCTGTCTGTATCCGCATCACTTCCTTTTTTTAAAAGTGTAATTTACTCTCAGTTTTGCTAGCATCTTTTATCTGGGACTCTCCGCTCCGTATCTGTGCTCTTCCCTCTCAGCCTCGCCTCCCCCTGCTGTCATCAGTCTCTCGTCCCTGTTTATCAGTCACTCTCTGCCTTCATTGCCATCGATCGCTTCGGAGGCCACATGAGCTCAAACTTAATTAAGTCTGACAAGCGCAGTATTTTTAGCGCGACATCCAGAACACGCCCACTCGCAAGCAACGCCCACGCCTAACCACGCAGACACACGCCCACTCAGACACATTTTAAAAACTGTTTGTTTCTAATTGACAGACTCTTGACTTTTGGGTGATAATTATTAGTGGTAATTTGTGCACTTGTTCAACTTTGATATTTTGCAAACTTGTGTGCTACGGGAGGGTGTTAGCGAATGTCAGGTCGTATCAAGCCCACGTGCAACACACACACAAACGCACACACGTATTTGTAGCTGCGAAGGCCTTCCACTCAGGTCATTCCCTCTTCGACCGTCATTACACTCAACCTTTCACCGGCATTAACCTTAACCTGAAAATAAACGTTTAAAGGGGTGATGACCAATAAATATCCTCACTCTCTCGTTGTTTTCACCCTTCTGTCCTTGTGATGTCGTGCGCACACACACACACACACATCTAGCATGTGCACACTTCAGTCTCCATCATCACCTCCCCTTAGGTCATCTATCAAACACGCAGCTGCCTTGACGTGCAAATTCTTCATGCAGAGGTGTGAGCTAACATTTCTGACTAGGCTGTCTCATGTTGATTATCTGTCTCTCTGTCTGTTCTTCTTTCTGTCTGTTAGTCTAGCCATTTATAGTCATAGTCCTTTTATGTATTAATTGTACATTTTCTCACTTTTAGAGATTATTTATTCACTCTATTGTCCCTTTGTCAGAATTTGGTTTTGGTGTCTGGAAAAAGGAATTTGTCCTTGGGAGTTGTTGCCACTGTGTGTGTGTGTGTGTGGTTGTTTATAGTTATGTGCATGTGTACATGAGTGAGTGAGTGAAAATGGCAGGTTACAGTGAGAATTAGCGGAGTGATTTGCATAAATGTGTGTTTATTTTGATGTATGTAAGTGTGAAAGTAACAAGTTATGAATGTCAGCTTTGGGAGGTTCACATTTGTATTACTAGGTACTCAATCTTGTAAATCAAAAACACAGTCAGGTTTTATGAAGGGAGTATGAAAAATTAAACTCTTAGTTTAACTTAAAAAAAGGGGGGGCACCCATCCAACCAACTGATAGCATAATATAAAAAATTATAGCACTTCTTAAGTCACAACATTTAGTCTAAGCTATAGATATAATATACATTTCACTGAATGTTGAACACAATATTATAGCAGTTTTATAGTTTAGGGATAATCTTACAAAACCAATACTTTTCTAAACAATAGAGGTTGGTGTATTCAACCATACTGGAGATATAAGAATAGTCTCTCTCCTTTTGCTGTCATTTGTCTCTGGCCACAACTCTACCATCCAGTGTTTAATAGCAATATCAAATAAAACAGATACGAAACCATTATAAAGGAAGACATACGGTCATCCATTTGAGAGCTACAGACCAATTATTTTTATGAGTACGGTCAAATTGTGTCCTCAACACCACCATTCGACGTTCAATTAATGCCTTAACCTTCTCTCTCATCAACCATCCACACTCTCCCACGATCTCCCCTCCACTTCTCTTCCGCTCTGTCTCGTCTTCCTCCCGCCGCCCCCCTGATCTCAGTATTTCTCATAACAGTCCAATAAAGCAGAAACACCATAAAATGAACATCGGATTTAAATTCTGAGGTCAAACATTTGAATACGAGACAGAATATTTGCAGTGGAAGGAGAGCTATTAGACTTGGGCAGTCACGTCAGACTAAGGTCACGAATTATCGCAGGGTCGGCTGTAAAAGGGGAGAGACACAAAGGACCCTTTCTCTAACTGGCTTTTT
The DNA here is from genome assembly GCA_023238725.1 of Scortum barcoo. Taxonomy (NCBI): domain Eukaryota; kingdom Metazoa; phylum Chordata; class Actinopteri; order Centrarchiformes; family Terapontidae; genus Scortum; species Scortum barcoo. The sequence goes on from CM041535.1 coordinate 17,152,161, forward strand.
TTTTCCTGACCAATTCTGACATCTGAAATTTGACAGTTGTACTGCACAAACATAAAATAAAGACCTTAAAAAGATAAAGAACAAACAATTACAAATGTCACGATAATGTGGGTAATGTGTATTTGGTTGCTTGGTAAAGAAAATGTTACTGTTCAGCAAGTGCTTTGAACAGTGTTACCCAGGTAATTGGATAAAATATTAGGTGAAACAAACAAATATGACACACGTTAACTTATTATACAAGTTTTGGAGTCTATTGCAGCATGTGTGTGATGTTAATCAGCCATTGAGTTTGGGAGCTAACACCCAACAGATGCTGGTTAGATGTGAGTGTAAATATGTCTGCCTGCTCAACTAGTGACTTTGGCAGGCAGCCAAACCTCATTTGAAGTGTGCGGAGATGAAACTGTGTAAGTGACTGGTTGAAGACTGGGCTCGGCCAGCCACAGTGGAGCGCAAGCAAAGATTTGAGTTCCCTTTTTGAGAAGAGACAGATGTAAAATGGATTTAGAGAGAGAGAGAACACAAAGAGAGGAATGAAAGGACGCAGTGTTATTGTGCAAAAGTGGTGAATGATGTTTTTCATTAAGCTCTAGGTAAATTTCCAGCGTGATGCTTTTCAAGACAGGGGCATCAGCTGCATAACAAGAATACAACCAAGGAAAAACAAAACGTGCTGCATAGATAATAGACTGCTTTTAGCAATACACACCCATACTACTTCCAGTGGGATTCAACCTGGCCTCTTTCTAAAGGTTAAACACAAGCAACCAGGACAGGGAAAAGGCGGGGCGGAAGGGCACAAAGAGGAGGCTTATTTTATCTGCCTCTGTTTTTTGTTCATCAATGTCCGTCTTACTCTCTTGATGCCTGTTCTCCACATATCCATCTCACTCTTCCTCAAATCAGAAGAAGTTCTGTATAAATGTTACTGATGTTCAGCAAGTGATGTACAATGAAACATTCATTGTACATCACTTGCTGAACATCAAAATAACAGACAAATGATTGAAAGTAACAAAAAATGGGTTAAATAATTATCATAATCATTAATGACTAAAACATCAGCATTTCAACTCAACTCAGGACACTCTGTCATTGTCCCTGTCCCTCAGGCTATGGCATGCTGACATATACTGATCAATCAGCCAACAGTGCCAACCTCCGAAAGCATGATTTTTTTTTTCTTCTCTTCAACGGGGAGAAATTCTCTCACATGAGTCTTTCACTAAAGTATTTTTTGCATACCTCATAATAGTTTTCAAAGTTTTAAAGACAAATACTGTCTTCCTCTTATCTTTTTTCAATTTCGAGGTTGTCCTGTTTGACAGAAATTAGTTAACAGTCTCTCGATCGACTAATTCATCCATCATCAACGCCGCCACCTGTCGCCGCACCTCAATCTTTTTGAAGGACTGACTTATCCACACACACACACACACTCATAAAGAAGGCATACCTATGCATAAATTCAGAATATCATGGACTGGAATACAAATCATGACCTCTGTTGCCTGTTACTGGCTGATACATAAGAAATAGATGCTGCCTTTGCTGTCCCCTCCTAAAGCAGAGCCTGGAGCCAATTTCACTACTTTCCATGTTTTTTATCCCCCCCAACTGAGGCTTGTGGCTGCCACACCAGTGGCATTCTGGACTCAGCTTTGCTCATCTAAAGTAATGTATTAACCAAGTCAGTTGTTCTCTGCTCTGGCTTGTTTTAATCATCGCATGTGTTTGCACTTGTGTGGCTTATTGTTTTTTCCCTGTTATTTATTGCTTTGGATTTTCTCTCACCTACATTTTCATTTTTGCAGAGCAAGCTATAACCCAGATTTTGCGGATAATAAAAGGTTTTTATTATCACTGGGACGACTGAACATAAACCTTTGAGTATGATCAACCCCATATGTTACACTGATGTTTTGAATCACAACCCCGGAGATTAACATGCTAATTGATGCTCATTTAATTACCATCACTGTGCAAAGGAGTCTTTATCCTCTCCTCCCTTCTTCTCTCCTGAGTCCACTCTGCAGATACACATAAATAGCAGGCTCCCCATTGTGTAGCTCACCTTTCAGTAATTAAGCCTACTAACATATTGTTGTTGGTGTGCTTTGGTTTCTGAACTGCTGACTGGGCAGTGTCAAGCCGGGGAGGACTCTGGGGCTGATTGCTGAGATTGATGGTGAAGTTAGAAATTATCAGATGGGATGTAACAAACTAATAAACAACCTGATATCACAAGATAATTGAGAAGGACATGAGTTAACTGTATGCGCTTAAAGTGGCAAATACAGTCAATCACTTTTATTTGATAAAGTGCTGAAAATAACTTTTTGGTATATGTAGCTGTTCTTTTAGCTGGTCTCATCAGCACTCATCACTTCACTTCTGTGACTCCCTTATCCTGAGTGACTGTCATATGAGTGTAGGCAGAGAGAGAGATAGTTACATCAGATGGTGTAGTTTGTAAACCTTATTATTTCCTGTACACACAACCATTCTCAGACAGTCTCAGGCAGGTAATATACCTTTTTTCACTCTACCACCCCCTCTGCCTCTCTGTGTTGGCCCAGCATTACAGTCATTAAACTTCATTATAGGGACAGTTGGTGCTTGCACAGAGGTGTGTGCGTGTGCTTGGGGGGGGTGGATGGGGGTCAGTGTGAAGGATGGGGTGCCACTTGCACTTTACTGTAGTCAGCACACACATACATTAATGCATATACACTCCCATATACTAACAAAGGAAGCTCTCTCTCTCTCACACACACACACTCTCTTCGTTGTTAGGTTAGTGTGTTTACCGAGATACATCTGCAGCTTTTGATCACTACACTGTTCAGATGATGTTTTTTCAAAACAATATGAGAGATGAGAATGTATCAATAATATGTATGTTAAAGATTCATGAGGTGTGTTGTAACCCTTACAGAAATAACAGTGCCAAAATTGTTCGGTGTGATTATAATCATAATGAATGCAACCATTCATTATGGGTACGGGAGAACTGCCATGTCAGAAAGCATCTAAAAATGAGGTCCAAATGGTTTCAAGCTCAAAGACTAAAGTGTAATAACAAACTTGAGCATGCAGAGGTGCCACACCACTTTAAAAAAATTATTAGTGACGCTTAACAAAAGTTGCAAGGGTGTTTTGACTACATTATAATATTGTCATTTATAATAAACACTTACATATAAGTGAATTGTTACATTTATACCAGTTATTTCTTTAAATCTTTTTATTAAAAAAGACACATGAATGTTTTGTCTACAGGAAAACTTCATTCATTTTAATCATTTATTTAAATTCCCCTTGAACCTCAACAATAAACCCATAAAATTGAGAGGGATTATACAACAGGGCATTGTTTTGTATAAATAATGATTTTGAAAAAGACCAACCAGAGAAATAGTGCTTAAGACAGTATAACAGTGAGGATGTGCTAAAATACCAAAACCAGTTCAATCCAGATGGTTTGTGTTTGAGTGTTTTAACACCATGAAGTCATAGTCACATGCATCCAAAGGAAAACACCATAAAATACATCTAGAAAACTGCTGCTTTATCTTGAAAAACCTTGATCTTACTAAAAAGTTAACTTGCCAGTCAAAAAGACAGACACACAGTCACGGATACACACACACGAAAAAACAAAGCACACATTTCAGTCACACGTTGGACTTTCTATGATATCGCCTTTTCCTGTGTGTGACAGAGACAGAGATCACTTTCACTTGTCTCTTCTGAGTCTCACCTGTAGGTGTGATGATGTCACATACAAGTAACAGCTGGCTGGATGTGCCAAGTGTGTGCGCGATTATCAGGGCTGCTCTGACTGCCAGATGTCTCACTGCTGTGGTGACTGAAAACAAGCGTTTCCAGAAGTGACGCTAACTTGAAATCACACCATATTTCTTCATACAGATGTAACCACATGAGTTAAGAGACTGTTTTTTTAAATTGTTCAGCTAATGCAGTACCACAGCCTGTATGAAAATCATTTAGGGAAACATGCTTTCTTTTTGAATAATCTGACAAATCCTGGTCTAATCAGTTAAAAGACTGTAAGGTTTTATGATACAATAATACTGACTGTTAGTAACACTTATTGGTGACACTATTGAACATGTTTATGACCATTAATGTATACATGCGTGAAGGACAAACAGCAATAAGATATTGAGACAATGAGACATTGATTGATATATAGCAGAGTGTGTGCATATTTACATGTGCTTATGTTATGAATATTATGTTTGTATGTCTACTTGTGTGTCTGTGTGTGTGTATGAGGGATGGGGGGGGTGACATTGAGCAGACAGTGGCAGTGGGATGAATGTATAAACGATGGCTGATTAGCATAAAGCTCAGGAAACCAGCCATCTCCACCTTTATTGCTTCACTCTGCATTCATTTCACTCCGACAGATGCCAGTTCGCAGCCAAACATAAACAAACATTAATAACCCAAAGGCTTTTTTCCTCACCTCATTTTAATAATGCCACACTCTGTTATTCTTTCCAACAATATTCATACTTGAGCAGAGAGAGACAGGAGTGTGACTGCAAACTTTCACGACTGGGGAGTGAGGATGGGATATGGGCAACATGTTTAATTGGAAAATCCTAAAAACCATAGGCTGTACTTTGTCCATCAAGGTGGCCTTGAGCTATTCAAATAACCCCAACTGCTGTAACTTTCTGCTAATAATAGGCCGTACAGTTTCAAACCTGCCAACACTGTGTAATACTGTCTACAACTCACAACATCATTATCCTAGAGCACTCATATTATTGATATTGAAGTTTGGTTTTCTTATCAACGTGTTCGTAGGTCAAGTTGTGCAACCTAGACACTTGAAAAGCAGTGACTGTTCATAGTCCCTTTGAAGGAGGACAGTTGAATGATGGCATTTCTGCAACATGCTGATCCGGGAAAGTCTCAAATGAAATCTCAAAAGTGCAAAATGATACATAACAGCTCTCTTAATATGTTAATAGACACACAGGTAACAGCCGAGTAACACCATTCAACACCAAAACTGCCAAGATAACATGTTTTAATTTTCAGTCATTAATGAAGAGAAGAGAAGAGAAGAGAAGAGAAGAGAAGAGAAGAGAAGAGAAGAGAAGAGAAGAGAAGAGAAGAGAAGAGAAGAGAAGAAGAAGAGAAGAGAAGAGAAGAGAAGAGAAGAGAAGAGAAGAGAAGAATATGTACAGCCCACGGAAAAACCCATGGTATTACCAAAAAAAAAAAAAGAGGCAAGCAGAGTGGTCGATATGTCATATGTAATTTTGTTACCCATATTTCTCTTTAGAGCAAAGCTTCTATCCATTTAATATATCCATACAACAAGATTAACCTTTTGCAGCACCCAGACAGGCAACTGTCAACAAACGATGGCTATGGATTTCTCCCTCCTGTCTCTTTGTTTATTTTAAGGGATATTTCTGAGTAACATAACATAAGAGAATATAATACTGAAGGATGGTCGGCCTCAGTATGGCTGTTCATCTGAACCCAAGTCCGTATTAAAACGCTGATGACTTATTACTTGACTTATTTATGTACAATTACATGTATATAACCATTTATAATATCAGATCACCTGCAAAGGAATTCAAGTTATGGTTACAGTTAAACCACGAAAGACTACATGTACATTTCATTTTTCTAGCATTTCTTTTACAAACTGTGTTCTCTAAAGCAACACACCGCATTAGAGTTTACTTGGAAGAACACTGTGACTCCTGTTTTTTTTTCCTTTTTTGTGCAAACCACGGTTCACTTGTTTAACGTGCACCCACTGCTTTGTGGGCGCCCAGGGTTGGTGTACAAGCACAGAGTTTTTCAACCACTTCCTCTCCCCCTGTTTTGTTTCATGAGGCTGGAGGAGGTGGGAACATTACACTGTACCATTTTGTTGTCACTCTTGCTAATTAAAATGGGCCCAAAAGTGACTTTGAAAGGGCAATATAGACTTTCAGTAATCAATGATAATCTAATCCAAAGTCACAGCTCAGTATTTGTTACATGGAGTTCATTAAATAAGAACTACACTAGAAACTACACACTACCTCTAGATCATATCAGCCTGAGGAAACAAGAGGAGCTCTTCCTCAGTATTTATCTAACTTTTTCTGAAGCGGCCATCACTGCAGAAGGGCCATGTTTTTATCCTGTACATCCTGCATTAGAACAGCTGAGGGTGATACCTGCAACAGCAACATACCATATGCTTCTGTCCCTTTCGCGACCTCTGTCTTTCATCCTTTTCCTCTCCACCTCTTCTTGTCTCTAATTTCAAACTGCATCCCCACCTCTCCTTTTCAACTTTACTTCCTCCCACTCAGTGTCACATCATCTCTCTCTTTGTTTCTCCGTCTCAGCTGCTGTCACACCTCCTGCCTTTTCCCCCTTCCTTCCTCTGTTTCTGTCTCCTGGTAATCCTACCCTATCTCGCAACAACAAGCTGGTAATCCTACCTTTTCTTTCACGCACGCTCATGCGGGCACACACATACTCTCACACACACACACAGAAAAGGATACAGACACATGCACTGAAACACATTCTTGCATGCAAACAAAATCAGCTACTGTCACAACACACACAATCACACCTACGCGAAAAAAAAAAAATCACACATAGAGGTTGATACACCGTATGCACACACTACCACGAAGATCCGAGCACACACACATATTCACTCACACACAAACACACAAACAGTACAGTATTTTTGTTGTCAAGCCATCAGATATTACTTGGAAGTAACACTTCTGATACCCAGATACAGGAAACTAGTTAGTATTAATTAAAGGTAACTGGAGATTCCCAACAGCGAATAAAAACCTGTGTGTGTGCGAGTGTGTGTGTGTATGTATGAAAGCGTTAGTTAATTTTGGCTCGTCACAGCTCGGATATGTTTCCCCCTTGTCAAAAATAATTAGGCCATTGACCTAATCAGGTTTCGTTGTGTTCAGACCATTTTGTCCGGGCACGCACACTTTAGGCAGACTTCACCGGCCATTAGAGAATTATTTTTCACCAACTTTAGATAGTCAGGTGAAGTTAGGCCAATGTTTCATGCAGATCTACCTTACAACATAGATACTTATTATTAAAATATAATTGAATCACATGCAGTATTGTGTTTTATGAAGTCTCTGTTCACTTTCTTGCTAAGACTTAGGTAAAGCTGGAGCCAGGAGCTGTGAACTTTTCGCTCACAGAGAAAAGTTTCTAGTTCTAAATATATCTTAAACAAATTCTCTCAGCAAGGTGACAGTGTCACTGCTAGTAATCAGTGAATATCTGTAATAATCAAAATCAATTATTCACAGCATTTTACTTCCGCTAACTTAAAGCCGAACAGACAACACATTTGTATCATTCTGAAATCTGCTTTATAACATTAGTGACAGTAAAGGAGCTCTTCACAAGACAGATAGACACACAGGAACACAGATATATACTTCCCTTTACACGCACATTGTGTTAAATTATTAACAGTAAGGATCTGAGAGAAGAGAGAGAGAAAAGGAAGGTTAGCCATTGCTTCTGCTAAATGATTCAAAAGCTATTTATTTCTCTTTTGTAGAGAGAGAGAGAGGGAGACAGAGACAGGGACATTTGTCTGTTGCTTTTCACTGTCCTTCATGTGAACTGATCACTAACTGATTTTATAAGATGAAAAAAAAAAAAACGTAACTACGTGTACTGTAAGTATGTGTGAGAGTGACTGATGAACTCACATTCCCCATAAAAGTAGAACCTACGATGAAACAACTAATAAAAGTGGAACAAATGTGTAAAGGCAGCTGTGATCTTCCATCCATCTGTGTTCTTACAATGGTATTAAGACCAGTATCTTTAATTAGTGTTTTATCCTCATCTTAGAAGCCCCCCTGAAAGCTGCAAAAGGTGCTCTGTCATCATACAACAAAAGGTTTGTAAACTCTCTGGATTGCTGGCTGTTCTGGCCTCCTGGTGTGTTGATATTGAATGTCCTCTAACTTCTAACCTCGACACACCACATGCGTGTCGTTCTACGTGTGTGTGTGTGTGTGTGTGTGTGTGTGTGTGTGTGTGTGAAAGACTCCTTTGCCTTGCCAGTGACCTCACAGACTGGGGCTGGCAGGACAACACGGACACACTTCCATTATCTGTGGACCCTCAGTAACAGAGGGGACAGAAAGATTCGAATATTAGCTATTTGATAAGATTTATGAACAAATGACTTACCACACTTTCTCCACTTTATAACTGTTTGAGATTCTTAATTTCCTGCCGTCTATTATACGCTCTCCTGTCTCTGAACATATGGTGAGGGAAAGAGTTTGGATGTAAAGCAGCTGGAAGGTCACTGACAATCAGAAAAAGGTTTCATTCCACACTTTAGGAGAAAAGGTCAGTGGATAAGTTGTGCTTTCACCTCAAAAACCCCGAGCACAGAGGATAGAAAGAGACTTTAATAGACTTTCGCCGCCTGAGTTCTCCCTGCTGGGATTTGCATCTAGACTGGCTGTTTATTAACTTCAAAAATTAGAGTCATGACGATGTGTTTTGTGTGTGAAGAGAAGGGAAGGCTTTTGCAAAACAACAGTCTGGCAAGTTTGCAGCCAAATAGTTTGGTAAAAAAAGTCTACCACTCCCCAAGATCTGCTCTGACTTCCTCCGCGATCAAAGAACTGGCTTAAAATATATGACTGGTGTACTGAAGGCAGTGGGGGTGACAGCAATGAGCAAGGGAAAATTGATAGTTGCTATAGCAATAGACCAATATATTTGTCACTTTAAGTTGCATCTTATGGTGAGTCACAAAGGGCCAGTCTTTAGGCTGCAAATGAAAATAAGGTAGAGGCCAGACAATCACCTAGGTTTTATGTAACAAGATGCGATCCACCTTGAGACCATCTTGCTTGTCTCACATAGTTCATACAAATAAAACAAAACAGGTTTAAATACGGAGGAGATATAGAGAGATATATGAAGGCAAAAGTTTATCAATTGTGCATCAGTCACTGCTGATTAATGTGCAGTGATGTGCAGGCTTACTGTAAATAACTAATGTAACATTCGGCTTAGTGCAGTGTATGCACTATAAGCAGCTTTCAGTCAGTCAGTACACAACAAACATGAAGCTTAGTCCCATGGCTTAGCACCAGACAGAAATCCCATTATCATCTATCTATCCATATCCATCTCTCTCTCTCTCTCTCTCTCTCTCTGCCTACCATGGTGTTGAACTAGGCACAAACCTCATTATCATCTATCTATCCATGCCTCATTCCATTTCGATGTCTGTCTCATTCCATCTTTTTTCTTCCTTTCCTTCATATTCCCTTGGCTTGGAACTAGACTGAAATCCCATTTATTCATCCATCTATCTCTTTTTTTCCCTCAGTATTTCACTCTTTTTCCCAGACCCCCTCATTTCTGTCTCCCTCACCAGATGGCTGAAAGCCAAGTTATCTATTTGTCTTCATGTCCATCCTTCCTTCTATCCATCTCTTCTTCTCCTCTCTCACAGGTCCTACTGAAAGGAAAAAGGTGGGGGTTGGGTTGTCTATCACATCGTAAGACGTTATATGTCAGGTGATTTCAGACACATCACGAGTCAGACTTTAATAAAGGTTGGAGGAATGCAACATCTTTGCAATGTGTTTGAAAACATTACACTCATCAGCTGAATGTGGTCACTGGAAAATTGATGATACTGACCACAGAGATTGACTAAAATGAACAGGGGAAACTCTACCACAGGGTCCGGTTTTCATCAATCTCCTGACGAAAGACATGTCTCCATCATTTCAGTCAGTCGACAGATTTTTGATATTTCCGATACATCTATAAACTCAAGACAGGAAATTACACCATCAGTGTCAGCGGTTTGAGCTCTCAGCATAATTTCACTCCCCTGTGCTAACATTAGAGTAAATTTGGAGAACATTAGGCAATTTGAAAACCTCAGTAAAATCTTATTCTTAACCATGCAGTAATTCAAAGCCAAGTGATTTTTTTCTTTAAGTTTGTTTATTTTAACTTTTGTCTTACTTTGTGACAAATAAAAACAATCATCCAAATGCATTTGATGAATTTGTGAAAGGATGTATTTAAAAGGTAACTGTACACAAGGCAGGGCAACAACGTGGCTCCACTGTGATCAACAATACAAAAATAATTATTTAATCTTTCTATGTATGGTTCCAGCAGAACAAGAGTATGATGAGTGCTTGTGTGTGTGTTGTGTGTGATAAATCACAGTTAGCATGAAACATTGGATTTCTCCACTCTGTGCTGTCATTAGGCAGAAAGCTAACCTTGCTAATGGATTATACTTGTTCATTTCCCACTTTTATGCCTGGTGTTATATGGATGGTGTTGTGAGGGCATGTGAAATCACTGGCCGTCTGCTTTCACAGCTACCTGAAGGCTTGTTTTACGGTGTTAAAAGCCCGGGATGTATATACAATGCTATTACAATACGTGTGTGTGTCTGTGTGTTTTGATAGTTTTTGCAAGGCTGTGTGTGACCACTTGTTTCAGGGCATCGTTTCAATAATTCACAAGCCTCTCTTACCCGGAGGCAGCGAGCGTTACATCCTCTCTCTCTATTCAACACATGCATGTGTGTTTTGACGTGCATGTCTATTTTAAAGTGCATGTGTGTCTGTATCTGTGAGGAGAATGCGTGCTCATGTGCATCAATGTGTGTGTACCTACAGTATATATGCATGTGTCTGTGAGTGTGTGAGCCTCGCAGTGTGTATAGCAGTATCCTATTACATAACCCTTAATTATAACTGGGGAGGAAATGTGACAGCTTGTGACCTAATCCTTAATACGTGCATTACATTTTCACAATTCAAAAGGAAATGTGCATGTGAGAATCTGTGTGTGTGTCAATGTGTGTAATTTGCCTATGCCAATTAAAGGAAATGTGACAGCGCAGCAAACATACTCTTCAATTTGGAAATGTGATAACTTGTTAATGCCACATTGATGTGGCTTTCCACTGTGTGTGTGTGTGTGTGTGTGTGTATGTGCGTGCATTATGGGGAGAGACAGACAAAGAAGGTTCTTGAACGTGTACGTATGCAAGAGTGCAGAGTGTTTGTGTGTGTGTCCCTTTAATTGTGCTGAATGACAGAACTATTACTGTGGAAGAGTATGTCATTATCAACATTAAGCAGCCTTGCGGAAGCACACACACATGCACACACTCATGCACACGCGCACAAAGATACACACACTATCATGCTGTGTGATTAAAGCTGTCTAACGTGCTTAATGTTTATGAGTGTCTACATTGTGTGTGTGTGTGTGCCTGTGTGTGTGTTTGGTTATGAAGGACTATAGAAGCTGCCACTTGGCTTTCAAGGCACTCACTAATATGGCTTTTAAAGGCTTCTCATCTCATCTCTCTGTGCCTGCACTCTTCACACAGACACACACAGACACACACACACTTATAGACAAATAAGCCCAATGACTCACATGCATACCATCACCCTCTATCTCCACACAAGTACACACACTTCCTCTCTCCTCAGTCTTGTAGCAATGTTAACTTCATTAAATTGCTCAGCTGAATCTATTTATAGCTATCTCACACACACACACACACACACACACACAAAGTGTGTCCACTTTGGAGGCTTACCCTCTCTTTACCCTTCTCTCACCCTTTTCACCACTTCTTCTCTTTACCTCTTAACTCTGCTCCCCTCGTTTTCTTCTCTTTTTTCTATTATCCTCCCTTCCTCTATTGACCATCCACATCATTTCTCCACACTTTTTTTTTTAATCTACTTTAAATCACTGACTCCCTCTTTCAGCCTCCTGCTCCATACGTGCTTTTATCCCCTCTCTCTTTTACATTGCTGCCCTTCATCTGTCCGTTTTGTTCATCTTTTCGCCAGCTGCCGCTTGTCTTTGTTTAGAGGAAGAGCAGAAAGACGATGGAAGTAAAGAGAGGAAAAGATGGAAGAGCAAACTATGAAAGCAGCAGTAGATGAGAGAACTTGAACTTGAAAGAGAGGTAAAGAGCATGTGAGATGGAATGAGACAGAAAGTGTGATCTGGTGTCCAGCATGATTTCCCAGCACTGTGTTCCTGGACAAAGGGCCTGTTGTCTCCCTTTTGGAGTTCAGCAAATAAGCTGATTAGCGCACCAAGAACCGGGGACACAATTGACACTGTCCCATATACTGTAAGAACAACAACTATAAGAAGGGAGAGAGGAGAGGAGTTCTGATATTTGACCAAAGACGAATCATCACATCAGCTCTTTTAGTTAAATCGCACCCACCGCTCGCTCAAACACACCTGGCTTAACGGAAACACACGCAGCCTGTTGTTCGCTCCCGAAGCAAAGCCAGCCATTCGACTGTAGCTTGCCCCCGCTGCGTCATCTTGGGTGCAATAATTAGAAGCAAAGTGAATCAAGACCCTGTAGTTATCTCCCCCAATTAGATGAAACACTTGCCTCAAGCTTACAGTCGGTTCTGCCAATTAGATGTAATGCAGCCTTAGCCTGCAGTCAGCTCTTCCATCCAGATGCAACGTACACCAAAGTCAATACCGCTTTAGCTGGTTCAGTCAAAGATTTCATTAGAGTCACATTTGACTAAACTACACAATATACTGTCACAAAAAATGTCGTCTTGTGAACTAAAATGCCACAACAGTGAGTTATTGCTATGGACTTTTTTTTTAACATTTAAAGACACCAAAAGCAAAAATACAGAAGTTTTGAGATCATTCTCTCTAACCAAACCACGACCATTGCTTATTATTGTAACTATGACAGTGAAGGTCCCCTAACCTTAACAAAGTCACTGAAACACAAACCTCAACATTTCCTAATGGAGTGAAGTTTATTTAAAGTTTAAAGTAAGTAAGTAAATTACATTATTATTATTATTATTATTATGTTTTTTTGTTATGTTTTGTGTTTGCCAAGTACATGTTCACTGGGGTTTAAAAGAAAATACCTCCTGCCTTGGCAGCATCACTCTACATGGACCCTTTTAATGACCTGCCTGAAGCAAAGCGTGAAAATCTCTCTGTTGGCCTCTCTGCTATAGTTCTCTCTAGGTTCAGCTGCCTTATTACTTGTTAAGAAATCCAGTTATCCAATAATGTGAGGGGCGATGCTTGAATGATCACCTTGTCCATACATTCCACACATTACGCGGTCTTCTTTCCAACTTGTCCGTCTCTCTGAATTTTTTTCTTCTCTTTTTTTTCCCACCATAATCAATGTGAGCGTTTTCTCTCTCGCCACGTTCTCGTGTCAGGTTCTCGTATTTGTCAGACAGACTCCTTGTCACGCTGTCTGTCTCTCTCTCTCTCTCTCTCTCTCTCAGATGGGTTTAATCAGTTTCTCTATTCCCTCTCTTTTTCTTGATAGAACTCTATTTTTCCGCAAGAGCAGATTTAGAAAGAATTACCTCCCACATCACTCCTCTGTTACTGCCTCTTGTTCTCTCGCCGTCTCTCGCCTCTCTTCTGGGTTCTGTCGCGTTGCCATCCAATAGTGTGCAGAAATTTAAGCAATTGTTCAAACAGGTGGCAAAGTAAAGTGTGAATCGGTGTTGAGTTTCCACAAACTACTTTTACGCTGAAATAAGGGCAGTGTGTGACAGGATTACATAAACAAATTGCAACGGTAACACGTCCATTATCTTTGTAAATCAAGGTACTTCACCACTGCTTCCCATCTGTCAGTTATGCCAGTTTGTGAATTAATTCAACAAATTATTTCCGCGTTGTTCTACACATGTCATTGAAGGGTTGTTTTTAAGGGTTTGTGGCAATGGCAACATCAGTGCTGCATCTAAAATGTTGAAAAAAAACACATGAAAGGAAATAATCAGCGACGATTCATCAAATGCCCTTTTAGACGTGCTACGTTAACATAGTCTGGGAGGAGAGAAAAGCTCCTTTGAGACCAAAATTGTGATCTCACACCAGGAAAAGCAGTAACTTGTGTTCTCTTTGGAAAGTTATATAAATATCAATAAATACTGTGTTGGTTTCCCATGATAAAGAATACTACAGTTATAACGATAAAGGGAAAGATGGAAAAAAATGTGCAAAATCTTGCTGAATCACACCTGATTATACTTCATCTTTTATACACTCATCAGTCAGCCATCTAAAATGTATTCTTGCTATTTGCTGTAAGAAATATAACTTTATGTATGATGATTATCCAGGTCATGGTCAAGAAATATCACTTAAAAATACCTTGGAAATATCACTTTGGTTTCTCCTCTAATTTTAGTCAACAAGTGAGCGAATCTGCAGTGAATAGTACATGTTGCTGCAGTAGATCTAAGTGAGGATAAATATTTAGCGACCTAGCGATCCCGATATGGGATGATATGGCTAAGAACAACATGCAAAAAAAAAAAAAAGGAAAAGAAAAGACAAAAATTAAAATATTTTGACAGTTCTTCCCAATTGAGTCTTGATTTTAGGGCATTTTTTAAAAATTATTATTTCACTTTCACTGAAATAATACAAAGATGATGATGATTTTACTTTTGCAGGTATCTGTACCAGATAAGCATGTTCCCTCACATATGGAGAATATGATTTGTATCCCAGGGCATTGCTGTAACCCCACAATGCTTCATTTATAATAGTATTTTGTGACACTTTTTACCTGTAGCAATTTTTTTTTAGAAATTGCTCGTGCAATTTAGATATTGCACTTAGCTATATGCTTTTTCAGTCGCTATCTTTTCACTTTTTTTCTACGTATTCCTCTTTTGCCACTTTCAGCATCCCATCTATCACCACCAGCTCTAAATTCACCCATTCTTTAACTTTCTGTCCACCCTCGCCCCCACTGTTTCCACCTGCACTGGCTGCCTCTCATTCTTCCCCTTTCACCCTTTCAATTTTGTCTCTCTCTCTCTCTCACTTTCTCTCACCATCCTTCTCCGAGTGAAAACAGTCAGCTCAGCAATTCTCCGTCCATCTGAAGCAGGGTGGATTTGACAAGCCCAAATTCATTGTTAATTGTATCTGCTCCCATTTCTTCATGTCACATCTTTCATACCACCTCTTCTTTGTTCTGTCTCCTCCTCACATGTTAAATTTCTGATATCACAGGCACCTGTCTCCGCTTTTTTTCCACTCCATATCTTCCTTTTTTCTTATCTCAACATTAATATTCTTTTTCAGGTTTCTCTTTTTCCTTGCTTCTCTCACTTTCTCTCTCTCTCTCTCTGCAATTGCATCCTCGTCACTTTTTCTCTTATCTCACGCAATCGCCACCTTCCTCATACACTCTCTCTCCTCGTCTGTCTTTAAAACCTGGCTCTTGTGTTGCAAAGTCATACTCCAGTATGCTAATACGTCTGAACACAATTATCTTAGATATTTACAGAGAAAAGGCTTTCTGTTTCATCAGATTTTTTACTATCTCCTCCCATCAAATTTTACCTCATCCAGCCCCCCCCCCCCCTTTTTTTCTTCTTTTGCTCTTTACATTCTCACTTATCTAAATCTTACATGGCCACAATTTCCCACTTTTTGTTTAACATGTTTCATCTCTATTGTATAAAGAATTAACAGACTTGTATAAATGAAGCGTGTTCTCAAGGGACTTTTTAAGCCCTCTTAGCGTCATTGTCCTGCCTTAAAGCATATTTTGAGCTGCTTTAGGTCCATTGTGGTTATGAAAAAAAACACAAAAATTTTTCTTCACTTGCCTTTTAGAGAACTTGTGTTAATTCAATAACACTCTAAAAGACACGAGGTGAGTGGAAGTGAGATGACAAGTTCAGGGACGATGAGAGAAAAGGACGAGAGGCTGAGGGACATTATCAGTGACCAGAAAAAGAGGGAGAGAGCGAGACAGATGGGGGACATGAGAGCCAGATGAGAGCGAGAGAGGAAAAAGAGCGATGAGAGCTTGAATGGCGGAGAGCGACAGAGGAAGGCACAGTGAGAGGTGGAGAGAAGGTCACGAGGTTTGTTGTTTGCGAAATGTATCCTCTCGCTGTCTGCTTTGATGTGAGAGCTCAGCCACTTGTTAAGCGACGAGAGAGGGGTAGTAGTAGCTAAGTAATTATAATTTCAGAACATACTTTATGCATTGCTCTGCTAACAGTTCAGAGCTAACCTCTGTGGACGTTGTTACACAAGTTGCTAATGCATCTATCCTACAGTCCAAACGATGTGGGTATTTCAGAGCAGAGCTAAACAAAGGGTCCTTCACTAACATTTTGCAGGTAGCCTCTGAAACAAGAGCACAACCTGAGTTTTCCCAAATGTGGACGTGGCCAGGGTGCAGCAGCTGTTCAGCCGGCACAGAGTTAAAAATTAGACTGCTGTGCCTAAAGATAGTAACTAAAGCCCTGTGTGTCGGTATCCCCACCGGATGGAAATCACATCTCACCAGAGCTTCTCTCCTGTGTAAGGTACTGTCCTGTCTTCAACTTTTCTTCCCATGTGTGTGAAGCAGGATGCTGTATCACATGTCAAAACATTCATTTAAATGAAGCTTTACTGTAACACAATGTTCATGGTTTTGTCCGTTCTGCCCCAAACTGCATTTTTATGCTTTCTATAACGGGGTTTACCTGCTCAGCAGTTTATTTGAAATTTGACTCTCACATTGTGTAAAAAGAAATTAAATAAAAAGTGATTAAAAAATAGTTACTGCAATGTAAGACTCAAGACTAAAGACTAAAAACTATCACTAAACCCAAATCCACAAATGCTCTCTAATTATGCAATTTATTCTCTTTTGTACATAATAGAAACCATCTAAAATGAATAAAAATCTGTTTAAATCTAAATGTGAAATACTGACATTTGAGTTTTTACAAACATTCCTCATAACGGGTTTGAATGGGGCATGTTAATGTTTGGATATTTATATGAAAATTATACAATGAATTCTACAAATCATTCATTTTCCAATGCCTTGAAGTGTACGTCTGTCACAAGTAATATGCCACAGGTATATGTTGTCAGTGACGAAGACAAAAATAACAGATTAAAAGCTCAATGATACACTAAACTTTTATACCCTATATATACATTCAAGTTTCCAAAGACTCTAAGACAACTTTAGTTCTTTGTTGATTCTATTCTGTGGTACATTGTGAGGTTATAACGTCAGTGGTGATTCCTTTCAAGATGCCTCATTCTGTTTACCTCATTGAAATACATGGTGGTTTGAAAAAAATCATCTTATACAAGAAATACACAAATTTTTAACATTGGCTTTAAAATTATAGACATAGACATTTTGACATAGTCAAAAACAAGACATCAAAGAACCTTGAAGAACCTTTTGCCTCCTCACTGCACTGTGGAAGCAGGGAAGAGGATGTGCCTGAAATCACTACTTGAGTTGCACAGGGGTTCTCCTTTCTTTCTGGTCCCTAAAAGCATTAGTTTTCATTTCTTTGTTATCTACGTTCAGTGTAGCTTTTGAAGCTTTGGCATTTGATGAAATCTGATGAAATGCAAAGCATCAAGGGAGAACATTGTACTTTTCAAAAATAAAACGATTTTACCTCCACTTTGCACATGAGAAGAATAAATATGGGTCTGAGAAATCCAAAATTTACAAATGCTTAGTTTTATTCGATAATTTTGTATTTAGTAGTGTCGACTGCAGTTCTCCAGTTTTGAAATGCTTAGAAAAAAGGAGAGATTGACCTCAGTCAGAGCCATATTAGCACTATATTCTTCACCGAGTGTCACTCCACATGAGGATGTTAAAACACTAAGTCTGAGTGTGTCTCGGGAGAGTAACTGCTGTACCACATGCTTCCTAAAATGTTCCAGCAGCTTTAAAAAAAGAGCAAAATTCGATTCCTCCTGATGCTCTTTATGGTGAGGCTAAAGTGCAGCTGCAGTTCAGTGAGCACGCACAAAAAATAAATAAAAGGCCGTCTGCAACAGCTGAATCTCTACCTATAACATCATACTGTGTACTGAGGCATGCACAAGACCTGGCCCACTTGTGTGATTATAACACACTCTGCATAAACTCAGTTGCCATGGTAATGTTCACAAAGTACTGTTCATTTATGTTGACGTATAGGAACATAAGAACCGGAGCAGAAACATATATCTTGGAAAAATACTTAAGTGTTGGCTGTTATGGAGTATGCTGACGACTGCCTGTACGCAGCTATCCTGAGTGCTACTGACAGGCAGATACGTATGAACAACTACAGACCTTATTAAATATGGCAGCTGAGAGCAAAACATGGCTGTCAGATTTTTTTTTTTTTTTTTTTTTTTGCAGATAGAAACAAATGGCTGGGTTTGGTTAGAATATATTTAGAGAGGGCTGTCAGGGTCAAGTGTGTCGGCTATGTTGTGCCAACTCTCTGCACGACAAATCAGGGTCTACATTCAGAGGACCAATGTCACACACACACACACAGAAACACACACAGATCGAGCAGGATGGAAATGCCTCTGACCCAATTACTCACTATGCGAATACACATCCACATAGAAAAAGCAGTTTTTTGAGAAATTTTACAAAGGTGGCCGTGGCCCTTTCTATCAACAGCAAAGCTTTGAACTGAGCACATACAGTATGTTCAATACAGTCACATGTGCTGTTCTGTGTTAGTTCATTTCTCTTTGTGACTTGTGGATAGATAAAATGACAACTCAGAATGATTCATTAAGTTATGGTTGAAGTGAGTAAAGTGAGTAAAAAACTGTGTGATGTGCAACTACTGCGCCCATTTTGCCCCTCTAACCAAGGCAGAAAAACTACTAACCCATTCATTTTTAGGGGCCATAAAGGTTGAGAGAGAGATTTAAAATACAAGAGACACCCTGCTGAAAAATCGTACATAAATATAAATAATAAAATGACTTCTTACAAAGCTTCTCACAAGGTCAAAGCACTCTTATGCCAAATGAAAAGTGCTTCTTAGAAAGTTTTCCACCGCAGAAAGGAGGAGGAAACAGTAGGGAGCTGGGTGAGAGGCACTTGGCGCCACACTCTTGACTCGTCTCTGTTTGAAAATCTGAACCTGCAGCTAAGAAAATCTCAAAGCCGTTTTCTTTGTGTATGCGTGCGTGAGTGCGCACGCGCTTGTAAGGATGCATTGATTAGGCGTGGTAAAATCAAAGCTGAGCTTTGGGTTAGCGATCGATCAAACAAGCTGACTTTTTTTTCTCCTTTTTTCGCTCTCATCCAAAGGAAAGAAAAACCTGTTTATTTTGGAAAAAATGAGGAGTTTTTTTTCAATGCCTGACACATCGAGGGAAACAGAGAAAGGGAAGATCTATACACACACACACACACACACTGCAAAAACACACAAATATGCATACAAAACATATGTGCACAGGAAAATACACAAACACGCATACATACTACAGACACTAACCCTAACCCTACCCAGACAACGCAGAATTCACATACACATCTACATGCTGGCAAACTTACAGAGAACAAAATCCAACTGCATGTGCGCACACACAAACACACACAGATCACCATAACTCAGACACACACAACCAACAAACACGCAAATACACTGATGCACAAGCAGTGCAAATGCACGCTGACACGTTGGTTCAGACACACACACATATACGCACACGCACACACACAGCAGGTTTTGACAGGATCGCGCCCACACAGCCAAAACACAGACATGCAGATAGGCGAGCTGCAAACTGAGAGATGGAGGTGGTGGAATGAGGAGAGGAAAGATTGAGAAGAAGAAGAAGAAGAAGAAGAAGAAGAAGAAGAAGAAAGAGAGAGAGAGCGAGAGAGAGACCACAAAGAACAGGAGAGAGAGGACGCAGACGGGGGAGAGTAAAGGGGACGGTGACGGGCGATGGGGGGAGAAAAAGTGTGAGACAACAAAAGAATGACAGAGAAAATAAAAGAGGAGAGAGATGTGCTAGATGAGTGATAAAACGATGAAAGGGACTTCCTCTGAAACATCCAGCCACCATGAATCAAACACTCCATCCAATTATAGCACATCCCCAACTACACACACATACACACACACACAACACACACAGCTCCAATCCAGTTTACTAATGAAAAAAACATACATATATCTATTTCTAGTGTCTCCCATACATTATTCCCACCTATATTAACTTCTTGTTAAGACACTAAAGTACAAGAGTTTTTAAAGGAACAATCCCCACTTTGTGCCTTTCATTATCACGGGAGAGTTGACTGCATGTGGATGTAAACTTTAGAACAGAAATTTTCAAGCACCTTTTCAATATGTGACCTCACTTTTCACTTGTCATATAGCTGACACAATGATCTAGAAAATTAGCATATGTAAAAAGACACCATCTGTATTTAAAGTGGGAGAGACACGTTTCCTGCAATGAAAAAAAAAAAACACATAAATGGTGTGAAGCAATCAAGCCCGTTCAAACACAAATCTAGAGTAACGTGCGATTTATTCCACTCTCTGCAACACATAACCAATGCACCCTTTACAATCTGGCTGCCTATTTAAGCTGTCAAAACGCTCTGCTTTCTCTCTGCTCCACCGCTGTTCCATTCCTTACTGCAAATATCTCAGTAATTTTGAGCGCTGCTGTTCACTTTGCATTTAAAATCAGCCCCACTTCCAACCCGACCACGACCACCTGTAGGATCAGATTCTACGTTTCCAAGAGGAGAAGAAATTTGTCAGAAAAATTTATCCAGCAGTTACTGGTGAGGTCAGTTAGATGCCACTTGCTGCACCTTATTTAAAATATGAAAAAATAATTTATGTGAGTTGGTTGGCTGGACTAGAGATAGGTAAGCACAGCACAAGTGCACGTGTTGTGGTTTTGGGGGTTTCGGGGGGTTTTGTTGGGGTGGAATAGAGGACATATATTCAAATTTACTCCCACTGCCACTAAAAAAGTAGTGTTCTATGCCTGGCCATTAAAACAAGTCATCACTGATATAAACATTTGACCAAACTTGCTGCTAAACCGAAGTTTAGTGTTAAATGTTTCATGCATTGGCTAATGTTTTTATATCATGAGTCAAAGAAAAAGTTAGCCCTTGAAAGCCCCTTAAGTTGTGGCAATTCAGTAAACCTGAGACATGCTGCCTGCATTTAAATTTGAGACATTTGTTAAAAGTATACTGCTGAGACCAGCCTCACAGGACAATGTCAGACAAAATGCACTGTAATCCACTATGGCTAATCCAGCTGCATCAATTTAGACATATGTGCTGATTGTCTGAGCAACTGTGTTAGCCACTGTAGTACCTTATCATGCATTGTCCTGTCCATTAGTATGATAAAATCATAATCTTATTTTTTTTTTAACATCCAGTCACTTTTTTTTTACCTTTCTGGCATGAAGCCCAAGTGCAGCAGTTTTGTGTGTGTATGTGTGTGTGATTGGAGCTCCAGCTACTCTTCCATTGAAGATATACGGGCAGATTTCCATGAGATTCACCGCTGGCTCTAAGCCACCCCTTTCTCCCTGTCACCATCCACATACCTCTCACCTTTAAACACACGCACACACACACACACACACACACAACATATGAGTCCCAGCTGGGACCCGGCAGTCCTCCCAGAGCTGATGTAATGTATGGTTGAGGATGAGGCACACTGAGAAAAGGAGGGTGGAGCTCTGAGAGAGGAATCACGTGTGTTTTTGGGAAAACTGGACCGGGTATGTGTGTTTGTGTGTGTGTGTGTGTGTGTGGGCTGGAGGGGTATGCATTCCCTTGTGAGCTCAGTGAACAAGACAAAGCTTTTTTGTCCTTCACTCTCAAGCATTTTTCATTTTTCATTCAAGTGCTTTTTTTGTTATATTTTGTTTTGTCATTTTTCATTGCATAATAATCAGGACTTAAATGGAAAACTGCTAAATATAGCACCGAGGCAAAGCTTTGACCTTAGTGACCAAATGCTCTTGACGACAGTTATTTACATTTTATGTTAGTGAAATGTACATTCTTTTAACCTTTGCGCAAAAAGTCCTTGACTTCAAGTGCTATTCACTGTAGAGGTCCCTTGCATTAATCCCTTGTCTGTCCTCCATTAGTGCAGCAGACAAGACTGTTTTGAAACATTAGGCGTTAGAGGCATTTTGCTGTATTTCCTTCTCCTTGTATCTTTCAGTGAGTTGGTTGCTCAAATATATTTTTATGGCTTCTGACAACTGAGAAGCAGCTAAATTACTTTTCCAAGGAAAATCTCTGAGGGATGAAGTCAAAGTGCAGCAGGAGTTGAGGAACCATGCAGCAAAAAGGGGGATTTCTATGGCTGCTAGAAATGTGTGTGTCATGAAAATAACTTGTGCATCCAACCTGAAGAATTGTACCGAATAGGAAATCTTAAGTGTCATTCAGGACTATACTTTTTGTTAATATGACACCTCAGAGCTATTATTACCTTTCAAAAACACACAAATAGAAAAATCTCTGATGATTGGCTTTTTAGGGCTGCATCCTGTTCAGCAATTTCTCTGCCTCTCCACCCCTATCCCTCTCCCCCTGTCAAAACGAGCTCAGCCCTGTCTGACTCATCTGTGATGTTGCTCTGCTATGCCAGCTGAGACATCCATCCAAACAGACAAACTGACAAACATGGGCACACGCGGCACACACAGACATGGAGCAATATAGATACAGTCAAAGAAGAACTGGAAGTAAATGTTTGGAAGAACACACACACACACACACACACAACTGCACACTGTATGGATTCATGAAGGGTATTTGGATGGTTGAGGTTTTGCACATACATGCACACACACACGCAAAAACACACTCAGCTTATTAACACTATTCACAAACATGCACATGTACAAAGCGAGAGAAAAGAGGAGGTCAGAGTGTGACTTTCAGGAGAAAGACAGCGCAAGAGAGTCAGAGAGGAAGATATTCTTGGATCAAAATTAGAGAAGCAGGGCTGTCTCTGAGCACAATGACAAAACATTTGCCATCAACTCTGTTTACATCCTTTTATCATGCTTTTCAGTTGCGTTTTCTTTATTTTCATCTGTATCTGCCAATGCAGGATTTCTGCCAAGACACTATAGTAATCTTGCTTAAACAAATGTGATAACACTTTTTCAGAGCTCAGGATGAGGTGTGAAAATGGTAACACAGGGTATTTAAGATCTACTGAATGGAACTGTTGACTTTAGAAAAAAAAATATAAATAGATAGATAAATATTTAGGAGAGAGAGAGAGAGAGAAGAGAGAGAGAGAGAGAGAGAGTGTGAATTAAATATACATTAACACACTGATGACTCATGACTGTAACTTCTACTATGCTTCCTGGGGTTTGTTTATGCCTGGGGTTAAACACCTCACATCTAACCAAGGTTCACCTGAAGAGTGCTCTCATTTATCCAATCAAAAATGCAAAACTCTTACATACGTGTGAAAAAACACTGGTATCAACTGCACAGCTGTGCTTCTAAGTGCTAGAAAGAACCTATAAAGGGAAATAAATAATACACTGAACATAGAAATGTATGGATGGATATAAAGACGGCTGTATACACAAAATGAGATTAAGATCCAGTGGATGGAAGAAAAGAGTTTAATAAGCTACCATTGCCAAACCACAGTCTGTAGGTGGTTTGTTGGCTTAGCAACAAATTGCACTTCACTGAAAATAAAAGTGGATCACTGAAACCCCATAGAAGTTCTTTTGAATGATTTCCTGGCTTTGTGTTGAATAAACCGACACTGCTGGGATGGATGGATGGATGGATGGATGATGCATAGATTAGCGTACAAATATGAATGCTACAGTTTGCTTAACGTACAGTCATCTGTAATCTGGTTGCATCACCACTTAGGGCTCTATCCTATGACTGTCAGGGCGAATAGCCTGAATTTCCAATGATCTGAGGCCAGTGTTAAATAGTGCCTATGGTATTGTGGATAGATTTCATATTGTGCATTTAAGTCATCCTATAATTGGTTATTAATGACATTCACAGACATAAAAACCCTTTCTGAAATCTTTCTCAAAACCTCAGTTGTGCTTTGCTCTATTTTGGATTCCTTACAAAAAGTTCACCACCTTGAGGTGCCATTGTAACTTTTAGATAGAGAGCTGTGGTGTGAAGGTCACAACAGTGCTCCATTCAAACACCAAGTGACCCCACGACACAATGGGAAAAGAGTGTAATCAGCAAATGTGTATGTGTGTGTGTGTGTGTGTGTATGTGAGTGTGGACCACTCAGGGACAGTTTGCTTTTCACACTAACACCCCCCAACCACCACCACTACCACCACCACCACCACCACCACCACCACTCTCTTCCCATCTCTCTCAGTGCCCCCTCTGGGAGGACGCTAACAGCCAAAACTGAGAGAAGCTGAAGGGAAGGAGGGACAACAAGGGACAGAAGGGATGAGGAAGGGAAAGAGACATTCCAGGAACACAGGGATGTGAGAGGTGTGTGATATTTCTCGTTTGGAGTCTGGAGAATGTGCTATACAGTAGATGAAGTGCTGGTCCTTATCAAGACCACAGATTGCAGTATGAAGTGTCATGGAACAAAGAGCTGTTTATGCTCCTTTGTGTCCTACATGTTGGCATGATTGTGGTTGATCTAAATGTGCAGCACTGTACAGATTCTTTACGTTAATTACAAAAGGACAAAGAAATAAAGACATGTACACAGATCTATGTATCCTTGGTAGATCTGCACACTTTTCTCTGCCGTTTCATGTCAACATATAGTTTGTCTATATATTGCCAAGGTTAAATTAATAAAGTTTAAACATTATTGAATATAATTTTAGTCACACAGTGTATACAACAGTCACTTTGGAGAATCTTGCAGGGTGGAGTACGTGATCTGCCCGGGAACTATGCACAATTCACTCAGAAGTGAGGTTGACCTTGAAGTCAACCTCTAAAAGTTTTTAAGGGATTCTTTCAGGTCTTCTTTGAAAGAGAGCGAGAGTGGAAGACAGAAAGAATGAAGAAAGGATTTAAAGGCCAAACAAAATAAAAATGTGCAGAAAGCAGAGATGCTTCCCAACTTTTAAAGAGCTTTGTCTCTGAGAAGCCGGGACACAGTGTGTGTGTGCATTTTGTCAATACAGTGCATGTGTTTTCATGCATTCCTTGCGTAAATGATTGTATCGTTTGCACACATGTGACTACACCCATCTAATTGTGTACTGTGTATGTAGGCTACAGATTTGTGTGCGTGTGTGTGTTTTTGTGACAGACAAAAGTGTGAGATTGAAAGTGAGAGAAATAAAGTAAGAGTCTGTGTGTGTGTGTGTTTGTGTGTGTCTGCTCTGGCCTCCCTAGGGCGAGGGGTACCAGATGTACCAAGCTTCATCATCACAGCTAAAAATATAAATGCGCGTGCATGTATGCCCACGCGCGCACCAACACACATAAGGACACCCACACACACCACTGTAAACACAGAACACATTAACAACATGCCTCAATGATTAGCTCTCTGTCTTCATTTATCTCACCCCCTCTTGTATTTCTGTTTTTTTCATACTGTTTATACCACTCTGGCTGCACTCATCTGAGTCTGTCTGTCTGATGTCTGTCTTTTTTTTTTTTTTTTTTTCCCACCTATCTGATTCTGTCTCTCCCCCACTGTTCTGTCTGTCTTTCGGTCTCTATCTCTGTTCTGGAGATAAGTTGTTCAGTGTTTGCATTCACATATCAGTCTCTCTCAAGACCTCATTCCCTTTTCACCCACAATCTATCCCCAACATCTCGCTGAATTTGTCAATCAGTGTTCTCTGCAGCCTTTTTTACACATTGAAGCGCTTTCTCTCTCTCTCATGTTTCAAAGTAAGTAATATAGTCTGCAAAATGTCAGAAAACAGGGAAGAATTCCCATCACACTTTCATAGAGGTCAATGTCATGTCCTCAAATTGCTCATTTTGTCAAACCAGCAGCCCAAAACTCAAAGATAATGAATTTACAAAAGTTGTAGTTACTGAAAAGTTGATTAAAAAATACTCAGAAACCCAATCCAACCAATGTATATTTATCATTTTTGCTCGATCAAAATATTGTCAATGTAATGAATTCTCAGTTGGATAAATCAGCCATTTTGGCAGGGATGTACATGGATAACAACATAACAACAATCATGCAAACACAGGAGAAAAGCGCAGTCTAATGACCTTGATCAAATTCTTCTGACATTTGCAACATTGCCAGCAATGCTTTAGGATTTATACAAGAAACTGGGCCATACGGCAAAGGTGAGATTGATTTCTTTCTTTCACAGTGTGGGAAACAAAAATAGAATAGCAGAACATTATCACCTTTTAGATGGAAAACTGCTAAAAATATTTGACTGTGACCCAATCAAGTGGTCAAAGTGTGCACAGTTCACTCAGCTGATAGCATGCATGTTTGAGAGATGGCCTATTAAAGCTAAGTCAACAACACTCCCATCCATTAAGTCCCAAAGCACTGCTTTGGACAGGTGCCATCACAGTGTCAAGGGCTCAGCGTTGCCCAAGACAACCGTGATTAGTGGCTTGAAATCAAACAGTCCCATCTGGGTTTTTTTCTACACGATGGGTTCTACTGCCTAAACTACCCCAGCTGAGTACCCATCACCTTACGTTGACCTTCACATTATGTCAAGCAGTCCAAGATTTAGAGAGAAACGAGGACCAGGAGCATCGACAGCAGTAACATGCTGACACGTACACGGTCTGTGCCTCCTCCCTTTTTTTTTTTTTCGCAACCACTGTTTTTTGCTCGAGAGGAAATTATGGAGGAGAGAGGAAGAATAAAGGAAAGGAGGAGAAAAGAGGAAAAGGAGAGAGATGAAAGAAAAGCAGAGGACAGGAGGCGATGAGAAAAGAGGAAATGAGACTGAATGAAAAGAGGGTCTGAAGGGAAGGAGAGATGAAAGGAAATGAGAAAAGAGGAGAGCAAGGCAGAAGTCAACAAAGGAGATGAGAAGAGAGGAAAAAAAGCAACAGAGAAGAAAGAAGGAGACAAGAAGACCAGCTTTGATAACACAGCAGGAGGCCCAGCAGGTAGAAACTACCTCCAATGTTGTCTTAATCACCTCTTAATCTTTCTCTAACACCCCCCCCCCCCTTCCACTTGTTAGCATGCTGAAAGTTGGACCGAGAGAAAAGGGAATTAAGATAAGGAGAGTGCGAGAGAAAGAAGAGAGAGAGTCTCGCAAAATAGGGAGAGAAAATGAGAGGAAGATGCAAAGCAGTGACACAAGGGGGAGAACAATGTGGGAGAGAACAAGCAGCTGCCAACTAGATAAGTAATTTCCTCACAGCCAGGTAAACTTATCATGTAATTCTCACGGTAAATGTGTGATCGCCTCCTGAACATGACAATTATACGGATGTTGGTCACCTTGTAGACACTCAGAAATCTCATCTTCACATTTCGATAGGGAAAATGTCCCTTCTGCTGCACATTTCTACAAGTTGCATGTTGAAAAGTAGTTTTTGTGGTAGTTAGTATGTAATACAGTCACTAAAAACTGTGTTTTAAAGTAATAGATTGACATTTTGAAGCTATACACAGCAGGGAGTTATCTTAGCTTAGCATAAAGACAGGAAGAAGAGGGGGAGCAGCTAGGATGGCTCTGTCCAAATGTAATAAAATCTGCCTATCTACTGTTGAAAAAGGTGGACATTTTATTTTGATCTGGACTCATACTGCGTGTGTACAATTAGAACGGGTTTCGTGTGTGTGTCTGCTGGTAAGGACACGCAGTCCTGTGGGACCCTGGAGCATTACTGGAACTGAGTCGCTGTGTTGCAAATACAAACAAACTGTCAAGCTTCACACAAACGCACACAAACACAGCAGCATCTAGGTGTAGGAGGAAGCAGAGGACGCTCAGCTGATGGCAAATCCTTAAAACCCATCAGTGTTTTGGCTCTTGAGATTTTGTGTTTGTGCGTGCGAGCCTTATTCGCACCGCTCACCAATAAGGCATATTATTGTGTGCTGCTTCTCTTTTGACAGTGAGGATACAAGTAAATAAACGATTACATAAAATTAACATTCCATCAAATAGATGTATTGTTGTTTATCCATGAACACTTTTATCTAAATTTTACAGAAACTTTGCTTAAGACATAGAGAATCCTCAGTAAACTTCTAAATCCGAAGCCCTAATCCAGCATTTATTAGCACAGTTGTGTACAGCCGACAGTTTCTAAGTCTACATCTTCAAACAAATCAGGCAAGGCCCATGATCCACACTTACACTGGATTTATCATATATATGCTCAAAATCAGAGCAGTGTAAAACTTGATTTCTATAAGTGATCTTTAGCTAAACACCATCACTGTCCTGTAATGTACAGTATGACTACCAAAAATCATGAGGATGTGTTTTTTAGATTTCAGTATTCAGAATGCACTGTGGATATAGGTTTATATCTAAGACACTGTTCTGATGGATGTTCTGGGGGAAAAAAGGGAAATTTGGTGTTTCCATGAATGACACTTCATTGAGTTATTTAGATGCTGTAGTGATCTGTGACACTCAACCTGGCTGAGGACAGGTCATATATTGCTCATTTGCAGTTAATAAGGGATGAAAACAAAGAGAAAAGGAGGAGAATACATCAACTTTTACCAAATTCCTGATTTTGTTTTTGAAAGTTTTTTTTATGCAAGCAAAACTAGCAAATGATCTGCCAGTACAGAGAGATTACATGACTTTGAATATCTGGGAGTAATCTTGATGTGTGTGAATATGAGACATAATCTCCTTCTAAGCTTCTTTGCAGTGTCATGTCATCTTGCAGTCACTCATACGCAGCCCTTCAGCTGTAAATCCAAGAAGTGATACGGCGTCGGGGCACATTGGGGCTTGTCTTTTCAGCAACACATTACAACCATCTGGTTATACAAATTTACGTCCTTCCTTTACATCCCTGTCGACCACTGAGCAGCTCCAGTGGCTTGAAGCACTTGACTCCTGTTCGCCTTTATGGTAATGCATGGTCCAGACAAATCAAAGCCAGGAAACAGGTCATGTCTCAAAGACCTAGTATCTCTACTGCTGCTGTCCACACTCTCTCTTCACTCATATTTCCCACAGAAATAAAACACAGCTAATCCAAGAGTTTATTTACCTGCTATCATATACTGTGTGCTAAACCTTTAAGTGATGCAGTAAATTATCCACCAGGAATAATTGTATGACTTCGTAGCATGAGCGTATGTTTTCATGAGAAATCACCAAAACATCAATCAGTGAAAATATATCCATTAATTGAACCTACAGCTGCTTATTTCAGTTAGTGGAAAGATGTAGCATTTCCCAACAAGAATTAAAAGGCAGGAAACAGCCTGGCATGAGGAACCAACCAAAAGCTAAAGAGTTGTGTCACAAGTCAGGAGCTGAATTTATAGACTGGATGTCATTCCGTAGGGGGGCAAAAAGACTAAAGGTCTAAATTCAAAGTTGGCCAACACTGTAGCTTTCCTTTTGTCCAAATTTGGAGGACAAGACACATAGACAGTATTTTATAAGCCATTGTACATGTGTGTGCCATTCACTGAATAAAATGTAAAACTATGAAGATGGAAAACATTTACACGTTACATACGGGTGTATTTATATATGTATTCATTAACCTGATACACAGTTAGGCAGTTATCCACTGTGTGCTAATTTTGAGTGTTTGAGGGTCTCATTGCACTACAATTACACCTGTGAGCCACAGAGAGTGCTGAAAAACAAAAGAAAGCAATTGTCAAAACTGCTGTTTCCAAACAGAGTACCAGACCAGGCGAAACCGAACAAAAGGATGAAACTGAAAACAACAACACGGTTATTGTTGCAGTAAACTCAGCCAGCATTCAGTAAAATGTGGGGTTTCTACAATGGTGACATCTGTGGATCACTTTATTACAATGCTGATGAGCACAAATAGCCAGAGGACAGTTTGATAAAATCTGAAGGAGAACCAAATAAAAAGGGAGGCATTTTTTTCTACCAGATACTGATGTCCTCGCTCATATTTCATATGTAGCACATGCTAGGTTGGATTCTGCCGACTGGCTGTGTGAGTCAGAGGGGATGATTCATTGACATAGTGACAGCTTTGGAAGCATGTTAAGCTAGAAACCAGTAGACTGTTAGACACTGTCTGTCTGTGTGTGTGTGTGTGTGTGTGTGACTGTAATAATGTGACTGGGCGTGTGAATAAGTGTGTATGCATCATAGTATGCTAAATGTTTCTGTCTGTTTCAGCATGACTGTGTGTGTATTCTACAAAGCAGTTGTTGTGTGCATGTGTGTGTATGTGTGTGTTTATGCGTGTGTGTCTGTGTGAGTAAATCTGTCTCCTGGTCCTCCCCACAGCCTGTAGAGAGGATGAAAAAGATTTAATACCTCTGCCAAGGTGATGCCCTACAGTGCTGCCTGTCTTACAGACATGCACACACACACACACTCAGGGGATTAGTTAACCTCCTCCGGTGGCAAAGTACAACAGTCCACTGGCATGTCCAGCAGCTCTCCTGGACTTTAGCAAACTTCACACACACAAAAATACACACGGAGTCCTTTGGCATGCCCAGCACTACAAACCTCCAACACACAACTGCACATTTTGACAGACACTTTCAGCCCATGCGCTGAACACACACACTTATACCCCTTTCCCTGTCTGGCTACTCTCTTTTCAACCTCGAGGCATTCCTCCTAGAACTGACATCACCACAATTTTCTCTTCCTCTCCCTTCACTTCGCTCCTCTCCTCTTCCTTCGCCCAGATCTTTCCTTCTTGTTGACCTTCTGTTGTCATATTCCCCTCTTGCACCATCTCCCTGGGCCGTCTCCCACTTTTTCAACTCGCACTGCTCTTTTTGTCCACATATTCAATTTACTCTTAATCCATAACACGATGGGTAGACGAAGAGAAGAGGTTATCATGTAAACCTCTCAATGGCTGGTGGTACAAACTGTCCACTTGACACGCAAAATTTTATTTAGGCAAACGGGGAACACTCTTCTGTGTTGCATCCTCAATAAGCGGTGTTTTTGAACAGCTTTCAAGAGACTGTTTCTTTGGTAGATATCAAAATGTACAATGAAATATGAAAAAAAGAAATGGTATTGTGTCTTGGATAAACATATCCTTTGAAATTTTCACGAATACTTATAAACTTAGTTGTATTTTAATGATCTTAAAATGATGCAAATTAAAAAAGGGAAAAACACAGCTCTGTAATTATGATAGACTCAGTCAGCAGCAACCTTAAAACGTATTTGCCTATCACTGTTTTTTAATGTTAACAGCGATAAGGAGCTACTGGTTGTAGTCATTAGTTAGTTGTTCCCAGCAGGTACCCAGACAGGCCTGTGGATCTCTTCACTGTCTGGACTTTAAAGTAACTCTTCCATAAACCTCTCTGTCTCTCTCCTCTTCCCTGCCAGGGGATGAGCAACTCTCCTGTGAGAAAATCCTTTCATCTTGACCCATGGTGAAATGATGACCCACAGACACAAACTGGCTCTCTCTGTAACTGGGAGCTCATGAATGTGCTCAGGTGCGTGGGTGTGCGTGTGTGTGAGAAATACCTTTTAGGCAAGACACTGGATCTGATTTGGATGCAGTGTTGGGGGGAGATTCAACTGTGTCGCTTCAAACACACACGGCAGCGATGTATAGATATTCAGGATAGAAGATGCACGTGCATGGGAACATCGCGAAAATACAAACGTGAACACAAAAACGGATAAGCAGACACACACGAACGGGCCCCAAAATGTGCAGACACAAGCAGACGTGAATGTATAAACAAACAAAGCAACAGGCCCGAAACAGAGCAAAGGAGAAATGAGGGAACAAATCAGTGAAACGGAAGGAGGGTGGGAGGACGAAAGAGTGAAAGAAAGGGTTGGAAACAGTGTTTTTCTTCTGCGTGCTGCCAGGCTGCCAGCCCAGATTAACACACTTTCTCTCCGTCTGCTTCCTTTCCTTTCTTTCCTCTCCCTCCGTTTCATTATTTTTCTCTACTTTGGTCTCTGCTTCTCATTGCTCTCTCATATTTCTGCCCTTCACAACTGCCTCATCACTTTCTTTTTTCCCCCACCCCTGTGGCTCTCCTCCCTTTGTTTCTTTCCTATTTCGTGCCTTTCATTTCTCTCCCACCAATTACTCCATCTTTTCTTCCTTCTTATCTTTGTCTTTCTTTTGGTTTCCTCTCTTAATTCATGATCCTCTCCTCTCTTTTACCCCATCTCTTCTGTTCTCATCCACACCAACTCTCCTCCATTTTATCTCTCTCACCTCCCATACGTCTGCCCAATTTCTTCCCTCCTCCTTTTTTCACATGCAGTTCTTGCATTTCTCTCCTCGTTTTTGATCTTTTCTCCATTATATCCTCTTCCACCCCTTATTTACCATCTCTTTCACTCTTTTCTGCCTTCCTGTTTCCTTCATCTGCACCTTCCTTTTTCATTCTCATCCTGTCTCTCCTCTTCTTCTTAATGCTCTCTCTCATCCCTTCTTTTTTTTCTTTCCTGACCATTTTGTTGCTCTCTCCTCCTTCCCTTCCTCTTCACTCAGTCACCTCCTCTCTCCTCTTTTATCCACCTCTCTTCCTCCCTTCTCATCTTTTTTTCTGTGCAGAAAAACACCCACTGAAATTTTATTCATAAATACAAATTTACATACATATAGTGTGTTTCTATGTAACTCAGTCACCACAGACACCAGTGTGCTGTCTGATAACAGCTAAAAAACCTGCCAAATCACATAACCCACTTTGTTGTGTGTGTGCTTGTGTGTGTCAGTGTCTCTGTGTGTAGTAGGTGAATGATAAATTAGGCTGACTCTGGCCTGCCATCTTTTAACCACAATTAGAAAGCCTTTCTGACAGACTGTCAGACTCAAGGCTAGCAAACACACGCACACACACCCAGTACACACACGTCTGGAGGCACCCAGCAGCTTACAGACAGACGTGGAAGAATGACGTATGAGTAGACACCATTTCCAAACTATCACACACATGCACGCACACGCACACACACACACAAACAGTGATGCATGGCCATCATTACCCGCGCCCCTCCCTTGACAGCTGTTCCCTCAGCAGTGCGCCCTGCGATGGTACTCCACTGCGCACACACATACACACACAAAATCTCACCACCCCTCTGAGAGTACAGGAACAACATGTTAATAACCAGAGAGGTCAAAAGTACACACACACACTCATACACACATACAGTATATCCTGTGTAGATCCACAAAAGACTAACACAGGTAAAAATAAATAAATAAATAAAATCTTCTCCTCTGCAGTTGCAGTGTGTGAAAGACTCAACATTTCACCTCCATGAGTTTGATCACTTGACTTGCAAATGCAATTCAGCGCAAATAGTGCGACATGCAAGTGAATTGATGCCACCATATGATAGAAGAGAGAGCAGCCGTGAAGAGTTGGAGCATCTGTGATGAGCTGGTTAGGTTTAGATATTTTCTGATTTCTCTTTATCAAAGGGAATAATTCTGTTTACAACAGAGGCATTATTTGAGTGACATGATTTTGAACAAAATCTGCCTTGACAATTTCAAACTGAATTATAAGCAAAATTACAGCTTTTAAAGCTTTCGGTCTAAATTCTTACATTCAAACTTATACTGTTGCTTCCATCCAGCTGATACTGCAGGAAAGTAATCCACATCTATGTGTGAGATGGACTTTCCTCGATAGGAAAAAATTCTACAAACACAAAAAAGTATTATGTAATATTATTCCTACTGGCACCATTCTCCTTCTATGCACAGAAACAGAATCTATCCCAAAAAAAGTGTTTTCTTGTCTGGTCATAAATTTCAACCACT
This sequence comes from Scortum barcoo, assembly GCA_023238725.1. Lineage (NCBI taxonomy): Eukaryota > Metazoa > Chordata > Actinopteri > Centrarchiformes > Terapontidae > Scortum > Scortum barcoo. The sequence continues at coordinate 17,186,005 of CM041535.1, forward strand.
AAGTGCTCTTTTATTTTTCCACATTAACTTCGAGGGAGAGTGGAAAAGAGAGGTTGAGTACAAAGTGATACTGCCAAACTGGAACAATCAGAGGAGCCGCTCTGCCAAGTAAACGACAGAAGGGTAGAAAGAAAAAGTACTTGTCCTCACTTTCACCCTGGCTAATATCACTCGCACAATTCTTGAGTGTATCTCTGGATTTTTTTCTTCTCTGACTTAATCTCATTCTCCCTCCCTCCCGTGCCTCGCATTCCCGCTTCTCTTTGCTCTCTCCTCTCTTTATCTGCCTCTTCATCTCCCCCCTGTCTGAGTCACTTCCCCCTTCCTCAGTAACTTTAGGAAAATAGTATACAAATCACAGTGCTGTCTGCAAAAACACCAGAAACTGACATGCATTTATAGTTTTGCAGCTTTATAGGCCACACATACGAGGACGGGGCTAAGGAATATGAGTTTACAATAAAACAACAAAAATAATATGGTTTAGTGTGATACTATTGTTGGTGCAATTGTAATAATGACTTAGTTAGTTATATTGAAGTCAGACATTTTGAAGTTAATTGCTTTATAGTCAATTTATACTATATACAGTCATAATTGTTATTTTGCATTAAAACATGTATACTGCATTACATCCAATAAGACAACACAATATAACAAAATTCTGGAATGAATTATAGTCTCAAACAAAACAATTAAATAAAATTCATTAAGATCATAAAGGAAATAAAAGACCATTAATGACTTAACTCCCAGCTGTTGCATAGATTTAAAGTTGATTTGGCACCATTTTCCCTTAAAACTGATGTGGTTTTATCCCTCTGTAGGCATCTGAGGCTTCTGGCGGCGGTAAATTTATGTTTCTGATATAAAAAAATTATGTTTAGAATTGCTATTCGACTTCATTTGATGAGCCTACAACCTTTATAATAGCTTACCCTGTAATCATGTACAGCTTAGGTGAATCATTTATAACGTGCTGCACTAAAATGGGTCACGACTGCTGTCCAGGGTGCTGATCCTGGGACCATCAGGGATAAGAGAGCTGTGGTGCTCACTATAGTTCATGCTGCTGGGCAGGATCCCTGCTGGTGCAGGTCTGATAGTCAACAGATAACTCTACTTAGTTTTCAAGAGTTTACAATTTTGCTGAGTGTGGCCAGGTCAAGGATCATGGGATCAATGTTACAGCCCCGTATGTAGCCAACAATAAGGCCAAAAGAAATACAAATAGAAAACAAATAGAGGAAAAGACAGGGAGTTTGTGTGAATGGCGCAGAGATCGGTCTGTCTTCTATTGTCTTTGAATCTGTCCCTAATTCACCTCTCTCTCATTCTCAGTCTCCTCTCCTTCAGCATCCTCATTTTCTCCTCCTCCTAGCTGCACTATTTTTTTTTCCTGACATCCATTCTTATCTCCCATTTCTTTCTCACTCTCTCACTGTCTTCTCTCTCCCACTCTCATATCAGGATGCTGTCTGTACAGTTGGCAGCTTTATCTCCCTCTCTCCTTGTAAATACAAAGGTGTTTTAATCCTCAAACATTGCCAACAAATACAGGAACCACAGATCGATAAACTGATCTTTGCTGTTCGCCTCTCCTCTTCTCTCATGCATCCCTCTGCCTTTGACAGTCGGTCTTTATTTAAGCCTGTACGGTCTTTTTTTACTTAAAAAACAAATATTTTTTTTCTGTTCTTCCTCTCTCTGTTTTCTTGCCTCTCTCCATTCCTCTGCTCTGCTCTCCTTCTCTCTCTGCATGCCAATTGTTATCGATTTAAACTGTTTCCAACTGGGGCTTGACAAATTGCTGACTGACAGTTGCCACCATTCTGTGCATCCTTAAAACTTAAACATTTATGTACCAAAATCTCACAAGAGTAGAGCAGTTCTACCAAAAATCTTTACTCTCTGCAGTAAGGAAAGGCTCTAGCAGCATCATTGTCATCACCGTGCACACTCAAAGCCCAATCAAAATGTTGCAATACGAATGTAACCTTTTCTCTCTATGTGCAGGTAACGTTCCTACACAGCACAGGCTGCCGTACACAGTCGATGGTCTCTACACTGTGTTTTTGTCTGTGTGGTTGTGGCTTCTTGTGTAGAGAAGAAAACACTGGGCACCGGGTTCTGTATTGTGGTTGAGACCAAGTAGCACATTCTTGTCTTGGCAAAACAAATCTTGGACCCTGCTCTGGTATAGACCACAGTGGGTGTGCACACAGTAACATGACACTATAGTGATAATGTTTCCCATCTTTCTTTGAAACTAAATTTCATTTTATTAAGAAGAAAGAAAAACAGCACTCTTGGCTCATGCTAAAACTAAATATAAGACTGGCTAATGAAAGAAAAAACACATTTTCATTGGAATGGCACTCATATTATCAGAGGAGCCACTTAGAAACAGACAAGTAGTTATATACCAAAGAAGAGCAGAGGCTTGTTGTTTTTAGCTTTTAGTTTTACTTTAAAACCACCAACTAATGAATAAATCATGGGTAAGTGCATAATAAAACATGAATGCAACAGTATATAAAGCAAGTTTCTACCTTGAAAAGCACATAATATTAACAGATCTTGCACATCAGGTGGATCTTTTGAGAGTCGTAAAAATCTGAATGTAGAAAACTGAGTGCAACACCAACAGAGTAGACAGTGATGAATCCTTCAGTGGAGCAATTAACCCCGAGTTGCTCCACTGGAGCCGCTCCATGGTGAACAGTCAAAGGCTGTGGTTGCATTGGGCAGCTCCCAGGTGTGAACATGTGTAATTGGATAAATGTTGAGCGTGGCGTTGCTGAAAATGCTAAATCAACCATTGCAGGATAAATAAAGAATGAGAGATAGAGTAGGGTGCAAAAGACTCATTTATTAGCTTGTTAGCTTGTGTTTAACTTGTGTCAACTCGTGGTAAATAATGAAGAAGTGAAATTAATTTTACATTTTGAGTCCATCAGGCAGCCTTCTGGGGGAAACCCACACTTCACAATTGTCTCCATTTTTCTTCTCAGTTACTCTCATCTCAAAGCAAACATGAAACGCCCATAAAACAGATGAAACACAAAAGACAACAAAAACACAGACACACATTGTCTCACTTTATCTTCCTCTGACTCCCCATCTCTCTCTCTCTCTCTCACACACACACACACACAAACACACACACACACTTGGAGAAAACCCAGTGCTGGGGAGTGATGGATGAGGAGAGGAGCTGTGTGGGTGTGGCTGAAATGGAACTAATGACAGAAAGACAAGCGAGTGAGAAAACAAGAAAACAAGTGGGAGACAAGAGAAAGCAACGGAGATGGGAAGATATTGAGAAATGAAAACAAGAGAAAGGCAGAGATAGAAACGGACAGACGGAGAAGAATAGATGACAGCAATACTTAAGAAATGGATGAAGCCTCTGATGTTTGTTCCTTAAGTGCAGCTTGAAGCCAACTTTCATAACTTCAGCTGTTATTGGAGACATTCAGCTGTGTAGCTGCTATATTGGTTGTATTTAGGGGTGTTTATGGTTCTGAGTCAATGCTATCATTTAAAAATATTGCAATTGTTCCTTGTAGTTCAGTGAAATTAACGTATCACTACAAGAGACAGTCTTGGTTGAAAGTGCCTTGGCCCAGGGAGACAGCATGGCATTGATCCATTAATGTAAATCCTCAATTTTAGGCATCATCTTGAAATTACAACTGATATACTTACATTCATTTTTGCCTATTTTATCAGATCTAAGTGCTTTGTGGCTGAGCTCTCATCTTGCATTATGATGTAATCGACTTCGCATGAATAATAATACAGGTTGAAAAGCTGTGATGGCTGGTTAAAAAAAAAAACTTTTAAAAACTTACTTTACTACTTACTAAACTTACTTTAGATTTTACACAAGAACAGGCAATAAAACATTTCTGATAAATATACTTACACACAATTATTGAAGTGTGCTGAAAAAAAGCAGACTAAATACAACTTAATTTGAAAGGATAATGATTAGTTCAGGTATAATATGACACCTTAAAAACCTTTTGATGGAACAAGTGTGTGATGGCAGTGGGGCTTTGGGGTTGTGTCGAAAGTTTTCCAGCTAGCCTGGAGAAAACTGTTATGAAATTAATTCATTTCAACCCACAAACAGACACACGCGCATGCACCTCCACACGCATGCAGTCTGTGATTCAGGCTTTAATTACCTCTCATAGGAACATCAGATGGCAAACAGCTCTTAAACAGCCAGCTGGGAGAGAGAAAGAGAGACAGAGGTAGAGATAGAGAGATCTAGACAGTGGAAAGGGAGGGAGAGGAGAAAAGTAAGTAAAAAAAGAAAGGAATAGAGAGAAATGAAGAAAGAATGCAGCCATAAAGGACGGAAAACAGGTGTAAACCCGATCGATAAGACAATGGGGGAAAAAAGGGGACATGGTAGAAAACTCACAGAGAAAGCCAAAGGTTGACATGAGAGATGTACATAAATGAGAGGGAATGAACATTAAAATAGTGAGCAAACTGAGAGGGGGAAAAAGTAAAGAATATTGTATGTAGGGCAGGAAACAGAGGAGGGAAGGGGGGGAGGTACATATGGAGGGATCCTCCTCTCCTCCAGCAATGAGCAGAGAATGAGCAGATGTCCAACAGGGGAGTGAGGGGAAATAGGTATCACGACGCAGAGAAGGGAGGCAGTGAGCTGAAGTTAGAGACAGTGAACAAGTGAAGAGTTATTCGTTAAAATCTGATTGCTTGTTTTAATCACTGGCAGTAATTTCAGAGGCTTCAGCCACTGTTAGCATTTCTCTCTTGACTTGAATTGTTTCAAGTAAAAGGAAGGATAGTGAGAAAGAGAGAAGAGACTGTGCAAAGAGTGAGATTAGAGTGTTGAGCCACGGGCTGCGTCTGGTCTCCTGCTGAACACCACTTACAGGCTAATCCCTCACTGGTCTATCTATATGTATGTCAGATTTACAGTTATTAACAGGATGGAAGAGCAAGCAGGAAGACTTCCTTTAAAGTGGAGGTCCATGGTTCAAACCCACCTGCCTGGCTGAGATCTCTAACTGAATCCTTATCAGCTGTTACTACAACTGATCCCGACCTTAGAGGGGGAAAAAAAAGAGAAACACTTCCCTTATGGAGCTCAGCAAAGTGTGACAATATTGAAATTAGAGCCATTTTCTGTCTTTAAACAGCAGAGAAAACCAGATGGTGGAGCACTTCACCGTGGCAGCTACTTTTTAAGACAGTTAACACTTAGATAGCTCAGTTTAATAAAACCTGGGGTCTCTGCCTATTCTAAAAAACATTAGTGCATTGTCATGCATTAATGTTGAAATAACATAACTATAATAAATATAATATAAAATATATAATATAATATAATAAAATAACTATTAAACAGATGCTGATTTGTTGTTGTGAAACAATAACCAAATGTTGTACATTGTTTTGGTATTTAAACAAGCTTTTGTATAAAAAAAAATAAAGAAAACTTTCTGGATGTCTTGAAAATGCAACATAAGCATTCTTGTGTTTCATAACAGTTAAATAAGTAAAAAATGATGTGATGAAATGGGCCCTGGGCAACAGTATCTTCATTTCATCCAAAACAGAAATGTGTGAAAATGCAGAATAGAAAAACATAGAGAGGAACAATGGTAGAGAGAGGTACACAAAGAGAGAGAGAGAGAGAGAGAGAGAGAGAGAGAGAGAGAGAGAGAGAGAGAGAGAGAGAGAGAGAGAGAGTGATGTCCCTTCAGTTACAGATAGAGAGGAAATGGTAGAAGGATGGAGAGGAGGGAGGTAGAACAGTAGAGTGATAGAGAGGTGGAGGTGGGAGTCCTTATCAGAAAAAAGCAGGCGCCTTTATCTCCCTGCCCTCCAGATACACACACACACACGAGACAGGAGACCACTGACTGCCCACACGAACACACACATGCACACATACACACATGCGCTCACATACTCACAGGTACAAAAACGAGCAAACAACCTTCTGTCAGCAGACAAAACATCCACAAACACACTCGAGCGTAATGGTGACTCCATCCAACAGTTTCTGTGTGTCACAGGAACCTCGTACTGTCTACCAGCATACACGCACACGCTTACAGGTGAGCGACAGGCGCCATTTACACACCGACAGCCATGCCCGCCTCCCCTCCAGCTGCCATGGCAATGAATACCATTAGCATCCAATAAAATGTCAGGGGGCCATGCCCAAGTAACTCATCACACACACATACACACACGCACGCACAAAGACACACATAGTCAGAAATGTCAGAGGCCCATGCCCAGTAATGTATCTGATGGAGAGAGAAGGCAAATGTCAGCTGTTCCTCAAAATGGCAGCCAGCAGATGTGTCGGCTATAAGGCTGCGACTGTGGGCTGATACTGCCAGACACGCAGACAATATATCCGTAAGAGCTGACGTATGCGTGGCATCACATATTTACATCAATAAATCACCAACATAACACAATGCTACGAGTTTGCTATGAGGTTGGTGACTTCTATGCTGTAAATATCAGTTTTATTGCCTTTTCGGACCAATAATTTAAGCATTTTGCTGTAGAAATCCTTGGATGGGAGCTCGAGGTTGATCATGTTTAATAAGCTTCAGCTTCAGCTTAATAAAGTTTGTATGGTTGTATGCAGGTCAAATTAAAAGTAAACAACATAGAATTGTCTTAGTAAGGTGCTGGCCCAACATGGTGCTCTGTGATATGCATTATGCAAGTCTCTGGAGCTCTGCAGCGGGGAAGGAACATATTCAGTCATCATTTGGGGCTTGGTGGTTGTGGAGAGTGCTGTCTTGGGTCATGTTCAGACTGACAAGAACAATGCATGAAAAGATTCATTCATACTGTATCAGTTAGGCCACTGGGGTTACAAACAAAGAGGACTCAGGCAAAATAAAAAAAAAAAAAACAGGATCTTCCCGCCTTAAATTTGAACTTGGCTCAACTTTTCGTGCAGTGCAATGCAATGCGACATTGGCTAATCAGATACATGGAAGGGCACATCCATGTAGGTAAATCTGTGACTTATAATTCTACTGTTTACCATTGAACTATCACAAGGGGGAGAATAAATAATCATTGCTGATATTTTTTTAGTCATGAAAAGCAGTTCCATAGTAGTATAAAACACATATGGTACGTAGTGTTTACAGTCTGCCAGTCAAAATCCATCACTTTTGTTTCCAAGGTCAAAACAAGCTATTGCTATGAGGTGTTCTGTTACCTCGTGAGATTCACTTGATAAAGTGGCTGATGAACTGATGCAGTTGGAGAATGGTCATACATGTACAGTCTTTGTGATCAGTGTTTTTCTTGGAACAGAATACCTTTTTGTGTTTCTCACTCTCTGCTCGCTAAAATCTGTACATGATAATGATGACTAACAAGTTACCAGACTCTTCCTTGTGACATCAAACAGCTAAAACCTGAGGGAGGTTTTCAATTATTCTTACGGCGCACGATTGCAGCAGTAGTATGTTAGCATGTGGTACAAATTGGAAGTCCGACAATTGCTTCGTTAGTGATCAGTCACTTTTTGAAAACTGCATTTACGCACAATTTGAAAATAAATTGTTGTTGATGGAGCTGGAATCCAAAGAGCAGCTTCATTATAAATGAACTCCTCATGAGTCCCCAAAAACTCCACAGCCATCTGTCAACAAAGGGGGGAAAACTTTTCTCTCATTCATCAGCCGGACGAACGGATGGATAGAGGGATGGAAGTTGTGTGATCCCTGGCCAAGCCTTTCTCCATCCGCCCTCCAACCCCCTACGCAGAAATCTCAGCAGCAGCCACTGGCAACACTCGCCCAAGGTCACAGGGACAAAGTCAGGGGTAGAGGAGAGGGAGAGAGAGCCAGGGAGTGTGTGTTTGTGTGTGTGCCGGTAGGAGAAAGTGTGTGCATGTGTATGCAGTGGGAGGTGTGTTCATCAGAGTATGTTTGTGTTAAGGCATAAGGGGTTTAAGATAAGGAATAAAGGTGTGTGTGTGTGTTCACATGACTCTTTGTGTATGTGCATGTACAAAGCACAGGGGGACATGTAATAACTTCCACAACTCCTGTAGCTCTGTGTGTATGTGTGTGTAAAAGCGTGTGTGTGTGGAATAAAGATGGCTGCTGACTGTGCCACAACTCAGCAGGCTGGGCAACATGACGATAAATAATCGCCTCTGAACCACTGCACTAATGAGCCAAAAACACACACACGCACACATACACTCAAGAACTCACTCTCCCAAACACACACACGCGCACATACCCACTGTGTTATTTTACACACTACGATACTCAAATGTGGATTATTCTTTGACCTACTGGAACGGATAGACTGATTACACAAAAACGCAGCCAATCAGTATCAGATGACACACACACACACACACACAGGTACAAACAACACACTTTCATCTGAAACTTTCCTCCACATGAGCACAGGACAGCACTCATAGAACAGTATATACAGTATCTGTATCTGCAGCAGACCACTGGGTGTGTGTTGGCTGTAGCGAGTGATCCATCAGGAACCCCGCTGCCACACAGAGGTCAAACCCATCAACCCCGGAGACCGTTGCCAGGACGATACACACTTCAGCCAAGAACCAATCACAACAAGTCTCTCATGCTTCACAGCACAGCACAGGTCATCCCAGTCCAGGACAGGGTGGAGTTTTGGACTTAGTGTGGTCAGTTCTATAGAAAAAGTGAAAATTCAAGTCTAACTTCATAAACGACGAATCAACGTGTGTCAAGCGGCCCCGTTCATGTCACAAATCCCAAACATTATGGTGTCGCTTATTGTTTCGTCACATCAAATTCTAAGAGGAAGACAAATACAACCCAAAGTCTAGCAGGAAGCAACTTTGCTATTATCAGTAACAGGAAAACTGAGTTAAGCAGTTAGAAACTACATCATTTTGTTATTCCAATGATATTTTTACATACAGATTTTCAGTCATATTTTTAGATTTAGATTTAGATTTTAGATTTTTAGATTTTCACATCTCTTTTGATATTGTAAAAGATGTGCACAATGGCTCCTCTGGGAATCTGGGCAAGCTATTAACCAGAAGCCATTTCTAAGTACAAGGATGCAAACTGATCATCACCTCGAGATAAGCAGTAAATTGGCTAAAATGCAAACAAGTGCAAAGAATTGACATATTTTCCTCTTCTTCCAGCTATCAACTATCCTCTTTCCGCTCCTCTTTTTCACCCCTCATCCACAGATTTTTTTTTTTTTTTTAATTTATGGCTGCTCCCAACACATCTTAAGCTGTACGTTAAACTTCACCTCTTTGTTGTTGTTCAGTCCCCGTTACCTTTGTCTCCCCTTGCCCTCTCTCCTTCCTCTCTCCCTCCCCTTTCCTCCTCGCTGCCTTTGGGTAAACATTTGTCAGTGTAACACAAGTGTCTCAGGTAAAGATATGCAGATTAACTCTGACTCGTTTGCATAACGAGCTCTTATTTGCCAGTCTAATTACGGTGGCATGCCGGGGCCGTCCCAGAGCTGCCCTGAGGGTTCATTAGCGGGGTTCGTTAAGAGGTTTGTTAACAGGCAGCTAATCGCTTCCTCCCCCTTTAACAAATAGTGGAGCCTGAAAGTCCTGCAAAGACTCCCACTGAGCACACAGCGATGTTGGTTTAAAGAAGACACACATAAACACAGGAGGCGCACACAGATTTGGTGGGCAAACACATTACACACTCAAAGGCATACTTACGTACACACATACACACACACATACCTCTTCAGTACTCAAGGGACAAAAGAGCTGGTCAATGTATTGAAGATGTTTCCTTTAAACACAATAAGCTTGTTCAGGGGAAAAAAACAAAAAACAAAAAAAACGCACATACAAATACACACAAAGGCACACAGTGAAGAAAGAGCTTACCCAAGAGCTCAAGAGGCAAGGTATGCGATCTTACAAATGTTCTTGTCTTTCTAAATGAAGAAGTCAGTGTTTAAGCCCAGACTTAATCAGCATAGAATGTCATTTGTCAGTTCATAATTACTGACAACGTGCTTTTGGAAAACATATCGCATACATAGACAGGCAGTACAGCATCAGTAATCTGCATAAAATACTGTCATTGAAAAGTGATATGGGATCATAAGTTCATAAATCATTAAACCCTATAACTAAACCACCATTTGGTTTGGCTCTAAAAAAGCAAACACAACTAATACACTGAATCTGTTATAATTACTTTACCTGACCTTTAATGGAAGCGATGCTGTTCACACATAACTAGAGGCACAATCTCAGCATGGAGTATCACCGCATGTAGGCCATCCATTTGTTATGTTACATACAATATAATTAGAAACTTGGTATTTATTCATTTAGCGTACAGCCTGCAGATAACACAAGTGTGTGTTTCCAAAGGAGTGGTCTGAGTGCTGCAGAAGTTTAGAGAAGACAACTTATAGGCACAGATGTTGCTCCAAGGAAATTTAAAAAAAAAAGTTGAACAACATTTTGCCTGCTCAGAGATTCCAATATTCTACTCTGATATTTGAATGCAAGGAAACAAGTTAGCAAGCAATTATAAGCATCACTGACAGAGACCCTTGACATTTCGTCTTCTTTTTAGTTTATGGAACGATTCAAATCCGCAACAGATAAAATAAAATCTATATATAACGTGTGCAACACAAGTATGCTATGCTATCTTCCTTAGAACCAGTCAGTTGCAATTATCTCATCTTGTTGTGCCTGACACTGCAACCCTGTCTGCTCAAAATTACATTTGTATGCAACTCATTTACAACAGCAAATATGTTTGGACGGAAACATAATGCTTCCCAGATTTCAATTTTTATCAACATAATGAGGAAATGTTGTTCATTCAGCCAAGACTCAAAATGTTGATACTGAATGTATCTTCAAAATGTTATGACGATGACAATATATTCAATTTATTTTCATGTTGCAATACAAAATCTGCTTTTAGTATGAAAGCATGATAGCACTTTTTTCATAGGTTGTGTTCAGGAGCTGAAAGCAATTTAAAGGAGAGACGTGTCTTCTTGGAAAGGGGTTGGATATTTAAGTCCCTCCTTTGTGTAAACTAAACTTTTTGTAGTTTAGTTTAACACTTTCCAAACTTCTGTGGTATTACGTGTTACATTACATGTGACAGCTTGACATGACACCAGTTTCATTACAAAAAACATCAATCCCTCCAGTTTAGTCAAAATTAATATTAGTCAAAATAAAATATTTTCATTAGAGAGCTTTTTTGTGTTTTGTGTTTTGAGTTTGTTTAACATGAATTTTTTTATGAGCGCTGTATGTGGATCAGGTACACACTCACATCGTCAGGATACTGATAATCACGTAAGATATTGCGGAGGCAGAAATAATAAGACCATTATTCACAACAAACAGGAAAAGGTCAAATTTGTGGTTCAAGTTCCCTCCACAAAAGGCTGAGCAAGTCTATGAGACTGTGTGGTAATCACAGAGTATAGTCTCTTTCAGTGAGTCACTGTCTGTAATCACCAGGCTGCCACTCAGCGACAACAGATGCAGCTTTAGTTGTTCATTTTTTAAGTGCAATGTCAACGTTCTCAGTCATTTTAGTGCGGCTTCTTTCAGCCACACCACAGGTATATTTGCATCTCCAAGAGTTTTAATACTTGAATTTAATAAGAAATAGTGAGAGGCAGGGCAAGTTCAGCTGCTCTAAAAAGGAAGATGGATGTCCTAAAAAGAAGTGTATCTTTGCGCAAGAAACCTTTTTCATTTCAGGTTGCAAACACTTTTCTTGGATTATCTCTCAGCCGCTGCTACATTCATTTACACTTTTTTTTCCCCTTCAACCTCGTGAATCATAAATTCTAAAGAGCTGCGACAAGAGTTAAGCTTTTCTTGTGAAGTGATCAAGCCCGTAATCAGCTCTGATAATCAGAGTTAATGTTTCTCACTAGATAGTACGCACCTGGGAAAACTCACGCATTATGGTCTGCTGCTCAATTCGAAATCATTTGACTGTTTAAGCGAGACATGAATACAGTTTAAAAATCAAAAATGTTTCTTTTTGGATGTCTTATTACCACTGTTTTAATTCAGTTACTGTGTTGAGTCTGGCTTCTACCACAGCCTCTTGGCCTCCCCCTCCTTGGCCTCCTGGCAGGCCTCAGGGATTGATGCCCAAAATCCTTACACCGTCTTCCTTTGACGGGCAGAGCGCAGCCGAGTTGAGCATGGTAAACATTATGTAGATGGTGTCTTGGAGGCACTGGGAGCTTTGTAAATAGTGGAAATCTTCACTGTAATGCTGGCCTGCGGGCTAAGAGCAACACAGAATGAAATGTTAAATCTCTGGCTGTCCCCGGCCCTCGCTCACCAGCTTTTTCCTTCACCAAATACCCGTCCCTCCCATTCCTTTGTTTTCCAAATCTGTTCATCTTGTTCTGTCTTTTTTCGCCATTCTGTCTTTTCCTTCTCTTGGCCTGTAATTTGTTCTTTGCCTCTCCCTTCCTCCGTCCTTCGCCACCTCCTTTCTCCTTTTTACTGTTTTGCCCACTCTCTCTCTCTCACACTCTCTCTCTCTCTCTCTCTCATCTTTTTCCAATCTTGCCCTCTTCCTTCCCCTGCCCAAAGTCTCATTTCACACGGCTACTTTTCATCTCTCTCTCTCACTCTCTCCATCTCTTTATCCCATTTTTTTCACAGCGCCCAGATCGTGGCCTGGTCTGGCCTTTTAATGTCTCCCTCGGCTTCTCTCTCTACTCAGCTGTTTCTATTCTCTCTCTCTCTCCCCCTTTCTCCCCCTCGCTCTCTCTCTCAGACTGTAGCTAATGCCATCAAGTGTTTGCAGCATTCCTGAGCCAAAGATTCAGAGCCCCTGCTCCCTGAACTACATAAACACAAGCACAAATAAGGAACTAAATAACAGCACTTAACAACACTTCTCACTAGGTGATATATATGTGAAATGCAGTCAGTATGCTCACCCAAATTAAACTATGTGCATGTTTTGATGCTCTATTTAGCACTGATGATGACCTGAGGGGTGAAATTTCTGCCTTTTAAACATTCTCACACTTTGGGACAGTGTGCACTTCATGTGTTTTGTTCATTTTCAGCCTATTTTATCCTGTTTTATTTGCACATAGAGATTCTGCAGCAACCACATACTGGCATAGCTCTCAGCCGTGTCTGAAAGCACCACTGCAAGCCCAGTTCACCATTATCCAGGTGAGATAATTTCATGAGCACAAGACTTTTTTTTCTTGTAATGAAAAATGACACCAAGAGCCAAATTCAGGTCGGTTAGTCATCAGAAGACAGACGTCCTCTGGCTCTGACTCCGGTGTTATTCTGGCTTTTACAGAGCACATCACATTCAGGTTGCAGATGGGAGGGCCATAGCAGGGCAGCAACAACCTGGCATTTTTTTGTTTGGGTTATTTTTCTCTGAGCGATTTTTTTTTGTTTTGTTTTTTGCCTCAGTTATGAATGAGCCTCTCATCAACCTGAATGGAGGTATAGTCATAATAAAGATTGGTCACCTCACTGCTTTTTGTTTACTTTTCTTCCAGTGGGTTCAATCAAGAAACTGAACTCTTGGCACACAATGTGAAGGTAAGTTTATATACCTTATAGGCACAGAGCTGACAAATCGGATAACAAAAGAAGTAACCCTAAGAAAATCATGTATTCACTGGATGTAACTGTGAGATTGAAAACATCTACTTTCCATTTATCTAAGGTGACTTTTTACAGACAAAGAAGTCAAAACATTGTACTTCTGAATGTCAAGGAGACTTGTCTGAGAATCATAATGCAGACGTGACAAAGGTTTTGACTTGCTCATGTGGCATGGGTTGTTATCTGCTGTGTTGACTGTGTAGTTAAGTTTCTTGATTATCAGTTACTTCACTTACTTAAGAAAGAAACTTTGTTGAAAGCTGGGAACTATGGAGGTATTCAGGGAGGAGGACATTTTGAACTATTGAGTCACTACAGTATGTTGTGCTGGCCTATTGGGTGCATGACATTTACTGTGATAGCAACATCCCCAGTTCAGCTCCTGACTGGACTTTTGTTACCCACCACCACTCCCAATCATTCGCTCTACTCTGCAGTACAAGTGGCTCTGATTCAGACGTAGATATCAAACACATAATCTTAAAGGGAACAAAAAGCAGGCACTTGATCAGAGAGAAAATTACTGGAATCCTAAAACAGCACAAACCATATGATTTTATCTCCCACCTGGAGAGACAACATCAACTGGCTTAGACCGAAGTGGATTCAGTCCAACTTGATCCATTCAGCTGTGGAGCCCAAATTGGCTCCTCAATTGTAATGCGTACCCCTGCCTTTTACTAGCTAAACTAATCCCTCTACTTAAGATCCGTGCTTGGCTGCTGTCGTTTTAGACCGCTAAATCTAAACTCTGAACTAAGGGAAACCAGTACAGCACTGGTATTTCAAATTGTATAATTTAAATCAGAACAAACCTCATTTGGAGACAAAAATGCAAACACACTCACACTTACGTTGGCATAAATGATCTCACACCAGACAGGTAAAAACGGCCTTTTGCCTCTGCCATCGTCCAAGGACAAGAGTTTAACGACATACAGCCTAATTGATTTCTGTGCGCGTCTAAAGTGAATGTCGCGCTCCACTAACACGTGGTCTAGCATTCTCTCTGTATTTCTTTTTTTTTCCCCCTTTTTTTTTGGACGTGTGCAGTTTCAGGTTTGAAATCAATTTGGCTGAGATGAAAGTTTTCAATTTCATTAGCTTGATCAAATGGAGCGCTGTTAACAGGCGGCGGTAATAGAAAATCATTTAGGCCGAGCAGCTCACACACTCTCAAAGGACTGGTTAAGAGCTGCTCAGAGAGGGAGAGATAGAGATGGAGAGATGAAGAGGAGGGAGGAAGGGGAATGAGAGGGAAAAAAGAGGATGACAGGTGGGATCATATCAATGAGACACAGCGAGGGGAGAAAAAAATTAGACAAAATGTGAAAAAAAATGGGGAGTTTAGAAGAGAGGAAGACATGACAAGGCGTTTTAGAGAAAGGACGAGAGAGATGGAGCGAAGATGTCTGAGACATGATGGCAGGTGATAAAGTGACGGAATAAGAATGGCAAGAAGGAGAGAAAAGTAATAGGGACAGCAAATGCTCTTTAAGAGAGAAAGTAAAAAAGAAGAATGTGACAAAGGAGAGAGAAAAGGAAGATGAGTGGTGAGAGAGGACGGAGGGAAACATACAGATTAAATGTAAGAATGATTGATGACTGCATGAGAACGAATAAATGAGCAAAAATGTCACAATGAAAGCGGAGAAGAAACAGGATGCAAAGCAGAGAGGGAAAGAGAGGAAAGGAGACGGAGAAATCTGCCTCATCCTCTCGCCTGTCTGCTAAGCACTGGCCCATTAAACCCTTGTTATTGCTCCTCAGATGTTTGTCAGAGAAAAATAGTGTTGTGATGAAAGAACATAAATAAACTATTAGCCATCAAAAGACCCAGCTATAGGCAGCGGATCGCCAGCTAAATATTACCACTCGGATGAGGGAAAACAAATAGCAAATCAGTCATAGATTAATACAGCAGAAGAATGCAGAGGCGAAGAGGAAATGGGGAAAAATAGAGAGAAGCGATGCGAGGAAAGAATGGTATATTAAGTGACTGCATACCAAGGCAATACCTGCGCCAGAGTTAGATGTTAAATCCAGCCAACTTTGCTAACAAAAGGGGCAGTATCAAACCTCAGCACTTTTTTGGCACCTATCACAATGTGTCATTAGCACGGAATACTGAATTATACTGTTTTGCCTATTTCAAAATTTTTCCTCAGCAAAGTTCTTATATTGCAACATTTAACATTAGCAAACGTTTGCCTTGTTTTGTTACATGAAAAAGTGATTTATCTTGATAAAAGCACCCAGCATATGAAATGGCTAAAAGAAATTCAAGGAATTAGATTCAAAACTTGCTTTAATAATTCTTTAATATCTCTTTGAGTATTAAAGGGATTTTTATGAAAGCATAAACAGCGGTATAAACAGCGTGATACAATCTCTGATTATTCATACTGCCGACTGTATTGCATAGTATATTGTCATGTCGTGTGTGCAACATTCAAAGAGGTGCATCAGGTATTCAAACTAATAACTTTTTTTTTTTGTATGAGACCATTTTATTGTGCATTTGCAGTATTTGTATCCTGTACATTCTGCTACGTTTCATTTTCAGCAAACCTTTGATGTGAGCTGAGATCATGAAAAGACAGAGAAAAGATTACCTGTCCGGCTACTCACAGTCATTCGTCATAGCTGAGGCTTCACACTCTTTCATGGTGCTGAACAGACACACACATTGCTGCACACCATGCCAATAAATTACATTCAATCAAAATTCAATGAGAAAATGAAAGCTAATGTTAATCCATTGTTAGTCTCCTCTGAGTCATTGTGTAATGATGATAATGATCAGCCATTCAGCTTCTCTCTTGTGCACGCACGCCCACACACACACACACACACACACACTAGCACAGACACACTGCGCAGCTAATCAGCCAAGTGAAGCTAATGTAGGGGGAAATGTGTTGCTGATTAGCTCAACCTTAAACCCCTAGACATGACTTCAAGACCTCACAGTGGTACAGTGGTCACACACACACACACACACACACACACAAACAGACGCTACGCACAAAATTAGTCCGGCTATTCATGCTAATCTGAGAGAAAATGACTTGCTCATTAGCCGGACCCTTAAACCTCTCGTCAGGCCTTTGAAACCAAGCCGTGTCGTGGTCGCAGCGGGTATACGGAGAGATGCAGGCTCAGACATGCACACACATATGCACACACGCATGCCGACTTGTGCGGAGGAACTTGGACTATTCAAAAGACTTTCTGTAACTGTGTTTAGACTCTATTGATAGCACAAATACTGAAACAGCAGAGCAGAAAAACACTAAAGAAGAAAAAAAAGCCCAGATAATCATATAGAACAGATGCCCAAAACTAGTTTTAAAAATGTGTAAAGAAATTTATGCAATATCTCCATAAAATTAAGTGAGTGGAGGTGTGATTGTCAGCGCAGAACAAGCTTGGATTCATACTAAAAATATTCACAAACACACTCCCACTCTCCCCTTCAAACCCTTGTACTTTCCTTTGGAGGACCCTCAACTTATTTAACAATTCTTTCTGTATCTCATACAACATAAGCCTAACTGTCATCACTGCAGAGCTGACCCTAAACCCTCACCCGAATCCAGAATCTAACCCTAAACTTAAAAGCCTCAGCATGCCTCAGATAAAACACTTGTTGGATCGTCTATGTGGGCATTTAGACCGTAGAGTTTTGTAACTTATTATTTTGACAATGACTGGTTAGCCTGGTGTGCAAGTGTGAGAAGAAAGACAGGATTTGAACTTCCCACTCTCCTTGCCTCCCCATTCCTCACACAACTCCTCAAAGGTGTGTGTTATTATCACCACTGCGTGATTCTTCTCACTGCTACTCCGACACAAAGCAACGTAAAAGTAAAAGTCTTCTTGGACAGAAATCAGGTACATGCTGGTACATCCAGGAGGAGGCCATGACAGCAGGGTAGCATTCATGAAAAACATAATGTGAGTTACTCTTAAAGTTCCTTACCCAATGTCACAAACTTGCCAAATTTTTGATACTTTATAATTTAAGTTGGATTCTGTTGCAGGTTGTCAGTGTAGTGTATGCCAGAAAGAGAAAGTGTGTGTGTGTGTGTGTGTGTGTGTGTGGGTAGGGGTGTGTGTGTCAGTGTAAATATGTCCAGGCCCTGCAGCAAACAGTATCCTTCTAGATGAGATTTACTGATATAAAAAGGGACACAGAGGATGAATACACTCTCAAGGAAAGAGAAATACCCTCCCCCTCCACCCATCTCTCTTTCTCTCTCTCTTCAGTCTCTCTCTCGCTTCATCTTCCTCTATGTGATGAGTTGGTCTCCTTATAATGATGAGAGACCATTATTTTCCTTATTCAACTGCTTGAGTCAGTATGTGCATGTCTGTGTGTGCACAACTTTGAGTGTTCTTGTGTGTCCGAGTGTGACACTCTTTCTACCCATCAAGTAGCGTGGGAATCCAGCTATTTCCACTGAGAGAGAATTAACACTTTTACTGCAAGATACAGAAATGACCATGAGAAAAACAACATATACGATAAACACATAAATGTTATCCTGGGTTTCTTAAATGGGCTAATTTACTAAATATAAAACATCAGGTTCCACAGAGGAAAAAATGCAGATAAGCTCACAAAACTACAACTTAACAGCTGTGAAATTGTTCACAGCTTTTTAATGTTGCTGTTTGATTAATGTTCGGCACTTCAAACGCCAAAACTTTTACACTACTGCAGAAATTGTGCAAATTCAGTTCCAGTATATCAAATGCCCAAACAGTACACTGTAATTAATATGTATGCTGCAGGAAATGGGAACACAGTGCAGGTTTTTTTGGCCCCGGTTACACACATTCACACCTGCACCTTTCAACCACAGTATTGTACAGGTGACCACAGAGCAGTGACAGGGGAGGTTTTTGTTTTTTCCTCCCCAGATTCAGGAACATCTTGACAATCATTTTTGAAATGGGGGGAAGTGTTCCTCTTCTATTCACCAAACAGGCAACCTTGCAGTGCCATTGCAATATCCAGGACATACGAGTTTCGCAAAAAATCAATACGGGAAAAAGCTGAAAGTTTTATGACTGGCGTAAAAGGAAGTAGGGAGTTGTTCCTTCCAGCCCACCCACTTTTGTTTTCCAGTGTCTCTATGACTCTCTCAACTGCATCTCTCTCCTTGCTCTGCCCCCTCACTGTCACCATGACAAAGAGGCCATGTGACTGTATGTGCATGTGTGTGTGTGTGTGTGTGTGTGTGTGTGAGTGTGAGAGAGAGACAGAGAGAGAGACTCAGGCAGAAAGGAAAAGGCTCACGCTGAAGGGGTATGATTTTCTAACATTATGTTGTTTAGCAGCCCGACAAACTCACGTCTCACTTTTTCTTGCCAGCCCCCCCTTCACCCCACTACCACCCATCACCTGCATTCATGAGCAAAACTTCCCGTTTTCCATCTCTGAAATGTCTCTTGTCTAGTTTAAAATCCTCTCTGTTGCTTATTTTTTGCAGAGAACAAGCTCCCTCTGAGTGTTGGTGTGTTTGGATGTGCTGATGTGTGTGCGTCTGTGTGTGTGTGTGTGTGTGTGTGTGTGTGTGTGTGCATGCACGTGTATGAGCATACTAGTGTGTGTGTGTCTGAGCGATTCAGCCAGCCACTGAATGAAACCAACATTGAGACACAAAGAAAGACACACACACACACACACAATTGAGCGAGTGCAGTGTATAGAAAGGACAGCGATTACAGTGACAGTGACTAACTGTGTGTGTGTGTGTGTGTGTGTGTGTGTCAGTGATTTTATGTCAGTAATTATTAATGCTCTATACTTCATGAATAATGGTGCGTGGTCCTGACATTCTTCTACAGGTTAACAGTGTAGTGCAAAACACGCTTGAGCACATGCACACACACACACACACACACACACGCTTTGAATAGTGTTTCCAGAGTTTGACACAGAAAACTCAGCCACGAGGCTATTACCCACATTAACACTCACAGAGTTATATAATCTCAACAAACGTGAGCTACTGAACACTGAAATAATCAGCTGAAAATTACTTTAACTTCCTCATGTGTATGTGTGAGTGTGAGATTTCCAGATGTGTAGATTTTAAATGACAATAACCAGCCAATCAGCTATGAGTATTTTGCTTGGATATGTTTTAAGAGTGTAGGACAAGGCTCATACAGATATTGATATTGGAGAATGTGACACATTTCTCTATATTATGTTCTCTATATTCATGTTTTAAAGGATCCCAGCAGTAACAGCAGTAGCCATCCAGTATATATACACACACACGTAAAAAAAAGATGCATTATACATATGCAGACAATAAACACACAAATATATACCTACAAGGAAATACAAGTAAGAGAAAACAAATGCCACAAGCCATCAGTACATTTAACATGACTGACTGACAAACACTGAGAACGTCAAAACCCTTAAGACAATTTAGTCAAAGATCAGCAATGTTTGCAGCTACATTTCAGGTGGAGAATACAAAACTTCACTCGTGTGTTGACTTTGTTCGATTTCCAGGAGTGGGTGTAAAGGAATCCCCCAGTCACCCACCCACAGCGGAGCTCCTGCTGAGAATACAGAGCTGCGTCAGCGTCATGACCCCCGCAGTGACTATCCAGCCTCTGAGCCTTTGAGACACGACTAAGTATTTGCCAGAGGAAGCGCTCTGGTGCTCGGCCTTTGAACAAACCGCCGACGACGACAACCCAGAGACAACCTGGATGATGAAATAACTGAGTGATGTAATTACAATGAAATGGAGTAACATGAAAACAGAAATGCCACTCTGGGAATAACAAGACAATGACACAAATGGGGACAACTGGGGAGATAAAAGGCTAGTAAACAACTTGTTGATTGGAGTGACATGCAGTGTTTCTGACCTAAAAAAACTAAAATGGCCAGCGACAACACAATACGCTGAAAATGAGTGAAGTATGTCTGAAAATGTGTTTCTTTTCTGTTTTCTGTGGCCAGAGTCAGATATGGGGGTGTACAATTCTGAAGTATTGCAGATGACAGCTTCACTATGGTTACAGACAGCGGCATTCACACACACACACACATAAACACAGGTGACTAAGGGCCTGTGTGACTAATTGAAAAACACACACACCTACTGTAAATACAAACACACAAAAGGCACAAGCAATGCAGTCTGGAAATACACACATGGGGAGAGATACAGAAAGAGAGAGAAGGCAAGGATGGTGTTATCTTTTTTGCCTTAGGTGGTCATTACATCATTAGAGCCAAATCTCCCAAATGTCCAATAAAAACTGTTAAACCAGAGCCAAGTTGGGATGGTCCCTGTGCCTGTGTGAGTGAGAGAGACAGAGTGTGTGTGCCTGTGTGTGTGTGTGTGTGTGTGAGACAGAAAGGCTGAGGAAAGAGAGACACTGCCGGCCATCCTAACTACCAAGGGAGCTACTAAACGGCACTGAAAGAGCAACATGCACCGTCTGACAAAAAAAAAAGGACACGAAAATGAACAAAAAGACAAAACTGTGTTTTGTTGTATCACGAAGAGGAGAGGGGTGGCAAGGGAGAGGGGAGGTGACAGGAGGAGAGGGAGAGAGAGCGAGCGTTTGGTTGATTTCATCTTTTGGTTACTCAGCCGTTTTGTCGGGCACAGCTGTTTTTGCGGAGCGTCGCCCCACACTCTCCATTTTCTCTCCGGTCTCCCGTCGGCGCGCCGTGCGCCTCGGCCACGGCGACCACCGCGCTCCGGAGCGCACAACGCAGCGACTGTTGACTACTCAGTGGGCCGTGGGTGATCGGAGCTGATGATTAAAACACACACACAGGCACAAGCGCGCACACAGACACGGGAGACACTCGCGGGGATGTGATACTAATGCTCGAGGACTGGCGACTGTGCGGAAAACGGAGGCGTACGAGCGCGCACTCCAAAGCCAAAAATATCCGTCAGCCTTCTTCGTCCTATGCTTCTTCTTCTTCTTCTTCTCCTTTGCCTTTTTCCCCTCTCTTCTCCTCCCTTGAGTAAGTGGACGGTGGTGTTACCCGACCTGAATTCTGAATGTCTCAGCCCTGATTTAGTGATCTGGAGCGACACAGTGAATCCCCGTCTGCGCAGACCGCAATCCGCTCCGAATGAAGAGAATCGTGTAGCTTCAAATGAGCTTATAAAGACCGCTTACATCGAGTTTTTCTTGGTTTTTATAAGCCAGGATAAAGCCATTTAAAGAGCTCTGTAATGAAGTCAGCGCTTTTCACAGGCGGACACATGGGAGAGATTCTGACCCCTCTTCTCTCACTTGGCTTCTCTCCTTAATGCGCGCAGTTTTGTTGACAGAGAGAGACTCTTCGTGTTTCATGCACCTTAATTGCTTAACATATGCAGTTCAAGGAGGCTCATGAGTGCATTTTAGGAGGAAGAGCCGATCTTCTTTCGATTAAAAGAAAAGACCACCCACGATATCACACTTTACAGGGGACACTCGTACAAGTTTTAATATTTTTATGTTTGTAGTAAAAAAAAACCCTGCCATCGGGTGTCTCAGTCCTCTCCGAGACCTCCTCACACACGCACACGAGCTGGTCAGCCGCCGGTTCGGGTGTCTCAGATGGCACCGGTTAGTGCGCATCTGTCATCTGACGCTTAGTCAATTACTTATTATTCCACACACACAGGCGGGGATACGGGAGGTGTCAAGGTGAATATGGGCAAAACGATCGATCGTCATTTGGCTAAAAAAAAAAAAAGACAAGAATAAAAAGAGACTTGCTTCGAGTGTGCTCAGATGTTGGCAGACGTAAGCTCCAGTTTGTGGTGACCGCATGGCAAACACAGACCTCTCGTCATTTCTTCACTTCGCGCAATTTGTTTCGGTTTGATACTTTTTTTAAGCGATGAATACCGCCACGTCGAGTGCTGTGGAGAAAGAGAGGCGAAGAAACTGAGTTCTGAGAGGAATTTCCCTTCATCTGCATCCCTGTTACGCACCGATTTCTGACACCACTCCTCTCCAAGGCGTACGTTAACGCACCAAAAAAAAGCCAAGGAAAACACAAAATTATATGTATTGAGCACTAATCCAGTGTGCCTTTGTGAGTGCAAAAAGTTTAGTTTTTTTTATTCATTCCAAGACACACGGCGGAGAGAAAAAGAAAATAAGACACTAACAGCGCGTCTGACATCCCCATCTCCAGCCGGACACATTAAAGTAACAAATTCCTTGGTAATGGCATTTTTAACCAAATTAAATATCCGCAGACACTGTTCGCTTTGACGCTGTGCCACCTTTGCTCTGCCTCTGAACAAACCCGCACACTGGCAACAAGTTTTTTTCGCCTGCCTTCGCGTCTCTTACCTTCCCACAGGAGGAGAAGCAGCACCGTCTTCCAGAGGCAACATCCCACCGGCGCGCCTCCCCTTCTCCACACCGGCTCCATCCCTCCTGTCGGTTAAAAAAAAATCCTCCGAGACTGTTCACAACACGGACAAAAGGGGGTCTCTTTAATTGCTTTTCTCTCTCTCTCTCTCTTTTCTTTTTCCTTTGCCCCCCCCCCTTCCCAGGATAGATCACTACCGCATCGGTGCCATCAATAATCTCAATCTGACCAAACTGCGCTCCGTGCTTGACCTCAGACAGCGCGCACAGATCAGGTTTGGAGTCAACTATAAATCCTTCTGGAGTCAGTAATAAAAACATAGAAACACCCCGATGGGTAGTTCCGGAGCAGGATGGCTTCTTCTTTTTTTTTTTTTTTTAAATCCTCCCCCTCTTCATAAAAAGTCGCTGTGTCTCCTTGAAGCCAGAGCCGAGGAATGAAGCCGTTCTCCCCCTTTGGTGAGCTTCTTCCCCCGGTGCGCTCCTCTGCCTCATTGATCCAAACGGGACGGCTGGAGCG
Source organism: Scortum barcoo (assembly GCA_023238725.1). Lineage (NCBI taxonomy): Eukaryota > Metazoa > Chordata > Actinopteri > Centrarchiformes > Terapontidae > Scortum > Scortum barcoo. The sequence goes on from CM041535.1 coordinate 17,209,590, forward strand.
GAGGAAGGAAACCTCGATGTCTTCTCCCACACTTTTCTCTCTTTAAAAGTTTAAAAAACAGCCCGGCAGAGTGGACCAGCAACTCTCCCGATTAATTAAAAAAAAAAAAAAGTCCACTTCATGGAGCGGTTTTGAAACAACAACAACAACAAAAAAAAAACTCTGTCACTTAAGGCTCAGATATTAAATAAAATCCAAATTCCGCTCGCCCGGCAGCAGCTCCGTCCGCTCTCCTTCTTTTCCTTCCTCCCTCTGTCTATCCTCTTCCGACTATCCTCCGCCTGCCGTGTGTATTATGTGTGCGTGTGTGTGTGTGTGTGTGTGTGCGCCTGGGCTCAACTTGAGAGGCTGTATACACTCGTCCCGCGGGATGGAGGGGAGGAGAGGACAGAGGAGGAGGAGGAGGAGGACTGACGCTTCCACCAGCCGGCAGAGGAGAGGGAGGAGGAGGAGGTGGGCCAGGGGAGCTGTGTGGTGTGTGTGTGTGTGTGTGTGTGTGTATGTGTGTGTGTGTGTATGTGTGTGTGTGTGGAGGAGGGGGTGGGTTGGGGAGTTGAGTGACAGTTAAGCAGCCAATGGAGGGTGTAGGAATTTATTTAGGCTCTTTTAGTTTAATTTAAGTTGTTTTTTTTTTATCTTCATTGTAACGATGAATTATTTAATCATTTTTGGACAGTAATCCAAACATCAGCCAAATGGACTGTTAACAAATCTACGTTTTTTCCTAAATAAAAAAGGAGTGAAACTAAAATAAATAAAAAGCTAACACGAACATTAAAGGTCAATAACTGAAAATTAAAGAGGTTTGAATCAGTCTGTGGGAAACAGCTTAAATGGATGTTCCTGCGTCTGATGCTGAAGAGATTAAAACAGAAGTTTAAAATGAGAAGATCTCTCATTAGAGGAGGCCTTTTTTCTCTGTATGGTTGATGTGTGTGTGTCAGCTGTGCGCGCGCGTCCACGTGCTGTTTATCCTTTCAAAGCCCCTCTCTGCATTATTCATACAAAGACACACGCTACACCTGTTCTCTCTGCAATCGATAGATGCCAACTTCGCACGAGCGCTCACCTCTACGCGCGCGCACGCACGCGCGCACACGCAACACATCCGCTTCCAGTGGTGTGTGACAGCTTGTACAACTGCAAAATGTGATACAGCAAGCACCTTGTAATAAAACTCATTCACTTTCTATTGATAGGACCGGTGTGTGTGTGTGTGTGTGTGTGTGTGTGTGTGGGCAAAGGGAGAGGGGGGAGAGTTGGTGTGTGAACAAGCCAGAAGAGAGAGAACATTAAGGTCTTCTTTGAGTCCGAGACGATATTTCATAAGGCAGCGTGCCTGCTTCCCTTTGTCAGCTAAATGTGTAAAAGCTAAAGAGATGACATTGTGACTTATTGAATTGCAAATCAGCCCGTCGGCGGAGGGATGGGAGGATTTCCGGAGATGGAGATACGTGAGTCTCTCTGCCTGTCTGTCCGCCTGTCTGTCTGTCTGACTCTCTACGGCCTTTGCATGAGGCTAAGAAGGAGCGACAGCCCCCCCTAGTGCCGAACTTACAGAAGAGACAGTCCTGTGGCGTTGGAAGAGGATCTGTCTATATGTTCATCCTTCATCTGTCCTTAATTAGCAGTAGCCTGGATGTGATTGTCAGTGAAGAGGGCCCTTGCCTCGGTGCGTTTATCTCTGATGTACGCCCACGTGATTCTTCTGCCACTTCCCTCTCCCCTCTTCACTGTGATCCCACCACGTGAACCCGACTGAGCCTGCATGCTCTTTTTCCACTTGTCCTGTTTCGTTGCTCACTCACTTTCCCTCCAAACACATTTTTTCTGGCCTCCCGGTCGCAGGCCGACTACATCTACGCTCCCATAACGTCTAGGCGGCCCCCATCCGTCCATGCTGTGTTGCAGAGCCAAATCAACGCATTTTAAATTATTATTCTAATTTCCCTCAATGACCTTTCCCTCAGCCAGCCGAGGCATTCTCTTCAACTTAAGCTTGAAATATCCTTTTTCTTTTTTTTTTTTTAACTGAAGCATTCCTCTTGGGACTGCAACCGAAGCAAGGCATTAGTTCAGCAAGCATGCAGTAAAAAGTAATATTTGTACAAATACAGTGTCTGTATACCAATGAGGCCCCACTGGCTGTTTGGAGGGAATTTGACACAGAATAAAAAGAATTGCAGATAATTTCCCATGTATCTAGGGACAAAACAACAAAAGACCTCATCTTTCAAAAGTATGGGTAAAAAATTCTGCTGGTAAAAATAGCAAAAGCTGGCTCATCCAGACATTTGTTCTAAACATTTTCAGCTCATGACCAGCAAATGGAAAAGATGCCAAGAGCCGACCCTTTTACTCAAGACCCAAAAAAAATGAATTGGGCAATTCGATAGAAAACTATTATTTTTCTTCTCCCCCTTTAAGGTTATTTCACTTGTCACTATTAGAGGAAGCCTGGAGGCAGCAAATATTCATTATATCACAAAAAGGAAGGCATTCATCACAAAGATTGCGTTGTCAGTAACTCTTCAAATACAACCTGTAATAGATGTTACGTGATAAATGAAGAAGAATACGCTGTCTGAAACTGGTTCTCAGTGTCGTGTGGCTATTTGCTGTGTGCTTATTCACTGCCAGACTGACCACAGACACTGACCTGTTCTACTTTTGCACTTCAGTCAGGATGAGTCCCATGCAGCTAAATTCCTTAATTATAGAAGTCCCACTTTTCGCTGCATGCTTGCTGGACTTTTTCTACACTTTGTATCCGCTCCCCAAGAGGAACTATTCAAAAGTGTTGCTCTCATTTTACAGTTTGGTTCAAGGCTGGTTGACAGAGTTTGACTCTTGAGACCGCGAGGAGAAAGAAGAAAAATAGAAGAGCAACATAAGAAAGCAAAGAATACCTTCTTTTTAAAAATGTAATGACAGGTATTAGTGGCTGGCTACTGCAGTGTTGTACCAAATATAGACAGCAGCTCAAGAGTTTAGATTTAAATGCCACTGATTTTTCTAAATAGAGAGACTAAAGAGAAAGTCATGCCAAGTTGTATTTCAGATGATGAGTGCTACAGTCATGGTACCATCATTAGACTAGGCAAGTCATCTTTGTTAAAATCAGAGATTGTAGATCTGTACAGTGAGGTGCTTGCATTGCAATTGGCTGAAACACTTATTCATAAAATTGAAAAATCAAAATATTGTGTATCAGCGCATATTTCCCTCCTTACTTTGAATGTAATTCATATAATCATCGTCATTGACACCATACTTCTGGATTTTGGTTTACTTTTGAATTCGAATGACTGCAAAAATCGCTGCAAATGTGAAGGGAGGGTTCAGGCACATCCTCGTATGGGCGATGGGAAGGAGAAGAGTGGATCAGGCAAGAGAACGACAGACCTGAGAAAACAAAACAGCTTGTTACTCCTCACCTTGAAACATGCCAAGTGTTCGACGGATGCACACTTTAGCCATGAGCAGAAACACATCACAACAAGAGCGAGAACCCCTCTCTGCCATCACTGTCAGTCTGCTGCTGTGCTGTGCCCAGCCTGAGGTCATGGTGGTCACCGCTGCACCCGTCTCAGCTTCTCTCCCTATGGCTTCTCAGTGGTGAGATGACTTTTGCACTGCGAGTCACTCCGCATCTTCGGTCGCCGGCTGAAAACTCATCTTTGAAAGAAAACACTTCAAATATCACTCTTGTCTTGTTAAATCACACATCCCTCTGATAGATACAACACAACCCAAGAAGTTTGGTAAAGAAAAAAGCCCAGTCAAACTTAATCTTACTCAAATCATGTAAAGTGTAGTGTGAAAGGTCCAGCCCAATGAGTATCACATTTTCAATTTCACGGTATTGTTCAACAAAGGGCACAGCCATGTGAAGTTTCTGTCAGAGTTAACCTTCCTCTAATTGTTCACTTAAAACCATTTTAGATATGAAACATAATCTCAGCAGTCATATATTTTTGTGATCTCACTGGTCAACTGTATTCTTGGCATTTCTGGCTGATTTATTGGTCTTTTTATAAAACCAGCCCAAATAATCAAATCCTTACAAATGCCATTGGGTGTTCAGGTTCCAGCACCAAATCGTTTTTTTTTTTCAAATTGTGGGAGATGTATGGTTTCTTTATACATGATAAGTAATGTTGAAAGGCTACAGGGGAAGTCTGCAGCATCTATTTGAAGAGAGGTCAATTGAGCAAGTTCATGTTAAAGATGTCTCCATAATCCTCCCTCTGGTAATTACAGTAAAACATTTAACCCACAGAGTTCACAGAGAGAAATCAGCAAAATGTATTAATGTCAGTCATAGAGATGCATGTATGATGCAAGCAGAGGCTTGTGGATTTCTAAACCTAATTGCCCCAATTTTAGCACTCAACGTTTGTTGTGTACACACATTGCACGTTCCTGTAAATAACACTTTCACTGTAAGTCTGATAGTCATGAAAGAAATGTTGCCATCTCCTGTTACCGGACAAAATTCTTTACTCAGAGTGTGAGTAGCGCTAAAACCAGGTGGTTCCTTTTTTTTTTCTCACACACCTGACTGTTTTCTTTGTTGAAGCAGGAATGAGGAATGAAGACTAAATAACAAAACTGTGCATTTAGAAATTTAACCTTTCACCTGTAACCAATATGAAAAGTTTGAAATAAACTGGAACCTACTGCTGACACAATTATTTACAGGTGGCAGTTAATTGGCATATGGTCATCCTAAAAACACTAAACAGAGATGTGTTTTTACTCCAATATAAGTAATTATAGCTCTGTTAGCTATTTGGCATAAATGCATGGAAGATGGGTAGCTTAAAAGTACCATTTAACAAGTTTGCCAGCTGATCCTGGACCTTGACGGCAGTGTATTAAGTGAATTAATTAAATGATCACATAATGTATGCAGGGATGTGATGGATGGTAAGCTAAGGTCGTAAACCGAATATTTGCTAAATAAGTTGCTTGTGCTGATGTAAGTCTTTATGGAGGCTCGGTGAGTCAAAGTAAACATTGTGGAATTGATGAGTAGCTAAAAGTATAAATCCACTTCACTAAAAAAAAAGTAAATGTGATGCTTTATTTTTGACTGGGAGTCATAGGCAGCAGTGTGTGCAGAGTGTACATACAGTGCATTCCTTTAGAGGCACTCAGGAAGGTATGAACTGAGAGAAGACACTCGTATTGTGATCCTTAGATGCAGATCTTGGGTCAGAATGGTTGTTAGTGTGTGAGGGGATGAGAGAAAGAGGTTTGTTTGCTGCAGTGGAGACGACTTTCATCCTTACATTTGACTGCTGAGGGAGGGAGACGATGAGAGAGGGGCGAGCGAGACAGATACTGCTCTTCGCTCTCTCTCTCTCTCTCTATTTCTCTCTCAGGTCAAATGGCTCTTGTAGAAATTCTGTTGACAGCTTGTTCAGACGATACACTCCATTCGGCGGCTGGAGGAAGATGACCGCCACTGACAAACCTCCCTATTTACTTCTAATTCATTCACCCTCTCTCTCTTTTATCTCTCTCTCTCTCCCTTGCTCCCTCTCTCACTCTCTCTTTCTCTCTCCAGTCAGAAAACCATCTCTCTTTCTCTCTCCAGTCAGAAAACCATAGCCATCTCTTTGCTCAGTGGAGCAAACGGAATACATTAGAATCCAATTAAGGCTGTTGAAGAGAACTGCTCAGGCTTATAGTGTGCGGCCGTATGTGTGTGAAGCTGTGTGTGTGTGTGTGTGTGTGTGTGTGTGTGTGTGTGTGTGTGTGTGGTATATGTGTTGATCATATATGATCATATATGATAGCTTATGCCCAACCAATGTGTGAGGAAGGGTGTCTGTGGATGGGGTGGGATGGGAGTTTGTTCAGGAGACAGCAGGTGCTTCTGTTTAAACCATATTGTGCATCTTCATGCGTGTGTGCTCGTGTTTGTGTGTGCGCGGGTGTGACCATGTGTGTTGCTATTACACGCCTTGTCATAGTGCGTTGAGTCAGTGACAAGTGGACGCCTTTCTGTCTCACTCCAACTGGTTTCTGTTCCCATATTAACACACAGCAAGACCACTGTCAGGCACGGTAAATCAGAGATGTAGTAGTGTGTGTGTGTGTGTTTGTGTGTGTGTAAGGGAATCAATAACTATGTTGCATTACACACTGCCCTGGTTCAATTTGAAATTGGGGACAGACACAGAGCTACACTCACACACACACACACAAAATAGAGATACACAAAAGTACACTCACTCTCTCTCTCTCACACACACACACACACATACACACACACAGACACACACACAGACACACACACACTTTAGAAACTGAGACACACGAAGAAAGAAATGGACCACTTCTGAAGATACCACAGATGAATACGCAGCTGGAGGGATAACACTTTACGAGGAGGACACACTTTGCACTTTGTCTACACTTAAGTACAAACTGTCATGCACCATGCATGAACACATGCACATATTGTACGCACACACACACACAGACCATTTTAAGTCTCACAAACAGTTCAAACTGCTGCAGACACACATGCCCATACATATGAACACACCCAGGTTTTTTATACATGCGCCTCACTCTTTCTTTTCCATCTATTCTTCTCTATTCTTCCTTTTATCCCTTTTCCCACTCACCTGCCATCTCTTCTCCCCATCTCCCTCCTTTTCTCCTCTTATCTTTCTCTGAGCCCATTATAGTCCCCTTACTTGTCTCTTTACTGGGCTTCATGGGGCGGTTCTGGATAGGAGGCAATTTTACACAGTGGACACGAAAACCACACACAGTTCCTTTGTAGTAAGTTAATCTTCAAACAATCCATTCCATATCAAAATGTAAAAGGTGTTCAGGGATTCATCACTTCTTTAAATATGGAGACAAAGTACTCACAGCCAACTGCAGAACAGCAGCACTTTTATTTGTGCATCTTGTATTCATAAATTGTTTTTGTGCCTTTTATTTTTTTGAATGGAGAGATTTTTGTGGAAGCTGAAGCTCCTTTGTTTATTTTTCTTGTCCTGAAAAAGGTAACAAAGTATCTGTGTTTGTCAGAAATGCCCGGCTTTACATTGGTTTGACACATTCACCTGAATGTCCAGACCAATAGTCTTTAAGAGGACTGCTGAGAAAATTGCATTCAAGTGAAACAGTGCGCCTCAGCAGTTATTGCTCAGTGAGAAAAGACAATTTCTTATTCATTTTTCCTTATCCAGATTTTGCAGACAAACTGAGAATTTTGCCCAAAAATCTTCCAGTTCCAAGTTCATTTCTAACCTCCTGGCCATCACTGCCTTTTCATGTACGCCTTGTTGCTGCCAGTTACAGTCTTTTATCTAGGGGTGTGAGGAAATGCTGTAAAAATGTTTCAACAGAACTGTGGTTTCCATCTGAACCTGTCTTGTCAAAGTGCACCGAGTATTCAAAATACATGAAAGGACCTTGGTGTTGTCCTGCAGCGCTTAGACAATCCACATCTCAAACCATTACATCTTTATCTTGTCTATTTTTTTTTCTTTGATTGGATTTAGTAAGAGAAAAAAAAAAAGAAGAATAACGTGAATGGCTTCAAAAAGGTCCCCTGACCCCCCCCCTGTCAAAGCGCGGCGTGGTCCTCTTGTCCCTCCTATACAGCTTCTGTCGCTGTGAACACACCCCAGCCGTGGCCTGAGATCAATTACAGAGAAACCTCTAGCCCCTCCCCACTTCTCCTCTCCCTCTACAGATGCAATTTACTTGCCCACCGTAAATCAATGGAGACAAGTGGGGCTAATTTAGACCATTTGATGTCAATTTGGCCTTGACCCCTCCTCATCACACACACAAACTCTCACACACACGCACACACTCATACTCCGTTTAATGACTAGCTGCACTAGAGTTTATTACACAGAACTGAGAACCACCTCAGTCTCAATGGCAAACACACACGCTCACACTCATGAGCATGCATGCACACTCTCTTCCCGTTTCCTGCACACACACACACACACACACGATGCAAGCCATAACTCGCAGCCCCACTGCCCAAGATTTCCATATTGGTTCTGTCAAAGACGATTTTGTTTACAGGGTCCTTTCGATGAAATAACAGCAATGGGTGCTATCAATTACTGTGTGAGAGAGGAGAGAGCAGGAGAGGAAAAAAAGAGGGAGAGGGCGTAGAGGATCAAGAAACGATGGAAGGGAGGCTGGAAAGGGAGGAGAGAGATCATGAAGTGGGACAGCACGGAGGTGGAGGGAGGAAAGGAGGGAGGAAATGGGAGGAGGGAGACAGAGGAATGGAACCAGAGCGAGAGATGGATTTATTTTCTGTGTATAAGTGACCGAAACTGAGTGCAAGTTATCTCTGCCCTGACCAAGGTCTGTGAACCAAGGTCTGGAAACTATTCGGCGACACACAAAAGTCGCCAAAACAATCATTCAAACACTCGCACGCACGCAAACACACACTCACACTCTCTCTAAGACGGGATGTTGCCAAATCTGACAAAAAATAAAGACAAAAAATATTGTTCTTTCCCAGGTTGTTCAGTTCCTGTGCTATAAGGTAGGTCCCATCACAAAAATGCCTTAAACAAGTATAAAGAAAGGACTGAATAGTTCTATCAAAGCTTGATTTGACAGGTCTTTTAATACAAGCACTCAACAACAGCTAAATCAAAGTAATCACTGTTTGTCAAAATTGTTGGTTACCTCAGCATCTCCGTGGAAGAGGAGAGGAGCGTGCTCTGTCCTCCCTGGACCTCCTGTAGTCCACTATGACCTCCTTGGTCTTGCTGGTGAAGAGAGTGAAGAGGGCTGGGCTGAGCACGCAGCCCTTGTTGGTGTGCCTGTGCTCAGGACCAGTGTAGAGGATGTGTTGTCCCCTGATTCTCACCACCTGAGGCCTGTTGGTGAGGAAGTCCCTGATCCAATGGCACAGCGATGAGGGCAGTCCCAGGTTGTGGAGCTTCAGTATCAGCTTGTCCGGGATCACTGTGTTGAAGGCTGAACTGAAGTCCACAAATAGCATCCTCACGTAGGTGTTAGGAAGCTGCAGATGGGTCAGGGCTGTGTGAAGTGCAATGGAGACTGCATCCTCTGTCGATCTGTTCTCCCTGTATGCAAACTGATACTGACTGATCCAGACCAGCAGGGATGATGTCTTTGATGTGCTTTAGGACGATCCTCTCAAAGCACTTCATGATCACCGGAGTAAGAGCGACAGGGCGGTAGTCATTTAGGCACAGGCACAATGATGGCAGGTTTTGAGGCTGACAGGAACTGTAGCAAGCTGCAGGGACAGGTTGAAAATGTTCCAGAAAAACTCCTGCCAGTTGGTCTGCACACAATTTCATTTCAGAGTGCGACCAGACACCTTATCTGGTCCTTCAGCTTTCTTCTTTTTTCTGTTCTTTTCAGGCAATGCTATAGGCCACCTTGTCACCTGACCTGTAGGCAGCGTCACAGGCTTTGAGTAGGGGCTTCACTGTGCTGTCCAGGGAAAACCTTGATGGTCTTTGCTTGGGTAGAACAGCATCAGTACAGAATTTTAGATAGGACAGAGCCGATGACGTGTATCCATCCAGATCTGTGCACTCCTTGAACACTTCCCAGTCTGTGCACTCAAAGCAGTCCTGTAATGTTAAAGAAGCCTCCTCAGTCTAAACCTGTACAGTTCTGTTGGTTGGTCTTTTTCTGCAGATCAGAGGTTTATAGGCAGGGGTCAGATTCACAGAGATGTGGTCCGACATGCCCAGGTGCAACAGCCTTGTATGCTCCAGGGATGTTACAGTAAACTTGATCCAAGGTATTAATTGTCCCTCGTTGGAAAGTTTATGGAATGATGGAATTTGGGGAAAACTGCCTTTAACTCGACATGGTTAAAGTCTCTGGCCATGATCACAGCCGCCTCTGGATTGTTGTTCATCTTCAGACTGATCATGCAGTACAGCTCCTCCAGTGCTAATTTAGCATTAGCTCATGGTGGTATGTAGATGGCTTACAATCAGGATAGAACAGAGCTCTCTAGCCATCTTCAATGGCCTGCATTCATGCCACTGCCAGATATTCCAGATCAGGAGAACAGTATGTTCCCATGATGTTCGTGGCTGTACACCAGGCATTATGAATGTACAGAGCCAAACCTCCACCTCCTGCGTTTCTCTGAGGCTGCAGTCCTGTCCGCCCAGAGAAGAGAGCGCCCCTGCTAGCTCCACTGCTGCTGCGTCTGGGATGTTGTTATCCAGCCAGGTCTCGGTAACAATCGGCACACAGCTCTCGATCTTTGCAGAGACGATCCTCAGCTTCATCTCGTCCATTTTGTTAAAGAGTGACCTGGCGTTTGTGAGGAAGAGACTGGGAAGAGCCGGTCTGTATGGGTTAGCTTGTAGCCTGGCACGCAGGCCGCCCCTCTTGCCCCGCTTTTGTTTACGATGCCTCCTCCGTCTCCTTGGCAACAGAGGGATTGTATAAGCCTCCGCGGTCCGCTGAATCTCTGGTGGTATAAAAATCCAGCCTTGGAAACGCCCGCAGGTGCGCACTCTCCCCAATCTCCAACAGCTTGGCCCTACTGTACTCAGCTGCTGCTGCAGGTGAGATAACTGTAAGATAACTAAAAAGATAACTAACTAAAAACATAAATAAAAAGAAACAAAGCCATTAGCACCAAGCCGCTGCGTGTTACGCGCCGCCATGGCAACGAAGAGCCATGTACATATATGTACATTTGTCAAAGTTGTGATAAGTGCATTCAGATTTCAGATGTTCAGGATTGAGATAATAAAAAAGATGAATCCCTCCCAAACAAACACGTGACAGTGTGTTGAGTGCTACAGTACAAAGGTGGGTTTTCAGCCCCAGGCGGTAGATGGGTAGAGTCCTTACTTCAGTAGGGAGTTCATTCCACCCCTGTGGGGCCATGGTGGAAAAAAATGACCACTGGCTTCTCAGGGCAACGTGGCAACCAACAATCCAGATGACAGAGGAGTGCTGGTCATGCTGGAGTGTAGAGCTCAGGTTAGTTTGAACTGATTAGTTGAGAAACACAAAATGCTCATTTTACATGTTTCCCAAGAAATGATTTATGTTTGTGAATAAAACTCTTGGGATTTGTCGTTTGAATATAAATGTGTTTTGTGGGTTAATTTGCTGATGTCTCCCTGGGTGGACAGTTTCTGGGAATTATATGAGATCGCCAGACTTGTCACTGAAGAATGTACCAGGGCGTATTCATCTCGAGATGCTAAATGATTCTCTGCACACAAAAAAATTTGGCTTGGAAAAATTTGGCCTCATCTTACCTGAAATAATAAAATACATTTGTAAAAAAAAACTAACATAGGAGAGACGGAGATGTCAACCAAACTTAGTCTGTGCACTCCCACACAGTGCTGAGAAGAAGTCTAATGGGGCTAAAATAAATACAAACACTTGTGAGGATTTGAACATGGGTGTGTTGGGCATTTTAAGTGCCTAATGAGGGTTTGTACTGAAGCGACCAATCACACTACTTGACTTGACACCAAAGACTTGACCTTTTAAATGGAGGTCTCAAACCACCGAGGCTGCCCCGCTGTCTTGAATGCCAGCGCAGGTCACATGCACCATGCTTTCTTTCTGCATTTTTGTTGTCACATTTTGACACTAGATTTTGACGGCACCACAGAGAGGCAGCGCGGTGCACCACTGTGAGAAGCTTTTCACCACTTCAATGAACAGTCCCTCCAGATTCATGATATCGTTTTACAGATATTTCTGTGCTTAAAGTCTTAGAAAATGCTCATGGGTCCTGCTGTCAGCAAATGTTGATATTCACCAAGAACCTTGTGGGTGTTTGATTTCAATCTGTGTCTGCCTGTCTTTATACTTTGTCTGCCTGACCCCGTGTGTGTATCGTGTATGTGAGAGAGAAAGAGAGAGAGCTTGCGAACACCAAGAAAGTGCTATTGTTGGACAAGAAAATTCAGTGCAGATCGTAAATGAGATTCTTGGTGACAACTCAAGCATTCCTCGTTACACCACTTCTTGCATGTAGTAGAAATGCCACAAATTGGAGGTATATAAAGAGATATTCCCAATGTGTGTCCGTCTTGAATCTTGTTTACAGTTGGGATGACAGAAGCCCATAACACCACTCTCCACATTAGAATCATTTTAATGTTGCTTCCCTCATATGCAAATATACAAACTTAAAATATTTTATTCCAAATCACCAGTATTTGCTATTAAAGTCTCAATTTATCTGATTCAACAAGTAGGACATACTTAAATAAAAAAAAATAAATAAAAAATCTATATTATGTTCTTATTTGTCTATTATTCAGCTGTCTGCCTTGAACAAATCACAGTTCACATCCTGTCACTCTCTTCAGGTAATACACGACACTGTGGTTCTTCTGTTACTTCTGTTACAATTAGGTCTGCACCCGAATATTGAAATATTCAACTATTTTGTTCGATGGACAGGTGTTTGATTTTCAAGTTGGGGATTCAAATATTTGTGGGAATTTTTTTTTTTTTTTTTTTTAAATGGTATGCTAATCAATTCACAATGTCAACACAAAAGGTAACGCAGCCTTGTGGATGACATATGCATGTGATGCAGGTTTGTTAGTGAGTCTCTCCTGTGTGTAGAGGTATGTGCAGTAGACACCCTGAAACCTTAATGGGTTAAGGTGCAGTAACCTGAAAGAAGTGTCCAGATAAACTTCAAGTAAAGGGTTACGTATTGTGTTGACTGCAACGATTGAATAAAACACCTGTTTTATGCAACATTACCACGACATCTCCTGACCATTTTTTCAAATCAGACTTTGCAGATGCTAGTTGCCAGCTAACTGATGAGCTGTGCTAAAGCCAAGTTAAGTAACTACAGGTCAGAGGACTGAAGCTGGAAAGGTAACACCAGAAAACAGTCCACCTTAAAAGCTTCTGGTAGCTGCTAGCCTTTGAGTGAATTAAATTATTCTTTCTCCACTGCAAGCTAATGTTAACTCGTAAAGATGCAAATGCAGAATAGTTTAATTTTTTGGCGCAGCTAAAAAGGTAAAGTTTACGATGATGTGAAATAATGTTCACTTGGAACTGTTGTAACAGGTTCTAGCATTTGAAACAAGCTGCAACCATGTGCCACCAGCAAGTCTCATCAAAGCTTTAAAGCCCCAAAAATGGTGTGTGCACTCCATTGTGTGTCTATTCTAAAATGTGACACATCTGATGTAGCCAAAGTAACAGTGTGCAGGACAGCTACAGTATTTTTTTTTTTTTGCTTCACAAGTTGGTGTCTGTCAGCACCATGGATGAATCAGCTTTCGACATGTGTAATTTCAAATTGAATCTCCAATAGATGATTGACAGTTTTCTCCTTCACCGAGACATCAACATGAACTCTTCCTGCATGTGACTGGATGAAGACATCAAACACTTGCAAACTTGTCATAGGTGTTTGCTGATGATTTTCCACCTGTGAAAAGCAGAAATAAGGCGCACAGTTGTAGAATCACGCTTCATTGTGTATCAACAATGTCAGCTTTTAATCCCTGTTATTGAGCTTCAGGAAGTCGGAGGTGGTGAGTCACATGGTCGCCTAAACGTTTGTTGGTTGATCACTATGTATCTGAATGAGCGCAAATTGATTCTCAGGTGATTGTTCCTAGATTGAAATCAATACTATTTTACTGAAGATTTGTAAATGCATGGTCATATTGTGTTCACTAAATAAAAGCAAAAATGTTGTTTGACCTTATTCAGTATGATGACAGACCAAAGGAAAAGTAGAGTTTCTGTCAGCTACAGTGAAAATAATTGTGATAATGATATCTTCCTCTGAGTGAAAAGTGAAAAGAGTGAGAAGAGACTGAGGGAGAAATAGAGAGAATGGATCTGAGAGAGACATATCACACATTTCAACATGTCACAGATATACACATTCAGCTGGATAGCTTTCACTTATCTATACACACACATGCATATACACAGTGTCCTGAGCTGGATAGCGATTCAAACAAACATCCAATTTTCTGGGCAGATTACCCAGGGGGCCTTGCTGTTTGCCACCTGAGAGGGGATGGGAGGTGACTCATCAGGAAGATGCTAATATCAATTTTTACACACACACACACACACACACACACACACACACACACACACACACACACAAATAAACAAACACACTCACGGCCGGTAAATATTAATTCTCAACAGAAGCCCGCCGCAACTGGCAACTTAATTACACTCATTTCACTGTGATTGTCCCCCACAGAAGCACAAAACACACGCTAGCATACACACACACACAGCTAAGACAATTTGGCCCTAACACTCTGAATTAAGTATATTGTCATATTGGATCATTTCCCTTGTGTGTCCGTGTGTGTATGTGTGTGTGTTCCAACCAAATACTGCAATTAGTAGCTACAGTAACAGTGTTTTTCCAACAGATATCTTTGCTTTCCATTTGCAGTAATTCAAGTCAAATTTTACACAGCTGAGTTATACTTTGCTCAACATTGCCATACATTGACTCACTGCTATACTAACAGTAGATGTATTAAACTGCTGCAGCAATCAGAATGGTAATTTATGGTATCACTGAAAAGCCAAGGACAAAAATTAAAAAGTGTGATGTCTCGTCAGATTTGTTAAGTTTTATGTCTGTCTTGTGTTCGTCTTTTATTTTGAAATCCTTAACTTTCCTCTCGTTTCAGGTCCCTTGACTTCCTCCCTTTGTGTGTGTTCCCGCCGTTGTGATTGTCTGCCCCGCCCTGATTGTTTCCACCTGTTCCCCATTACCTCATGTGTATATATTGTCTACGTGTTTCCCCTGTCTTGTTGCCAGATTGTCATTTGCCTTTGGAGAGAGAGAGCTAGTGTAGCTTATCAAAGTGTGCATTGATCTTGCAATTCTAAAAGAGAACTACCAAGACATCCAAGTGTTTGTAAGATTCTTTTATTAAAACCTTTAAAAACCACTTCTGCCAGAGTCTGTCCAGCATTTGGGTCTGCCTGTCATTTGTGCCTGCGTAACAAAAAGACTTGTTGAGGTTTAGTTTGAAGTCTTGAGCGCATGATGGTGAGGAATATTAGACTGTTATCTTGAGATGAAGAGTCGCAGTTTGCACTGATCTTCTACCTCCACCTATTTTCCTACATTTCAGTTTGAGTCACAATTTGGCACAAGCCTTAATCACAACAACAGTCTCAGAGGGCTTCATAGGCCCACAAAAAAAAGAGAATGAGAATACTTCATCCAAATGAGCAAGTCTAACTAACTAAGAACACTTAAACTGGAAAAAATGTGTACCTTGGAAAAAAACCTAAGAGGAAACTGCCTCTCAGCGAAAAGAAGTGTCAGTGGGCCAGTGTAAAAAAACAATCAGACAATTAGGTGAACCATGAATAAGAAAGTAAAAAACAAAGGGTCAGGGTCTCACATGGGGAATAAATTTCATGAAACTCCTTTGCCAGATGACACATTAATATTGTACAAATCTACAAAATCTTCTTTTCAGTCCACTGAAGACCATGGTCGAAGTTTTTCAAAATATTTATTTGTACAACCTCACTGCATTGCATTGCCACTATAATATGGTTAATTAAGGGGAGATTGTTTATGAAAATAAAACTATAGCTAAGGTTAGGAGAAAACCCTTATCTATATGTGGTCCTACCCTTATTAGGGAATGGCACTACTAGGGTATGGTAAGGTAAAGCTAATGTCACAGTCACATCCTAGTAATCCTGGAGGAAGAAAAAAAATGCAAGAAACAATAGCAAGATACTGTGGTGGACAATGACAATGAAAACCTTCAGCCCTGAAATAATTTGATTTAGTTTCTGTTGGTGTTTATATATTAATCTACCAACACCAAACCAACACCAAGCTGGGAGGCCCCTCTGCATGGTCTGACAATGGACCAGAGGAAACTGGATCCCCACCATTGATCTCGAGCTAAGTGGCACAGAAGGAGAGGAGTTGAAAGCAAACTACTGACTGTATGAAGAGATCTATCCTCTCTGGCAAATCACAAAAAAAAAAAAAAACTAAAAAACACATATGTATCCAAATACACAACACAAACCCCTCATCACTCTGGAAACTACCAGGACTCCCTCCCTCCTGACAAGCACCCATGGAACCATAAACACCATGAAAGGCTAACACATAGACCATGTGTTTTAAGTTTGACACATAAAACATCCATCCACAACCCTAATGTCCACATACTTTCATTCCACTTTACTAAATAAAGGGTGTACTACTATCCAAACATTGGCATTGGACATACATTCTACACTGCAGAATCTCCCAATATAAATGTAATTCATAGAGATACTGAGGCAGTTCTTGGTAAGGTTAAGCACAGACTAAAAATAGGACCGCTTTACAAAAACACTAGGGAGATGGATTAATATGGCCTCCTCTGACTTAACACAGGAGACTGCTGTGCGTTTCACTGTCAGTGTTATTTTTTTAAGGCATGATTACAGTGGTTTCATGACCTTACAAAAGTTTTTTTTTTTTTTTTTAAACGGTAACCATGGTAACAAATGTCGCGAAACCTTGACAGATTATTCATATTACCCAAACCAAAATGGTTCCCCAAACCTCACCAAGCTGGTTTTGTTTCTACTACAGGGCATGGACTAACTACATTTATTTTTGTTAAACTTGCAGGGCTTCAAGAACTAACAGAGTGGTGGTGATGCAACTGAAGCACAGCGGAGTACAGGACAGCAACAGCACAGAAAACAGTCTGCAGGCCGATGGGACTGCCAACAATGAGAGTACCTCTCACTCAAGATGCATGCTTTATGGTTTCCTTTCTATTTAGGTAGGTAGATTGCTACAGATGTGGGAACTGTGCAAAGTGCAAAAATGGTGAATGTTTAAAAAAAAAAAAAGTTTAAAAAAAGCCTATGTTGTTTGATTTAGAGGAGAAGAAAAAAAAAACCACAGTATCAATGGTTTTTCAGTCTCTTTTCTCCTCAGTTTACATCTGTCCAAGCAATGCCACTGTGTTATATTTGCCTAGTTCGTTTGGCCAGTTATTGATTTTTGTTGGGCATTCTGAATCATCACAAGACAGGAAAGGTTCAAGCTATTAAGTTTTAATACAGTGTTTTGGATAAAGTTGCTTAAGAGTTTTTAGATCCAAACAGAAAGATGGAAAATAAGAAAAAAGTGGAAGACAGATGGAGGTAGAAAGTGAGCAAACAATAAAAAGGTAGAGCGACAAGGAGACTGAGTGAGATTGAGGTATATAGATAGAGACAGAGGCAGACAGGCAGATGGAGAGAGAAGAGCAAGCAAATAAGAGAGAGTTAGCAAAGGATGGATGCTGTGATAGCAGTGAAAGTGAGCAGGACAGGAGTTGTTTTGAGCTGGTTGTTTGGACAGATGGCTGTCTGTGTGCTAATTACAGACTGAGTGCTTGACACTGTGAACACAATCAAAGAGGAAACTAGCTTTATTTGTTCAGCTTCACCCACACATAGGCGCGCGCAAAAAAAAAAAAGAGAGACAGTCATATATGCAGTCATATATACTAAACACCAATGAAAACTGTTTGCCATTGCGACAAAGAGGCACAAGCAAACAGACAGAGAAATGCACATTTGTGCACACAAATACACACAAATGGGGCACAAAGAGAGACCTGCATGGAGGCAGCTCTTCATGTGTGCACACGCATCAAAAATGCACAAAGCAAATTAATACCCATGCTTGGCACAAACACTGGAGGACAACCAGTTCACACAGACCTTCGCTTGTGTAATCTCTCCAGAAAAACTCAATTTTCATCCTTTTAAAAAGGGGAATCATTCAGGAACGTCTCAACTCCATTAAATCAACCTCTCAAATTGATCTCCTCTTAACTTAATCCACTCGACTATTCAGTTCATCTGCATACTGTGTATGTGTACAAGAAGCATCTGCTTTTTATCTAAATACAATAAATCAACACAAAGCTGAAAGCACACGAACACCACAAGACTAACCGAATTTTTGGAAGTTGTCTGATAAGAGTCAGACATAGAAACTGCCATCTTTCCCAAAGGATGCTGCACCTCTGACACAGAAACTTCAAAAAGGTACACATCAAAATGAAAAGGCACATACACAGCATACTACACACACTTTTGAGACTTCCTTAAACACCATGTCTCAGAAAACTGTCCTGTCACACAGTCAACACATACCTAGTGCTGACAGGCATTCATTCACTCATTTAGCTGGTCATCTGGTCCCAGTTCTGTTTGCTGCGCTAGAAAAGGCGTTTTCAGTGGCAGAAACAGAACGATGTAGAGCCAGACAGAGATGATGCTCCTCTCCACATACAGTCGTCTCTGCTGAGGCATGTGCAATAAGTGGATGGGTCCTGGAAGAGGACATCTGTTTGGTTTGGCCCGTTACAATGAGCTTCTGGGATTAAATCACCGGTACACAGTCTTTTCTTTGCGGTATATTCAGTAAGACTTGAATGTTTTAATTTTATTTAGCTGATTTGGCTGCCTTGAATTGTTCTCATAATTCTCCTACTGTTTCAGGCATCAATTATGTTTTTGGTCAAGAAAATAAAGGCATATCACTCGGGTGCGTACAAAGTGAGTGCCACTCATAGCCCTCAACAGTTTTTAGTCTCCACAACAATAAACCAGGCCAAAACAATGGCCTCATATCAAACCAAAGGCCAAATAGGGGAACCCATTGGGCAACAGAATTTTCCAACCTTAGATATTTCAAATGTATATGAGTAGAGTATCAGATTAAAAAACAAGTAACATTAATTGTGGCTCCTTTCCATAAAAGTGTTCCAGTGGATAAGATCTTCCCCGAAAAGACACTAAAAATAACCACATTAATGACACCATTTAAAACGCTTATAAAAGGACCACATTAAACCCCCAAAAAATGCAACCCATTCCACAGCCCAACACTAATTGTTTTAAAAGGTCTATCCCCTTTGGAAAATTATATAAAAGGGATCACTGAAACATTGACATGTATTCCAGGTACACAACACAAACCTCTTACTCTGAAAACAACCTGAAGGACTTCCCACTACAAGCACCCAGGCAACAAAGGAGCCATGAACTCTTGACAAACTCTGTCCTTCACCAAGGCAGATACAGCTAGAGCAACCTCAGAGCAGATATCCTTGATCCATGCCACGGGGCACTAGAGTCCCAAATTACACATTTTGTGCAACAACCGCTACAGAAGAGAGAGGCACAAAAAAAAAGACCTCACTCACCCCCTGTAGCTGACGTCACCAATATCCCACCACAGATTGTGAGCCATGGGATGAGGATGAAGAGCCACGTCTGTCTGAGGAGGCTGTGAAAATGATTGACATCGCTTACTGTCAGAAGAAAAGAAAAAGCAGTTTTAATCTGTGATCTGCCTCCCTCTCACTGTAAAAAAAAAATGGCCCTTCATGGTTTGTTTGAAGCTGTCAATAATCTGTCCACCCCTCTTTCACTCTTTCACTCACACAGGTGCTTTCAGTTATGGCCAATTAAACCTCTGGCTAGGTTAAAGTGGAGCCATGTTGAGGATTTGAAGAGGAAGCCTCCAACTGCAAAAGAATTAGTTGTAGGCTAATGAATTTAATTATTATTATTTTTGGTAAAGGGTTTCCAATAAAAAAAAAAAAAAACACAAGCTACAGTCATAAAAAAACACAAGATCAGTCATCTCTTTTACTCTCGCCGCTACCTGTATCTTGATCTCACTCCCTCTCTCCCGCTCCCTGACTCCCCCTTTTCTTATTCCTCCCCTTACCCTTCCAAGGCCATGTGTAAGCTTGTTGCATTTGCAAGCCACACGACACGTTCCCACATAGCTCCACGGCTCAGTCACCTCCAAGCAGCCTCATTAACAGAAAACATAACGAGTGGGGCGTTAACGAGCTTAACAAGGGCCTAACGAGGTGTTGGTGTCAGGCAGCCATACACAACAAGGTGCCAGCCACCAGATGTTCACTTAGTTTCTGTTTTTATTTGCTTGTTTTTTGTCTGCTTATTATTTCACCTGGAATTTAGATTAATTCAAAATTTAGTTTAATTGATAAAAGTTAGTTAAATGTGAATTAATTTTTAAATCGTTCTTTAATTCACATGTATGCATCGATTAACCTTTTGTGGCGCTTAGCTATTTTTATTGTATTGTATCCACAAAATCAAAACAGTTCTATTGGACTGATTTAGTTTGGTTTCACCAGCAAAGAAACAATTAAGTAGTTTCTCTCGTTTCAGATCCCTACTTCCTGCCTTTGTGTGTTTTCTCGCCTGTATGATTGTCTACCCCGCCCCTGATTCATTTCACCTGTTCCCCCTCACCTCATGTATAAATAGTCCTAGTCTTCCTTTGTCCTGTGCCAGTTCGTCTTGTTTCATGTTGCGATTGCATGTCAGAGCTAACAGTAAGAGTTCTTCTGTATATTTATTTTTCTGTATATTTTTTGTGTTTTCTGGTTTGGAGCCTTTGTCCTCTTCGTGAGTGATTTTTGTGTTTGTACTTTGATCTTCCCTGTGAGCATTTTTATTTTGAGATTAAAATATTTTTTGTTACGACCTGAACCTGGTCAGTCATGCATTTGAGTGTCAAGTTTGCTACATATTGTTATTCCAAAGGACTGGAGGAAGATGATAAAAATGATCATGTCAATTGGAAATAGCCATTGCCATGTTAAGCACATTATTTATGGATTGCAAAGTTATCAGCATGAAGGACTCGCAAAATATGTAAATATTACATGTGTGTAAAACAAACATATTGTTTACGAAGTCACAAATAGCGTCAAATCTTGGTTGTGAAGTACTTAGTTCCAAGTTCAAGTCCTATGTCCAATTTTTTCTGTGTTGTCATATAAATTCAACATCTTTGGCTGGGGGAGGATATCCATTTATTCCAAGCCAAAATTCACAAGTCACTGATGTGTAAGTCTAAGTCAAATTCCTAGTGTTGATTTTAGTTTGCATAATTCTAAGTGTTATTCTTAGTTTGCATTGTCAAGTCTAAAAGTCATCAGATACAGAGTGTGTGTATTGGTTTTGTGTTGTTTCCCTTATGTTGGGTCGCAACAAACAGACGTGTGTGAATGTTATCAAAATAATTTTATTCCAGAAGAATTAGGTTTTTATTTTTATTTAGTCATGACAAAATTGATATAGCTTTAAATGCAACAACTTCTTTTGGGTAGTTTGTGAGTTTAAGTGTGGGTTAAATGTGTAGTGGTGTCAGTGGCCCTGGCTTTCACCACCATCTGCCATCCTGTCATTGGTGACACAACAGGGTCACATCACATATAGTCCTCTCTTTGTCTTTGTCTTCGTCTCTGTCCCTGGGAGAGATCTGTATTTGGGGATCTAGGCTAACAGCACTCTTCGTTACAGTGGCCTGAGGACCTGTATAAAATAGCCTAACTCGCACAAACACATCAATGACTAATTATTATGGATTATGTTATCAAGTGTGATGTCATTAATTCCATATTCTGAACTGACAGCTGCAGGCACCGACAGAATAAAAAAATAAAAATAAAAATAGCACACCCACTGTCATAACATTGCCATCTGTTTAATATGTGTCCTGTGCAAAACCGTCCTCTTAACCTGCATCATCGTTTCTTCACTTTTTTCAGGAAGTCATTCCTACATTTGATAAATGACTCAACAACCTGAAGACCACATGGTTTTTGGTGTTTCCGCTGGTGGGTGAATACTAGAAACACTTCAATTTGAGAAAATCCAGAACAAAATCATACTGTATGTTATGGCTGCACTGTATATCTTGTCTACCTACAGAATATCTGTGTACAAGGGGTATCATTCTCTCTATGATGAACTTCTTACTGTGTGGCAAGCCCCCAAAGAAAATAAGAACAGAAAAAGGCCCATACAATTGACTGAATAAAGCAAAACTAAGTCTGGGAAAAACAGTGGGTATTGAGCTTATTGAGTCCTTTTAAGACAACTAAAGGAAACAAACACATTACTATACAAAAGGAACCTTGCAATAGAAAAGTAAATAATATACCTTGATAGACTGAAATGCAGTCAGAGACATGCAGGTGACTTGAATCTATATTTATAAGAGGATATAGCATTGTCTCTTAGTATTGTCTAAAAGAAAAAAACCTAATATTTTAAATAATCTGTTCGTAATACCTTGGCTGATAGACTTATGCAGTCATTTCAAGTCCCCCACCAAACATGGAGATTCTCTCAAACAACATATTTTTAACTTAAGAAAACTCATTTTATATGATCAGTTCAAAGAAACAATTCATTGTTCATGTACATGCACAGTATTAAAATCATGTTTTTAATATATTTAAACAAAAGGAGCCTACTAAATGAATGCCAAACAACAACTGGCATCAACTTTCTCTCTCTCTCTCTCTAGAGCTCTCTCTCTCTCTCTCTCTCTCTCTCTCTCCCTTTTTATAGACTCTGCCCCTTGGCTAACTGTTACCTTCCCTTTTTCATGTAAAAGGTACTTTGCAACCTGTTCATACGACTACCAATTATACAATCTCCTTCCCCAGTGAAGCCTTGTGTGACCAGAAAAATGGACAAAACTCAGACAGTTAAACAGAAATGACCCAAAAATAAAAAGTGGACACCACAACAGATGCAACATTATTGAGCTCTTTAACTTAACTAAGTCATAAATCACCTTGTTATAGAATTAACAGTCACTTAAAACATCAAAGACAACACACACGTTTTTTGCTCAACATGCAGTGCACATACACATACAGACACATAATGTCACGTTGCCACACCATCACAAGGAGTCTCCAAAAAGTAAAAGGTTTTCCATGTCAGTCACAGATGAGGACCCACCATGAACGCTGCAGCATTTAGCATGTTAGCCAGACTCAGCATGCACCTGTTGGTCATGTTGACCGGGTGGTGCATTTAGTCAGTAGATGCAACTGAGTACACTCACCATAACCAATAATGATATGATGTTTTATTATATTGCATTGTTTGATGGCACTAGACGACACAAAAATATACAAAGAAAAATAAAGTAGTGCATTTGTTTCCTTCATTTACTTTTGACAGGAAGTCAAAGAAGCTGTAAAACTTTTCTGCTAGAGCACAGAGGAACTTATCCCTCTCTCTTATTTGTTTTTGTTTTTTACCGAATGTTTACTGGAGTAAGACAGACCGTTCTGTCATCTGCCTGCCGTCGCGACGCGTTTGCCGCTGACAAGGCCGGTAGCCTGGCTCAGACTGAGGCGGTAATCCTCCAGTAAGAGCCATTAAACCACCACAGCTGCGGCAGGCAAGCTGCCACCTGAAGCCAACTGGACTGTCTCATGCCACACACAGAAAGACACACACACACACACACGCATACACTGTGAGATATAGCCTACATCATATAGAGAGGCAAACACACGCACTGCCCTTTCTCCCTCATCCCCTCTTTTCTGCCTCTTGGTGTGTGTTTGTGTTGGTCTCCTGTTGGCACACACGCAGGATCAGCCACATGATGTGTATTTGTTTGCGTGTGTGTGTTTGTGAGAGAAATAGAGAGAGAAAGACATAGAGAGATAGAGAGGGAGAGAAAAATAGAGCAGTGCATGGTTTGCTGTTTTAGTTATTTGTTGTGTTTTATGTGATAAAAATACCCATGAGGTAACCCACTCTGTGCCCTAATTGTGTGCAAGTATGTGCATGTGTGTGTGTTTGATCAATTATGTACATGTATGCACATGTGTATATGTGTGAAATTCAAGTGAGAGACAGAGAGAGAGAACAAAAGAGAAATAAAGGGCTAGAGGGGTGAGATTAGGGGAATAAGGGCTTACCTGTTTATTTATTAATTTCTGTTTCACACAAACATACACATACACACACACAATGATAAACTCACACAAATTTGGACTCAGACCAGGAGTGCACCAGCTTGCTATGAATAAACAGTGAATGATATTGTGTGTGTGTGTGTGTGTGTGTGTGTGTGTGTGTGTGTGTGTGTGTGTGTGAAGAGAGAGAGAGAGAGAGAGGATGGTTACTGCTTCGTGTAATCCCACTCAACAAGAAACATATACACTCCTGGGACAGGACATTTTGTCTGGTGTGTGAGTGCGTGTGTGTGTGTGCTGCTGTGTGTTAGTGTGTGCACTCCAGTGAAGTACCTCGGGGACACAGAGGGTACTTGTGTTCCTGAGTCTGAAGGAAATCAGCACAGCGAAACACAAAAGGTTAGGTTCAACAGAGCACACACACAAACTCATAACCTCAGCTCTTGGCTCCTTCCATTTAGGATTTAAGCTGCTGTGAACATTTCTGCAGTGTGTGTCTTTTTGTTGTAATTATGAACTGTGTTGTCTGCTCTGTTACGAGCCAATTTTCACATGGGGAACAATATTGGGAATATTGTTTTGAACCTTGAATATGAACTAGATGGATTTCCAAGCACGCAGCAACCCAAGGATAAACAAAACAACAACTCAGTTTTGAACTTTTCTGATGCAAATGCTACTACATTTTGATTTGCACAGAGAGGAAAAAGCAACTTATCACATAACTTGTCCATGTCCATAACTTGTCCATGTTTTATTGCAGTTTTTGTATATTCTACAAATCAGCATACGACCCGTAAATCATCTTGTTTAATCCCTCTGCCAAAGTGTTAATAGTATAGACAAGTTAATATTTCCATCTTTAAACGTCCCTTTAATATACCATGATTTTGATTTAAGTTCAAAATAAAGTGAGTGAGTAAACAGTAAACAGTTTATATGTATAATTTTATATTTTTCCATGTTATATGAAATTATTTGAAACCAGCCTTTTTTATTTGTAACTTGCCATATGCAGGTGTAATTATTCATTTTTGAGAAGTATTAGTTACTCAAGGTTCTTCTGTTTGTTTTATTAACATTATACATCAGCATTAGCTGGTCTAAACAACAGAGACATACAGACGGACATACTGCGAGACTGTATGCAAGTGCATGGCTCTATGCATGCATACGTGCATTAGGAAGCAAGTTGTTCATCAGTCTTTGTTAAGAAACTTCACATAGCATTTGTGCCTCTGATTAGATGTGCGTAGTTTCGGAGCTTGTTTGGCGCAGATAGCAAATTAGTTGATTAATGAGCTGATGAGGCTTGATTGGATAAATTGACAGCAGGATAATGTGTGATCATTTTATCAGCCAGCTAGTTAATCAGCCAGTCTGTTAATCAGTCAGTCAGTCAGTCCAAGATGGCACGTAAATGAAACAGCCAGTCGATTAGTTAACCAACCAGTCACTTCTCATTTACTTCTCTGTTGCCCACTAGTATGGTCGCCTAACAAATACGTACATTTCTATTGGTGGGCATCTATAGTAACCATAATGACACAATAGAAGCAGTAGAAATTGACACTTAAATGTTATGATCAATAAGATTGACATCTTTTCAGTACATTCATCCATCCATTCAGTTTGCATTCTGTAATTATCTCTTTATTTGGTCATTTTGATTGTTACTGATGGAGTCCATAAATTGCACACACTGCACACAACGTATGCAGGCAGAGGACATGAAGCAGAAGACCAGAGGCTGTGCATACATGTATGTCACATAAAGCAGAAGACAACAGTGAGTTGTGAGTTCAATACTTCTTTGTGTAACCTTTACTAAAACACTGTATTTTTTTAACCATGCACAAGTATACATATGTATATATAATCTTAATTTTGCATTTACTGTTGTACAAAGCGCCTACCTGGAATATTAAATAACAATCTTGGTATGTAGTCCAGATCTATTTTGAAAACAAAATACAACTAAATTAAAACCACATAACTTGAATGGTTATATAAAAAATGTCCCGATACTCTCCTCTGAACAGTCCTCAGCTCCTCAAGGCTGCTCCTTTATGTGGAGAGAATTTATACAAAAAAAAAAAATCAGAATGCAAAACAAGGCCTTGACTGGATTGTCTCTGCCTGGTGGAGTGCAATTAAAAATATACAATTTTTAAGATGAGTGTGCTTTAAAAAAAATAAAACAAAAAATAAAATGAAAATATAAAATAAAAATAAAAAATATAAAATAAATATAAAAAATAAATAAAAATAAACACAATTTTCAAATAGTAACAGCTACACTGTATTTGGTGACCTTGGTTAATAATGTACTAGTATATTAGTAATGCACATCTACATCCCTAATACTAATAATACACATAATTCATGACACCAAGTAAGACAGGTAGAGCCAACTTTCTCCCCTAGGCATGGAAACATCAGTGTTAAACATTAAAATCCTGGAAAAGCCTTAAACCCTCTCTTCATGCTTCTCCTAGCCCTCTCCCTCCTTTTCTTGCCCCTCCAGATCCAGCCTAGTCTCCTTGGCTATTTCTGGGCCAATTAAAGCTGTTCCTCTGCCCGTTTTTCGGATAGCCAAACGGAGTGGATGGCCTTCAATATAATCCTTGAGAGAGGGGGGTAAGGATAAATTCGCAGCAGGTCATCGAGGAAAAGAGGTGGGAGAGGTGTGAGGCAGACTGTGTGAGAGAGGGACAGAAAAACACACTCAGACTGCATGTACCTCTTCCACCAAGGTAATTATTATTATGTTATTCTAATAATAGAACCTGTTAATGTTATGACTGAAAAACGTGCTGATGATTGAAAATATACCAAAAGCCTGTCTGTAAATTGAAGGTGAACTGCACAAAAGACTCAAGTGAGTCAGAGCCATTTCGACCAAGTTATTTATATTGATCATATTTCTGAAACATCACTTAAAGACTCTATTATTTTATTTTCTAGACATTTCTTATGTTGTGTCTTATGTGAAGCATGATAAAAAAAAAAAACTAAGGTCATAGTTGAAGACAGTGTCGCCATGATGAGTGGTGTGTAATTGACCCAATAGTTTGGAAATCTTCTCCTGTGTGAAAAAAAATTATAACTGAAATAATTAAAATGACTAAGATATCTGAAAATGTCTCTCTGGGGCATGCAATTAAAGTGAGCTAAATTTAGTCTTTTCTTTCATTTAACCTGAAGCCCAGATCTGAGAGTGAGCATTTTCCCATGCAGTTATTACCATGCAGGTTTATGGTATCTATATTGTTTTACCTGTTTAATGTAGATCTCACTTAGAGGGATTATAGCCAAAAAGCTGTCTATTCAGCGTGTGCGTGATATTGGTTTGGTTTGCCTAATTTCAGAGAAAAAGTTCCAATGCCAATCTTAGTACTCAAGTTGTGTAGAACAATTCATTTCAGTCAGCTGTGGATTTACTCAAACTTGTCTTCATCAGCGAGGTTGGTCATCAAAAATGCAATCTTGCAACAGAGTATAACATTTAGCGGTGACAGTGGTGCCATCTTACGAAAACAGGTTATGAATTGATACCAGAGCTGTCGTTAGCCAGCTATTTGCTGAGCCTTTAATAAGTTTCTGTCAGTTGCACACTTATTAGCATCAGCCAAGACAAGACGTGAAAACACTCCCAAGTGATGATTCTTTAGCCCTCTTTAATATCTTAGATGGAGATGCAATCGATCCACAATCCCGTTCGGAGTGCTGAGGTGAGGATCTTCCCACAGTGAAACCACAATGTGTTATATAAAGTAGATTATTATCACGGCCATATTTAGACTTCCAGTAATGATTTTCAACCTAATTTACATCCTCAATGCTGCACTAAAGGTGTTTGGTCGCTACAGTAGCATAAAGTTTGTATGTCTATCTCTGTCTCAGGGTCTCTGTGTTTCTGCAGCTGAAGGTAAGAGCAAAGTTTGTGTGTGTGTGTGTGTGTGTGGTGTGTGCAAGGTATTAAGGAAAACAGAAAAAGAGTATAAGAGAGACAGGCAGCCCTCTGTCTCCCTTACCCAGAAAACCAGCAATAGATGTCAAGCTGTGTGTATGTGTGGACAGTCAGAGTGTGTGTCTGACAAAAAGTAATTTAATTCAATGTCAGACATACATTTATGGTAAAATAAGTCGAATGATGATGGAAAACCAGAAAGTGAAGGAAAGATAACAAGTTTAAAGAATATTCACCACATAAACATTTTCATAACAAACACAAAATGCATGCTAATATGAATTCCATGCTTCAGTGGGTAATATGTTTTCTGCCATATCTGCATTTTGCATGCTGGTTCAAGCAAAAGCAAGCCTGTGAAAAATCATGTTTCTTACTGGTGCTGTTCCCTCCCCTTCAATTTCATGCAAATGTGCACATCCTGTTCAGCTCCGAATGTGACCAAAAGTGGATGCAACTCCGATGTGATGCAAACTAACATACAATACATTCACCGGCAGACAAAAGAATATACGAGCATATGTATGCATGAACATTGACATCGCTTAATGTAGCAGACATGACCAATTTTACTTGTGTCAGCTGTCTAACATGACAAAATGAAGAAATTGTGCATTTTCTAGCTGATATTGAGACATAACAGCTGTGTAATGTTAATTTTGTTTGTGTTTTCTTGTTGCTCATAACAAAGCGGCATTATTTCAACAAACAAGCAATAAAAAGTGGACATGATCAGAAAGTACTGTCAAAACTAATGTTAAGCCTTCAAAACAACAACAGTCTTAAATTAACACAGATGCCTCCGCCTCCAAATAACCTGCACAAGCTATCAAGACCAACAGTGAGAACACTGGTGACTATTAGTTTCTAATGGTTATTCTGAAAACAAAGTCAGATTTTGTCAGTTCTGCAGTGTGCTGTGATATAGTATAAGTATCTTGTACAGAAATATAACCCACAGTAGTATATACTCAAAATGTGTTAGATAATTACCTTTCTTCTTGAATGTGATCGCCGCATATAGCAATCACGCCGAGCAGCAACAACACATCGGAACAGTCTTGTTTGGATGCCAACATAGATTTTCAAAGCCAGGAACAACACCTGAAGAGATACAGCGCCCGCCATTGTTGTTGTCTTGTGCCCGAAGTTGGACGCTAGTGTTGCTGGGAAACCGAATGACGTACAGAGTACAGAGTAATGCGTAATGACGTGGCTCTCTAGCCCGTAAAGCTGGTGGGAACGCAAACGAGTTCTTGGAAGATTCACAAGTTGAACCAATCGCGAACCGGCACTTGCACCAGCCCAGAACTAGCACTAGGTTAGTGGAAAAGGGGTATATGTGGGTACAGAGCTGGCCATATAGGCAGTTTCCTAGGGTGCCACCTGCTGGGTATGTGCGCGTGGAGGGGTGGGGGCCACCAAACCATAACCTCGCCTGGGGCACCAAAATGGCTAGAGCCGGCTCTGTGTGGGTATGTTTGTGTACGTACACAGCGTGAGCATGTGTGTATACGTGTGTGTGAGTTTACTCAGTGGGTCAATATCAAGAGTCCAGCCTTATCCCTGTGTAATCCAGCTACCCTGATAGAGGTGTTTTCCTGTGTATGTGTGTATGCATGTGAAAGTGTGTATACACACATGCGTTAAGGACATACACTTTATCCCGGTGTAATCCACTGACCCTGACAAACAGAAATAGAAGCAATACTTCGAATAGCTTTGTGTGTGTTAAGAATTATTTTCTCAGTGTTTTATTTGTTTCCCTTCTTACCTCTCCTTGTGAATGTGATCGCACAATCAAGGACACAGATCGATGCAGATGTGGGCTAAACTGTGGGAAAAATCAACGTGATTCTCTCCATGCACCTCACTCTTAACAATTAATGCATTCGTAAACTTCTTTGGACTACTGAGCAGTACAATTAGACTTTCTAGAAGTGAAGGTCATCTTGACTGTCTTGAGGGCCAAGCTTTTTTTACATTCACGTTCAGAACTCTTCTTTGCTTTTAGTTTGGATAAACTCTTTTATGCGGGATAATGATTTAAACATAGTAGTCCAGATTACACTTTAATGTTGAATATCCCATTATGTTTGATAAAACATAATGGGATAAAACAAAGCCAATCTTAGAGATTACTTATTGTATTTAAAAAAAACAAATACATCCAGCAATTTTTTCCGGTCAACTGTTTCAACCATTTGACTCATGAAATATTAAATGTAGCATGACCACAAATATGAATTCAAAGATCCTAATCCTAATTCCTAATTCCTAAAACATGGTACTTCGACAGTCATGTAATTTTTATTATTGTATTATATGACATTGCAAATTTCACTAATTGTTTTGTAACTACTTTTTTTGGACTACTGTTTCTGGGTAACTTTTGTTGACAAAACTATATTTATTTCCAGGGCACTGTAGCTTTGCTGCAGTTTAACTTCTTCCATTATGAAGTCACTGGCAGTGTAGAAAGCTATACTTTCAAAGTTTCTTCCTCAACACTGCCTTCTCTCCTTTCTCACCACTCCGGTTTTTGTCTTCTCCCATGCCATTCATCCAGCCATCCATCTGTATATCTGTTTCCGTCTGTTTCCCTTGGATGGATCCAGCTGTATCAGTCTGTCACTCAAATAAGAAATCTCAAAAGCCACTGATCTGATTTTGACAAAACTCGAAGGGCACCAAATTCCAGGTGTAAAATGTACTCAAAACAGCTGGTGAGGTGGCTACAGGCGCAGTTGGGTACATCAGAATTATACATTGAACTGTGGTCTCCAAGAAACAGCTTTCAAAATAACTTTAGTGGAAATAACTACTAATCAAACTAGTGAAAGGCAGCTCGAACATTTAAAAAGGTATATTTTAGAGAAACATTATAAGGAAGCCAGATAAAGAATGAATGGTTTATTGATCCATCCTGCACAGCAGTGAAAGTACAGTATGTCCACCCATTTCCTTACATACATGTATGCTACTGTGTATATGACTACATATAATTTATTATTATTTACTATTTTTGAGATTGTGAGCCTTGCTATATTCAGCAGATAATTCTTGTCTCCACCTATTTTAGTCATGTTAAATGATTGAGTTAAATGATTGGTCAACCCAAATGGAATCTGCATATTTGTTTTTTCACAGTTTTCTGAGGCAATCCAGGAAAGAATCTGCAGAAATTTATTGGTTTATTGTGCAATACTGGTCAATATTAATTGCATTTAGAGCAAATGTGGGCCCTAAAACAATACATTTTTTTTTATTTACTAACTATAGCAAATGCACTGACCATATTCCATTTACAGGTTATTCCATAGCATAAAATGTAAGGATGCACTGTCCCTGATATGCAAGACTGAGTGTGGCCAAAAATTGCTTTGAATCACCAAGAATATACCTATAACATGTGAGACAGTATTTACGTAAGCAGATGGGAGTATAAGTCCTCAAGCTTGCATCTATCCTGCACAATCACTGCACACACAAACACACACACAAATACAACCTGATTTGAAAAGAATGAAGGTGTTATGCTTCGGCCAGTAAAACTGCCAAAATGCATCCCACTCATTAACTATTTTTCACAGAACTAATCCCAGAATGTGAGAAAAAAAACAAACAACCCGTATGACCACCTTCACCAACACATTTGAACCAATCAGTCTCTCACTTTACACTCACACTTAGATTCTGCTGTCACCTATACGAGAGTCGGGATTTTTCAGGGAGTTAAACTGACTCACTCAGAAAGTCAATGATGTCTTCGGGAGCTGGAGAGGAGACTCAAGCTACAAGTACACACACACACACAAACACACACAGACTACACCACTCATAGAACACAAATCAAGCTGTGACAGTGAGAGAGTGAGCCTTGGCTGTCTCAACAAAGCAGGGAGCCACCTACAGCTGAACAATCCCACGAAGAAAAAAAAAAGACGACAAGATTGACGGGTGGAATTGGAGAAAAATCAAAATGTTCATGCCGCTCAGCACGTCTGGCTTATATTTGTGACTTCAAATGTGATTCATCTCTTTCTCTCTCATTCCTCTCCCTTTTCTTTACCTTCTCCCCCGGTTTGGTTCGCCTTCTTGTTTCTCAACTGCGCCATCTTGCTTCACCTGTCTCCAACTGATTATTAGGCTCGCTTTCTTTCTCTCCCACAATGCCTTTTCCCTATATCTTCGGATTTTCTCTCTTTCCTTCCGTCTCTTGCCTCTTGCACCCACCTCCTCTCTCTGCAGCAACTTGATGAAAGCAGACAGAGGCACAGAGAAAGAGAATTTAGATACATCAGATGGTGCTGTTTCCCTGTCCTCCTTTGTTTTTAGCTACAAAAGCCACATCTCCTTCTGTCTAAAAGTGCGGAGTTGTGACAGCCAATCTCAACCAAAATATTCTTTCTTGGATTTATCAGAGTATCTATTCTGCATAAAACTTAAAAGAGGAAATTAAGATCTTCATGGAGACTTGAGCAGACTGTAGATTTAGCTTTCCTTTCCACTGTGTAAAAGTGCATTTGGATGAAGCAGAGGAACATTATTCCGACAAATTATCGAAGGTAGTTTCAATTTGGGAAGTAGGTCAGGCTCCTATCTACTGTTGTTTTTTTTTCAGTTCTCAGAGAGGTTTTCACACAGGAAAATAACTTGAAATGTGACTTATTTTGTTTCAGAGCATTAAGCACTGGTGATTTGCACAAAACACAGCAGTATGTGTGGATGTGGGTGGTACTAAAAGTGACAGAGTAGAACTGCAAAAACACCAGAATCATAACACTGTTCCACATGCAACTAAAATAACTAAAAGTGATGCGGGCTTCCTCCACTCATCGCATCTTAAGAGAGCTGAACAGAAACTCCTGAGAACTGTAGTGGAACATCAGGAAGTCTGATTCCTCAGACAGTGTTCGCTTGAGAGCCCTTGTGGGGATACATTGATGTTTTGTACTTAAATCGAATACTTTTTCTCCATCAGCTGCTTGTCAGGTGACAGTGAGAAAAAGTTTGTGTTCAGATGCCCTAAAAATAGCTTCTGGAATTTTTATAATTGACAAAAGTAGACAGTTGGACTTGAGTTAAGATGTATTTTTATTTATTTATTTTCAGTTCCAGGAGGATGAAGACAGAAATTGTGAAGGATAAACAACATATGATCAGGTACAGGTACACAGGTAGAGGACTCATATTGCATGACCCAAGATTGGAATTTTGTTGATGATTAAAAGTGGAGTTCTGCAAGAAGCAGGTAGTCAGGACAGGAAACCTGAATAAAAGGTCCGAGCAAGCAGGCAAAAAGTCGAAAAAAGGCACTTAAAGGTTCATAACAAGGCGGGCTGGCAGGCAAGCAAACAGGAGGGTGCAGAAAGGCTTTAATGCTGAGGCAAAAGACAGTCTGGCAGGTAACTGACAGAAAGGGGGCAGGTTGTACACTGACGGGTTGATGAGGGAATTGACAGCCGCCGCACAGGTCAGGTTATGATGAGCGGCAGAAAACGGTGAGGACAGCTGCGGGGTATGAAGGGAATAGCACACTTAATGGCTTGCAGGTGGTCAAAGGTGCTGAACTTATGCCCAAAATCAGCAGGAATTGGGTTTATGTGCCCCGCTTCGTTGCCGTCTGTTAATTTTCTTCACTTTTATAAAAGCTGCTAAATATAAATACAATATCTAATTCATTCATTAAATGCACTCATGTTTAGTTGTATCCTCTGACCCGAAATAGACTACTGGAATTTCCACTTTCAATTAAGAATATATCTTAGATTAACACATCATTAGACGCACAAGTGATCCATGCTGGTAAATTAGCACTTGTATCAACACTTTCCATATAATTAATATTTATACTCGACAAGAACACTCTTGGTCGGTAGCGGTGAAATGGGAAGTAGCACTTTGTCTTCTTATTATCATATAAAACTGCTATTTCCAGTGTTCCAGTATACTAAGACAGACTTACTGAATATAGTTAGCGCATAAATAGCATTACCATTTCAACAGAGGAGCCAAAGTCTTCTGAGGAGATTTTCACATGTTCATAGCAGCATGCCGAGCTGACATATTAGTATTCTCTCCCGCTTGTTTGAACTGTGACCTGTATGCTCTGCATCGGAGGAAAAAACTATTAGCCCTAAGGTTATCAATTGTTAGGATTCTTGTATGCTGTTTTGTTTATCAGTAAAACGATAGTACTCCATTCTTTTGTGTGGAATACTACTATGTCTTTGGGATCTAAAACTTAATTTGTTGTGGCACCGATCTGATCTCCAAACTTGGTTCTTCAAACAGGAAGAAACATTTTCACACAACGTTATGCTTCAAAGTAATGCGGCAGTGAGGCGTGATGGTCTACTGATTCAAAGTTGTGACAAAGACTGTGTGAAAATCCTAGTGATTTTGGACTAAAGTCACTGAGAAATGAACTTAAACAAGATAGTAACAGCTTCAAATGATATATACCAACATGATGTATATCTGTTGAACCATTTGCCACCATCTGTTTCGCACCACCTCCGCTGTCATGTACAGAGGTTAAAGTTATCGATTGATTGCATGTCTATGGCATGTTCCATAAGTCGAGCTGATCCATCATGATGGTCTGACACAGCAGGTATCACTCCATCAATATTTGACATTTTCTATCTGACACGCTTCTCATCTGCATCTTCCTCCGCTGTCTTCTTCTTCTTCTTTTTTTTTTTTTTTTTTACCCTTTACTGTTTTTCATATTGACATTCTGAACAAATGGATGCGGTGGCGGCAACAGAGTCATGTAAAAAGGGTTAAACCTCTTCATTGTAGCTTGATGTATAACTCTCTCTTCCAACCGCTTTACACTACACACTCTGTTATATACACTCACATTGGGGAGCTCTCGTGTACAAAATAAATCTTGTCTTGTCGGCCTTTGAGCAGTTTGGGGTCAGAGACTTTTAAACCTTACAAAGGCCTGACCTCAGAAACACAGACATGCCAAATCATTAACCCCAAGTTGCAAGTGTACTGTAAATGTACAATTAATCGACTTTGATTTTTTGCAAACAAATTAAAATATTTTTTTATTGCACTGGCAGATTTTAAGACAGATTTTTAAACTTTATGTCTAGATGTACAACCTAGAAATACAACTTTTTCTCTAAATGTACTTAAATAATGACCACAACACTACTACTACTACTACACTACTACTAAAATGACACAAGGAAACAAATGAATGAACAGAAGAGTTCACCAAATCTGATGACAGTGATTGTGTAAAAATAGAAAGAAATGTATATAAAACAAAAAATAGATCTAAATAGAATAAATAGAAAAAAAGATATAATTAAACATCTATAGACTATATATAGTCTTTCTTTAACTTTAACTTATTTTATCTGAAAAGTCTATTTTTTTTCAGTTAACAGGACACATGATGCATAGACACATTGGAGGTGGGAGAAGCAAACTGATGGTGATGGGTCAGGTGTTTGAGAAGCCGCCCCAAAGCAGAACACTATAGTTGCATTGAGCAGCTCTCAAGTATATTTCTCCAGATAAACAGATTTAAAAAAAAAAAACAAATGACTCTGCATAAAGTTTCCCAGAGAAATATCTGTCAGATTTATAGCATAAACTGATTTAAACAGCACTACTTTAATGTCTGTTTAAGTCACAATTGCCATTTCAGAGGACACAAACACTGTTTCCCTCCGCAGCAATGGAGGGGAGCAATTTGCACATCTGCTCTACTCAATTTGGGCCACACTACACAGGCGCGAGTCTCAGTAGAGATTCTTTTCCATTTAGTTGCTTCTCGTGTCAAGCTCAATTGAATGACCACATAAAACAAATTGAAATTAATTTGCTTGAGGGGAATATGAAAGGATTACTATTAGAGATACCGGAGTGTGTGTGTGTGTGTGTGTGCCTGTGTGTGCTCAACTATTGAATGAATATTAAACAAAAGTTCCTGTGAGGAACAAATTGAAAAAAAAAACACAAGCAGTTTCGTTGTCAAGGCCACTTTATTTTGATCACTCAATATCTACTGAACACTTACGTATGTATCTTGGTCTAATGAATTCATTTGGTTTTTGTTTTGTATCAGACCTTGTACATAATGTGTCATGGAGAGTCAGCACATATGCCCAAAATAATATTCATATTAGTGACCGTATAGACTATAAGTAACACAATAATAGTATAGCCAAATCAATACACCAAAACTAGTTGTCTTTTAACCTTCCATCTTTCCTTCAAAAGAATCGACAACAAAGTGAGATGAAGATTAAAAAAACAACAAAAACAACAAGATAACAGTATGCAGCCATGCCAGTGCTGTGAGGCTGTGGTTAAGCAGATTGTTGTTTGTGCGAACATGCCCACAGTGAAAAAGCTAAGAGGCTGATTTTCGTCACATTAGATAAATGTTAGATTGAGTATTTGCTGTATTTACTTTAGACAAAGAACATCATTAGTTTTGCAGGTATGTGGTCATAATCCAAAGTATGGATGCTTGTGCAGCATTTTATGACAATCCAATTCCAAATCAAATAATTGTTGAGATATTTCAGTCAGGACAAAAGTGTTCATGATCTGGCACCAGTGACGGATAAAGGAAACCCCGCTCACTTGAGCTACTTTTGAAAGTGTTGATCCCCCTCTGATTACAGTAAAAGTGTGTATAATAAATAAAGCTCTCTCTTTCTCCTCAGCTCCCTGAGGTGATCCTGCTCCCTTTAACCAGACTAAAAAGGAGGTTTCTTTCTGTTCCTGAGATTTAAGTGTGACAGCGTGTGGGTGACATGCTTCATTTCCACTTCAAGATTCAAATGCTGCCACATTCCTGTCAGCAAGACGTCCACACAGAGGAAGTAAAGCACATGGAAGCTCTTTATTGATGTTGTGATCAGTCTTTCAAGGGAAAGTCTCTTTGGGAACCAATTTAGATTTAACAAGACATCTCCAACAGGGGGTTAGAGGGAGGAGGTGGGCCCCAGTGAACGCATCGTCACCTGAGGATAATTTGGGAAGTGGAAGATAGGACAGAAAAGGGGCAAACAATAAGACATTCTGCAGTAGGAAAGTGTCCACCTTCTGAGATAGGAGAATCAATGAGGAAGCGAATCCATCAGAGCTCAGAGTGAGGCAAGTGTAGTAATTTCTGTACACCCCTGTAAAAGGATTCAACCAAAAGCAGTTCCTCTAATGACCTCTTAAGGCTGGCTGAAAAAATCTAAACTGATGAAATAACTTCTGTCTATCTGCATATTGAACCTACATTCTTTTCTCAAGAGAGGGAGAAATCTCAATAACTAAATTTACAGTTTCACACAGTGTGTAATTAATTTCATGGGAGATTTAAGCATTATTCTTCCATGAAGCTATTAACAGACATTTTGGAAAATGTGCTTTTTTGTGGAAGTTATATAAGAAATTTGATGCCACTCTCACATCCTTAACCTAAATATGTGGGTGGAGCCAGCAGCCAGTTTGCTTATCTTAGCGTAAAGACAACATCTAGCTCTATCCAAGGGTAATAAAACCTACCCATCAGCAGCCCTAAAGTAAAACTCAGCACTTTTCATTGTTTCACAGGGGGTTACGAGCTGAGCTACGTCTAGGCTGGGATCTGTAACTTCTTGGCGTCTCAGCTCGTTGCATGGCAAGAAAATAATCCATGTTGTATGATTGCAAACTGAACATCTTTTGATTATAAAAGGCTCACTATCAACCTCGAAAAACAGCTACTTGAAAAAAAGACTTTTAGCACAAGGTTACTTACTCATTGTCAGCTGGTGACCAAAGTCACCTGTCACCTGAGTCAGTGGAGGGCCATTTACATCAGACGCCAGGTAGTTATGAGCTCCCTACATATGCAACCACCTGTTATCTCATGACCAAAAGGCCATAATAACTGAGCAACCCCATCTGTTGACGAAGGTCACTAAAGTGACTGAAAACATCTTTAGAGACAACATCACCTTGGGTTCTGGGGAACTGTGATGTGCATATTTAACTGATTTTATACTATACTTATGCTTTTGCTAAATGGTTAATTGATTGATCAAATCCATAACTGAGAGATAGCAATCATTAATTGCGGCCCTGAAAATAATATTCTGGACATGTTTTCCTCACTTTAGTTACACCCAGCAAATATGAATTTACTGGCAAAGAACAGCTACCTTAAACTTCGGCCACCTCTTTGGAAACTTATAGATAACGAAACAGTTTGTGTGTAACCTACTAAAACAAAGTTAGTTATTAGTCTTTGGACTGCTTTTTTAATTGCATCAAGAAGTTGCTTATGGCACTTTCTACTCACTGAATTTATTCACATTGACCTGTGGAGAGATCGAGTCAATCACATTCAAATCCAGTCACTTTAAAACATTTAATTTTGCTCAGTATGGAAGGTAAACTTTTACAGAAGCACCGCAGGTCAGTTTAAAACAAAATTACTCAGAATAAACAGTCTATCATTAGTCTGTGCAGTTTCAATTTACATTTTAAATTGATTGCACCGAGAGTGAATTAACAACCCCTGTAAGCACAGCGTGTACAATCAAGCCGTTAACAAAGTCATTTTCTGGTCTATGATATGCTCCGTTATGAGACCACTGGGATGAATCACACAACAACAGACAGCCTCTCTGGGGGACTGCATGGCACTTACCATTCATGTTCATCAGATGGTTATTATTTGTGAATTTGGTAAACACTTCAGCTTTTCCTTTGTCAACATTCCTACATTCAACCCACAATGCTCATTTCTGCAGCCCCTCCGTCCTCTCTCTTCCCCGTCCTGTCGCTGCTACAAACTGACAGCATGCCACCAAAACATTTCCTCAGGTTTGAACGACTGAAGTTGTGAATAAATAAAATGTTAGAACATGAGATTGGTGAGAATTTTTACACCGGGGAAGTGGACTCTCACTAAGTCTCACATTTTCTATTTTTATCATTTCCTCTGTGTTTGAAGTTTGGCTGACTGGCAGGGCTGAGCGTTCACACTAATAAAGGTTACGGGGAGTTTTGAAACTGCCAAGTTTATTTCTAAAGTAGACGTCTGTCAAAATGACTGGCTTCTACACATTCAGCAAAACACACGCACACACACAGACAAATACTCAAACACACAACTCTTTCTTGTTATTCCACCAGTCTGTCAGTTGTTTATTCTTCACCCGAAAACAGAAGTTCACATGCTGAGGTGGTCAAGACATAACAAGCTGCTCACTGTAGCACCAATGTTGATTTAGTAATGGTACGTTATTGGTGTTGGAAAGATGAAGCTATGCACCACAGACAAAGAAGCAAGGAATGGATATATGCCTAAAGTGGACTGGACTTCTGGCAACTTCTTTTGAGTTGCTTTGGTGTTTTTTTTGTGACACAACTCAAAAATAAATTCTGTAAATTTGTTAAAAAAAACATGAATGTTGACTTAAACTGCTGTGTACACCATTCACATGTGCTGTGTCCAGCAAGCATGGGATGAATGGTCTCCCAGTTCCATCTTAGTGGAACGATGTGCATGCACAAGGTGTAAATCTGCGAGGGGTATTAAAGGCTGAAGATTTTGGAACACCAAATTGTTTGTTTGAGCCTTTGCTCTCAGGCTGGGTGGCTGACAGTTGTCAACCAGGAAATGAACTCCGTGCTCACAACAAAATCTCCCTTGATACACAACTTAAGCGGTTTCTGATGCAAATGTTCCCCTGAAAAAACACAAAGTTCACATCCGTTCCTGGCTCTGTCAACTTCCAACATAAACTGGACCTAGACCGTGACCGTTATCATTATGCTGTTATGTTAAAGACAACATTATCTACTGCAGAAACACAAAAGACTGAGTCAATAAACTTTCCCGCTACATCAAAATGAGATAAAATGATATTGTAGAGTCACTGTAGAGACATAGCAGAACCAAATACAACCAAATTATTATTTACATGTGACACACCAAGAGTAATGTTGGAAAACTTTTGGCCTATTACATAAAAAAGAAAATTGCATAACCTGCATGCATACAGAATGGAACAGTATATCAGCCGGGTGTCATCAGTTGAACATTGCGCAAATACAGGACTAAAGTGCGAAGTGTAAAGTTATCCAATTATGATCTCTGTCTCTATAAGAGACTTAAAAAAAAAAAAGGTACTTGTGGGAGTTTTCTTGTGGGAAGAAAACCCAGTAAAAAGCATTGTGTGCATCATTGAAGCCTAGAAATCATTTGAAAAGCTGATTTTCTTTATTTAAATAAAACCTGCATCCATGTTTGCTAGGTTGCAGCCTTCTTCTTCCCTGCATTGTGCTGCACTCGTCTGCCACCTGTCAGTCAATGGAGCGGTGTGACGCCATTGGCAGGAATATCTATCCTGTCACCTGCATGCTCTTGCACGTGCACAAGATACAAACAAAATGGTGACCCCTCAACAAAACATTGCTCCACAGCACACTACTAATGGTCAAAAACTCCACAGAGTACCTTTAAAGAAGAAATTTGTTCAATCTAAGCCATGAATATAATATTTAAAGTGGACTGCAGAGTTTTCCAGTTTATTTGTTTTGACATTCATGCCTCTAAAGACGTTAAAAATAATGGGAAATAAGTGACAAAGACTGAATCAAAAGGTTAACAATAAGAATTCTTAAAAAAACACAACACGCTTACTTTTCTCCAAAGAGCAAATGTTTATACCTGTGATTTCTCCATAATTAACATTCTGGTTTGGTATTAATTTCTCCCAACATGAAATGAATCCCAAGTGATTAGTGTATTTGTTATTGTGCACCCATGTCGCTCAGTAGTGTTAACAGTGACCCAAACCACTGCAGTTCATCTTTAATAGCACTGATTAGCCTTGGGCCTTAGCAACACGGCATGAGGAAAGTTTAAATAAATAATGCAGCTTTCCCACGTACAAAGCAAAAACAGGCTGTTCTGTAGCTGTTTGACAAGAACACAATTTCTGTTGTGACAAATGTGGGAAATAGATATAGAACTAATAAGTACAGGCTTTTATGATGAGAAGAACATTTACTTATTTTAAGATAAGACGCGATGTTGACTGACTTGTTCGTACATCTCATGAGGGCCAATATGACTAAAAAATGTTATCAATTCATGCCTTGATGTCATGGGCGGAGTTACAAATGAGGATTTGAGCATGTAATACATAAGAAATCAATACCTTTTGAAGTTGGGACAAATGTTTGTTTTATCTGGAATACCTCTAGTTCATTTATTCAGCTAACTAAAGCTCCCGTCATGTTACAACCCTCGAAATCTGACTTTGGTTAACAGGTTTGAGCCACTATATTTAAATGCACAATCATAATGTTAACGTAATTTCACAGTCCAAAAATATATAATCATATATATATATATATACACATACATTTAATAAAGCAATGAATACCACATGACAATGATATGGTGATTTTCAGTCTGGGACCCACTCAGGTCCGACACCGGGGGTTAAAACAGGTGACAGACAGAGAGAGATACAGTTCTTCACGAGCCGATAGCGATCGGTCCGTGAAGGCAAAGCAAAGCGCTCAATGCGAAATTTCATTTCTCCATTGACGGTGGCTTCAGAGCATGAGCTTATTCACAAGCGCTGCTGTGCACATCATATTACACCCAAAGCTGAATCCAGTTCAACATTTACTTGCACAACATGGTAGAGCAGCTTCTTGATCACTTGATTGAAAGCTAGCCTATGGAGCAGTACACCTTTTATCTTTAAAGTCTCTCATCTGCCTTATACCATAAATCTAATATATACACAGAATATCTCTACCCTTTTTGTATTATTGTGATGTACACATTTTTTTTTCATTTTTTATGCCCTGTACAAAGCTCAGGGTGCTGTTGTAAACTATCCTTTCCCCACTTTGTATATCTCCCTGTACCTGTAACTTTGAATAAAGTTAATTTAAAAACTAAGCTGAATTTTTATGAGGTGGTTCTCTTTAGCAGGTTCTCTCTCTTCGGCTCCGTGAAAACCTCATCTCTAATAGTTCTGCAGCTCAGGAATGTTCTTGTAGAGGTCCAGCGAATCGGGGTTGGAGAAAGCTCCTCTCTGCGCCACCTCCCGGCCGGCAAGGACCTGTTTCACGGCCACCTCCACCTTCTTGCCACTGATGGTGTACTGCAGAGGGATGAAGAAAAGGGCCGTCATTCAAGCCAAGAACAGACTTTTAACTGCTGCAACCATAATCTTTAAGGTTTATTCATATCCAGTTGATATTCATAGCTGTCTTACAGGAATGTCTCTGGTCTCCAGCAGCAGAGCGGGGACGTGTCGGGCGGACAGAGCTTTTCTAATGGCTCCTTTAATCTTTGCCACCAGCTCCGGACTGAAGGGTTTGCCAGGTGCCATCTTTAAAAACAAAATAACTCGCTCCTCTCCATCGGCGTTGTACTGAGGAACGCAAAGACTGTCTGACACTTCTTCAAACGCCTCCACTGCAGCGAGGAGAGGAAAGGACAGGGCAGAGTGGAGGACACGGAGGCAAAACAAAAATGAGAAGAGCAGATGAGAGGCAACGAGAGAAGAGGAGGTGAGAGGTGAAGAGAGTAAGC
The DNA here is from genome assembly GCA_023238725.1 of Scortum barcoo. NCBI lineage: Eukaryota > Metazoa > Chordata > Actinopteri > Centrarchiformes > Terapontidae > Scortum > Scortum barcoo. Next base: position 17,251,966 of record CM041535.1, read on the forward strand.
GCAAAGATTAGAAGAGCAGAGAAGAGAAGAGGAAAGGGTGGAAAGTTGGGAGAGTTTGAGGATATGGGTGAGAAGAGAAAAACTTTAAAACTATGCACAGAAGCACTGCGCTCTCATTGTCATTACCAAGAAGAAACTGTGCTCTTGCTACATTCTGTTGTCTGAACAAATAATGACAAACTGTCAAAAATAGATGATGGGATGGCAAAATACTTTTTTCACCGACATAAAGAGGGCCGTGACTCAATTTAAGCTAGCAGAAATGCTTGTGCCAGTTCCTTTCATCCTTTTCTTACGCCCACAGCCTGCTCCACCTGCAATGTTCAAGACTCACCAATGTTGTAGATCTCTGAGCTGCCAAATCGGACTCCGTTGGGGTTCAGTGTACCGTCACTGCAGAACAAACACAAGTTCAAGATTCAGAACTCTCATGTCTGTCATGTGAAGCTCTCTTGTCACACATCATACAACACAATGCAGATGGAGATAAATAAAATCTAGCGACATGCAGAAACACTTTTAGTTAAGGTTGTAAGGTGATTATTTCGTTTTCATATTCATATAGGGTTTTTTTTAGACATAAAGCAATCTTATACTGCATCATGAAGCAATTTGGGAGCCCATTCAATGCAGCAAGCTTTCTGAAAAATACAATGTAGTGTTCTACCAAATATCAGGCAAAAAAGGCCATTTTAAATTACTTTCATTCTTTTCAAACTGAAATAAATTCATACATACATTTTATATTTAATATCCACAATCTGCATAAATTACAATTAAATCTGCCCACTTGCATAGTACTTCAGATAAATGGCTAAATTAAAACTGCAGTGATAAAACCATTTTTACTTTAATATTCAGTGGCCCTGAGTGGAACAGTTAATTGCTGACCTTCTGCCCAGCATGACAATGCCTCCTGTCTTAGGGTTGATTTTACAGTAGTCACCGTGAGCCCACACCCCTAGAGAGAAGTAACACTATTCAGTTTTATACACTTTTTTAAGGAAATAAAAGTAAAACAAAACAAATTAAAAACAAAGAACAACTATATAAATCAATTAAATTAAATAATAAAATTATTTTAAATGTCACATATAGTAATTGAAAAAGTGGTTTATGTTCATTCATATATATTCATATATTCATATATATATATATATATATATATATATATATATATATATATATATATATATATATATATATATACATATATATACATATACATATACACATATATATACACACACATGTATACACACTTTTGTTTTTATATACAATATTTGTGTACTTACCAGGATATGTCGAAAAGTAAGCTTTGTGGTATTTGCTACCGTTCTCGTCATTCCAGAAGTGCGTTGGCTGGCAGGGGATTGGCTTCAAGCAGACAAGCTCTCCGCTCTCTCCCCATACAGGTTTGCCTGTCCACATACACATGCATGCACACACACAGATTTCACAGGAGTGAAAAATAAAGTCAGACACTTCTGATACATTGTGCCACAACATACACACACACACATATATATATACACTAACACATACATACACTTAGCAACACACACCCATATACACAAACACACACAGACACACATATAAATCACTCTCAGATAACAAAGATAATCACCTGGTAATGTAACCCACACTCAGAGAACCTGACATAGTTCAGTGTGTGGTTTCACACAGACCTCACCTCCTCCCTCAGGACAGTGTTATAAGCTTAGAGATCAGCTAAAATAATCCCTTGCTCTTCCTACAAAACTTCCTTTAAATTATCCCTCAATCCACTCTCCTTTGAGGTGGTGGAGACATGCCAGTACAGCCTGCAGCGGAGATCGGGAGCTGGGGAACAAGGGACTAAAATCAATGAGAAAACATAGAGGACTTTGAAGACTCCCAGCAAGATAGAAATGGTTCTTTTTTTTTTTGTTTGGGCTGTTAATGAAAAATCTAGTGTTTCCCTTCATTTTTGACCTCAGGGAAAGTCCACTCATTACTCTTGCCATCTTTTAGCAGAAACCTTAACATTCATGCCAACACATACACGTACATCCACAGATGGGAGCAAACATGTACTGTATAACCATGGTCTTGTTCTGTTAGCTACCAAATAACTGCAGGAACAGGTGTGCTGTTTGCTCAAGGGCATCTCAGCGGTTTTAAAATGTGCTTGTAATTCATTTGCTTCATTAAAAGTTTTTCCGGTCCCTCCTTGGATTCAACCTCTACATGATCCCTAGACCATGTTGAATAGATTGCTCAATAAATCCCTTGACAGGGTTTTGGCTAAATCGAGAGAAAAAGCAATAGTATTCCATTTCTAACCCAATTCAGCCACTCTGAACATAGACACACACTGACACAGACTCTTACCGTCAAAGCTCCAGGCTTCCACAGCCATGCCGAGGTTTCGTGTTTGGATCTCGCCCCGATACACTGGAACTGTTGGGTTCTGACCCATGAAACATGACACTATGTCAGTGCCACCTGGGCAGAAAGACGAGAGACAAACAGACAGAGAGGGATACATTAAGTTGATGGTCTAAAATGAAACACATGACTTAAACTATTGGAGATTTTAGTGTAAAAAATAAAAAACGTCACATTCAGTATTCATCTTTAAAAAAAAAGTTTACAACGAATAAAATTATGTTTGTGGGATGGTTGAACTGCTCTCATCAAACACAAAGTCAAAATGCACTTTTATCCAAGGTGCTTTACAATTTGACATTCAGTCACACACTCACAGATGGATGGCAGCAAGATGCCATGTAAGACCTAACCATCAGGAGCAATTTGGGGTTCAAACACAGTACTAAACCACCACACCTGCAATTAATCGACAACCTGTCCTGCAACTGTAGGCCACTAATGGTTCTTGCTGGAAATCCATTTGTTATTTTTTTTCCCCTTTCATTGATCATTAGTCCATAAAACATCTAAAAAAATATTTTAAAACGTGCACACTACAATGCCGGGGCCTGTTTTGTCCAAACCATAGTCCAAAACCTTAAATATATACATATACTAAAATACAATACAATACATCAATGTCACCAGATTTTGTCAAATAATTGACATGAATCATTAATCTATCATTAATTGGGAATGACTAATAATTTCAGGACTAATAAGGTAACAACATAAATGGAGCTTTAAGTTAAAGCCAAAAAGATCAGTCTCAAATGGAAAGCAGGATGACATACTGAGGTAAAACATCACAGTGACCACCTTCCTGAGACATTACTAATTGGTATCAATGTGTTATTTCAACAACATAAGATGGCAGAATTAGCACCCTGCTCCACCTCCAATGACCTATATAGGAGTTCTACACTGTTGCAGCACATTTCTAAAACTGCCAGGAATGAACGAACATACACACACACACACACACACACACACTTCCTCACGACCCATTTGTCTCTTTCTACCTTCCAATCATCTACTATTTCTGACACCTTCTATTCATCTCCCTTCCCATTGTTCCAACTCTACCTCCCTGTTCCGTTCCCTCTCTGTATCATAGACTCCATCCATCCATCTTGTTCGCTTCCTCTCTGCTGCTCTCTGCCCTTCTACCACTTCTTTCTCTCTTGCTTTTCTTTCTATTCTTTACACTCGTTCTCTCTCTCTGTCTGTCTCTCTCTGCCAGGTTCTTTATTGAGCTTTAATTGGCTCCCTGGAGGAAGTGGAAACTTTGTCTTCTGATTAAACACACACACTTATAGTGGGAAGACACGCAATTATTTTATTATTACACTCACTTTAATGGGTGGGTACACACGCAAACACACACACACAAAAGTATATTTTAAGCCAAAAGCCGCTGCTGCTTTCTTGGGATGCCTTCCATCATCAGCCATTTACTGTGTGTGTTGTGTGTGTATACACAAGAGGGTAACTTGTCACACTGATCTGATGTTTCTAACACTGACTATTCTGAACAGTGAAGAAAAATATTTTTTGAACTCACCGGTTTCTGTGCATATATGTGTGTGTGTGTGTGTGTGTGTGTGTGCACGTGCGTGCAGAAGTACGCCTTCGTTTGTGTAGGCGTGAGTGCTTTGAACATCCTCTGGCACAGTTTGGGGTCAAACAAAGACACCAGCTGAGACAAAAGGCAAGCAGCTAACCTACACATTCATACATATATTCAAAAATGAATTATTAAAAGAATAAACATGATGAAAGACACTGGAGGACACAAAAACAAAAATGTCTACGCTTGTGCAAGACACGCATGCACATACAAACACAGACGACACACAGTGTAATGAAAAATAAAAACAAAGGCTCGAGGTTTTCCCCCCTTTTATTTCCTTATTGAGAAGGGAGGGAAAGAGAGGGTGAAAAAAATGGAAGAGAGGAGTGACATATGGCCAGTCAGACGGAGGTATATTAGGATGGAGGAAGTCCAGCAGTGAAAGCGTTAAAATCCCCCAATGAGGGGCAATGGGGGTCTGAAATCCCTGCTGACAGGGAAGCACACACTCTCTCTCTCTCTCTCATACACAGAAATACAAAACAAAAAAAAAAAATCACATACTGTATAAAAACGTTCACATTAACTCATGCACATGTAGACACATTCACACAGAAACACACAGTCACACAGGGTGAAATCGGAAAAGGGGCCCATCACATATGTCACCGTGACCACCAGTCAGTCACATATGCTGTGATAAATCCCAAGAACACACACACGGACAGACACACACATGCACACACAACACACAGAACAGCGTGTTGACCTTGGGGGTCAAGGTTAGGTCGGTTGGCAGCCAACAGGGTTGGAACCTGCTGTTACTCTTGGTGACAAGGAGGAAACTGAACGGGGCAGGACCTGCTGTTCTCAAGAATACACACATGGACACATCCTCATATCCATAAACACACACACACTTCCCCTAATTTCCCAAAAGAAAGTCACCTGAAAGAAAAATTCTAATTTATTACAACTTGGGTGTCAATTCTGTAGTTGTGGACATCCTTTTTTTTTTAAATCAATTATGATTACATAAGCAACTGCTAAGATCCAGGAACACAAGACTGATTGTAGACAAGCCAACAGTTTAGCTAGAATACCAACAACACAGAATTTGGCCCTTTTATTGTGCGGGAAACTGTGTTTGCTCTATGGTAAATACAAAGGCGAGTACAGACAAATCTAGCCCAGTAAGCTGTGCCCAGTGTTTATAACACACAGTTTGGGTGATCATTTTCACCTTTGTTTCCCCTTCCACACAATTTTAGCTAACCTGGGTGATCATCAAACTGTTTCTTGCCATGTTAGGCATCTTGTTTATGTTATCACCACATTTCCAAATGTCCAGTGAGTGCAATGTTCAATTGGTGAACAGGAATGATCTCCATGACAATAAATAAATATGATCCAGGTTTCCCTTCAACCAGCCCCCTAGCACACATAACGACTAGACATCTCTAATGGCTGCCAATTTAGAAAAATATTCAAGGACAAAGTCTGTGTTGAGACGGGAAGTGGAGGTATAAATGATTTTACAACAGCAAAATTAGCTTAATATAAAAACATATAGATTTCTTTTTCTGCGTCTCAGTCCAGAGTTCTGCTTCGTGGGTGACATTTCAGTCGACGCTTGTGTGTCCAATCCTTCAACCTGCATGTCACTTTGTGCATGTGTGCCTGCGTGCAAGTTTGTGTTTGTGTATGTATGCATCTCATTATGCTATACCCATCAGGGTTGTCATTCGCAGAATGTGCACATTGCTTAGATGCTGTTCATCTCTGCATGTGTGACACTTCAAGCTGCTTCAGTGAGTGTGTGTGTCCGTAATACGTCAGTCACCCAGACTGTGCTAAATGTTAAACGTTTCAGGACTCACAGAGAGAGACAGATAGCATTCTATTGCCCTGTCAACATAACAATGGGCTGAAATGGCCTGTGTTTGTGTGTGCGAGTGTGTGCGGTGGCGTTGTGGGTGGTGAGGAAAATGTACAGTTCCATACAATTTATTTTTCTGAATTTCCTTGTGTGCGTCGGCCCTTTTGTGTCTGTGTCGCATATGCTTTGTTGCTTTATTTCACTCATGTGTGTTGCGACTGTTAATGTAGGAGACACCAACAATATTTGGAAGAGCTGCGCACAGTTTGTACCCTCAGATGGAAATAAAGAAAAATGACTAAATGTGTCTTAACGTCTATTAGTCACCTGAGATGGAGCCCAGCAGCACGTTGCTTTTGATGCAGCGGTATACGTAGTCGTAGCTTTGAGGTTTGAGAGGAGATCCAGTGGACAGGATGGTGTGGAGAGACTGGAGGTTATGTGTTTCCCCTGGAGAAAGAGAAGACAATTCATAAAAAGGTAAAAAAAGATTAATCAAAAAATACTTACATATATGCTTACTAGTATATCTCATTAAATGACAGTATATTGTTGCATTTGAAAATATTTAGCTACTGTTTGTTTTGACAAAAATGTCCCTAAGCATGAAATATTGAAAATTCATCGAATGTTTGTTCAGGCGTTTTGCATATTTTGTTCAATAAAAAAAGGGTTTTGTAATACTGAGGCTTTGTATTGGGACAAGTGCTGAAATTAAGTTATCATAGTGGCTGTGGTATCTGAAAAATTAAAATGGAAGCCAGTTACAGTCAGCAGTCATTTTCAACCAAATTAAAAATCCACGCACACAATTTCAGCATCAGCATGCACCTGTGCACAGCTCTGGCTCTGTGCACCGCTACATGCTGTGTTAATGCAGTTTGCCCCCCTGATGTGACACAGCATACAAGCTTGCATGTACGACCACACACTCATACACACACACACACCCCTTTAGCCTCCGTCCCCCCAAGGTCCATGCGTGCATGCGATCTGTCACACACACACATGCCCAATCCACAAGCCAATAACACCCTGCAAACTAATAAGCTTCCAGCAACCGACCCTCACCCCATAAACACACACAGACACACACATACACACACAGTGGGAACTCTTGCCACCCCCCACCATGCCTCCAGGTGTCCAGTCCAAATGTCAGCCCAGGGAAAAGGGCCCCTCCGCTGGGGCAGCCAGTGAAGAAGCTCCCTCTACCCTTCCCAGCCCACTGGAGGCATGCTTGCGCGCGCACACACAGACACACACATCTCCCTCTGCCATGCCCTCTTCCTCTAATAAGCATCCAAACATATACACACACAGTGCCAAATGGATCAAGTGGCTGGCTAACTGAACGGGGTGGGGCAGAGACAGAGAAAGACAGGCCGACAAACAGACAGACAGACAGACAGACAGACAGACTAGAAAGGGTTGATTTTGTTTAGTTTTTTTTTAGCCTCCTTTTTTAGACACAAAATTGGGAATGTGTCTAGCTAATTTACAGGTTATAGACACACACACACAAAGCAGGCAGCATGAATAAAGATTTGCAGTGATTACAACAGCGCACTGGGAAATGAGATACACAGCAACTGCTTATGCAATAAACATTGGTTAAATTAACATTAGGGCTAATTTGACATTAGGAGAGGAGAGGAGTGGAGTGGAGGGGAGAGGAAATGAGAGGGAAGGAAAGACAATGAAGAAGGTAAGAAGGGGTAAGGACAAGTAAGAAGTAGCTAAGCCCTTTGCATGCATTAGAAGTGGTAATCTAAATGAAGATGAGAAATGCAGGAGGGCAATTTGAGAGTTTTGATGAAGGGATAGAGAGGAGAACATAAAGAAGATGAAAAACAAAAGAGCAAGAGCTTGATACATAATTATGTAAACCAAATGCCAGCTTATGCAAGTAACTTAACTTGTATTCATTTGTAATTTCCCCACTAAGAGAACCGCACTGCAATTCCTGTGGACCAGGTATGAAACTTAAAATATCAAAATAGGCACTGCTTGATGGATTGAATTTACATCGAAGCAGGACTGGCCTTACAATTTAAGAAAAAAAAAAAAAAAAAAAACAACAACAAAAAAAAAACTTGCTTGCTTTGTTCTATTACAATACAGTACTTTACAAAAGAGCAAAGGCAAAGCAGCAATAATAATTTTAACAGGCACTTCTTTGTCAGACAAATAGCAAAGCGAGAACGGCATGTATGAAGGTTAGCAGGAGGGCTAATAAGCACCGGCACAACTCTGATTATGAGTAGAGCCCCTGGTTCACTCTCTAGAGGGCTGTGACACTAAAAGCAATTAGTTGGTCCTATCCATGACTCATACGAATTATCATAACAGCACTTTTATCCATTCGATTCAGTGTCAAACACTAGAACACAGGGCAAACTGTTGATTCAGGCAGTAAATGGCATAAAGGACATTTAGAATCATACCGCATCACTATTATTATCATTATTGTGTCCATCTGCTCGTATTGTTCCAGGCTCCATTCTCAAAGAGCAGATGTGTGTGTTTGTGCGTACATGTGTGTGTGTGTGTGGGTGAATGGATTTCTCCCAGAGTTTCTGCTTGTTATTTGTGTGCGCCCATGTGCGTCTCTGGATGTCTGCATGCTCATGTAGGTGTGTAACACGCTCGCGCCCGTGAGCACAACCCACCAGGTTTCAGGTTCCTCTCCTGCAGCACAGACAGCCACTTGGCCCCGGTACCAAAGATAGTGATGCTGGGGAAGAGAAAAAGATAGACGGAGAAAAGAAGAAAAAGACGGAAATTAATTTTTTAAGCGAACAAGTATAAATGACCATTTGAGCATTCTTTTCCGACACTTAAAAAAAAGCAAGCAATTCAACTTCTCATAAGTGGAAGATGCTGTCTATTAATTTGGGGAAATAACAAATCTGCGTCATGGTTGCCAACAATGACAGCCACTGCAAAAGCCCTCCTACATACATGGACTGTATTCTGCATTGTGACAGCAGAAACAACAGAACCAAATTAGCAAACACTATGAATCATCCTCTGGGGTGGTATGAATATTGTTGCCAAATTTCACGGCAAACTGGCTGGTCATTTTGGAGAAATCTTGTGAAAGACAAAAGTGTTGGACAGATAACTGGATGGTCAGCATGGTAGATGAACTATTTGACATCATGGTTCTTTACCATTGTTTTCACTGAGAATTCTAGGCTGTGTCCATCAAAATGAATCAAGTAACACTACTAGTCTCTAAAATATCAGGCTTTATTTCCCAAATGTTTGTGCCTTATCAGAATGGTGATGAATATCATAGTATGCTGGAGAGAAAAATACAGTGGTATCATGGAGCATCAAGGGAGAAAAAAATGGAGAGAGAAAGTGGAAAGTGTATCACTGGTAGACTAGTAGATCAGAGAGTAGTAGCACATTGAAAAGTGAAGACAATGAAGATTTTAGGGAAGATGATTACGAACCAAATCAGTGTCAGCTTTAATGTTATTGTTTGTGTCCCTGAGAAATAACCCCAAAGTTGTATGACATCCTATCAAATCACATTCAAATCAAATGCAGGTGCCAAGTTAAAATGGTCAGATTCTGAATTATATGTATTGCGTTATATAACGTATGATACATTACGATCAGTGACATTTTCCACTGCAGACCAGGTCTCAGAAGGTGTGTGTTCACCTCAGTCCCTGCACTGCAGTCATCTAGGATATAGTATCTAATATAAGCCAACTTAAAAGAGCTCTCTGAGGCTGCCTTAAATTCTTAAATCAAAACATTTTAAAGTCAAAATTATTTTGACAAATAGTTTTTATTCTTCAGTTTGCAAGTGACAGAAAAAATTAAGGATTTAGCCCTGGAGAAAGAATACCCCCTTAATAAACATACAATACCATCAGATCTTAAGCTGACAGTGGAAAATGGTGGATTGGGTGAAGGAGAAATCTGCAACATCAACGGGCCAGTATTGGCAGTGCACTAATGAGAATTGAGGGTCCAATAAATGCCTTATATAGCTGACTATGCAAACACCTATGAATATGATTAGATGTTACTGTTCAGCTGGTTAGTGAAGCAGATGACAAGTGAAGCAGTGAAGGTTGTGAGTGTGAATGAAGGGGCCGATGCAAGTTTAGTGCTCAGCCCGAACTCACGTGATGGTCCATTTGTTGCCCTGAATCTATGCATGACGAGGCCTAATTTAAAAGTCTGTGCGCTGAATGTAAAAATATATTTAAAAAAAAGGCAACAGTTACTGAACAGCCTTTGCCCTTAATCCCACCTGCTCCAGTGGAGCTGCTCAGCAGCTTGGCTGTACAGGGAAGCTCCCAAGAGAGGAGTGTGGAAATGTAAAGCAAGGTGATGCTGAAACAGAGCTTGCATGCTCAATCAACTCTCAGCTGAGATGAGTGGATGGATAATGGCGAAAAAAAAAACTGATTGGGAATCGACTCCCAGCTGTACAAATAAAAACAGTCCAGACAATACTGGTCAGTCTAGCAAATGAGCATATAAAGTCTCCTTTGTTGATGTTCCACAAGGAAATAGTTCAGAGGAGAAGGTATTGACAGGATGTTTACACACAACAACCCTGAAAGAAAATAATTTTGGAATGTGGTTTTCTTCTGTGTGAATGGAAGTCACCCTGACAGCTGACAACAGTTGGACAACATGTGGAAGGAAAGTGACAAAACGTCATTCCTGTGTTCCCCTGCAGTTTTAGTTATAAAACAAAGAACCCTTTAAAGTCTGCCTCTGTGAATGGGTGTATGTGTGCGTCTCAGTCTGTGTCTTCCTGTCTTTTCAAGTTATTTTTGTTGACATCAAATCAATGAAATTGCCTCCTATCACTATGGTAACCATGTCTGTCAGTCAAAAAAAAAAAAAAAAAGGATAAAAAGGAATCTGTCTCCGAGATACAAAACAACTGTCTGATGCGTGATTGGTCAATAACCAGGAATTGGTTTGCAGTGAAAGATGTGATTTGAACTCAGAGGTTCAAATCGATTAGTGCTAATAGAGGCTGTTGATGGGGTGAGGGAAGGAGTGGGGGGGTTAGATTGGGTGAAAGGGCAAAGGTCCCAAGAAGCAATATCACAGATGAAATAAAATGAATGACACGTGCACGGGCCTTTGCATTTTGCACACTCAAACACCTCTTGTCCGTGCCATCTTTGTATGCCCCACCTTTTGACCCCGTTCTATCCGCTTACGAGTCCTCTCTCATAATACTATATCATAGAATATGTTGCTGTAAAATCACAATTGTATCTATTTTTAACCCAAATCTTTGTCTTAACTTTTTGAAAAACTATTTTTAGGCACTGCTGATTAACCAGACTTGATTGTCAGTTTCTAGCTACTCCAGCAATACATAAATCAAGGTCCATTGATTTGACATTTATACAAAAATCATAAATATACAAATGTGCTTTGAAGGTGTCCTGCTCATTGATTTACAAGGCTGCCCACAATGGTGGACACCAGGATTTAAACCATGTGGTAAAATCTTTGAAGGTTTAAAATGGTTTATGGTTATATTATCATTTTGTCTCTTCAGCCATCAGAGTTGACTTTGCAGAGATCAGAATACAACATACTGCAACATACTGTAATGCTGCTTTTCTTGTCTTTATTTTTAGTCAATACTTTATCTTTTTTAGATGCATTTTATATCTTCTATGCTTAATTAAATAAGTGCTTTTGCATAAGAGCTTAATTCTCACATCGGCCGAAGTCTAATTAAACACCCTTCTATTGAATTCTTGGACTAAAATCCACAACTCTTGGTCTGATACTAAGAGTCTAAATTCAGTTGTGGTTAGCTTCCCATTCCTGTAAGACTTCATTTTATGGTTCTTGTACTGAGTGCTATTTAATGGTTGAATTTAATAAAATGAATGTATTTTATTATGCATTTATTAGCAGTTAACTATGCACCTATGAAGAGTTTCCTATGCTAAGCTACCTGCTCTAAAGTGAAAACAATGCCTTGTTAATGTTAAATCCTTTGATTAGGTTTTATTAACATAATAACACAATGTTAATAAGCATTGTATAAATAGGACTTATAAGGGTCTTATTACCTACTAATGCTTTCTTTGTTCTTTACAGGTAAAACATTTGAAAACAAATTAAGTAATAAAGATGTGTATATACACAGTATAAAATATACAGTAGTGTATATTTTGTGTGGCTGGGTATACATGGTCTATACCTTCACTCACAGCCACCAGATACAGCAGATGACAGGCATAAACTCGAAGACAGACCCCATTTGTGATCTGCACACACACAGCCATCCTCCCTGCTATCCATCATCTCCGAACCCCCCATCTGGGTCTGGATTTGTTTGTTACTGGCTACCATGGAAAGGGTCACTCTATTCTGATTGGAGGCAGGTGGCCAGGTGTAGCTGCTAATTGGGCGTTTAGCATGGAGGGTGGAGGAGAAGCTGTGAGTCTGTTCCAAGGGCGGCATGTTACTGGAAGCTACTGAGTCAATAAGAGGCGCTTGAAGGCAATCAGACACAAGAGCACCTCCAAGCAGTTATTACATTAATGTGTCTCTGTGCATGTCATGATGTAGCAATTGAAGTGCCAGTTGTGAGTGCATGTTTTCTAAACTACTCTCGCACTTATCCTCTAGCCCAGGAGGAACTGTAATAAGAAAAACGGACCATTGCTCTCTCCTCAGGTGTCAAGGGCTGCAAAGAACACTTTGAAACAACTGATGGTGTAATTGTTTGGTGTAAAAGCACAAAGCACTACATTATTTCCTTATGTCAATAACTACCAATTATCTATTGTCATGTATACATAAGGAATTTCACAGTATGACAGACAGCCTCTATATCAGGTCAACCGTATTTTTAGGACTGTTGTCACTCAAATTAAAGTAATTTCCTATGTACTCGGCTGCTTCCTATCAAACTGAATTCTGAACCTGCCATTCCTCCCTGAAATGCAACTGTTATTGCTCATGCATTACAGATATGACAGATATGTTAGAAAAAGATTTTTCCATCAGCACTCTTTGTCATCGGGTAGTGAAGCTCTTTCTATTCTGTATTACAAAGCATAGTCCTTTCAGCACAGTAAAGGCAGATGTGACCCCAAAATTTATGTGGTCATTTTTACTGGACTGCAGAGGACCAGCCCTATAAACATGGAGGTCTTTCACAGAGTGAGTGAGTAACTGGCTGACTGAGTGAGTGATGAAGTTAGGCAATTAGTTGGCCAAGTGTTGGAGTGTCTGCATTACCTGCTCTTTCAAAATGTATAGGCGGGAACATTAGTTACATAGCTACGTACGCTAACAACCGCAAATGTACTGATGAAGTGGATCAGCAGAATTTTTTTTTTTTTTTTTTTTCAGAATGCTTTGTTTTCTCATGTGATGTTATTTTTGCTGTGGTGGCAAAACTTTTCCAAAGAGAGGCGGGGATGATGGCTACAGATGTTAACAGTCTGGTACAAAGCAGTGTAGGAGTGAATCAAAAATTCAGCTTAGCAGAGAGTGAGGAACAACACAAAAGGTTAACACCCCACATAACAACCACTCTGACTAAACGTTCATCCCAGAGTTGGTCAGAAAAATGAGACATCCCGCAGACAGAAATGAATAAGAGAGCAGGGGATTTAATAGATAATTCTCTTCAAAGATCTTAAAAGAGCATAACGCTTTGTTCTTGTAGTTTATATAAGTAAGGGTAGACAACTAATTTAGAAATTTTTAGAAATTAAATTTAGTCATATTTGCCCCCACCTGCTGCCTCTAAGGCCATTTGAGAAGAATACATCACACCCGACTCAAAACAACCTGATGGAGCATCAATTGCTGCTCCTGAACAGGCTGGGGGCAACTCCCCTTCACTGCTAATGTGGTAACTTGGAGTGGACGTAACGGCAGACAAACAACAACTAAACAACCAAGCAATGAGGAAACTACAGTCTACACAAAAGACAAGAAAACAGTGAAAGTGAAAAAATAAAGAAAAGCTAATTAAAAAGAAAGAATAAGATTGAGCGACACTGCAGGGAGGGGCTTTTGATCTGACCTGGGAATGGGATTCGCTCAGATTTTCAAGTCCACTCTGTTCTAATCCTACCGACTGTTTCTTTAAACATATCATGTGATATACTAGCTCAGTATGCTCAGTAGAGTTGTTACATGGAGCACTAGACATGACCACTGGCTACAGTTGAAACAATTTGGCCACAATATAGCACACTGATCATACGAGGCCATACATTAGGCTTTAAGCTAGACTTGTTTTTAATTTGTTTTTTAACAGTAAATCAAAATACTACATTTACTACAGGTGTTGATTAGTTTGTGAGTAAATAATATTTATGAGGATAAATATTTTAAGGATTTGATGAAGACTTGGGTTTATGCCCACTTTCTTAAAATGGAAACCGAGCTGGCAAGATCCAATCTGCTAAACTGTATCTGTAGCCATCTCCCCCAAACAGGAGAACTGTGAATCTTGCTTGGCATTGGCAAAACATTTCCATGGTTGGCACAGTGTTGTACAGAGGAAGAAGCTTTTCTGACATATCAGCTCAACACATAATGGACAAAAGATGGAAGAGACAAGAGAATCCTCAGAGAAAACAGAGGAGCCTCCAAAGTCCCGTGGAATACATGGAACCTGTCAAAAGTATGAATGTTGTAACCTTTTGCTTGCTCTACCCAGGAAAGCTGCTGCTTTTGTTTTCACTATGGCTCAGGTGAAGAGTCTCAGTAAAACTCTGTCCTACGTGAACAGGTGAAGAAAGTTGTCAGGGCATTTAGAGATTAGCATGCATGCAATAAAAGAAGCAAAAGCAAGACAACATATGAAGATCGCAGCCTCCGTCTATAGTATATTTAGTGGTATTGACAGTTTAAGTTTGACAGATTGTTTTAACAGATTGTGTGACTAATTTTCAGGCCGTTTTAGTCAGTGAAAGACAAAATGTATTTCTTATTCAGATCCGTTTGATTCTCCCTGCTTGTGGAAATAAAACAATAAACTTCTGAAACTGTTAGGATCTTGTGTTTTGTCTCCCCCTGTCTGTCACTGTCTGTTTGTTGGCCGCATAGGAGGACGAGGTAACTCCAGGGCATTCACTACCACACCTGGTTCAGCCGCACCACCTGGCAGTCATTCTACAATCAACCCACCAACAGGATTTAAGCCTGGCTCATTCATCCACTCATCGCCAGATCGTTCAGTTACCTCTCTCGGTACTTCGTGGCTTCTAGAAATTCTTTCATTGAACTCTTGCCTGTACCGTAACCCATTCTGTTTTTTGTACTCCAGACTCCTGGCTCCGCCGCGGCTGCCTCCCTGGCTTACCTCGTCTTCCTCCTGGCCTCATCTCCCCCTCTGCAGTCCTCCTTGCAGCTCTCTGGTGCAGCTCGGCTCTCTGCCCCTGCGGCATCAGCCCCCACGCCAAGCCGCTGACACGCCCACGGCTGGCCAAACTCTGATTTGTGATTTCTACTCATTGAAAAGGAACATTAAAACTGTTGAAACTTCAATCCATTTGGTGTCTGCTCTGGTCTGCATTTCGGGGTCTAGCTCCTCTCTGCCTGGGAATCGTAACATTACGATCTGGCCAAAACATGGACCCCGCGGACCAAGAACCCAGATCGGCACCAGTCCAGCAGGCTGTGACCCAGCAGGCTGTGACCCAGCAGGGGATCCTACTGGGCCAACATGACGCTAACATCCGAGCTCTGATCTCCGCTAACCAAACTCTCGCCCAGCAGGTCGCTTCACTCTCAGCTCAGCTCGCCTCCCTGCAAGCTCCGGCAGCCCCGACGGATCAGCGGAACCAGCCTGAGACTGGAGACGATCAGCAGCGGGACCTTCAAGCGGTGCCCCCCGAACCGTTCTCAGGTGTGTCTTCCCAGTGCAAGGGATTTATATTCCAGTGCAAGCTATTCTTTCAGCTCAAGTCCATATCATTCTCTAACGACTTTTCCAAGATTCACTT
This sequence comes from Scortum barcoo, assembly GCA_023238725.1. Taxonomy (NCBI): domain Eukaryota; kingdom Metazoa; phylum Chordata; class Actinopteri; order Centrarchiformes; family Terapontidae; genus Scortum; species Scortum barcoo. Next base: position 17,267,816 of record CM041535.1, read on the forward strand.
TATGTTGGGGTTGCTGCAGGGAAAGGCTCTTACCTGGGCTGAAGCAAGGTTCGCTGGGCGGACCTTTTCCAGGACTTCACCTTCTCCTGCCTTCCTCGAGGAGTTTCGCCGGGTTTTTGAGTCCCCAGCTACCCCCTTCTGTGCTTCCTCGCGGCTCTTCACCATCACCCAGGACCGGCGCTCGGTCGCGGATTACACCCTGGAGTTTCGGACCCTGGCGGCCGAGGTGGATTGGACAGAGGACGCGTTGTGTGCCGCCTTCTACAATGGGCTCCGTGAGTACATCAAGGACGAACTTGCGTCTCGGGAGGAGCTTGTCGGCTTGGAGGCGCTAATAAAATTAACTGGCAATATAGACTCCCGTTTACAGGCTCGCCGGACGTGAGCGCCGTCCCGCTCCAGTTTCCCCTGAGATTCCTAATTCCCCTGGGGGACCGCCTCCAAATTCTGCAAGTCGTGCTCCTGAATCTCCGAGTGTTCCGACCCCTGAGGAACCCATGCAGGTGGGAGGGGCTCATCTCTCCCCAGAGGAACGGAATCGCCGGCTCCGAGCGGGTGAGTGTGTTTACTGTGGGAGAACTGGTCACTCCTTGCCTGCCTGTCCCCGGCGACCAAAAGACCGGGCCCGCCAGTAAGCATGGGAATTCTGGCGGGCCGGGTCCAAAGTCCCAGGGGGTCTCTAACTTCGTCTCCAAATTCCAGCCACCGTCTGCTTCCAGCTTCAACGGTTCTCCCTTTCAGGCTCTCATCGATTCCGGGGCGGGGCGGAGGAGAATTTTATTGACGAGCAGGCAGCAGAGCAGGCTGGCATTCCCTCGGAGCCGCTGGAGAGACCCCCATCAACGCCCTCGCAGTGGACGGCCGAATCCTGGCTCAGGTTACTCACCGCACACTCCCTGTGAAACTTGTCCTGTCTGGCAATCATGTCGAATCTATCCAGTTCCTTGTCATCTCATCCCCCGCTACACCCCTCATCATAGGGTATCCTTGGTTGGCAACCTCATAATCCTCACATGGATTGGGCCGTAGGCAAAGGTTTTAAGCTGGAGTCTCTATTGCCATAAACATTGTCTGCAGTCTGCTTTATCGCCCACAGGGGAGGCTCCGACACCACATAGCCCTCTTATCGAGCCAGTGGACCTGTCTGGGGTTCCCCCCGCCTACCACGATTTGCAAGAGGTGTTTAACAAGGATAAGGCGCTCTCTTTGCCACCTCATCGCCCCTATGATTGTGCGATTGAGCTACTTCCTGATGCTCCTCTTCCCTCCAGCCGCCTGTATAACCTGACCAGACCAGAGCAGGAGGCCATGGAGGGATACATTAACGATTCCATGGCTGCTGGCATCATCCGCCCCTCAACATCTCCAGTAGGGGCGGGGTTTTTTTTTGTTAAGAAAAAAGACTCATCCCTCAGGCCATGTATAGACTTCCGAGGCCTAAACAATATCACGGTAAAGAACAAATATCCCCTACCTCTAATAGATTCCGCTTTCACTCCCCTTCAAGGTGCCACCATATTCACCAAATTAGACCTCCGCAACGCCTACCACCTGGTGCGGATCCGGGAGGGGGACGAATGGAAGACAGCCTTCAACACCCCCCTGGGCCACTTTGAGTACCTGGTGATGCCATTTGGGCTAACCAATGCCCCCGCAGTGTTTCAGGCCCTCATAAATGATGTCCTCCGTGATTTCCTAAACCGTTTCGTCTTTGTGTATCTGGGACGATATTTTGATCTATTCCAGGAACTTACCTGATCATCAGCTCCATGTCCGCCAGGTGCTTCAGAGGTTATTGGAGAATCGTCTCTTCGTTAAAAAGGAGAAATGCGAATTCCACGCCTCCCAGGTCGACTTCCTCGGCTTCATCATAAAGGAAGGCTGCGTGCAAGCAGACCCAGCGAAGGTGAGAGCAGTAGCAGAATGGCCCATTCCAACCAACCGTAAGCTTCTGCAGCGCTTCCTGGGGTTTGCCAACTTTTATAGACGCTTCATCCGGAACTACAGCCAAGAGGCGGCGCCCCTGACAGCTCTCACCTCCCCGTCTCGTCCCTTTGTCTGGAGTGAGGAAGCTGAGAAGGCGTTCAATCGGCTAAGGACTCTGTTCACCACGGCCCCAGTCCTGGTTCAGCCAGATCCAGCTCAGCAATTCGTGGTAGAGGTGGATGCGTCGGATATCGGGGTCGGAGCAGTCTTGTCCCAGAGACGGGGGTCTGACGGTCGGCTCCATCCCTGTGCCTTCTTCTCCCGCCGCCTCTCCCCTGCAGAGGCCAATTACGACGTCGGTAATCGGGAGTTGCTGGCGGTCAAGATGGCGCTGGAGGAGTGGCGCCACTGGTTGGAGGGGTCAACACAGCCCTTCGTTGTCTGGACCGACCACAAGAACCTGGCCTATATACAGGCGGCGAAGCGGCTGAACTCTCGTCAGGCCAGATGGGCTCTCTTCTTCAGTCGCTTTGACTTCGTCCTCACCTACCGCCCCGGGTCCCTGCAACATCAAGCCCGACGCCCTCTCAAGACAGTTCAGCGTGGAGGAGAAGGTGCAGGAGGAGGAGAACATCCTTCCTACCTCCAGGGTCATCGCTGCTATCACCTGGGACATAGAGAACGCCGTCCTGCGGGCTCAACAGCAGCAGCCAGACCCCGGGCAGGGACCTCCGGGCCGCTTGTTTGTCCCTGGACGCTGTCCGGTCACAAGTTCTGCAATGGGCTCACTCGTCCAAGCTCTCATGTCACCCAGGCATCAACCGTACCATCAGTCTCATTAAGCGTCATTTCTGGTGGAGGAACATGGAGGCAGATATAAGGGGTTTTGTTCAGGCCTGCACCGTCTGCGCCAGAGGGAAGAGCTCTCATCAACCTCCGTCCGGCCTCCTTCAGCCCCTTTCTGTTCCTGGGCGGCCCTGGTCCCACATCGCCCTGGATTTTGTCACAGGTTTGCCCCCGTCCAATGGGAAGACAGTCATATTGACCATAGTTGACCAATTTTCTAAGGCAGCCCACTTTGTTGCCCCTTGCCAAGCTCCCCACAGCCCGTGAGACAGCCGACCTTCTCGCCAACCACGTCGTACGCCTTCATGGCATTCCACGGGACATTGTGTCGGATCGGGGTCCGCAGTTCATCTCACAGGTTTGGAAGTCATTCTGTACGGGACTGGGGGCGTCAGTGAGTCTCACCTCGGGGTTCCATCCTCAATCAAACGGGCAGACGGAGAGGACGAACCAGGACCTAGAGTCAGCGCTACGCTGTGTCACGGCCGGCAACCAGAGTACTTGGTGCACATACCTCCCCTGGGTCGAACTCGCTCGCCACAATTCCCTGGTTAGTTCCGCTACTGGTGTTTCCCCCTTTGAGGCCTCGCTAGCTGGGTTACCAACCACCACTGTTTCCACGCCAGGAACAAGAGTTGGCCGTTCCCTCCATCCAACATCATCTCCAACGGTGTAAGGCGGTATGGCAAAGGACCCAGGCCGCCTTGGAGGCCACCGTTCAGCGGAATCGGCGATCGGCAGACAAGCACCGATTACCTGCTCCCCAGTACTCCCAAGGTCAGTCCGTTTGGTTGTCTTCCAGAAACATTCCCCTGAGATGCGAGTCCCGCAAACTGTCCCCTCGCTACCTGGGTCCCTTCATAATTCAAGAAATCATTAACCCCTCCGCCGTCCGCCTCAAGCTGCCCTCGTCTATGAGGATCCATCCCACCTTTCATGTGTCCCAGATAAAGCCGGTTGTCACAAGCGCCCTGAGTCCTCCTCCTGACCCCCCCCCACCCGCCGGATCGGATCATTGATGACCACCCAGCATTCACGGTGCGTCGCCTCCTGGACGTGAGACGGCGGGGCCGGGGACTACAGTATCTGGTGGACTGGGAGGGTTATGGTCCGGAGGAACGATCATGGATTCCCCGACGACAGATCCTGGACCATAACATGGTTAAACGTTTCCACCGGGACCACCCTGACAAAGCCCAAAGGGGTCACCTGGAGGTGACCGTTGAGGGGGGGGTACTGTTAGGATCCCTGTCTTGTGTTTTGTCTCCCCCTGTCTGTCACTGTCTGTTTGTTGGCCGCATAGGAGGACGAGGTAACTCCAGGGCATTCACTACCACACCTGGTTCAGCCGCACCACCTGGCAGTCATTCTACAATCAACCCACCAACAGGATTTAAGCCCTGGCTCATTCATCCACTCATCGCCAGATCGTTCAGTTACCTCTCTCGGTACTTCGTGGCTTCTAGAAATTCTTTCATTGAACTCTTGCCTGTACCTAACCCATTCTGTTTTTTGTACTCCAGACTCCTGGCTCCGCCGCGGCTGCCTCCCTGGCTTACCTCGTCTTCCTCCTGGCCTCATCTCCCCCTCTGCAGTCCTCCTTGCAGCTCTCTGGTGCAGCTCGGCTCTCTGCCCCTGCGGCATCAGCCCTCACGCCAAGCCGCATGACGCCCACGGCTGGCCAAACTCTGATTTGTGATTTCTACTCATTGAAAGGAACATTAAAACTGTTGAAACTTCAATCCATTTGGTGTCTGCTCTGGTCTGCATTTCGGGGTCTAGCTCCTCTCTGCCTGGGAATCGTAACAGAAACATGTTTCAGGTCAGCATTAAGGTCTCTATGGAGCGCCAACTTTGGCTGCTCTTACGACCAGAGGTTGTCTAATACGACAATGAGCAGGCATCCTGTTTTGGGGGTCACTCAGCTTTTAGTGTGCTACAAAAAAGGTATATTTTATGATTCTAAAATATAAAAATAAATACATCACCAGAGACCCCCCAAGTGCTCGAATCCCTCCTTACAGTTTCCTTTTCTCAGAGCATCAAATCTGCAATAATCCAACTCAGCAAATACTTTCTTTTGTAATATTACCACTTCTTTACCATATCTGAAAATGCCATCTTTCAAAGAATATTTATAGAGAAATTTAACACAGTAAAATATCAATTGTTACGCCTGATGCAGCTGTGGATTCCAACAGCAAAGTGGTTATTACAATTTTATAGCTAACCAACAAAAGCAACAGGGGAAACCTCAATGCTTAAGGTTTAACACTCTTTAAGGCTCTGACGGATTTAGCCCCAATCAAATTGTTCAGTCTCAATTCTGAAGATGAGGGTGTAAAATATTTCACGTCAGCCTCTCCCAGAGGGTTCTTCCACATAGCACTGGGATCTGGAGAATGTGTCTGAGGTGGCAGCATCAGTACTTAATTGGTTCAGAAATTTCCTCGCAGTTTAAAATGTTCAATCCATCTTTCTGTCATACTGTCATCCCTCCATTGAATTCCTTTGTGTGGTAATTTTGCTAACCTTGTTCACTCTGTTTTTCCATTTATCATCTTAATTGCTTCTGTGCAAACAAGCAGTGCGGCTGAAAGAACCAAACACAGTATATGTTAACCAAACACACACCCCGAGAAATGGGCATAATACAAACTCTACCAGTTATTTTACCAAGAATCCTTTGAAGATCCCAGTACATTTGAAGATTCACACGCTAGGAAAATTGTGACAGTAGCTCATTAGATTTGGGATCAACCAACAGACCCCGTTCTGAGTTTCTGCAGTAGAAGTACTTTTTCTTGGCACTTTCACTCCACAGTTTCCGCTACTCCCCATCTGTGTCAAATCTTTCCCCCCATTATTCCCTTCTTTCCTAAAGGCAATATGCCATCTCTGCTGCACTGAAGAACTGTCTATGGGATCACTGCCTTAAAAGGGTCTTATTTTTGCTGAGCACAGTACAATTTTTTTCATAATTTAACCACAGGCTGACTGAATGTACTCAGTAATGTACACTTTCACTCAGAAGTCACCTCATGTGACACAATCTCCGACTGTTGGGTCTGTAGAAAGACTTCTCAAGGGCACATCAAAAGTAGTTTTCATTAGCAGGGTTTTAGGGGTTAGAGAATTTCTGAAATGTCACTTTTTTTTTACAGTGATGATTTCAAAATTTCTATGAACACTGTAAAGGAACTGGTTTAAGTTAAGAGCAAAACTAAATTTATGTTTTTGGACATCAAAATAGGATGATTAAGTAACAGTCTGCTGATGAAGCTTGTGTTGAGTATGTGAAACCACATTTCATGCAATACTGAACCATATATGTCTTTGTACACCTCTTATAGGTATAGAATAACAAAAGAAATTCACTTATTAAACCTATTTCAGTTTTGAACAAAGCAAAGAACACTCACTTCATTCGTTCTGCATCTTATGAATTTTTTCATACATCTTGAGTAACAGTAAATAAGTAACTGTCTGTCTGTGTGATCTGTGTGTGGGTTTGTGTTCAGTTCAGATTCTGACAGATGTTGTTTCTGTATCTTTATTAGATGGACTGATAAAGTCAAGGATTAGCAGAACATTTTTGCTTAAGTTAAAACATTTTCAAGTGACACAGATCCTTCCTGTATCAGTTTGTGTTGAACGGTGTGTAAAATAACACCCACTTGCATCTTTCCATTGACTTTGTGCTTAAAATTGTGCAATTCTAAAATTTCCTTATCTTCTGTTCAGACATTTCTTGCTACTTTATGATAATGTAATGTGTGTACAGTAAATAATTAAGGTTGTTTTTTAATCATGCCCTGAAATGAACAAAATGAATGACTGAGTGAAAAGTTTCAAAGGCTAAACGGAATATGACATGGAAACAGGGAAAGCAGAGGCCTCTATGCTCACCATACTTTCCACATTCAGCTTGAACCAATTAACTGCCCGCCTGCACACATACATGTTGACTCACGCTACTATCCTTGACCATTTCCTCTTTTTTTTTGCTGTCTTCAAAAGACAATAGAAAATCAATACTGGGCTTAGCAGTTGCTGTTTATGGTGGTGAGAGAGGGTATCAGCACATTTACCAAGAGGATGCTGTGGAAAGATCCTCTGTGATACTTTGGATGTGAACGTACAATGTGTGAAAAATTATCTTGAATGATGAAAGGGAAAGGGGTCAAAGGGTATATAAAGTGGGTGGGTGTAAGTTTATCTAAGAGTATGTATTTCTTTTTCACGAGACCAAAGCCTTTTGTTATCTCTTTGATTGTTCTACCTCAAAATACGTGACATTTAATGCCCTGTCTAAATGTGTGATGTTCGCAATGTGCTTCTTGTAGTGTGAATAGTTTCAGGCCTAGATGGCTTTCAGCTCCTGTGGCTGTCTTGCAGTTTAACCGGGGTTTTTGGTTCATTGCCATCAATCTCTGTAACAGGAGGCTTAAGGGATGGCTGACCCTACTGACTCAAAGTAGCCTGTTCAGCGTCATCAGTGCATTTTCAAAAATCCAGCAAGCAAGCTCATTTGTGGTAATCACTGAGGACCTTTGGGGTGTCTTTTGTATGTTTGAACTTTGAGACTGATTTCTTTTAAAGCTATATGAAACCTAATCTAGAATTACATTTTCTCCAAATCTCTACATTTACTGAATAGGGTTTAAAAAAAACAAAAAAAAAAGCCTGTTTATATTGTCCACTGGGTTAATGTCAGCTGTACACCAAATCATAGCCTTACTTATGTGGCATATGGCAACTAGCATGAAGCAAAATTATTGTCTCCTTCATGTTTTTCTTTTCGTCTCCTATCTGACGATGCTATCATTTTCAACTAATCTTCCCCTCTTTTAAAAGATGAAGTAGGTGATAAATGTTTATTGTATGATCAGTTGCAGAAGGTCTCTGTTGTCGAAGCACGCGTTCACCAGAAATCTTTATTCATGGGTCTGCTCTTGTGTGCGTGAGTGCAAATAGTCAATTAGGTAAACACATTATCAATTCTGTGGTTAAAAACGAAATCTGAGGAAAACCTCACCCTTTTCTTGTGCTCTCTTTCTCACTCTCACGCTTCCATTTTCCTTTCATTGTGTGGTTTTTGTCTGTGCTTTTTTTTACATCTGCCTCTCTACTTTTCATTCCACAAAATATTACATTAAAAGGAAAATTCTGCACTTGCTTTTAACGCAGTCTTATGTTACTGCACCATTTGTGATGAAAATTCAACTTGGGTTAAGCCGTACCGAAGAAGAAGAAGAAATGTTGTCTCTGTCTTCTGGGATGGATTTAATGTTGAAGCATGTTTGAGCATCAGAGCAAAAAGGTCTGTCTCTGTTAATATAGCCGACTGCAGAAATGCAAGAGGCATACTGACACAATGTCTCTGTTTTTATATCATTGATTCATATCATTCTTCTTGCAATTGAGACACTTAGAATTCAGATGTTGCACACGCAGTCATCAAGCAGAAGTTGAAATAGTCACAAAAACCCTTTAGAAAAAGTGAATGTGTTTAATTGGGGGTTTAAAATAAAATAATCACCTTCCAACCGAAAGCAATAAACAGCACAGCAATTCAGGTTTTGTCACTCACTTTTGTCAGCCTCTCCTGTTTGTGTGTGTGTGTTTTGATCATGCATGTGTGTGTTGCCAACTCACCCCAGCTGGTCCGTCAGGTTCCACAGTACATTGGGCGTGGGCATTAGTGGTGAACCATCATATAAAACCACTGAGGCTCCCACTGCCAGAGCGGACACCAGCCAGTTCCACATCATCCAGCCAGTCTAAGGACGGCGCGCACACAACACACACACAAATACAAACACAGCGGTCAGTTTATCTGGGATGAACACTCCTTTCCTCATCAACATGGATAAATGGTTAGCGAACTCCTGCAGACTAAGTTTTGTATCTGTGTTTCGCATGATTGTGTTTCTCTTTCAACCGCGTGCTGAGCTACTGCTTTGGCACCCTCCCCAATATGTATGCATACTGATGGTAACATTAGCTCAACAGACAATTGTCTAATACAGGACATTTCGAAATAGTCAAGTCGCGAATGGTCAGTTAATCGATTAGTTGGCTGACAGAAAATTAATTTTAAAGTTCTGATGATCAGTTAATCGCTGTGGTCATTTATAAAGCATGAATGCCAAATATTCACTTGGTCCAGCTTCTCAAATGTGAGGATTTGCCGTTTTTCTTTTTTTTCATATCACTGTAACGGATTTAGGGTGGACTGTCAGCAGGATGAAACAAGTAATGTGTTGACATTGTTGTGGGTTCGGAAAACCTGTGATGGGCATATTTCACAATTTTCTGGCATAGAGAACAAATTACTTTTTGATTTAACAAAAAAAAAAAAAAAAAACAACAACTAGTAAATAATAGTGAAAATAATAGGAAGTTCCAGCAGAAATTCCCACAGCTCTAAATATAACAGGCAGACAGTCAGTTACAGGTTGACTAAACAGCTGTAAGTGTGTGCAATTATATTTTTTCAGGTGGGCGGTATTTGATCAAATATTATAAGACACGAATTATCATAATTATACCAATCATGTACAAATGTGTGAAAAAAAACCCAAACCAACTAATCGTGTGGACGCACAGAAATATACAGCACTCAGAAAATTGCAGCTTTAATTACCATGAAGTGACGTTCTTCAGTGTTTATCATCAAAATGAGGTAGAATCTTCTAGCTAAAAATTATGCACAGCTCTGACCTTCAGCACTCTGTGCTGCTCATTAGATGAGAGCTGTTGATGTGTGCGTATTTGTGAGTCTTTTTGACCAGACTCATAATCAGCAATACCTCATAATGCTTAATGCTTCTACCCCTGCTGCTAAATGAGATGAGATAACAAGAGGGCGGTCGAAGGTTCCCCATTTCGGTACCAGGAGTGTGTCATTTTTACTGCGAAAAGCCTGTGGACTTACCGTGGTGTAGTAAATGATGACGTCACTGCTGGTCATATTGCCATGGAGAATGTGTTCCTTCAAGTGCTGAATGAGCGTCCCCTGCAGAGACAGAGAGACAATGCAAGATAGAGAGAGAGAGAGAGAGAGAGAGATAATGAAATGTTTTAAGGTTTTTGTTACTCAGTTCATTCATGGCAATGACATGTTGATTGTTACCTCTGTCTGGTTTGTTTCCTTTGTTGATAAAAGAACAGGCTGTAATTTAAATATTCCCTCCTCAAATTATACTATGTATAATTTATTAACTACACTCTTAGTTGTGCAAAAAAAAAATTTAAAAAAAAAAAGCTTCCAACCAAGACCACGACACACAGCACACACTGGCACTTCTTTTGACAAAAAGGGCAATTTGTGTTAAGTGTGAATTCTCCCGCAGTCACGACCCATCACAGTTGGATAGGTTTTATTGCTGGTGGTGAGCATGCACTGTATAAATGTGTGTGATTTAGTTTTGGGTCTAAGTGTAGGTTCCTGCTCGCATAAACAGGTGCTCCGTGTGTACGTGTGTGTGGGCATACAATCTTTGGCAGGACTCAGCTGCCATACCCGTCCGCTGGTGCATGCCATCTTGCTACTGACAGCATGTTAACAGAGCTGTAACAAAGCAGAAAGCACAACAGTGCCGGGGCTAATTGGTAGCACCAGAGAGGACTGCCAACGTCACAATTCAAACGCATTACTGTCCAATTATCGGCCGCATGGGGAGAAGAAGGGGGCACAAAAGGAAGAGACGGAGACAGAGAGGAAGACAATAGGAGGAAAAAAAGAAAAAGGGAGAAGAAAACCTAAAGAGAGTCTGAAAAAGAAAAGGAAGAGTAACTGGGGAGAAAAAACATAAGTTAGGAAAAGAAAATAAATGTGAAAGAAGGGCTGTAGGGTAAAAGCTAAGGTAGAAACAGGGAGAAACTGAAAAAAGAAGGCAGAAGTGTGTTTCAGAGAGAAAGAGCAAAATAACTGTTCTGAAAAAAAATGCGTGGAGGCTTTTGTTTGAGAGTGTTAACCCATTTTGATTGTCGAGTGTTTCAGTCCTTTTGAAATAACACATTCACCTGACGCTCTCCCTCGCTCAGATGTGGTGTGCAGCAGGCAAAAAAAAAAAAAAAAAATGTCACTCATGCACTCTCTTGAAAGCGAGTAACCTTTCTGAGATCTGCTGATGGAGGTTTGCTGCCATCTTGTGGCGGAAAATAAAAACATAAATATAAATGAATATAAATAGCGACCATACAGTCACTATTGGACTACTGGACAAGACAGAATTTTTATTTTTATTCATTTTTAAATCTTATTCAAATGTATTTTAAAAGAGAAGTGTGATAGAATCTGGATAAAGGCAGGAAAGATGACTCCCTTGAGACATTTACAACATCATGAGCACATTATTCATGTTTTGAAGGGTTACATCATGAAACAGTGGTTTTATATGTCTCTTTGACAGCTGTAATTTTTAAAAGGTAGGAATCCTCCATTAGCTATTTGGAAATCAGAAACACAGTTCCAAGGTCAAGGATTAATCTGAAACCTTAGCTCTTAAATCATTGTCAATTAAAAATCCTTAAAAACGTATAATCATGAAATTCCATAACAAGTGGGCAGACTCTTCTCTGCTGATCTAGATCATGCAATATTATTTCTCAACTTTAGAACTGAGGTTTTAAACCAACTTCTCTCTGCTTCCTCTTGAAAACATTAACATAGTCTTTGTGAAAGCATCGCCTTCTTTTCAAAATGATCACGTGTATTTACATAAAAGGTGAACACCAGATATCAAACCGTACATGCAGGCCAACCCAGGAGAGCTCTGTAAACAGATCTAACCAGCGCGTGCTAATGTGTGCGTGTGTGGAGCAGTAACATAAGTGTCACTAAGTTTGGAAATGTAGGTGTGCTCCTCATTTCACGTTTGTTTGTGCGTGCGCCAACTCAACAAACACAGAGAAGGAGGGCAATCCATAACTATGATTTTGTGCCAATAGAACCAATGTCTTTCGTACCCCAGCAGAGTGGACCATACATTTCGGAGCTCCTGTGGTGCCTGAAGAGTACATAATGAACAGAGGATGACTGAACGGAAGCTGCTCAAACTCCAGCTGGGGAAACTGATCACCCTCACCACGCCCAGATGCCAAGAAATCATCTAGAAACACACTGCAGAGAATAAAAAATTTAAAAAAAGAGAAAAGAAAAAAAAAAATGTAAAAACAGAGAGAAATATAAGTTAAAAGACTGATACAAGATATGAGGAAGAGAATATATCTGTAACCTGCTCTCTGTCATGAAAAAAAAATCTGTTTCTCAGTTTTAAGACTTCAGTGTAGTTGTATCTGTAGACACACACCTGTTGGGGATCTTGGAGAGGTCAGTCTCTTGCTTGGAGCGAGCGTAGGGAATCACCACTACTTTCTTCAAGTCAGGCAAACCTACAGGGAGAATTAAAAAGAAACAGAGAGAGAGAGAGTGAGAGAGAGACTGATGCTTTGTTTCTTTTCTTCACACTACAACCCTGTGAAAAGCCAAGAGGGTTCCCGGAGGAATCCTGTTGTTATTTCCAAAGACACTGAACACATTTTGGTTCTTGACTGAATCCACTGAAGACTTTTTTTTTTGTAAGGGGTTCAAAGATGCGATCTCCAGGACAAATGAGGAAATCCTACTTCATATTTTACATCTGCCAGGCATCTGTTAGACATTAATTCTTCTTACAGATACATTTTAAACCCAGAAGAGCTACTTTATTCAACAGAGAAAAATTCAACATTGAGAGAAATTCCTTTTATGTTTTCATTTCTGTAAATCTGTAAAGAGACCAAAACATCTGTCACAATATCAAAAAAAAAAAAAAAAACTTCAGCCCATTAGTTGAAGAAGCCAAATAGCCAAAGCCAAATTTGTTATTCTCTATAATGAGTTGATGGTTATATTAGAGAAAGAGCAGAAGCCTGAAAGCAAAAGAAAAGAAAAAAAAAAAAAAAAAAAGTACATTCAGACACATTATAGGGGTACCTACCTTTGGCAACACTGATCAGCTTTTCCATGTGGTCGTGTGTTTTGCCGTTGTAAACCACGGCGGCGACAGAGAAGATCAGCTTGGGCTGGATCTGAGAAAACCTGTCAAGGACACCCTGAGACAAAAAAAAAAAAAAAAAAAGAGGGAAATAGGGTCAAAACTGATGAAAACGTGATGAAAAATTGAGTACAAATAATTAAAACTGCAGAAAACCCCTCAGGTCATTACAAAACTCCACAGGAAATGAGAAACAAATTTGAATTTAACTGTTATCCACATGTCGCACAAAAGTACATTTATAATGGTTGTAAGTAATAGAAAGGAATTGCAAGATTAAATAAGAGCTTAGGGGAGATGACTGAGGATTTTTAACAAAAAAGGAGAGCGCTGAAGTTAGCAGACAATAAAAAGGCACAGCAAAATAAACTCCATTATTTACTGTAATAGCAGGTTTCTCCCCAGTATATAAGCTCTGAACTGAACTGCTTAGTCTCCCTTTTAAACTTAATTTCTCCTTGCATCTAGATGGTGTCTGTTAGGGTCCCTGTCTGTCTCCCCTGTGTTTTTTGTTTCCCCACTCTCCCTCTGTCTGTTTTCTTTGTCATGTCTGTCTGTTGCAGAGGAAGACGAGGAGGTTATTTCAGGGCACTCATCACCACACCTGAGAGTCATCCGGCAATCAAGCTACCACTCCTCAGCAGTACTTAAACACTGGCTCATTCCACCATTCTCCACCAGACCATTCAGTTACCCAACTTGGTACTTCGTGGCTCTTTATGATTTTTTTTTTTTTTTATATCTTTATGGGGTTTTTTTTTCCCTGGTTCTAATCAGATCAGTTTTTGTGCTTCAGACTCCTGGTTGCCCTCGTCTTCCTCCTGGCCTTATCTCCCCCTCTGCACCACTCCAGCCCAGCTTGGCCCTCTGCTCTGTCCACACGGCACACCCTGTCTGTCAGCCTGCTCTGCCCCTGCTCCGTCAGCCACACGCCAAGCTGCGAACGCCCACAGCTAACCACCAAACTCCCCACGGTGGTAATCGGACTCTTGGCGCAGGAAACTATACTCTCCGGCTTTCTGATACCTGCCTTGATAATCTTCTATTAAAAGACTGTTCAAACCTAATTCCCTCTGGTGTCTGGTCTGGTCTTGTCTGCATTTTGGGGTCCTAGCCTAGCTCTGTCTGAAATCGTAACAGGCATCACTGCAAAACTCTGAAGATGAAATCTGAAGGATTTTATTGAATGCACAACGCACCTTTTATGTTATGTTTTATTATGTCTATAACAGATATAACAGAAGCTTAAAGCGGGAAATACACTCATAACTTCCTGCTAAAGGGCAAAAAACCCTTTGATTGTAAGTGCAGTTTTCCTATCTGCCATAAGGGGCAGCAGCACGCCAGAAAAAGAGGCAGACACCAAGAAAACAGTGCTGCCACTGAGCAAAGAATTGCCATGGGGTGAAGCTAAATATGCTCTCACACACACACACACAAGATATTTTGCCTCACAGACAAGATTTGCCTTTTGCTCTGAATGTATACGTTTGTCTGCATATGTCAGCCAATTTTGCCACATTCATGGATCTCCTATATGAATTCATAAGTCAATTGGCCCAGTAGCTCAGTACTGTAAATGGACCTCTGCCAGGTTTAAGAGATAATTAAGGGAACACCCATCCAGATCACACCATGTATCATTAGTTTTATGACTTGGGGCTCAAATTAGTGCCTTAGTTTAGCAGAAAGTGCACTGAAACATAAGGCATGTTGAGCATTATACGCATTTGGAAGAACATTCAACAAAACAGACATGCCAATTAGAATTTGGACTCAGTTATTTGAAGGTGTAAAATAACCAATCGCCCTTTAAGGTGGTGAAGTTTGGGGTCCTGCATGCAGAATTTTGTAGGTCCTTGTTAAACATGGGGAAAAAATGCATGCAGGCCAGAATCAAGCCATAACTCACTGATTTATTAGCATTAATAATTTTGCAGTACATCTCAAACCAAGCCCCCAAGATACACTGAAATTTCAAGCACAACAAACCAAGAAAGTAAAACCTCAATAGAGCCCCCCCTCTGTCAGCTGGTCCTGAGACTTACTAATCAAATGACACCCAGTACTGTTTAACTGCAGACCAGCGCTGCTTGCCATCCACTCATCAGAACAAACCAAATGATTAAATGAACAAAAGGCGCCTATCTGGAACACTGGAATAATCAAACCAAAACTCAAAATAAACTTAATTGCTATCTGGCCCATAGGCATGAACACAAATTGGCAAAGTATCTCTTTACTGACAGAGACAGATCCTGACCAAATGTAGCCACAGAGAATAGACAACACAAGAAGCCCTGGCTACCGACAGAGGAATCGGTCTATGGCAGGTGAGGTAGTGACAGAGATACACTTAATCTTCAAAAATGACATATATAATAATATCAGAGTGGGCTATTGAGGGAAATTTGATTTATTAATCACCAACTTGATGCTTCTTTGATCCCAATAAAGCCTTCGAATTTAATTTAAAGAAATGGCCACTCAGACACTAGTACTCAAAATGTACTTTTCTGTTACTGTAGATAAAGAAAGACAGCTGCTGTGTCTGAAAACGCAGAGGAAATGAAGGTTTGGTTTAGTTTCTCTCTACTTAAGATTAGGGCTATCAAAAAGTCTTTCTGCATAAGACATATTTTCTATTGTAAAATTTAGTGTAAATGACTAAATAAAATAAGATGGAATAACAAGTACAACACAAACACATGTAAATAAAGGAAACCAAGACAAATATAGTTTCTTACATTGACTCCAAAGTCGACAGATGTGGAGCTCCAAATGGCTCCGATGCTGGCTGCTGCTAACATGGCTTCCACTGCATGGATACCATTGGGTAGGTAGCCTAGACGGAGAGAGAGGAGAAAAACATGTATTTTAAGCAGAAATTCGCTAGATTCCTTTTATTAACAATGCCTTTAGATATATGTAGAGTTTAAAGTATTGTAACTGTTTTGGGATTTTCAGCTCTCCAAGTATAAAACATACATGCTTTAAACAAACTGACAAAATGACAGCACGTAAAGAAAGAACATGTTCATCAGCTTACTTACAAATAGGCAAATACTGCTAATGTGTTTTATTTTCCAAACAGCATGAAATAAATTTTTTTAGTCATTATTCTGTTTGTCACTCGCAGTAGGAAAATTAGGGCAATTGTATTTGTTGTGTAGTGCAGGAAACCGCACAATAGGTCAGCAGAGGAGAAAGGTAAGGAAGAATAATACTGAGCAAAAAAAACATCTGGATAAAAGGAGGTGACAGAAACAATAGAGAGGGAGGGAGAAAAGTGATGAATATCAACCATGCCGGCGAGAATACTTCATTCTTAACAAGCAGAGCTAAGACCATAACTGCCGTCTCGCTGTGATATATTTCTTGATCAATATAGGAAATGGTGTCCAAGGACACTACAAGTCTTTTCGCTGGACAGGCGCACACAATCGGCGATGGAGAGAGAGGCAAGACAGAGGTAGTAGCAACAGCACAGCAGAAGATATATAATCTATACTAAACTAAATCTATCATATTCAAATTTGATTATTAATCATTTCACCATAACAGAAAATGGGAAATAGTACATTTATGGTTGAAATATAACAGGCTCAACACAGAAGCTCTCGTGCTACCGTTAAAGACGGGGCTGTGCTGTTGATAACACGTATATAATCTAATGTGATAAAGCAATAACACAGCCAGTAGTTCCAACCAGGCAATTGGACCGGTCAAAGGCTAACGGCCACCATGCTGTCACTTCCTATGAGTCATAATTAATCTGGGTTTTGCCAGTCGCTGCGCGGACTCCTGCTGTAACCAGGAAGCTGATCTGGGCTGGATGACATCTCGGACTGACAGATCACTATGCTGCTACGCTGGCTCCGCAGGCCTCGCTCATAAATTATTATCATCTGACGCTGGTCCAGGAAAAATAGCGTCATGGATCACAATCTCACTACAACGCCTTGCTTGACTGCTTCGGCAGCTACTGTTATGAATCACTATCTTGTAAAACTGCTTACACGTCGAAGCAACACACTGCTGTCCCTATCTGTTTAATCATGCATACTTCTATAAACAGTTTCTGGTGTACCGGTGTGCTGACAGCGTCTGAATGAAAGCCAACTTGCCCCTCTGGATGTTAATGGGTACCGACACTGCTCCTTTACTGCTTTATATGAAAATGCACCATACTGTTCCAACATTGGTCTACTGTTTTCCTCACCGATCAATATATGAAGTTCAAGGACTGGTACCAAAAGATCCAGAAAACAAAATGACTTTGTTAGATTCTTCCTGTTAAAATTCAGGTTTCAGCTCTGTGAGTTTAGCTCTAATTGGATAATGGCTACAGGAATGTGACTAGTGGATGACTGGTTTGAAATCAGCTGAGAAAACCTGGCTGACAACTACTGCTCACAACACTCGCTAGCAGTTTTCTCCTCTACCGTTGTGGACCATATTTGAACCTGAGGCCCAAGCAGATTAAATTAAGTAAGCAAATTAAAACAGCTAAACCTAATTCTAGCACCGCGAGGGGGAATTCGGTAGATAAAGTAAAGCAGTTAGTTTGGCACCAGTGCAAGAATAAAGCGAGGAGAGGAGATTTAACAAGTGTTAAACTGAGTTGACCCCATGGATGGAGCCAACGTGGCTTTACCACTGAGATGTAACGGTCTTATGTGACAGGATGGTTGTCAGTACACATTTGAATGAAATGAAAGCTAGGGCTAGGGCTGTGTGTGTGTGTGTGTGTGTGTGTGTGTGTGTGTGTGTGTGTGTGTGTGTGTGTGAATAGTAACCCATGTCCCACCTAATCTGTTTTCTTTAGTTTAATGTTGACGAGCAGGAGTTTGTTCTGAAATTCCAGTGGTGTCATTAACAGTGTTTGTAATCTGTTTGTTACTATGGTTATTGTAGTCATCATGCTGCTACATTTTTGTTTTACACTACTGACTCCACATTTGTATTAGTCAACATTAGTGGCTGACTGTGGTTGCACCCCCTCCTTGAACCGCCATCTTACTGTGGTGGAGGGGTTTGTGTGCCCGAATGATCCTAGGAACTATGTGTATCGATCGGGGCAAATGGGTCTTAGGTGACGGGCCAGACTAAGAGCGGTTCACAAGCTCATCATGGATTCTAGAACACCAAGGACCGTTACATTGCCCGGATTGGCATTACCGGGCTCAGCCCAAAATGGTGACGTGGGCCCTGCGCTTCCAGTAGGCTCACCACCCGCAGGAAGGTCCATGGGGGCTGGTGCGATGTGGTTTGGGTAGCAGTCGTGGCCGGTGGCCTCGGACGACCCAATCCCTTGGACCAAAACTCTGGCAATATGGACATGGAATGTCACCTCGCTGGGGGGGGGCTGTGAGCTTGTAAAGCTTGGGAGGTTGAGAGGTACCGGCTAGAGATAGTCAGGCTCACTTCCACGCACAGCTTGGGCTCTGGAACCCAGCTCCTTGAGAGGGGCTGGACCCTCCACTACTCTGGAGTTGCCCACAGCGAGCGGCAGCGAGGTGGTGTGGGCTTGCTTATAGCACCCCAGCTCGCCGCCATGCCATGTGTTGGAGTTCACCCCGGTGAATGAGGCTGAGGACTCTGAGAAGGACTCTGAAGTCCATCACCCAAGCCGAAGTTACTGAGGTAGTCTGCAAGCTCCTCGGAGGCAAGGCGCCGGGGGTGGATGAGATCCGCCCTGGAGTACCTCAAGTCTCTGGATGTTGTGGGGCTGTCTTGGCTGACACGCCTCTGCAGCATTGCATGGAGGTCGGGGACAGTACCTCTGGAGTGGCAAACCTGGGGTGGTGGTCCCTCTTTTTAAAAAAAAGGGAGACCAGAGAGTGTGTTCCAACTACAGGGGGATCACACTTCTCAAGCCTCCCCGGGAAGGTCTACGCCAGGGTACCGGAGAGGAGAATTCGGCCGGAAGTCGAACCTCAGATTCAAAATGAACAATGCGGTTTTCGTCCCGGTCGTGGAACACTGGACCAGCTCTATACCCTCCACAGGGTGCTTGAGGGATTATGGGAGTTTGCCCAACCAGTTTACATGTGCTTTGTGGATCTGGAGAAGGTATTCGACCGTGTCCCTCATGGTATTCTGTGGGGAGTGCTCTCATGAGTATGGGGTCCGGGGGCCTTTGCTAAGGGGTGTTCAGTCTCTGTAAGACCGGAGCAGGAGCTTGGTTCTCACATTGCTGGCAGTAAGTCAGACCTGTTCCCAGTGCATGTTGGACTCCGGCAGGGCTGCCCTTTGTCACCGGTTCTGTTCATAATCTTTATGGACAGAATTTCTAGGTGAAACATAGCCAGGGGCCTGGAGGGAGTCCGGTTGGGGAACCACAAGATTCCATCTCTGCTTTTTGCAGATGATGTTGTCCTGTTGGCTTCATCAAGCCAGGACCTTCAGCATGTACTGGGGCGCAGTTTGCAGCCGAGTGTGAAGTGGCTGGGATGAGAATCAGCACCTCCAAGTCCGAAGGCCATGGGTTCTCGACTGGAAAAGGGTGGCGTGCCCTCTCTGGGTGGGTGGGCGCTCCCTTAGAGATAGGGTGAGAAGCTCAGTCACTCAAGAGAAGCTCGGAGTAGAGCCTGCTGCTTCCTTCACATCGAGAGGAGTCAGCTGAGGTGGCATCATCAGCTAAGTGCTTATATATCTCCTGAAATTACAGACACTGACAAGACATTTTAGTTACAACCTGGGCACAAGGACATCTCTGACTCTAACACACACACACACACACACACATTTGTGTTTAGATATATGGGGAAAGTAATGGGGAGGAGCGAGAGACGAGGCATGAATTAGCCTGTGTCTCTCTCTCTCCCTCTCCGTCCCTCCTTCCATCCCTCTCGTCTTTCTAATGAGATTCCCACAGAGCTTAAGTCATTTAGCTAATGGATTTCCCTACCCTAACATCCATCTTCCCTCTAAGCACACACACAAACTTTCATACATGCCCTGGTCATTCCTGGACAGAGCAGCTCACCATAAGCTCATGTACAGCAGCCATACACGTCAGTCACATTGCAGCTTCAAAATAAAAGCGGGAAACCTTTCGTACATATAAGGCCCGGGCGTTTAGGTTCCTAAAATTTAAGAGACTTATTTTTTTACTGATTATGTTAGATCATATGGTCATATGGTTTGAATTACCCACAGTATGATTACCCTTTTTAAGAACAGGCTAAATCATTATTAGTCATGTCAAGGAGCTGATCGAGTACAACCATGGGTTATTTTCAATTATCCACAGTTTTGTGACAGGCTACTTAAAACTGTAGCAGTTGTTGACAGAGTTCAGAGTGTTTCTAATAGTCTTGTTTTTGTACAGATTTTCATCTTTTCATGCTTGCATTTTTTGCTTCTGGGTCAAAGCTCTTGTTCTTAAGGACAGGCAGTACACAAGCCAGATGTCCTTTTTCCTAATCTCTTTTCTCAAACTCAGCATTTGAAGAAACAATTGTTTTGTTGTTGTTTTTTAATCCACAGCAATTTCTGAACTATTGTGCCTGTCGTGTTTATCCAGACAAAAACAAAGTCTGTGACAAAAAGGCTTGTATAGAAAAACATGTTCAATCCAACTTGAGCAGAAACAGAACTTGTTTCAAAGAATAAAAGGTTCAGATATCTGAGATGCTACTATTTGACAATCCCCGTGTAACTGAAGCCCCTGATACTGATGCAGCACAAACAGCTCAATACACTTTTCTGTGTCATGGCAAGAAATGTGACACAGAGGAGAGGATGAAACAGGGACAGTGGCAGATAAGACTCGGTTCTGTCAGACATTCATATGTACTCGTGCTGCATCTCAGAGCTGTTTTTAACAAACACAGCATACAGACTTTGCATGAACCTAAAACCAATACCAAACCAATTTAATACTTCCTGGTTACAAACAGCAACTCTT
Source organism: Scortum barcoo (assembly GCA_023238725.1). Taxonomy (NCBI): domain Eukaryota; kingdom Metazoa; phylum Chordata; class Actinopteri; order Centrarchiformes; family Terapontidae; genus Scortum; species Scortum barcoo. Next base: position 17,288,549 of record CM041535.1, read on the forward strand.
TTTGTAGTGATTACTAGTTTGATCTTGACTGAATAACGAAACTACTCCTGTGTGGGTGTGTATTTTGAGATCAGCCACCAAACTCCCTGTTTTTTTTTTTCCAACCGGGTCAATAACAGGCTTAGTTCAGAAGTCTGAGATACTTTTGTTTGACAAATCTAAAGTAACTAAACTCTTGACAGTTTAGCAGGACTAACATCTTAATATGAATTTTCACAGCCAGCAGGGCAACAAGTTACAAAGGAGATCACATAGGAATCAAAGAAAAAAAAAAAAAAAAAAAATCACATAAACTGGGAACTGTACGTGATATACATTAAAGGCAAAGGTGCTGTAACGGTGCTGTTCAGTCGCAGTTTGTACTATTTAGTTTGATTATGAATTTGTAGATCTAGATGAATGAAAAACATGACTCCTCAGCCATTTGTCCCTGTACAAATATGAACCTTGGAAAAAAATAAGTGATGACTTTCAGAAAGAGCTGTGACTTGTGCCAAGACAGCCAGCCCTCTGTACCACTGAGCACACAAACACACGCAGAAGAGACAATGTTCACCTCATGCTGCAGCAAGTTTCATAAGAAATAATAAGAAAGAAGGATAATAAGAAAGAGGGAACAGGGAAGAGGGAAGGCGAAGATGAAGAAGATCAAAAAGCAAATGGACAAAAAGAAATAAGTAAGGGGAGAGCAGGTCCATCAACCATCTAATTTGGCTGATAATCATCACTTGGTTGCTAGAAATGAAAGAAGTGCTTATGCCATCCGACACACACACTCTCGTTTTGCCCCTGTGACCCAGAATGCAATAATCCTCACCTACGACCCTGTCTCCAGTCTGGATTCCCATCTTCCTCATGGCTGCGGCGAACAACGCCACATCGCGCCTCAGCTCCCCGAACGTCACCTTCACAATCTCCTCATTTGCCTCCGCTGGTAGACAGAGGCGGAAAAAGAAAGTGAGATACGTGCACTGAAACAGAGACACAGATGTAAATTGCGACACCTGGACACGTTTTGACTGGTTTGGACATTTTAGGTTTTGTGTAGCATTTTGCGCATATTGATTTTATTTATGGGTTGACATAGATTCCAAATAAAAAACCCAATATTCAAATCCATGAGGAAAAAAAAAAAAAAAAAAACAGACAGGCAGACTTAAATTGAGAAAGATAATGTGGCAGGACGGAGACGCAAACAGGAACAGTCGTCCTGTCTCGCTAAGTAATAGTTCACTGATATTCACAGAGGCTCCACAGCATTGTGACCAATGGGCCTTGTCATAATTACATTACAGCTCCTGCGGAAGATTGTGTGCATGTGTATGTGTACATGAGTGTGTAAAAGCCTGCTCTACCTCATAGACGTACTGATAGGGCCATGAAGAAGGACCTACCCATTAGTATGGGTCACTTATGGGAGAGCGAGCAGGGAGCAGCGGGTGATCTAATAACAAAGTGACGTATGCAGCCCTGCGCTCAACACTGCACCGATTCTGTACTCACACGCTCCCTCGATTTCTTTGCGTTACTTCATCTCCAAATGAAAATTGTGTAAATGAAATAAAACAGAGTAAACAGTCTGTGCGACTCAGCAGAGAAAAAGAAAACAATCCCTAACATACAGGTAACTGGGAAGGAGAAGCCACGGCTTGTTAAAATTCACCTTGGGGACAATTGGAAAAAGCAGTAAGTGAAGCAATTAAAAATAAAGGAAATAACACTGAAACTGAACTGGCCCTGGAAGATTTGAGTGTGTAAAGATGTTTTTTTAAGAGGGAGAATAATACTGAAAATGACTGCTGTGTTGTGTAACTTTAAGAAACGTGTGTGTGTTAACAGGCATGCTGCTTGCTCTTTGCATGGAATTAACACTGGCAGCATTAGAAATTTGATTCCTCCTGTAGTTCAATAAAGCCATTTTGCATTTGCACACTGTGTCACATACATTGTGGTATACTGTTTTGAATCAGCGTCATATACATACTTGCAGCATACAGAGCCACTTTGTCCTGGTCTGCATGCTTGAGCAGGTTCTCAGCGTAGTTGAGCCGAGCTCCTTTAAACCACTCTGGAACATCCGAGATCCGTTTGGACACATCCACAACCTGTTACACACCCATTGAACATACATCAAGAGCACACACAGGAGAGAAAGCATTGTCACTGACCAAGACCATGCATTTGAAAGCTTTGGCGCACTCACTTGCACAGGATTATGTCTAATTCTGAATGTTTCTTTCTTTCACAGTAAATAGGCTTGAACTACAATACTAATAAAAATAAAGTGACCAGCACCGTTATTTGATGACTGCCTTAATTCAACCACAGGCTTCAGCGTTGAGGTCACTTACCTTCATGATTTTGCAGACATATAATAACATAAAAAGCTATTGGTATTATTATAGGGAATCTCAAAAAAGTTTCAGAGCGACAGAGACTCAGAGCATCTCCGTAACCATAGTGACTCACAACGCATGCCTGCGTGCACAGAGCCACTGTGCTGCTGCCTCTGTGCTCTGTCTGTCTGTTCATACGTGCTCAGCGTTTCTTTTCACTGTTATCTGTTACACGTTTGTATTTGTCACTGCATGCAAAATGGATGTGTGGCATCTGAGAAATTTGCTCTTTAAAAAAAAAAAAGAACATGTGGCCAACCTGTGACGTGGAATGTATCGTTCATGTGTACAAAAGGGGTGTGTCAACAACATGGCACAGCACCTGAGCTGAGACACCACTAATGACCTGACACACACCTAAGAGGCCATATCCTGGAACTAAGCAATATTAAGAGGCTAAACAGAAAACTGATTTTTTTTTTTTTTTTAATGTAGCCTTGTTAAAGAAAAATAAGCACAATAATGAAGTTACTAAGTCATATTTACACAAACAACATTTAGAGATAATGGGTCTCATTCACTATTTTTATATATATTTTTTTAATCTGCCTCTCGCCCAACATAGCTGGGACAGGCTCCAGCACCCCTACGACCCTGTGTGTGCTCAGGATAAGCAGGTTTAGAAGATGGATGGATGGATGGATGGATGGATGGATATTTTTAATTTCTGCATGCATGTGGATAAGAAAATAGAGGCAGCCAGAGTTCAAATTAGAAACCAAAAACTTTCGGTGGCTGTCAGACCACAGGAGCAGAACAACAAAACACAACACTCAGTGACAAGGCGCTTTTTTCATGTGACCACAAAGACTGCCAGCTGTCCCATTCCAGATAACTCAAGGACTGGTATCATAAATGATAAACTGTGAGTAATGTGTCCCAAAGGTAATAGAAAATCTTCCTCCATGTGCCCTCATCAAATATCAAACAAACATGACGATGATGATGATGAAGAGAAGTTGAAAATATTGAAAATATACTCGTAAACTCTGGTGGAATATTTAATCTAACCTAAGAAATTCAAACTTTTTTTTTTGTTTTGTTTAAACTGTGTGCTCAATAAGTGGCCCGATAAATTCACATTATGGCCAAATGTCTGTTCACAACATTGGACAGCATAATGTTCTACTCTACAGACATAAGAATCCAGCAAAGTTGAAAATTCCCACCATAAAATAAGAAAAACTCCAACAAGTGAAATGCTAGTCATTCATTGAATCTTTAAAAGGTCAGTTTCTCTACTCTGCCAGGGATTAAACTCACCTCTTCGTATGGTTTGGAGCTCACTACTCCACAGAAGCGCCACACCTCTGCCCAGAACTGTGAGTAGTGGTCCACCGACCACTGGTACAGGTCACTGTAGTTGGCTGGAGGACAGAGAGTCAGTGTTTAGTACAGAGTTGTAGCAAAAAGATTAACTTACTGGTCCTTTTTTTGAAATGATTCACAAGGATTCACTGGCTCTTTCATGACCTCCAGTTACCAATGCTTATTAAAAAAAAATCAAAAATCATGCATGTCTGTATGGGCAACCTCAGGATGTTTCATTTTGACAGTTTTCCTGGGCAAACATGCACGCAAGATGAATGCATACTTTCAAAAAAGTCTAAAGGAGAAAAAAAAGGCAAAATTATTTTAGTGTTGTTTTTTTTATTACTGTTTACTCTCCTTCTTTCCTGACTTGTTCATCATCCTGTGTGACCCCATTTTATTTTTTTTTCCACACACACATATGCCAGTGCTGTCTACACTCCCACTCCCATCTCGCCACAATTACGTAACTCTCTCTCTCTTTCTCTTTCCCTCTGTTCATTCAGCACCCTGCGGAGCAAGTTTGTCAGCCTCTGGAACCGTGTTTCCTCAAATCGACACAGTATCAACGATACATTTGAAAGAGGCCTGCCCCCCCCCTCTCTCTCTGTAACCTCGCAGCCCTGCAGACAGACAGGCTTTAGTTCGGAGCTGGAAGTGATCCAACCATGAGAGCAGAGCAGGGCTGCGGTGTTAAAAAACAGCCACTTAATATGCAAAGGGGAGCGGTGGGGAAGTAGGATGCCATTCTTAATAACACCCTCATCCAGCTACAGTCGCAGAGATGTGCTCATGCTGATTCATGGTCTCTTTAACACACACATACACACACACACCTTTAAATGTGCACACCAAAGCTGGCCTGACACAGTGCACCTCAGAGCAGCTTTGCACAGTGATCGTTTGGTGCTGTGAGGTGACTGCACAACATGTTTGCACAGATAGAAGGAGGAGTGTTTTTATTTAACTGTGCAGATTCGGAGGCTCAATATAATCTGACTTGCAGTGTGTGTGTTTGTGTGTGTGTGTGTGTGTGTGTGTGCTACGTGCCTGTCCTCCTCCTTCCTCCTCCCTCCCTCCCTCCCTCACTCACCCAGATTAAGTCCGTAGTTCCCGTTGACCTGTATCCTGAACTTGTCCATCTGTGTGTTCCGCTTGGAGTCCGGGTACCACAGCACCTTGCTCTCCATGTCCATGATTTTCTCGCTTTTCCCTTCCGTGTCCTTAGACATCTTTTTTTTTTTTTTTTTGCGTCCCTTTCCTCGGCTGTCAAACACTTGGTGTAACACGAGCTCCTCGCTGAGGCCGACTGTCCCTGAAAGTGAGGGTCTCGGGTTCAATCAGATCAACCGGTTAGCTGCTTTGCTTCTGGGATTTACTGTGCGCGACAGCTAGCAGGAGCTCACTGTCAAAGACAAGCGTGAGGCTGCCGAGGAAAAGCGCCAGGCCACGCCCCGGCGTCATGACGTAGAGGGGCGTGCTGGTTCAAGAGCGCGCTGTGTTCGACGCTGTCATACAAATTGTTACACAACGTGCACTTTTCCAATTATATTACCAATTAAGGTGATTTATAATGATAGTTCCTGAGAGACTAACGCCCGTTCTCCAGTGTAGACTACCATAGGCGCACTATTAATCGTATATAAAATCTAATATCAATATTTTACCCCCCCAATTTTCAGTATATATGCGAGATTAAGTGGGATGTTAAGTGGGAGAGGTTTGATTGAATTAGAGCAATCATTCGAAAAAAAGCTTACACTATACCAAAATAATATCATAATTTAGACTATACAAATAGATTACTGACAAAAATGTTACTAGAATGAAAGTAATATACCATAGGTAAGTGTCCAGACACTTAAATATATGAAAAAAATCTTGAATCCCACCAAAATATCTATAGATAGATATCCCCATTGTTGTATTCACAATATGAGATAGTCAAGATTTTAAATGTGTTACTATGGCGGTTTATTCAGGTACTGCACTTAAGTCTAATTTGGGGGTACTTGTACTTATCTATCAAATGCTAATGATTTATAGTTACTCTTTACTACATTTCAGAGTGAACACTAACACATGTATATGTGTTAGTAATGCTAAAGTTTTATTTTATATTCTGTTTCATTGGCCCCATTTCCATGTATATCACCTTTATTCAGCTTGTTTATTGATCAGTTGTATTAAGTAACTTTGCTATTACGTAGAGGCTGAACAGCTTACAGAAGTAAATCATCTTGGACTATGTTTCAGTGTGTGTTAGTGTTGCCACTGTTAATGAAGTCTCTTGTTGTCTAGTGTGACCTGTCTGACTGGTGTCTCTTCTTTTTTTGTTCCTGAGCAAACTAGTTTCCCGTGTTGAGATTTTAAAAGATATCTAACCCAGTTTATTTGTAGTTACTTGGTACTGTATAGATTAAGGTTTTACTTCAGTTAAAAAGGGATGGTGCAATGGTAGAATAAACATGCCCTCACCAGCGACAACATTAAAATGCTGCTTACATGTTTGTGCATCAGCAAAAATATAACAGAATAACACAAAACTGACAGGAGTCATTCTGCTGCAGGAGTACTTTTACTTTTGACGCTGAATGGAGCATTTCTATATTGTGGCATTTCAACTTTTGATGGATCTGTATACCCCTTCTTTTTTGTTTTGTTTTAATTTAATTAATTTCACATATTCACAGTTTTATTGAAAACATGAGATACGCAACATGTGAACTGGAATTACAAGTACTGTGCCAAAAGTAAAGTATTACTAGGTCGAAAGTAATAGATATTACAGGTGAGCATGCAATAACCCTAAACTGGCCTCACTAAATAAAGTGATACATCTTGGCTGCTTAAAATACGAGACTATCCACTTGCCATTGAAAACCTTTCAAGAAAAACAGATACATTTCGTGGATTATTTAACGCACAAACGATCAAAGACCGTCCTTGGAGCCCGTGGAGATCTTGAACTTGTCCCGCACGCGAACGCGCAACAGAATTGTATGGCCGAGTGTCTCGTGCACGCGGGAAACGTGCCTGTCAAAATGGAGGATTTTGATTGGTCCGCAGCGCACTGGTCCCACATCAGCCGACGGATCGGTCTATGTGAGAAGCGTATCGTCAGCGTTGGACCGGCGTGTCGTTCGACCAATGGCAAGCTGGCTTTTGGTACTCAGTGGAGGCGTACTAGCCAATCAGAGAGCGAGGCCGTCGGAGCGTTTGAGGGGTGTGCCCAATCAGTGAGAGGAAAGAACGACCCTCCCAACAATCTGGTGGTGTCCCTCAAAGCTAGATTTAGTAATAATGAACATTTATTATTAAGCCGATTCTGCCTTGCTGCAAGCCCATATTAAGCCTAACAAATTCATGATAAATTAAACATTTATTATTAACTTTTATTTATTCTTGGAGACATTTTTAACCTTTTTAACCTTTTTAACCTGCAACAATTTGTGAAAATGAGTCTTAGATATGGTTTCAAGACACTTGCTCATTAACCAACACCTGATTGCTATTTCGAGACCCATGCCAAGCATAGTGTCCTTTGTTGTTCACAGTCACGAGTTAAATGCTAATGAAAATCATCTACATTAAATGTTAACCTAAAAGTCATTCACAGGATGAGACAAAATCTCTCCTCTTTGTCAAATAAACTGGGTCAAATTAAGAGCTTTTTGAATTTTCGCATGGCCCTCTATTCTGGCACAGCAAAGAAATAGATAAACTAGTCTAACCAACATGATGTAACCTGTCTAATGATATTTTGTAATGTGATATCAGGACCAGGACCCAGAGTCCAGATTGCAAAAATGGAGGCATTGTATCTCAAACCTGAACTCAAAAACCCCGAAAATCCAGGCAAATACGTGAGTCCCATAGAGTAAAACCGTTAAAGCAACCACATTGTGCCTTCTCATTTGCTGAGTTATTATACGGTATATCACATTCTTAACAAATGTTTTGATTATGCCTTTATCAAAGGAGCTGTGGTAAGACCTTGATAAAAGCATTAGCCAAAACACAGGAAAGGAAGTAAGATATGATGATACCACTAAACTCTGTGTGTGTGTGTGATTATTTCCGTAATGTTATTCCAATCAAATGTACAGATGAGCTGAATTGGGCATGACTGAAGTACTAAAAGGATTTTTCTCATGAGGTTGAAATTCAGAAATAGGGGAAGAAGACAGTATTACTCATGAGCTTTTTCCCTTACCACTTAGGCTGGCTCGGCTACCAGTGTATTATTATTATTGCAAATACATTTTATGTCTAAACTAGTGGTTGCTTTTCTGGTCAGAAGCCAGTTCAAGTGTGCAGAGTTATTTTTTACCATAATAATATTATAATAAAAATGTATCAATGCATTTTTCCTGCCTTCGATGTAATTTAATACATCATTCTAGATCGACAGCCTGACACTGTAAGTGTGTGAAACCTATTATTGATCCTACAAAGTGTTTTATCTACCTGTTGTTAAAATACAATAGCATTTTTGTGGGAAATGCAAAAAGCAACAACACAACTGGTCCCATAATTCTATAAACAAGAGGTGTTTTTTGCTTATGAATTTACACCTTCTGAGGTTGAATTACTGATTCCACCTAACAAGGTGTTTGAGTTCATTTGTCTCTGTAAGCTTTATGGTGTTTCATGTTTACACATCAGCTGTTCAGTTGTTCCAGTTCTTAATGAATGCATGTAGACTTGATTTTTTGTCATAGGTAAGTCCTTGGAAGGCTTGTGTTAAAAGTAATAAATCCACAGCTAATTTAAATTTAGCAGAACAGACATAATTCAATTTTCTCCTTGTGTGCCTTCTTTGAAAAGATTGCCGACATATGGCCTTCAGATAGTAATATATAATTCTGCTTATTGTACCTTTTATATGCTCCAATCTCGTTGAGACCTTTGTGGCTGATATGACTGATTCTGATTGACAGCAAAGTTGAACGGAAATTAACCTTGGCATAACTCCAAGTGTCTCTTTTATCTTTTTATCCTGGCTCTGCGTCCCCATGGTCCAGCCAATATTCACATTTTGTAACAAGCAGTGGCTACATTTGTCATTTTGCTTCACTTCTTTCCCAATGACCGTTCTTTGAATCCTATGACGTAAAAGGTTTGACTGACACATGCATGCTGTCATCCCTGCAATATATTTCGCAAAACCATTTAGCTAATAATGTTATCAAGTACACCCTACGGTGACCCTTACAGGGCAGAACAGCTCAGTCAACCAAATATAAACCTAAGCACTATTTTTGCAACATGATTTAGTATATTGCAGCATGAGAATGTCATATGAAAGACAAGTAGCTTCTCTTATCTTATTGCTTTAAACACTAATTTAACAGTTAGTCCACCAACTTTGTCAAGCTCCCTTTTCAGCTGTGGCCAAGTGATGTAATACATTTTATGTGATTTATTGTGGGAAAGTATCTAAATCTTAATGATTTGTTTTATGAAAATGCAATTGCGTTTGCATTCATCATGAACGTATGAGGCATTTGTTCAAACTGTCAGCAGCTGAATCTGTGTATGTGCATGAGTGTGTGTTTTTACTTGTCTATCTATGTGAGGATCACTTTTTGGAAAGTACATTTTGGCCAGTCCTTGCTTTGAAACAGACCTTCACACAGCTCTCAGAAGGTTAAGACTAAGTTTTATGGTTCAGGTTAAAATCAGATTTAAGGTTTGTAAGGGTTGGATTTAGGCATTTAGTTGTGACGGTCAAGGCTAGATTATGTTAAGAAGCTAGGAAATGCATTATGTCAGTGAGTGTCCTCACAAATATAGAATGTATGTGTGCATGTGGGTGTTTCTGTGTGTGTGCACTAAGATTGGTCAATATACACATTGATCAACTGACATATCTATCCACCTGTTTTCTACCATGAACATCACACAGATGAGTTAACAGTGACAATGTCCACAAGCATTTCTATCTAGGACTGTAATGTATATATTATTGATCTACTATCTCTCAGTTCAGGGGGAGTTTTAACTAATCCTAACTTAACCCAGAAGGGAGGCTGGAACACAAATCAGAGATGACCCTGATGAAGGCCACAAGCCAAAACACCTTGTACAATAAAGTTGTTTTGTATACTATAAGAGTTGCTGTTGTCTTACCTTTTCACACAAATCAGATAAGACGCTTAAGCATATCAGAATAACTGCATTAGCATAACTTTAAACCCACATTGACCCCCACAGCAATAAAGCACACATTAAACACACAGACTGAAGAATAATATTGTCTATACATATTGCAACTATAAAAACAAAACATTGATCTTACATTGATAGAAGCCTGAGCTTTATATGAATACGTAATCCAATTCAAAGTCATTCATTTAAACACGTTTACCTGGTACACTACTTGAAAATCTGTGTGAAGAGATGGACCCTCAATCAAACACACTAACTTCAGACACGTTTCCAGTAGATGGCGCACTCATAATACTAATGCTGTGTGCTACCCAATTATCCTCAAATGTGTGACTTTGTAGAGAAGATATTAAACCACAGTTCTATTTGTTTTTAATTTAAAGAAAGTAATATGTTACATTACATTACATGACACTCGACAATATTAATTAAAATTAATTGTTCTTAAAAGAAATGTGGCCCCTAAAAAAGTCACGGACATATAGATCTGCATCAGTGCTACCATGATGCTTTACAATGCACTCTTGGCACTCTGCACCCATACAGTTTGACTTGTATATGGTGTATATGGTGACATTTGTGTATTACTTCTCATGATTGCTTTTTATGTACTTTATGTACAGTTAATAAATTAAAGGTGAAACCAATATAAAGTGTCTCAGTAAGGTGATGGTGCCTCCAGAACAGCCTCAATGTGCGTTGGCATTAATTCTATGAGTCTCTGAGACTCAGGGATGAATGCCATTCTTGTAAAATATATCCCCACATTTGTTCTTTGGATGATGGTGGTGGAGAGTGCTGTGTAACACAATCATACATTAACAACAAGTTAAAACTAGAGTCAAATTCCATCAATGTACATGCATACTTGACCAGTAAAGCTGATTCTGAGCATCTCTATGAAAGAAAAGTGTGCCAGAGCCTGTCCTATAATAAATTTCTTCAGGGTCTTATGAGTTTAAAAATATTTTAAAGTGGATCACTTTTTATGCATTTTAGAAGTATTACATGTTTTCCTATAATGGCCTACCCGATTTATCCTGTAAAGAAATGTGCAACTAAAATGGACTGGATCATTTTATCTGCTATGCTTTTAATTTTACATTTACATTATTGTTCTCACATTTGCTTTTGCACACTACTACTACTACTACTACTACTACTAATAATAATAATAATGATAAGAAGAAGAAGAATGTTTTTTTGTTTGTTTGTTTTATAATAGGCCTACTGTAGAGATGTCATCTTGCAGATATACAAAACGTCTACTGATTGACTGATGAATTTAACTTCTTCGACTGCGAATATAAAAACTTTTCTTTACACTTTTCATTTAGTTAAGTCACGCATTCATTCTTATTGCACCACGCTCTGGCTGCACCATCTCTGCAGCACTTCAAAGTTTGGAGCATCTTTGCTGTTTCTTTCATGAGCTTTCTTTTTTTTTTTCCCTGCGTCACATGACTGAGTCGTGTCCTGACGTCATCACGCCCTCGCGGAAGTCGTCGCTGGTGATAGTGGCGGCCTCGTCAGCCTAGCAGCAGGAAGAGGATGTTTGCTCCCAGTGAAAGAATAACATCGCCTGATTACAAGCCTTTATAACAGACTAAAGCGCCGCACCGTGTTTCTGCTGAGCCCCCTTACCGGGCCTTTGACAGCGCTCTCCCTCACCTCTGCGCGGGCCGCCGGAGAAAATGTCCCTGTTTCAGTCCGCACTGGATTTCCTCGCCGGGCCCGGCTCGTCCGGAGCGGCCAGCCGGGACCAGAATGACTTCGTCGGGCAAGTCGTGGAGCTCGGCGACATGAAACTGAGGATCAAGAGGGTGATCGCGGAAGGTGAGGGCGGTGCGGTTACCTGAGGCAGAAATGTTGACGTGCGGCTTCCGCGACTCGGCGTGCTAACTAGCTGGGCGAGCTAACAGGCTAGCACCAGTGGCATACTTGAACTGTTAGTCAGTGACTACAGCGTTTGCAACTGCAGAAATGCGAGTCACCAACTAAACACCAGGTGATAAGTTGGTTTCGTGTGAGACTGAGAGCCACTAAACCGCTTTCTGGGTGATGCTGGGACTACTTCCACTTTTCAGCTCGCTCGCCGTGTTGCTATCTGTGCTCATTTAAAGATCCACGATTGTAGGCAAAGCTGCATTTTACTTGTCCAAACCCTTAGTTAGCCGCATACCACCAACCTTATCATCTTCCTTGGGAGCAAGACGGGTTTGACGCGAGAGAAGGATCATACCAGACCAGAAAAAGGGATATGGGGGCAGGAAGGTATACCGTGGTTGATTGAAAATATAATGGACTCATCTTTAGTGTCCATTGCACAAACAGCCAAATCAAAGCATCTGCAGAGCTTTGCAGGACTCTGTCTTCTGACATTTGGGGGGGAGAGGGGATGAGGGGTGGTTGAGTGCCACTACTCCTTCCTCCTCGATCCCTCCTTTTTTTCCTGTGTGTCTGACTGTGGCTGCAATAGAAACAAATGGTCGTTGGTGATGAAACATTGGCACATTTCTGATGCGGTCCTTCAGAGATCAGTATCAGGAGAGTTGTGTTTTTGTTTTGTGTGACGTTTTGGAAGTTTGATTATCTTGCCAGTTAATTGGCATCTCAAATATATCAGGGTTTTTGCAGTTTGTTTAGGACATTTTGTTTTATTTAGCAAATTGAAGATGCATTATCTTAAATAATAAAAAAATATGAGCCTGTGTTTGCTTGTAACCACTCTGGTTACAGGACACGTGTAAAAACACAGATCAGGTTTCTTTCCTGTGGCACTGAGCCAGGATTCATGCTCATGCTCAAGTGGTGAGACAGTCTTGCTATGCTGCCATAATGGCTGCTAGACCAGCTGGTAAATGTTTAATGTAGATCTTTATTTTTCATGTTGTCCATTCAAATATACCACATGATTGGTTTAGTCACAAATACATTTAACAACAAATAGTGGTTCAGTTATCCTGGAGATAATTGCCTCATCGTTCGGCGTCACCAGAGTTTTCACCACCAGGTGAGAGCAGCATGTCAAATCTGAACTCATCCATGCTTTGATTTCAGTGGTTCAGCAAGCAAACTTGCTCCACTTTTTAAGTACTTTATTGTTATGACATTCCCACAACACAAACAGCAGCACAACAGCAAAATAACAAAAATAAATAAATATTAACGATAAAAGATTTATCTGTAATTGTTAACAGCTCTAAGACAAAGTTGGTCATTGTTCGCCATAACTGACTGACTGACTTTTCAGGTAATGTAGATGGTGCAAAATGTCAACAGACGGGCGTAGAAGAAGTTGGCAAGTCTCGCTGGTCTTTCTGTCAGATAGTAACGTGTGCTATCAGTCCAGCTTACTTTGGAATTGCTGACTAATTCTGTCAGAGTGTTTCATCACTTTAAGTGCAAGGAAACTGTTTGATAGAAACTGTCCTTCGTACTGCCATGTCTGCTTTTTCGCAACTCTCTGACTCGCTCTGAGGCATCCACTCCCATTTGTTATAAAAACCATCACAGCAGATCGAAAACGTATCACCAGTAAGGCTGCTAATGTGATTTATTTTCACGATCAAAGGTCAGTCAGTCAATTTTATTCCAGAGAATACTGTAAAACCCCAACATTTGATATTGTACACATACAAATACACACAACCGAGAACCAGTGATTGGTTTATATTTTGCTTGACAAATGACAAACAGTAACTCATTATTAAAATTGTTACTTAACTTTCTGTCTGTACTGCTGTCAGCTAATTGTTTCAGAACCACTTCCACTCTGAACCACCAGTATAATCACTGTGTTGTTACTGCGGATCCTCAGCCATGATAGTTGGGTGAAGGGAGGTTAAAGGAGACACACAAGACCTTTTAAAAAAGCTGATGGTTAAACCAATTCAGTGTCTCTGTCCAGCTCCCATCGTGCTGTTTCAAGGGTGTCTTTGTTGGGTTTCCCCACCAAAATCTTCGGTGAGAGAATACAATGGATGGCTGTAACCAGATTGTTCTGTTTTTTTTGGGCCATGACTGGTTTGTCTGTTTACTCTGCCAGCTACTTAGGCAGATAAGCAAGCATCATCCAAGATTTGTTCCACTTCAAAATAATCTATCTGGGAAGTCGCATAATGCTGCTGGGTAAATAAAGGAAACGTCTCTGTGTGCTGCTGTGTCGTTGATGAAACAAGAAGTCCAAAGTCATCACACAAGTGATGGCTGTTGTCACAGTAGTATGAATTCTGTAGTGAACTGTGTCTCAGAGTGACATACTGTGTCCTGCTCAGGTTTGTGATGCAGAGATTAATACATTCGCGTAACTACAAAAGATTTACAGAACAGTAACTGGCCGGCCTTTACCTTTCTTTTGGTTTTTGTGTCCTCTCCAGAGGAGGTGAAACAGAAGACAAGAGAGATCTCTTTATTAAGAGCTAGAGCGGAGAAGCTATGCTTCATTGCTTATTAATTCCTGTAAATACAGAAGCACAAAGATTGTACGCAGACAAGATTTGATCAGTCTGGTTTTGACAAAGTAGGATTTTTACCCCCATTTTCAGTATGTTTCCTTGGTAACTGGAGCAAAGGAAATGGAGCCTTTCAGTCCCTCCCATTGCTAGTATAAAACAGAGGAAGACGTGATCCCCACAGGGCCAGGCGTGCATTCTCAAAGCAAAATAACTAGCATTGCACGTGAAAGTTGTTGTAAACTATGCACTGGTTCAATAGTCTGAAGTGTTTGTGGAAAGGTATGCGTCAAGTGTAGGGAACAGACTAAAAATGCAAAAGAAAAAGTTTTGTTTTATGCCAAAGACACACAGGTCTGTGACCGTCAGGTTGCTGGTTTAAATCCCAGATGAGGTTAAAAGTCAGGACTGGCAAAATAAAAGCCCCTGTACTCGACTGGGCAATCTTCCCTATGTAAGCAAAGCTTTGAAAATTGGAGTCTTGAGTGTGCCCTTTCAGTTTTTTACAGAGCAAAGCAAGGCTGGTAGCTGATTTACTCATCACTATGGTAACATCCCCCTGGTCTTGTTTGGACTGTGGCTTGCTAAATACATTTTTCTCGTGAGCACAGACGCACACATCTATTGAAATAGTTAAGGAACCAGAGATTGCCGCAGTGGCTTTTAAATCTTGAAATGAAAAATTTCACTAATGCAAGACATAAATTGTGTGTTAAAATTATGATTATGTGTTTGTAGCTATTGTTTTTATTTTGAGTACCAGCCGTACTACCATTTAGTTGACTAAATCATGACCGGTGGCTCATCTTAAGTGACTGGGCTCTCAGGAGCACTGATTTGTAAAATTGTAATGAGAGCGGCGTGGTGCTGTTCTGTAAATATATCCAGTTCTGAACAGTTTGTCCAATTGTTTCTATGCTAGAGGCTGATTCTCCTTCCTCCTTAGTAGCTGTTTAATTATTACTGCAGCATTGCCCACATTGTCACCAGTTCAGGTTTCAGCCACACCTTCGGTGAAAAGGTGTATTTTCAGCAGGGGTTTAGCGGTGGCCCAAAAGTTGGATAAGTGAGCTTGTGAAAGAAAGCCTGCTTGGTTTGTGTTATATGTGTCAAGCAACTTGAGCTCCAACTTCTCCGTTGTGGCCGCAGAGTGGCCAGCAGATAAGATTGTGGTTAAACTTGGCAGCTTCCAGTTTTAAACGTTTATGGGTATGTGGAGCAGGGCGTTGCTGGAGGTTTTAGTGCTCTCTGTAGTCACAAAGTAAAGCTAAATTAATTCAGTATCCTGTGGAATGGAGTGGGCTATATGGTGTGCTGGTCATATTTAAAAGCAAAAAATCACCCCAAAACAATGCAGTACAGTCCAAAATTACCCATTGGATATGTTGCCTTTATTCTTGACTCCATTGTTTGTTTAGCCGTCCTAAGTGATGTCACAGAACAGCGACATAAACATAAAATAAATAAAACATTTTTTTGCTTCAGTACTCAATAGAGCCTCACAGCCAGTGCGTAGTTATCAATCATGACTTCAGCACGTTAAAGCACAGTCATACCATACCATACCAGATTGCATCAGACAATGAAATGTGACATTAATTCAGGATAGTAACTACATTAGACCGTATTACAACAACACGTCCTGCTCTTCATTATGCAAGTTCTGCCGTACATTGAACATCTGAGATCAATGACATCATTTTATGTAGATGTGATGACCAGTAAATAGTGAAAGTTACATTCTGGTTGAATTTTCTGTTTCCTCAGGGGGATTCGCCTTTGTGTATGAAGCTCAGGACATGAGCAGTGGTAAAGACTATGCTCTCAAGGTAAGACCAAGGTTTACCCACTGTGAAAATTTTACCTGTTACAGCTTGTTATGTGTTGAGCCGCTCTAACTCTCTTCCATGCTGCACCACTCAATATAACATCATTCATTCACTCATTACTTACAAGGCATGGCAGTACCGTCATATGCATATGCACTGTCATATGCATGAAGTACTACATAAAATTTAGTAAATGCCAATCAGTATGTAGAATGCAGTATGTACCGCGTTACAACACGTGGCTGGACTTTAACATCCACATGGACGTGGAACTTCACAGTAAAAAACAGTAACCTTTGTCCCTTTCCTTTCAAGGCTCTATTTATAATAATTGTTAAAATGCTTAAAAATATATACTAATCTGCTATGCTGTCGACCATTTTGCTCAGGAAGCATTCATTGAGCAAGTTGGTAATGTGGTTGGTAATGTTGGTAATCTGCTCCATGCTTTATAATGTTCATGCTTTATGCATACCGCTGAGCTATTACAGAGTTCAAATACTGTGCGTTGTTTTGTTTAAAGCTCAGTAATCAGCCATTTATTCTTTTTAATGCAGGGCAAATCAATTCTAAATACACAAGACAGGAAAAGGTGAAACATGCTGCTAGACAATAACTGCATTGATGAAATGGGAGTCATTGAGGGGAAAAAAACATGAATGTGCTAGATACTGGTCATCCATTTTTAGGTTTTCTCTGGGTCCACATCCAGACTGAACTGTGACATTTCCAACTTGGCCATTGAACTTATCAGTCACCATAATCAGCAGCAGCAGTTAATGTGATACACATCTTGTCCTGTTTGACATGGCATCAAAATGAGTTTTCTCCAGCTCAAAGTAAATACTGTATGACCTTTTTGTTGTTAGAATATGTCAGTTCAGTCCTCAGGTATGTTTAATGAAAATATGACGCGTCACATCGACAAACCAACGGTCTGTGTGTGTGCTATTGTTCCAGAGGCTGCTGTCCAACGAGGAAGAGAAGAACAAGGAAATCATCCAGGAAGTCTGCTTCATGGTATCCTTTATCATTTCCAGACCATCATGAAAAGTCACTTCTTATTTTCTTAGTAACACTGCTGAATGCATTTCCAGTTTTGTATACTGTCATTACTAGATCCCTTGCAGTTTATTGACAACAACGCACAATGCCAGAATGCGTAGTACAGGAGCTAATATATATTTACAGAGCTTAGATTTATAATGGCATTGTGGTTTCCCAGACACAGACTGCTACGTATCATGTGGTTCTGTCCTTAAAAGCTTGTGTGTGAATCTTTTCTAAAGCAGTCTAGTGTGCTTCTTGTGTGAGCCAAAGTGAAGAGCATGACAGAAAATGAGTAATTCTCACAGGGACTCATTAAAATATTTGTTATCCAGTGGAGGAATAAGCTCAAATCACCAGGGTATCCTTTGTATTTCAATGTCTGTGAGGAGGTGGAGGTTATATTTTATTCGAGCTACAGATTTTATCAATGAGTCAAGCGGGTGGGAACTAACTTTTTAGCCAGCAGATGAAAATGCCGGGACACCTCTTGTATAGTTGGGCAATAGTTGTTCCACGCTGTGTAGCACATTGCGGAGGCACATGGTGTTTGTAAGTGACACACCATGTTCCTGGTTTCATTGCAACATTGTGTTTTAGACGTAATGCCTCGAATGCTGATGAGGCAGAAAAATACGGTCTAGAGCTGCCAGTGAATTCTTGACTGCAATGGAGGCCTGCTTGGCCTTACATCAAAGTGGCAGAGTAGATTTAAGTAGTCTGAGATTTCTTCCCAAATCAATGGACCCAGTGACTGAGTAAATTCACTATTACCAGACTCGCTATACTGTGTTTAATCATACAAAACACCTTCCAAAGTGGTTGATAGATTGGACAAGCTACAGGTAAATCCAGAGGATGATTTGTGATCTCTGTTTTGAGATAATGAAATGACTGACCTGAGGCCAGACTTGACACCAGAGTAGTGTTTATACTTTATGTTCCTTGACCTGTTCTACAGAAAAAGCTGTCAGGTCACCCCAACATGGTTCAGTTCTGCTCTGCCGCCTCCATCAGTAAGGAGGAGTCAGACACCGGACAGGCCGAGTTCCTGATCCTCACAGAGTTGTGTAAAGGTAAATACACACATTCCTACACACAGAGAGGAAATTTTCACACTAATTTTGCTTCCGCTTTCTTTCTTTATGTCTTCACTATTGAATCAGTAGTTAGTCAAACTAAATTCCACCAAATCTGTGGTCGGATCCATTTCCTAATTATTTTAACTGAAATGCGCTAGTGATGAAACAGTTACCCGTCTGCGGCCTTTCTACTTCCTGCTCCACTTCCATTCTGTTTAGTCTGACTGCCATTTACAACAGACGACGTTATTTTGTTTTGTTAGCAAATAACTCTTCACTTTAAATGAGATTATGTATTAACACTATGCAAACATTTATTTACTGTGCGTGACATACCTCCTCATCATTTGATTAACAGCATAGTAACAGCTTTATATTTGATTATATTTATCTGCTGTGCCTCATATTTTTTCATATTCATTAGGTGATGTATACCGAACAGACAGAAGAGGCGTCTGGGTAGTGACAGGTGTTACTTTCACTTTGACTGTTTGGGGATTTCACTCATTCACCGGCTTTTATCTCCTCTGCCTCAGGTCAGCTGGTGGACTTTGTGAAGCGAGTAGAGCAGAGAGCTCCCATGTCATGTGACACCGTGCTGAAAATCTTCTACCAGGCGTGCCGCGCCGTGCAGCACATGCACAAACAGAAGCCTCCAATCATACACAGAGACCTCAAGGTTTGTCATTGCTTGGCAGTTGTGTGAGTGAATGATGAAGTATGCATGATATGCAGCTCTCCGGAAATGAATGAATCATAGGTAGAATCACATTTGGTGTCAGATGAATAAGACGCTGCAATTTAAACATTAGTAGTACTTTAGGTTAGGTATTATGATGAGCACTAACTCAGAAAGCTTGATGTGTTGCAGATTGAGAACCTCTTGATTAGTAACCAGGGCACCATCAAGCTGTGTGACTTTGGCAGCGCCACCACAGTGTCACATTACCCCGACTACAGCTGGTCGGCACAGAAGAGGTCCATGGTGGAGGATGAGGTACGCACACACTCAAAGATGTATTTTATGGTCCTTATTTGAGCGAGATTATGTCATATCAGGTGTATAACTTGTAGGATGAAGTCCTCTTCACGGACAAACAATTCATAAATATTTCACACGACACAAACATTTTATTTGAGGCACAAATGCTTTTAATTTTTCAGGGAAAGTAACAAAGAAAAACACAACCATTTTTTCTTCGAACGCATGTTGGATTCTGTAATTTCACTATGAAATTTAATTCTTCGATTGAGAGGGGGCAAAACACATTCAGAAAAAACAGCCGATCAGTGGCGTCATGGTGTTGGACAGGAACCAGAAACCTATGATTGGATTAACAGCGAGAGATCCAGGAAACGCTGATCAATCACATTAATTATATTTATACCATAATCACACAGACACACACTTGCACAGAGGAGCTTTGTCACAGATGACCTCAGTATGCAGGACACAGAGATTTCAAAATGTAATAACCGACTTGCCCAGTTGGCACCTGGTTTCAGTCGAGCAGCACAAAAGACATGCTTTGGAAAAGCTTTTTATGGGGGTAATGGTCGTTTCTAAAAGCATGCTTAGCTCTCTCTGTGGGAACAAATAGCAGTATTTCATTTTCATGAAAAACAATCTGAAGAAAGATGTTTTCCCCATGGTTCTCCAAGCATTTTCTTAATTTTATGGATTTTTTTTTAATAAATAAACGAAAAGATCAACATCAGTTAGAGTCTAGATTTACCAACATCTAACTATATAGCTGGATACTTGGCTCTAGTTTTATCTACTGCAACAGCCAACAGTGATTCAACAGCTATGTTCGTTAATTTAGTGCGTTTTTTCTGTTTTTGTGTAGATCACAAGGAACACTACTCCAGCATACCGAACGCCAGAGATGATCGATCTCTACTCCAACTTCCCCATCAATGAGAAGCAGGACATCTGGGTCAGGAGTTTTTCTTTTTTTAACATCTATCCTCCAATGTCACTAATCTAGGAGCAGTCACGATTAAGATTTTATTGTTGACACAGAGGAACAAACCATCACAATGTCTACAGAAAGGAGCCTCTTGAAACTAATTATGTAGGGTCATAAAGAGACATTAGTTATATTTTCTGTTAGTTGTTTGGGCACAAAATGTTCTTTCTGTTTTGTGTCAGTGTCTTTTTTTGCAATTAATTCATAATTTCTTTTCTTTTCTGGGTGGCTGGAGAGTTTACTGTTGTCTTCATTATTTTCCCTCTCCCATGCAGGCCTTAGGATGCATCCTCTACCTGTTGTGTTTTAAGCAGCACCCATTCGAGGAGGGGGCCAAGCTGCAGATCGTAAATGGAAAATACTCCATGCCTCAGAATGAGGCCAAGTACTCAGTGTACCATGACCTCATACGTACGTACCTCCCTTTGTTCTGTCTAATTTATTCATCTATCGCTCTATTTCCCTGCATTCTTCTTCTTTCGGCAAGTCAGAGTTGTAACCACTGGTCAAATTTACTGTCACAGACAGAAATGTGTTTAGAATTGCACCTCTAAACATAAATTTCCTAACAAAACTTTTGAGAGTAATGGGCAATAGTTCCACCAGTTCCAACCAGTTGAATGTTGGAAGTGCTGCTAATACCTTGTTACTGCTAATCTAATTGGGATAAACGGCTCCACCTGGTGGACAATTTAGATCTGTCTGTTACCTACAATCAGTGGAAATGCAGATACAGGTGATTATTGACCTCAAAATAATTTACATTTAAATACTACATTTCTATCATTAAGATAATTCACCTTGATTGCTGTGTGTGTGATTAATGACAAATTATTACGGATGAATCACACGCATCCACCATTTCCGCAGTTGAACCAATGGTATTACTGTTGTCTGGTTTTTGAATTGCATCATCAGACATTGAGTCTCATTGTCTTTGTCATCCTCCACATCATTAACTACCTCTTCAGATTTTAAATATTTCCTTTTTCCCTCCTTTCCCACTGCACCTCCTCCTCCTCTTCCTGTCCAGGTTCCATGTTGAAGGTGAACCCAGAGGAGCGTCTGTCTATTACAGAGCTGGTCAACCAGCTCCAGGAGATAGCAGCGGCACGCAACGTCAACCCTAAGTCTCCCATTACAGAGGTAGGTGTGCACCTGATTGTGTTTGGTGCTGTTGTAAAAAATGCAACAGCACTAAATTTAAGAAGTGATACTACAGTGAAAGGTCTCTAAGTTGTCTTCACCATCAAGCAGTTACACCTGTTTCAGTTGTTATTTTTGTTGATGTTTTTCAAGCCCCTAACTTGAGAACGTCACTGATTTCCTGGTTGAGGTTAAAGCAATAAAGTTTTTTTATTGTTAACCACTGAAATGAAGATTTTTTTTACATTCCTTATAAAAATGGATTTGAGATGTTAGTAACTGATTTACTATGACACTCTCCATTGTATTAGAAGTTGCTTGGCTAGTTAATCTTTATCTCTAACTGTCTAAAATGGCTTCTGCTTCCGGTTCCAGTTTTGAGTAGGTGACCACTTTCACCAAGTGCATTTTGGAGTAAACAAGTTGATTGGCTGAGACACAGGGGCGCATCCTCAGCATCTGCCAGCCAGTGAGGAGGCTATTAACAGGCCGACCACACGGCTTCTTCCGCTGTGTGTGTGTGTGTGTGTGTGTGTGTAAATGCACGCACTCTCAAATTGCTGATGTGGTTACACTTGCTCAGCCTCACATACAGCCAACACACACGCACAGTGGCAGGCTCAAAGGAGTCTGTATTCTCCTTCCCAGGCTCCTCTCTTCCCAGCTGGCGTGGGCCTAATGGGTCCAGAGAGAGAGAGACAGAGAGAGAGACAGAGAGAGCCCGAGATGTGGAACTGAAGTTAAAAACAAGCATGAAGCGATACCAACACTGTTGTGTTGTGACAGTCAAGGTAGAGAACAGCTTTTCCATCTACCACTCATGCGGAGGTTTGGAATAGAAAAGCATTTTAGCCTGCACAGTGCCAGACCGTGACCAACTAAGCAGCTCTTACGATTCTTACCACAAATCCTCAAATCCTGGCACTTATCGCCAAATCCTCAACCACAGTTGTGATTTGTAGAATGTAAAGCTGATTTCCATGTCAAAAGTCTCCGGGTTTACAGTTATTCCTATTTATTCCAACAACAACTTGTGGACACTATTTTTTTTTTTTTCAGAAAACACACACTGCTTACCATTGTAGAAAAATAAGTGTAGTACTTCAGGCACTTGAGCCTTCCATGTTGTACTAAGGCTATGCAATTACTCGGACCAAATTAGTAAACTGAATAGTTCTTTGATATTCCAACCAATGTCTTACCAAACCGAATACTGATAAGGCTCATCAATGTGTGCAGAGCGAAGTTAGATTTGGTTATCACTGATCTGATTAGGGTTAAGAAGGGGTTTCCCTGCTGGACATAAGGACAGTGTAATCCTCCTTTTTCTCCTCCTCCTGCTCCTCGCCCTCTCTCTGCTGCTTCGCGGCACAGACATATGGAGAGGCAGACTGTGAGATGGAGCAGAGAGGAGGGAGAGGAGAAAAACTTGTGAAAAAAAGGAAGGCGAGATGGAAGTGAAATACTGAGAGGGAAACACAGCAGACATCCCAGAGAGGAAGCGAGACGCAGAGGCTGTCTGGCTGCCTTGACGCAGAAAAGACACTTCTCATCTAAAAATTTCATCTAGCACTCTGACACAAACTTTTTTTTTTTAAATTTGCAGTGTGTCGTGATGTATCTACTTTTTGGAATCCTTTGAACTGATTTTACATTTGGTGACAGAGACAAGACCTGTTGCTTAAAACTCAGGATTCCTTTTATTTTCCTTTATCGTGATCCTTTATTTTCTCCCAAGCTCTATTTTTATTCTTTGCTAGGAAGTTATATTGTATTTTTAATTTTTTTTTTCAATAATTAAGATGAGTAATTTTTTTTTTTTTTTTACCACAGAAGATCTTTTTTTTCCGGATGATTTTCTTTTTTCTCTCTTTTAACATCTTTTTGGTCGCTGCTCCTCTTTCAAAACTGTTCTGAACCTCCTAAAGTTTTAGGTTTTCTTTTGTCAGTTTAGCTTTCCTTTTTTTGACCTGCCTGTTACAATGTTGAGTCCGTACTACTGTTGGCGTCCAGTGTTTGACGGCTATGAATGTCTGCAGCTGCTGGAGCAGAATGGAGGTTTCGGCAACAATGGAGCCCAGCCGCCTATGCAGATCCACAACGTCCACAACAATGCAGGTGAACGTTTGTTTGGATGACAATATTATGCTTTCTCTGTGGGTTTGGGACCCATTTAGAGGTTGCTGGTTTGTGTATGTTTTTTTTTTTTTTTTTACATTCATTCTTGTCGTTCTTTTAGGGTTCTGTTTCCAAAATTGAGATTTTATTGATTTGCTATTGATTGATTTGCCCTTAGCATGTCCATGTATTTCATATGTTGCACTAACAAACTAGCAAAACAACTACATGTTATTACTTAGACAGCCATAGAGATGTTTTCCCTTTGAGGGGTGACCGAGACTTAATCTAACTAAACTGCTCTTTTGTATAATTTTTTGTAATTTCTAATCATGCTGGAACACTTGTTTTCTCTCTCACACACACATGCACACACACACACGCATCCCCACCCACTCCACACCCACCAGACACCAGCCATATGATTAAGAGTCACACTTGGCAATAAGTAATCTAGTTAGTTAACCCTGTCCTGCTGACATATAATGTAAGTAATCTAATAGTAATGTATGTCACAGGCTACGATTGCCGGTATGCTCAAGTGTAAACATTTGATTTTAGTATTTATCTGTAGCAGAATAGAAAAGGATTGATTGCCAGCCAAAATGTTTGTTAGAAAAAACAACTTTACAGCCAAAGACCACATTGGCATTTGGCACAAAGACTGGAGATTTCTCACCCTGCAGTACTGTGTCCAAAGTACACCAGCTCTAGAAACAGCCGATTCTTCTGTTTTCTGGATATTTGAATTCAGATTATTAAGAGCAGAAGCTGCTTGTATTTGGTGAGAAAATCATATCTTCGCTGTTTATCCCTACCTTTTCTTTAAATGAGTACAATAGGCTTATCATCCTCCCTTATATGCACACAAACAACCATACACACACACACGTAGGCTGCGTACAGTCCATTAAGAGGATTTCTGCACAGCCAGTCAACCATCTGTCGGAAAGGCAGAATACGTTTGCTATTTCCCTTGACGAGTGGCTCCAGTCCTCCTGTCCAGTCTGTCAGTCAGATCTGGGACTGTTGTTGTGCCTCAGTGTCAAGCCGCTCTACCACCTCCAACTGAAAGCAAATGATTTCATTCGTCTTAATGTGTTGTCATGGGTGTCATCACATTCCTGATCATTGTTGATTCTTCATGCACACATCTGTGCTCATTGATAATGCGTTTTACTTTTGATTAACTTTTCTTACATTTATTGTAACTTAGTAAAGGGATCTTTTATAATGCATTCAGGTTTATTTAGTCACTATTTGAAAATACCCATTCTGTCGACGGTTTCATGCAAATGTTGCATGAATGTCTTTGTTGTCATATTGCATTAAACTGTGATCCTGATTTCTCTAGCTAAATCCAATGCTAGTGCTTAAGTCATGACAATGTTTGCAAAATGTATAGTAATTCTCATTTTTCTATGGTGCCTATAGGCATATATGATCCTGATCAGTCGGCCAGTGGCCTCTTCGATATCCTAAAGGGAGGAACGGAGCGCTTCCTGACCAACATAAAGGACACTTCCTCTAAGGTCATCCAGTCAGTAGCCAGGTAAGCTTCTCCAGCCTTGTTTCAATTATTATCATTTTATATTTACTCATATTCCGTTTTCAGGTCTGAACTTTTCAGTTTTTAGTGTCATTACAGATCAGCTGGCACTGATTGTTCTTCATATAACCTTTTTTTTCCTCACTTGGCAGCATGTGTTGCTGAATTGATCTCATGAGTCCCATTATGTTTATGTTTGCCAGCTTATGGAGTTGACTAAACATTCAGATATACATTTTGCAATGGCAATTGTAATTTCATGTATGACCGCTTATTAAGTATTAAAAAGAGACTATTCCACCACCATGTTTGCTTTGGTGATGATTTATCATAATTTTTCTGAATAGTGCTGTTCAGATGTCAGTCATCATGTTGCATCACAGTTGCATCAACCTAAAGTAAATGTAGGAACGTTTTTTAAATTGTAACCATTCATACTCATACCTACCCTGGTCCCAGATTTACCCTTTTAAAAGGAACATTTTGCTGCTTGGCTAACTGAAATGTGGTTTTCCACTCTGATGGCATACTTTGCAGTTGCGAATCTCCAATGGAAAAGACAAAGCATATTTCAGATTATCTC
Organism: Scortum barcoo; assembly: GCA_023238725.1. Taxonomy (NCBI): domain Eukaryota; kingdom Metazoa; phylum Chordata; class Actinopteri; order Centrarchiformes; family Terapontidae; genus Scortum; species Scortum barcoo. Next base: position 17,314,211 of record CM041535.1, read on the forward strand.
TCTTCATAGTTTTTTCACCGACCACTGGCATACAAACAAGTCAGTAAATAGTCAGAACAATCTAGTGTGCTACTCTTGGCTGCAGCAGTTAATGACACTGCAGGAACTGACAATGACTGTTGATTGTTATGGACAGGCGACCGCTGAGACTGATGTTTTTAGAAGGATTGAATATAAGCAAAGTGTTCCTTTAACAGCCACTTCATCCATATCCGTTAAAGTTTGATGTTCTGTTTTGGTTATTCTATCATCGGTTTGTTCCATTTGTTTGGTGGTTTTGTTTATTTTTTGTTGTTTCTTTTCTCTGTCCCAATCCCTCATGGTCCCACTTTGTGTCCATCACCTAGCAACCCAAGGTAAATACGGGTCGGTGAAGTGCATCAACTCATGCGTTGCTCTGTGTGTTCCTGTAGTTTGTGTTTGATTTAGAGGAAGAAAAAAAACCCCTACTAAGCCTTTTGCTGTGTTGTGTCTGTCATCACAGCTTGCTGATCCTAACATCACACATTCAATAATTCAGTTGAATGAATGCAGAGCGTGATGTGAATGGACGGATGAGTATCATTTTCAACCAACGCGAGGGGTCGGATGATTGGAAAATAGCATCAGGCATTGACATTGACGTCAAATGTCAAAACTAGTCAAACATATCCTCTTACCATGGTACAGGTCTTTCAATAACATGCTTGCATCAAACATAAAAAATAGAGCTAACTGTGTTGCAATTATGGCCTTTATTTGAAGGGTGAATAATAGAAAGTTAAAAACTGAAAAGCAATAATATAATTTGGATGTATATATAATTAGCTGTCTAAGCTTCATTCATAGCCTGTGTCAATAGTTCCTTACATTTTTGTGAAACATACCCTGTCATCCCTGTCAGATATACTAAAGTACGCTCTTTCAACCGTTCCATTGCTTTTTCCTTTTATTTTACACGTACCCCTCGTTGAGAATCACTGGCCCATATGAATGACTGAGTGAATGAATGAATGTTAGTTAAAACGTTTTGATGCGGCTCCACTGCTTACTAAATCACCATTTAAGCTCTATATGTGTCTTAACCAGCATTCCCTGTCTGTCCTGACACCATACAGATAGAATTGACCGTCATCAGCATAGATTAATTTCTTCGCTTGGCATACGGTTTGTTTGTGTGTATTTTAATATTCAGTGAGGCTGTTGTCATTTTTCCTATGTGGTTTCTTTGCTGTAAAAGCCAATGTAGCCTACTTTGTACATGAATTAACTGCGAATAGAACTTAACAGCAATAAATAACCTCCAGTAATAACAAGGGTTTTTTTTCTAACCTAAATTTTCGGGACGGCCTTCGTCAAAACGGGCTGATTTTCTAGATTGTGTGGGAGACCAGGCAGAGATTCCCATTCAGACATCTTTAGGAACCTTTTCCATTCTGCAACATTGTGGTTTCAAAAGCAGGTTCATCTGTATATATTAATTCAAACCTTTAGAAGCAGTTTGCAAAACCTTGATGCTTGTTATTGTTTGTCTCCAAGACCTTAGGCAAACTGTTTAATTTCCTTTTTAATTTCTTGTATTGATTTGTGTTTTTTTCCCCTACTATGTTGCACCTTCTCTGTTTTAAGTGCTTGTAATTTTTTCTCTTACAGCTATGCCAAAGGGGACCTGGATATTTCTTATATCACCTCCAGAATAGCAGGTAGGCATAGTGCCCTACGTAAGACTTTTAATTTTGTCATTAATCATCCATGATTAATTCTATAACATATGTTGAAAATGATGTCAGAGCCATTCAGACATGGCTTAACTGAATGTGATGTGACATAATATCTTAGTTACTGTTGAGAAAGAGATAAACCTTTAACGTAAAAGTTTTTTTTGTGTGTGTGTAGTCATGTCCTTCCCAGCAGAGGGGGTGGAGTCAGCAATAAAGAACAACATTGAGGATGTCCGTCTGTTCTTGGATTCACGTCATGCTGGCCACTATGCTGTCTACAACCTCTCCAAACGATCATACAGGCCTTCCCGGTTCCACAACAGGGTGCGTGCGTGCATGCGTGTGTGTGTGCGTGCGTGCATGTGTGCTTGCGTGCGTGCATGCATGCAACAATCTGGGGAAGTCATTGCTGTGAATGAGTGCTTTCTATTAACAGTTACAGTGTCAGTATTTTTCTCTATTTGACACTGTAATTTATTATTACCACAATATTCGCCCTTGTTACAGAAAGCATATTATTTCACTTGTTGTATTCAAGTGTGTGTCTTTGTGTTTGTGTAGGTTTCAGAGTGCAACTGGCAGCTGCGCCGTGCACCCAACCTCCGCAGTCTTTACAGTGTGTGTAAGAACATGCATCTGTGGCTCAAACAAGACCAGAGGAACATCTGTATAGTACACTGTCTGGTAAGTAACCTTCTGCCAACCACTGTATGACTAAGATGACGTGCATGGTCAGATTAGGTGATAAGATAAGTCACAGTCAAAACTGTGACATAAATAGACCATGGTGTAAAAACACCTTCAATATCTTTCATTGTTTCTTTCATGTTCTCTCTCTGTAGGATGGCAGGGCAGCATCGGCAGTGGCAGTTTGCTCCTTCCTGTGTTTCTGTCGCCTTTTCACCACAGCTGAGGCTGCTGTCTACATGTTCTCCATGAAACGCTGCCCACCTGGCATAGCACCCTCACACAAGAGGTATAAAAACACACAACAGATTATAAGGTGTGGAAGAGTGTGTTGGTTTGTAGGTTACTCATCTTGGTTGGAATTTTACCATAAATGGATTTGACCTTAGCATCGAGGAATAGATCATATAACAGACAAATTATTTCTAGTCACAGTTTTCTACTCGTGCACTAAAATATTCACTTTTTACAAAGCTTACAATACATGATCCTGATCTTGCCTTTGATTGTTGCAGGTATATAGAGTATATGTGTGACATGATGGCAGAGGAGCCCATCATCCCCCACAGCAAGCCCATAATAATTCGCTCTATCGTCATGACACCTGTGCCGCTGTTCAACAAGCAGCGCAATGGGTGCAGGCCATTCTGCGAAGTTTACGTTGGAGATGAAAGGGTCCTCACCACATCACAGGAATATGACAAGATGAAGTAAGTTTATAGACACACACAAGAATTCCTTTCAGCTCTCTCCAGATAAAAGGAGAAAAAAAACTTGCTGTATCAATTATTCATTCTCTCTCTCACTCTTCTTCTCTTTCCAGGGATTTTAAAACAGAAGATGGGAGAGCAGAGATTCCTCTCAATGTGACAGTCCAAGGAGATGTACTGGTTGTGATCTATCATGCAAGATCTACACTGGGAGGACGTCTACAAGCCAAGGTATACACCAAAAGCCTAAGGCAGCACACACCAGCTGTTGGCACATTCAGTATGGTTGAAAAGACATTTGTAGAATAGATACAAGAAAAATACTGATATATTGAAAATGGACAAAAAGCTCTGTTACTGTTGTGTTTCAGATGGCATCCATGAAGATGTTTCAGATCCAGTTCCACACAGGCTTTGTCCCCAGAAATGCAACCACTGTCAAGTTTGCCAAGTATGCACTGCAGTAGTTTTGACTTAACAAGATCATTGTCACTCAAAGCCTCATTCTTTTAATTCCTTCACAATAATATCAACTACAACAACTTTCTTATTTTTCTCTGTTTAACTCTTGAAATGCATTTTCTCCATAACTTCCCATCTACCTGTTCACCTGTCAGGTATGACTTGGACGCCTGTGACATCCAGGAGAAGTACCCCGACTTATTCCAGGTCAACTTAGACATCGAGGTAGAACCCAGGGACAGACCCAGCACCAAAACTCCTCCTTGGGAGGGCTTCCAAACCAAGGGCCTCAACCCCAAAATCCTTTTCTCCTCTCGTGACGAACAGCAGGAGATACTCAGCAAATTTGGTACGTGGCATAACTTAACAAAAGCCAATTTATTTTGGTTTGCTGTGTCTCTGTCCATTTCTTAATTCACTTATATATCCGATTTCCAAGAGATCCAATTTTTTTTTCTTTTCTGCCCTCAATCTCTTTCGAAGCACGTTGTTCTATAGTTTTTGTAATACGCTTGAACTAAACATTAATCCTTACTCACTACAGGGAAACCTGAGCTGCCTCGTCAGCCAGGTTCCTCAGCATTTTATGACTCGGAGTCGCCCCAGCCGGCTCAGACCCCAGAAGGCTCCAATGCAACAGAACCAGAATCTCCCGTGAGCACCGACAGCAACGCTAACAACTTCTTCCAGACACTAGATTGGGAAGGTACTGTAGTCATGTTAAAATTTGAATGGCAGAACAATCTCAATTTTGCTCCTTACAGCCTTGGTATTGTAGTTATTGTCCTCCTTTCTAAAGAAGCAGAGAATGTTAATCATTTTAATCCATGCTTAATTTTCCCAGTCAGGATTGGAACCATAAAAAATTCTTCTCTTGACCTCTTGATTTACCAACTCCCTCCCTCCCTCAAGTTTAAAGACATCAAGTGTCTTTAAAATGTCCAATGACCAGCTGCTTGTATTTGTAGATGTGCGTAGCCCTCAGGATGCCTCCGAAAGTCGAGGAGGATCCATGAATGACCAGGAGGACCTGAGTGATCAGTCAGAAGGAGAGTCCTACTCTTATTCTGCCCCCACTGGGGAACCACTGTCACGTGACACCAGCGAACCTCTGTTTGATGCTGACTTCCAGGTGGAGAAAGTCTTGCGTGGCTTATTATATCATATAATGCCATCAATACAGCAAATCTCTGTTTATCATGCACCCTGACTGTCTTGTTGGTGTCCCCCACCTCTCCCCCCCTCCAGAGCTCCCCTCCTGCAGCCCAGGAATCTGCTAGCGGTGACACAGCTGACCTCTTGGGATTGAACTCTGACCCTGGACGACCTTGCATGTCCTCTGACTCCTCTTCTGCTCCTCATCAAGGAGTCCAAGGAGGAATGAAAGCTGCATCCAGCAACAGTGACCTTCTCAACGACCTGTTTGCACCCCCTGCTGGTCAAACAGGAACAGTGCAGGAAGACTTGTTTTTCTCTGGGACAACCAGTGGGGTCACACCAGACTCAAAACGTAAGGCTCATTACATGCTGACTGCATTATTACAACAATATTCATGCCATCATGTTGTTGTTTTTGTTTTTTTTTGTTTTTTTTTTTTGTTTTGTTTTTTTTTTACCATACCGCGGAGGTTTTTGGCTGTGTTTGTGTTGCAGCAATGGGCGACCTGTTTGATCCATTTGGGATGGGGTCTGGCTCTGGTGTTGGTTCCAGTGTGGGTTCATCTCGGCAGGCCTCTGGAACTGACCTGTTTGGAGACTTGTTAGGTTCTGATAGTTCAGCCACCAGTGGGTTCAGTTCAGCTCATAGTAACCCCCCGCCTGCTTCCAACACAAGCCTCTTCAACCTCAGTAAGTACTAATGTGTCACACCCCACATGTCAGTGTTGCTCTGCCTGACGGAGACATGACGACTGATTCATGACACACACGCCTTACTCTCCCACTCAGCAGCAACAAACCTCCCTAAAGTATCAAATCTCACTTTTGCTCTACTAACATATTTCCTCCTCTCTGCAAACACTTATGTGGTTGTTCCTTCCTTCCGCTGTTGACAATTTTTTGCAAGAAAAGGCTACTGGTAATGTGCAAAAGAACAATAATTGATGACACTTTGGCTGTCTGTGTTTTAACAGATAAGCTAGTGAATGATGTCCCTAAGATGACATCATCAGCCAGCCAACCAGACCTGCTGGGTGGGTGGGATAGCTGGGCAGCTGGCAGCACCGGTAGCATGAGCACCACTGCCAGCAGCAAACCCAACTATACCAATACAGGTAGGTGGAGGAACATTATGTAGGGGTATGTGACTGCAGAGTTTTGCAAATTGCAAAATTGCAAACCCCTAAAATTCTCACTCATATATTGTTGCTTTGTCTGTAGCATCTGGTATGTCATCTATGTCAAAGGCCAAGTCTCAGACCTTTGATCCTTTTGCCGACCTAGGAAACCTTGGATCCAATTTACCAGGTAGGAGGCCCGATTTCCTGTAATGGTACTACTGAAGTTACAGTGAGCAGTGACCCCCTACCAAAAAGGGAAAATGCCCTTAAAAGAGAAAAACTTCACTCATGAACCTTCAAATTCATTCCTCCATCTTTTCTCGCAGGTTCCTCCGGGCCTTCTTTTAGCACAAAGGCTCCTTCTTCCTCTACCAAGCCTCAGGCCCAGCTCTGGCAGTCTGGAAGACCCACCTCAGCCCAGAACAAACCCTGGATGCCCGGATCAGGATCCGGGTCCGCCCCCAAAGCATCCGCAGCGTCTCAGCCTGCAGGCACACAGCCCACCAAACCCAACTACAACCTCAACTTCTCTAGTGTTATTGGTGGGAGAGAAGAGAGAGGAGTTCGCGGGCCTGGATTTGGTAAGAGACAAAGGGTAGATGGGAAAGTATATGTCACCAGAGTAAGAGATGTTTTATTTTCTACAAGTATCACTCAAATATTACTCAACTGTGATTATCTTCAGCTTTTTTCAGCCAGAATTTGCAGTTGAAAATCCTCTGTTGCGCATTGTGTTGCAAACTCCTCTTGGGAATTTAACCAGAGTGCACAAATTTTTGATCATCCATTGATTTAAAAAAAACATTGAGTTGTAGCAGTTCTGTCATGCAGCTACAGCACATGATGCCCTTTCATTCAGTTTTTACCTGATTTTGTATTTCTCTTTGTATTTCTTGTATAATCTATGATAGTCTCCTTGCTTTTTATTCCCACCCAATTTCCTAATAAGATCCTAATTTCTTACTGTGCTGTGTTGTAATGCAGGCCCCAAGCCGAAGGTAAAGAGTGACGATTTTGAGGACCTGCTGTCAACTCAGGGTTTTGCCTCCAAGCTTGATAAGAAGGGACCAAGGACCATCGCTGAAATGAGAAGACAGGAGATCACAAAAGACATCGATCCACTTAAATTACAGGTAACAAACCTGACATGTTACACACTGAAAAGCACACACAGGTTTTTCAGAAAAATTCATAATAATACACTTGATTGTGACAGGAGAGTCACAAGTTTTGAGTTTATTGATGAGCAGGAATAGTCTGGAAAGGAAAAGTTAAAAACCTGTGCTCATATGTTTTACTGGGCAGCTTCCAGGTGTTTCTGAAAGGAAAACTTGGAACTACTACTTGGAAGTAGTAATGGTTTGTTTTGTTGTTGTGCTGCAGATCTTGGACTGGATCGAGGGCAAGGAGCGAAACATCCGAGCGCTGCTGTCAACCCTTCACACTGTGCTGTGGGAGGGTGAAACCCGCTGGAAGCCTGTGGGCATGGCTGACCTGGTGACACCTGACCAGGTGAAGAAGTACTACAGGAAGGCTGTGCTGGTTGTCCATCCAGATAAGGTACAATGTAACATACAGTTTGTGCATTTAGCAAGGGCAGGGGAAAAAAAAGAAACAAATATCCTCTTCATAATTATTTACAAATATTTGAACTCTCATCTTTACTTTACATACATTAATTAGCAAATGTATTCTCTCTTTGTCTGCAGGCAACAGGCCAGCCTTATGAACAGTATGCTAAGATGATCTTCATGGAATTGAACGACGCCTGGTCAGAGTTTGAGAACCAGGGATCCAAAGCACTCTTCTAAAACCTTGGTCTGGAACCCAGTTAGACCAGTCCAGATCAGACTGGACTGGATTTGGCCTAACCCAACAAGGGTTAGACTGGGGCCAGATTGGACTGGACTGAGCCCACATTGGGCCTTAGGGGGCGCAGAGCCTCTGAGAGGTGTCCTCTCTACCATTCCCTTCACTCCCCTCGCCCGTCTTTACTTTCTTCTGTTTCTACAGTCAAGGAAAAAGACTTTTTTTGCCTCATGTACGGCTGTAGTGAAAATTTCCACACTGGTTCAGAAGCAGCCAGTTAAATAAACATTGTGATAGTTCTTAAACTCACTGCCTACCTGTACGACTGCCTGAGTGGTGCTGCAAACATCGGGAGGGAGGAATAGGTGACAATCACATGAAGAGGACAAAATGGAAAAGAAATCAGATAATACATGGACTTTTAAAATGACCAAGCTGATTATCATGACAGCGGTGTTCCGGTAAAAAAAATATTCATTACCCCACAATAATAAAATGCTGGTAAACTTGTGGCTGGCACTAACAGCCAGTCATTTAGCTGACTGGTTTTAAAAAAAATAAATAAACCTGTACTTGGCTGTGCATTTTTCAGCATGCCAGCCAGCACGGACATTTGCAAAACATCACTTGAATGTTATGTTTTTAAGCTTAGTTGCCTAAAGAAAAAGCAAACATTGCTGATGAACCTTGAAACATACCTACCACAGCAACCAATGAACAAAAAAAATTGAATCCTGCCTCTAATTCAGAAGCAGGATTAAAATCTCCCCGGGATTATGAAACAAGGTAGATCTGTTGATGATACCCATGATTACTTTGAAGTGCTACTGCTGCACCTTTTGGGGTCAACACTTGGTTGTGTTTGTTCTTGAGCCACTTCCTCTCCAGAAAGACAAAACTATTGCCTGCTGAACACTACTAGTGCTGCTTCTACCATTACAGTTACTGCTACACACACTCACACACACTCCTCAGATTGATGTTAAAACATGCATCGTAAATTTCTGACAAAGGAGCTGAACTTGTTTTTGAGCCCTGTATAAACCCACGCGGGCAGTCTGTTGTTTTTTTTGAAGTGCTCTTTCAATCCCACCCACTCAGGCTATACTGTGTAGCTAACTGCATGCTCTCCCACACACCGAAAAACCTCGAAACAACAGGTGGTAGGTGTGTTTGATTTCAAAGCAGGGTAGTCCAAACGGGGGGGAGGGGGGGGGCGGCTCTTCTGTTGAAGTGCTCTTTTTCTTGTAGCAGAAGCAGAGAAGAGTCTACCTGCCCGATTACGCTGACTGGGCAGACCACATGCCTTCCCAGCGCTCACACCGCTCATCGCTTTTTGAGCATCACTGTCGTTATTAACCCCTGTCTTTGTCTCTGTAAACCATTGGACATTTGTTTTTTTTTTTTTGTCAGTGAATAGGAGGAGATCAAAAAGTGAAGGAACGAAAAGAGAATATGGTGATTTAATGTGGTTGCTCTTGGTTTTTACTCTTTTTTTTTTTTTTCTTGGGTTCATTCTGAGCTTTTTTTTTTTTTGTCAGTTAATCATCACTTCAGTGTAAATATAAAAATATTATCACCCATCAGGTAGCTTTGTTAAGATTACAGCCTGGGCAATTTGTTAATGAGCTTCACGCCTGTCTGCATCAATTGCTGAGCGAGTGTGTGCGAGTCAGAATGCGAATGTGTGTGTCTCTTTCTAAGATATTAACTTGTTGGACATCATGCTTTCTGGTCTGTAATTACAATCTTTCTTAATTTAATCTCTCTAACACTTTTGTTTTTTGTTTTTTTTTTCCACATTTTACCTCATGGACCAATCAAATCACCATTTTTCTTATTTATTGGTATGTTTTGGGGTTTCTTTTGGGTGGGTTAGGGGTTATAATGACATATATTCATGAATATTAATGGCACAAGTGAAAAATGTCAGATAATATATAAGTGGAATGTGCTCAGATCAAGTGGGGCAGTTGGTTGATCACAGTGAGCCTCTTTGTTGCTGTTTTCATTCCAAAGCATCTATTATTAATAAGAATGTGCTTTTACAAATATATATATCCTCTCTGTTGTTAAGCAGTATGTGTTTATCATTTGTGTGTTCAGTCTGTCCTTTTGTTGTTACTTTTCTGTTTCTGTTGTCCTCTTAAGCCAGAACTGAAGTTATTGCTTCTGTTTTGCATTTTGACATTTTGTTCAGATTCCAACATGAGGGGCCAGTAAACCATAGTATGAAAAAAAAAAAGAATAAACTGATGCTTGAAATTCAGTTGAGACTCTCTTATGATGAGTATGATCATAGTATAATGACAGGGGGGATTACAAAACCACACATCTGCAGTGTTGACTGTACCAAATTAAATCATACTAATATGAATGTAGATTTCAGTGCAAAATTAAAAACCTTTTGATCTGTTTCATTGTCTTTATTTTGAAGATTCATACTGGCTTCACATTTACTATGGTAAAGTAGAAAGATATTAATGTAAGAATGTATTTAAAAGTTGACAAAGTAACTTCTTTTTCAGGAAACTGAATATATTTTTTATCTCATTCCTGTTCCAGTTTCATGTAACATTTTTTTTACAACTAACTATTCATTATTCATTATTTTTAAAAGATACACAAGCCAAAGTGATGCTACCATCAACTTAAAGATTGTTATTAGTGGTGTTAAAAAATGACTGAATTGAACTCTAGTAATGGGGTTGTGAGCTATTTCGTAACAAGCCTAGTTCTATTTCCATGTCCCTTTCATTTCAAAATAAAAGTATATGTGACCTGACAGATAAACTTCTGGGTTAACATAATGCTTTGGTATGTTTTGTCACTTGGCATATATGTTATGCACTCTTGTGGTGTTCTGTTTTACCTCAAATGAAATCTTAAACCAGTTTATTCTTTGGCTCCTTCAGCTATGATTATTAGTGACCAAAAATGAATGTTACTAATCAGTCAATCTGTCATTGCCAGTACAGAACTGACCTAGAAGATTAAGCCAAAATATACAGTATTTTATATATTTATATATTTATATTTATTTCCCTTTAGCTCCACTCCAAGATCGATGCCTTTCTGTCTGTTTCTCCTGTTGGTGTATTTATGTAGGTGAAGGTGAAGGAAAGTGAAACAAGTACCCCTGCTTCATGATGAGTTACAGCTTTATTTCAAAGGTGGATCAAGACAGCCCATCAACAGCCAAACAATGATCCCCAATCACCAGGTCACGTTACGTTTTCCCTTCCAGAGCACAGACTTTGAACACAAAACTGTAGCACATCATATGGTCTATACAAAATGAATAAAAAAAGGAGAAAGTGAGAAAAAAAAGAAACCAAAAAAATAACCTCTCAACTCATCCCTCATACTCCGTCAGTCAGCCATTGAACACTTGCTTTAGTATGTGTTTTTCGCCTCACTCTAACCTTTGCATTGGCACTGAAATGAGGCAGAGAGGACACCTGGAGGACAGAGCAGGGGACAGGAATTGAGGTAAGGGTGGGAAGTTTGTAAATGAGTCTCTTTAGGAGTATAACTGCTGAGCAATATCTGTGATTTTGAAAATGTGAAACAAAAAACCAACACAACAAGTTGTCCCTCCTACGCTTATGAACACTGGCTCAAGTAGAAACTGTAGCCACATTCATCGATACAGTATTCACATGCATTGAGTGTATACGGTGTGGAAGCAGGCGTTCTGGAGACATGAGAACATGCCAAAAAACAAGCACCTCTGCTTCCACTGCTAATGCTAAATCACTGTACATGCTTTTTTTGGGAGAAATACAGTTAAAAAAGGAGCCACAATATGTTTGTTTCCATTTCTGCACATTTATGACAACAGTCTGTTGTGCTGCCTTGAAGCCAGTGCTTTTGGCATGTTGACATCTGGTTTGGTGTTTTGACAGGAACAACGGCCGGAAAGGCACTTCAAAGTGTGGATGTCCCTTTAATTTCCTGGTGGTTCTGGTTGCTGGTTGACTCACTGTAAAGCTTTGAGTCCTCCAAATGACCAAAGAGGAATCTGAAAGAGATGAAGAGTAAGACAGGGGCCTCGTTGCTGGAAGTAATATAAACTGAATCAGGTTAATGACTAAGAAATGAGATCCAATCTATGTGATAAAGGACTGACTCAATATCGTGAGAAACTTACAAAGACAAAAAAAGGTCTTCTAAGCTGTTTGGTGTGGATCTAGCCCTCAATGGAGACCTCTGGAACAATATGCCCATTGAGTGATGGCTCCACTGACATCTCCTGATTAGAAAACAAGATATAAGATTAAGTAAGTGCATATTGATAACAAACATTTGATAAAATTATATATATACATATTTCTCCACATGTACATTAATTGAACACGCCAATCTGTATGCATCAACTATAAATATCTAGAACACGTGTATTGTTGTGAAGTTGTGCCTACCATTGAGCTGAGCTGCACTGAATCTACAGCGAGCTGCATCTGACATGGCATGTCACAAATCTCAGACTTAGGCTCTTCTGACAGCACATCAAGACATGTTTGCTCAGCAGTCGTGTCCTGGAAAGGAAGGGAGGGAGAGAGTGCAGTTATAAGACAGAGAGTAGACGATCACCTGAGCAACAGAGAAGAAAGCTTCATAATTATACTCTTTGGATGAGCAGTGCAAATGAGGGAAAACCACAGGATCTGTGTTTTTAATTACACATACCATATATCACATAAGAAGCAACGCAAAATGATGTCAAAATGAACTAGATTTCAGTTACTGTCCAAATAAAAGAATAAAAGCCTGACAGTAACTTACGATAACAATCTCCTCTGCAGGGACAGCAGCAGGCTCTGGTTCAGGTTCGGGCTCAAGCTCAGGCTCAGGCTCAGGCATGGGCTCAGCGGGCGTTTGAGCCACAGTTTCCGACTGGATGTTGAGGGTGTCACTCATTTCCACAATTTCCTGAATGTAGCAAGCAAATAGAGGTGCCTGTTAGACAAGCTGAGCATGAAAATTGTACAAAGCAACCACTCGGGTTAGCTTTGTTGTATTTTCTGGAGCTACTATGATCAAATCCTGGGATTTAGATGTTCCCTATTAATTGTTACAACTGGAGTCTACGGGTGACTTCCACTTTGTGTACTTCTTACAGGCTGGACAGCAGCAGACTCAGCAATGGCAACTTCCACTGCGGAGGCAGATTCTGTGACAACAAAGTCATCAACCAGGCTGTCAGCAGTCTCCTGGGTGGCAGGAGCCTGAGGAGAGACGCAGAGAAAAAGGTAAGTCTATGTCATGTCATGTGTGCTGGTATATGGAAATCTTCTGAACAAATGAAGGGAATTAATTTGCATGCGTCCCAGGAGAAACTGAATATGAGATGTTGAATTTTGTGTCAAATTAATACGGATAGAAATAACTGGCTTCCTAATAATAACATAATACACTTTTGTGGCGATCTATATCTAGAATGGAGTTTAGGTTTTACCTGTTCGACTTCTGTTACGGGGGCTTTAGCCTCTTCCGGAGCCTCAGGGAATGCTTCTGGCACCTGGTGAGACAACAAATACTTGAATATTTGGTGCAATGCATGCAGTTTTCTAATTCTTAAGTTTTACTATTTATATGAAAGAAAACTTGTCTGTCAAAACCTGCAAAACAAAGTACTAACCTCTGCGATTTCCACAGATTGGGCAGGAACATCCTGATGTACAGAAAACAAATAGGACACATTAAAAACTAAGAAATATAACAAAAAAACTGATTTGAGAAAGTTCTACTTTTGACCATGTGCTGGATAACCTAACCAAAGAGCTGAATATAGCTCTCTCTATCTTGTTTGATACTCAGGGAAGCATTAAATTAATGAGGAAGAATGATGGACAATCACAACTGTCCAAGCCACAAGCTGCACAAAGCACAGCACACAAAAATGAAAATCACAAATTAAAAAAAGAGCGTTTAAGAAAGAGGAAGTAATTATTTTTATCAATGTGGCACCTCTGTCATTGTAACAGGCTCAGTAGGGACGTCTTCTTCAGCCGGGGCTTCCTCTTCAGCAGGAACTTCTTCTTTAGCAGGTGCTTCTTCAGCCAACACTTCTACGTCAGCGTCGTCCTCGTCCGGGACTGCATGACTGACAATGGCTTCAGTCACCTGTTCTGGCTCAGGTATCTCAGTGATGACCTCCTCCACTGACTCCACCACTGTTTCCATCACCGCTGGCTCTTCAGCGGCTTCTGTGATGGCCGCCTCCACCTCTGCCTCAACGGCTGCGTCTTCCTCCGGCAAGGCCTCTGCCTCCACTTCAGTCTCTGGCTCGCAGACATTATGCGTCTGCATGTGCAAAATCAACACGGCACACATTAAGAAACCATGCAGCATGCAACAAGGGACCACAGCGCTTGGTATGAATCACTGATCAACAAAGTTTTTCTTCCTGGACAAACATGTAACACAGATGAGTGGAAAATTTAGACAAAATTATACTGACCTTATACAGACATGCATGGCTATATCTATATATGAATATAACTATAATACTCAACTCTCAAGTCATGCTGTCATAGAGAAGGTCAGTCTTACCTGCTCAGTCTCTGTGGTTGTGATTGTAGTCTCCTCTGTCTGGATCTGGATAATGAGAAAAAAAGGCACACTTAAGGAAGAAATGGATAAACTGATCAACTGATGGATGGACAGATGAATAGAAGAACAACAAGACAATGAAGAACGAAGAATGAAGAACCTATGGCCTATGGTCATCTCACAAAGATCAAATGTCGCTGCTTTGGATTGGACTTTTTGCCTAATTGCAACTTTCACACCAATCGCATTATGTTACATTAGAGCAAGTTTATGCAATGAACATCAGTACATTTAACATCTATGTGATGAGTTGTTTTCAGATCCATAAAAGCCTCTAAAAATCAATAAAATTGAATCTGAACACGAGCCTGTGTTTCATTTGTTTTTTTTTTATTCTGAAAACATTTGGAGTCCCTGAGCCAGATTGTGATCTGAGCACTGAGTTATATAAGAGAACAAGACCTGAGGCAAAGAGTGGTTGTTATTTTCAAGGTGTGAAGCTTAAGTCACAGAAACTTTTAACACTTTTCCAATAGAAGCCTTGTCTCTTGTCCAGTTCCTGCTGCTATAAACTCTCAACTATAAACCTATAAAACATGTGGAAACTCTGAGTTACTTTGGTTTGATGTAAGCCATCTTTAGTACAACTGTTTAGGTGGGACATAGTTGAGTAAAACCACCACATACACTGACATGTGTTAACACAAAAGCAGTTTAGTTTTTTTTTTTTTTTACTCCATGAATGCACTGTATTATCGTTTAAATAAGGGCTGCATGGTTGGCTTGAATGGCCACTAACGAATTAGATCAGTGATATATTTTTTAATGAACATGACACAACACAGGTTTTTGTAAATGTACAGGGAAACAGTACAGTGCAGTAATCCAGGAAACCAGCAAATTCCAAAGATACAGTACTGCTCTACCAACTTGTAGGCTACTGCTGACCTCTCTTTAAAGAGATTTTAGATTACAGTGTCCCTGTAATGAGCAGTTTAAAATTCAAAGCACATCTTGCTTGAACTATGACAGGTTGAGTTATGCTCCCCTCATACTCGTTCACACTTGAGTTACCTGCCTCTGCCTTATACCACAAAGCTATACTGCCTGAGCAAGCTGAGGTTAGAGGGATAGGGGGTTGAAAGGGGGTTGAAAGTGTGTGTGAAATGTGTGTGTGTGTGTGTGTGTGTGTGTGTGTGTGTGTGTGTGTGTGCATGTGTGTGTGCATGTTTGAATATGGAATGTAGGTTTGTTTTACCTCCGTCTCAGTGGGAGCCACCACTGGAGCCTCAGCTGTGGGTGTGACCTACGAAGGAAAAAGAGAGAGTTTATTCACGAGACAGCAAAACCATCATAAAGACATGCATGTATTCCATCTAATAAAATAGAGCGGAGATGGCAGAAAGTACATCTTTAGGTACTTTAAAAAGGCACCTAGGGATAGATTATCAAGCATTTTTAAAATCTTTGCCTCATGTTCTGCTCCTGTGTTTTTTTTTTTCTTGTTAAAGTTTGTGCTTTGGGAGTGTTCCTAAATATGTGCCCAGAGCAAAATGATCTTCTACTCAACAGTTTGTCAGCAAAACTGTTGCTGTCGTGCCTTCGAAGCGTTGAACAGAGAGAACCCAGTGAGAGTTTGAACAAGTTTACTGTGTCCAAAAATGGGAGCATGTGCCAAAATTAGGCTGTTTTCAGATAATGAATTTGCACTGCCAGTCTACAAACACAGTCGCAAATACACACTCTTCTTTGAGTGTGCTTTGTATGTGAGTCTAGCTGTCGTTCAGGAAAAAGGGAGGAACATTATACATCCTACAGGAATTTAACAACCAATTACATAATGGGAGGCTGGTACGCCCATTTCTCGCCCCCTTTTCTGTAAGTGCAACTCAGATTTGGAGATCTTAATCATATGTCTTGTTAAACTACCTTCATCACCAAGTCCTTACTCCAAAACACACACAAATTTAAAACTCCAAAAAACTGAATCTTTACCAGCGCAAGGGACAGATTTCTATAGTTGTCACTGCTTTTGAACCCTCCTGTTTTTCTCTCATGTTATTATTATCACTCACAGAAATATTTACTCTCTAGGCACATATGCTAAGAAAACGCCCAGATAATAACAGAACTCAGCCATACTTTTTTACACCAGGGCCATTTTTCAGCCAACAGATTTACTGTAAAAATTGGGAGTAGCACACACTGTGCATCCAAGTGTGTTGAGCCATAGTGGCAATCATAGGGAGCAGCGCATAAATATTGTAAATCTGCATAGACTGACAGTAAATTATTTAAGACTGTCTTGTACCAGTCCTTCTTGTATGTAGGACAAGTCTAGGGCACGCAAGCTGCTACTGTAAGTCAGGAGCGGGCCAATCGTGTTGGGCAAAATCACCTAAATACATTTATCTGGAGTAGTAAAAACAGTAAAAACTCTCAAAGAAGACAGTTAAAATGTATGTGGTTACATTTTAGTAACTTGACTGTCTCTATCTCTTTCTCTGTGCTCCTGGATTTGAGCAACTTCTGAACAAAAGCTAAGTGGGCAAAAATGCACGTACAGTTGAGAAGGGTAAATATATACTGGAGGGATGCTATAAGGGAGAGAGAGGAGGAGGGAAGGAAAGGAGGAGGGAAGGGGGACTATAGGCCTTCTTTGCTCAACAGGAACATACACAAAGTATACACCCCCCTTCTTGCCCCAGCAGTGGAACACTGTGTACCAAACTGATCTGCGCTGATCCTGCCTCACCAGTCCTATGAAGAGACACACTTAGCAGTAATCAAAGCTGATCTGCAAACAGCCACCTTTTGCACAGGCCATTTTAACCCCATCTATCTGCAATGCAAGGATCTCTGTGTTCCAACCAATGATCTCACAAACACACACCTTTTGGCTTTTTCAGGATCTCTAATATAATAAAGTTAAAAAACAGAGCAATGGCTTTGTGAAATCACTCGTAATGAAATAGTTTGATAGCAAAAATAAAAACCAAAAATGGAAGCGTTCTGGCTGTTCAAATGTGTAGGGTTTAGTGAACAAAGCCCTATAGTGTCCCAAAAAAAAAAAAACAAACCCATAAAAGTTGCCAGTAAATGTGGTTGGGGGGCGGGAGGGGGAGCTGCATGTGTATATGTGTGTAGAGGGAGGCTGGACACTGGGATGAGGGGGGAAGGAGTTCCTCACGTGCTTCGCCACAAGGTGATAAATTTTTCAACCAAGCCCGAAAACGTCTTTGTCGCCCAAAGTAAATATACTTAGCAATCATTTGTAAACACAATCACCATTTTCAGTGTGAGCAAACTGAAAGCAAATGTCACCAAAGTCATCCTTGACTCCTGACTATAAATTTGTCACAGACTTGAGCCTAAAGAGGTTGTGACAGCTGTCTGTAAGCTCCTCTTCAGCATGCCAAATACCAAAGGGTAATCACACACTTAAACTGACAGATGCACCCCCCGTATCTCAACATAAAACACAAAACAGGAGTACATTAATTAACAATAGCGCGTGCTGAGTGGACAAGTTAAGGTCCCATAGGCTGCCATAGGACAGGAGGAGAGGATGGAATAAGGGAGAAGATCGGTGAAGAGAAAAGTGAAAGAGGAGGACAGAGGAGGGGGGAGGAGGGATAAAGGGGCGACAGAGAGGAACAAATGGTGGGAGGGAAAGGTAGGTTGATGAGGGAAAGATGGGTGAGGGGTCGAAAGGGGGAGGAGTGGAGGGCTACAGGAGCACAAGCAAGCTCGTACATAATGTTCAGCCCTAGCAGGAGCCACACCCACTTTTCACTCCAGGCCACAGAAAAATGAAACACATTCAGCAGGTTCATAGATAGCATGGTGGGTTTACACTCACCTGAGTGTCCGTGGTGACAACAAGAAGCGGAGGGGCCACCTCTCTTTGGTCCCAAAGCCAGCTGAATACGAGCCCCATTTATGCCTGCTGTGATTCTATTATCTATCACCCAACTGACCGAGTGACATCCAACTCCAGTCTGACACATGGTGTCACAGAGTGAGCACCTTCTTACAGGACTGTGGCCAAAAGTATATAAACTGTCTCTGAGCAAAGTTTCACAAAGTCAAAATTGAGAAAAAGTTCATAAAACAAGTAAAATATTACCTGCACCATACATTTAACCTGCTGCTGTATGTGTTTGCAGTTACAGCTGGCACTGACTATTTTTCAGTTTTGCAGAAGTGCATGAGCGTCACTTTGTGAGCATCTGAGCTGAATCACATTTGAATCACCAGTGAAGAGAGGAAGCAAGGCAAGAAGGAAGGAAAGGGAGAGATGGGAGGTAGGGTAGAGGGAAGGGGGGGAGGGAGTGGATACTGCCACGGCTTAACAGCCACACAACGATGGGCAGTCCGTCTCCAACAGAAACCTCTTTATTGGTCCTGCATTACTTACTTATATACCCAGCCACATCACACACCATTTAGTCAAAAAGCATCTAAACTGGTCTTTCCAAAAAAAATAAAACGAAAATGGACATACTATATACAGAAATAGCCCTTACAAACCATATGCAAAATGGAACTTACTTAAGATTTTTTAATTAGGACATTTCCACATCACAAGCATCAAACCTGGCAAAAAATACCACTCCCTGGCAACTGCATTCACTTTTAATGAAGGTACATAATGAACCATGTGCAGCTCATTGCTCCAAAAGGGGAACCAACTTGGTGAGATGACTTGAAACCTAACCTAATGCAAATTTTCAAGATCTGGTTGCAAATGTGGCAGATGGCCATGCCTGATTCGCCTCTTAAATCTCCACTCTCGCAGTATACAGCCTTTGAGGTGCCATCACACCAGACCTCCAGCATCCACACATGTACGAAATAAAGCACTCCTTACCTCTGTTACTGGCTCTGTTTCGGGAATGATTGGTTCAGCCTCCTGTTCTACCACAGCTGGAGTCTCAGTCTCAGTAACAGGTACTTCTTCAGTGACCGGGGCTGGGACCTCAACCTCAACTTCTGCTGGAGTCTGTTCCAACACCACAGCCTCGGGCTCTGGCGTCTCTACTTCAACTGGGACGGGCACTGTGACAGGCTCTTTCACAACTGGTTCGGGTTCTACTTTGGGAGTCTCAACAATCGGGACAGCAATGGGAACAGCCTCCGGGATCTTCTCCTTGGCCGCTTTCTTTGGGGCTGCTGCAGGGGGCGCACTCACTGCAATCCCAGGGCTTGCTTTGACTGGGGGGTTGGCTGCATGTTGCTCTTCAAGGGCTCTCCTCTGGGCCTGCTGCAAGGGACAAAAGACACAAAAACATCTGGGTTCGTGCTTGTTGTTTTTTAATTAGAGTCAGAGTAACTATTTAAGTTTCTATTCAAGCATTCATCCTGCAGCTATGACTCTGTCATTTAATTAGTCAAAGTCAATAAGTTTAGGGTACCTTGAAATTATATTTTCCTAGGCTCCAAACAAACACGTTTAAAAGCTGAAGAGTGTGAAACTTGATCTTTCACAACAAGTGTAAGAGATACCTCATCAAAAGTGGCTTCCAAGAGGTGTGTGTAAGTCAGACTGCTTAATGTTGAAAGTGAAATACAACAAAAGAGAGGCCTATGGGAGTTTTAGGGGTCTGAATGCTACTGGGGCCCTCATCGTGTACAGATACTGATGCAGATGTCAATCTGTGGCTCATTCCAGCACGTTTCTGTCTGTGGAAATACCAGGCATGCCATCCTAGCCAGATCCAATGTGTTTTTCAGCTCCGGATAAAACCCCCCCAGGCTTTAGCAGAGGTTTTAGGAGAGCAGACCACTGGAGGGAGGGGCTGGGTAACTGAGAGTGGGCCCACTAAAGCTAGTTAGATAATGGGAGCTAATTAGTTGAATCAGAGCGATCCTGACAGGTCTGGTGAAGCGGGAATGGAAACCGTGCGAGTCAGCAGCAACGATGGGTGCCCCGGGGGCCAGACAGTGGGCACAATCACATCATAATCAGGTTATAATCAGGTTACAATCACTCGAAAATGCCTTTGTTCGGCCGACAGCCAGTTAGGCATTCACAGTGCTAGACCAATGCTGTAAGCCAAAGAGGCATGTGTGTGTAAGTGGATGTGTCTATGCCTGTCCAGCTAGCTACCATCAAAACAACCCCTCCCTATCTTTTCCCACAAGTACCTTGCTGTCCAGAACCCACGCCTTACTATCACAGGGGAATATTAAATTAAGATAAATAGAAGTTTTTCAAAGTGTCAGGCTGTATTAAGGATCCCCGGCCACATTTGGGAGGGGAAATATAAAGTTGGGGTGCTTACAAACAAGGCCATGTGGCCAAAGAAGAGCACTCAGCTTGACTTCTTCCAAATGTCCAGCAGCTCCTTCCCTTCCTGTGCCCCGATATCTCAGAGGGAAATGGTGATAACACTGAGCTGCAAGTGACTTCAGGGGCCATTTTTATCTGTCACTGCCAGACTCAGAGAGATTGTGCAGACTCCAATCTGGCAAAACTAATGCAAGACATTCCTCCAGTCAACACACTACCAAATACAGTTGTGTGGTGCTGAGAGTCACAGGCTGGCCAGCCAGAACGAGGCTTAAGAAGGAGGAGGGGTGGCTGAGGAAGAATGCCACAAACTCCATATTGAGAAGTCTTCCCAGAGCTGGAGGACTGGGCTTCAAGTGAGCCTTTAATAGTGACGCAAGTGCGTGTTTTTAAGTTGAAGCATGGTTTGGAAGAATTTATTATTATGATTGGAAAAGTAATGATAGAGAACAGTAAGTGAGATGGAGTCACCTTTGCTCTTTGAGAAATCAGAGCTTTTGTGCTACTTTCTGCCACACCCACTCCTCCTCTTTGGGCACTCAATGTTTATTTTTTCTCCCAGGAGTGAGTGAGGAGGGGGCACTAGTCAGATAATAGTCAGTCATCTTGTCATTGCTGCTGCTCCGGTATACTGAATTATGTAATAAGTATAGTAGTGTATGATTATTGGTGAAGACAGCATGTATTGTATTGTAAGTTTGTGAGAAGGGGAACAAATATCTCCAAATTATCTCCATTCAAGCAATTTACTTTTTTAACTTTTGATGCACTATTTGTGTTTTCAGCGCACTGAGAGCCAATACATTTATTTGTGTCCAGCGCCTAAAAGCACAACCAGGAGCATTTGAAGTGCAAGTGAAGTTAACAATAGCAGAAAATATTTATGGTTCATTTCTGGTAAAGCCTGTCTATCTGTGATGTGATCCCTACGTGATTTTACGCACCGTGCTTGGAGCGCTTCTTGGAGTGTTTGAGAAGAAAATCGAAAGCAGAGAAAAGTATGAATGTGTGCAGTCAAATAAGCAGTGGTTGACATTAAAAGCATCACCTCAAACTGATACGCCATTAAACAAAAATAACACATCTTGTTCATTTTTTGTCACGTTTCTGTTGAAATTACGATTCAAAAGCTGGTTTAGATGCTTCATTTGATCCTATGCGCAAAACGCGTATTTTCCATCATTGTTATGCACTTTACGAGCAGTTTTTATGCTTTTTCTGTATTTGCAACCACCACGGGTTAAGTTAACAAAAGCAAGGTTTTGCCTTTTGAAACAGAAACGGTGAGTTGAAGAATCAAAACACTTTCTAACACCACTATCATCACAAACTATCAAAAAGGTCATTTTCAGCAAGATTTTCCGAGAGGATAAAGTCACCACCAACTGACTAGAGTTCATATTCTAATAGAGTACAACAGTCTTCGGATATTATGGTTATGGGAATAAAAACCTATTGGGGGAGGGAAAAGTGCGCCTGCCACCACTTACCACCCTCCTCATGCGACGCTTGTTCTTCTTCCTCTTGCTGGGCATTTTGGAGTGTGTGCTGATGAAAACGAGACAGGCCGAAGAAATGAAACGAGCAGAGAGACACGGTGGACAATCTGAGTCTTTATAGAGCCCCCATCTTTCTGTTACCTTTGCACCGAACCTATGGGAGGACTGGGATGAAAGATGGGGGGCGTGGAGAGACGGAGCCAGAGACACACACACACACACCCCCACCCCAACCACCACAACCTAACACAGGCGCAGCAGCATGCGAGGCAGCTCAGTGAGATGATTGAAACGGGGTTGAGCTTTCTACTGGCTGAACGGTGGGTTGTGTTGTGTAACCACTCCATCAAGGAAAAGAGAGAGAGGGAAAGAGAGAGAGAGAGAGAGAGTGGCCAGGGGGCTTGCAGAGTGCCACACCCCCTTTTCTGGTTCAGTCAGAAATACTTTTTTGACTGAAGCACATGGCAACACCACAGCAATGCTCTAAAATAGTTTTTCTACCATTTTCTCTGTATTTTTTCCTTCACCAAATGTCTATCAGTCAGTTTTTGAAACATTTTTTGCAGAGCACAAAACAGTGAAAATCTTTTATTGGAGAGAGACAGGACACAAACACTCTTGCATACAATACAATGTGCGCCTCTGTCAACTTTTTGAATGTATTAAAATCATGAAAATGGAGAATAGTTTTCATTGTGCAGAGAAAGAAAGCTTGTACACGCATTGACGCCCACCGCCCCCCTGCGCTGCATCAGTTGTGAGCGCCCATTGTCTCCAAGTCCACTGGTACAGCCATGCATAATTACAGAAAAGAAGAAATATGCTGTATTGTGTCATTTGTTGACCTACATGTAAAGGGAACTAAGAACTTCCCTGAACGTTTTTCTGTACCTCACATAGATCTCGTGTTTTAGCAGAGACTGGATTGACAGGGTACAACGTGGCAGTCTCGCCTCAAGGCTTGCAGCTTGATTTATTCCTCAACAGTGTGAGCGCAGATGGATTACATGCAGACAGTGCTCCTACATGTCATCAGCATGTCGGTGTTGAACTGGTGGCCTTTCCATTATGGTCCCTGTATCTCAAGGAAACTTCAGCAGAACATATAGCAGCTGCATGAACTGAACTAATGCCTCTGTCACTATGACCTTTCGGCTAGTGTCTTCAGTTTAATCACTATGTTACCAGGCAGCAAATCCTGAAGTAATGTCAGATTATTAAGTGTAACTCTGTGGGCATTGCAGTCAGCTGCATAAAAAAAAAGAGTACACAGGAATTTAGAGACTTTTAATGGCTTTTTGGTGTCATCTTATTTCCATGATTGTTGATAACAAGATAAAAAGTCTATTAGCCACTTTGGCAGACCTGTGAAGAAATAACAACACTGCTTAGCTTTGGCCTCAGTGACTTTCTTATACCATGAATGCTGCAAAACATTTGGCTCAATGATCTTGGGTCATATGGGTTTAATGGCTGATATTAAGCTCTATTTTCTTTGGCCTTAGTTTATCTTAGCTATATTCACATGTTTACAGTTGTCATTAGGCATGTAAGCAGGCTATAGCATACTGGATGTCATCAGTCGGTGTGTTAAATGTTGGACAAGCGGAAAAACTTTTCACATTTTTGACTGGACCACTTGGCAATACAGTTACCAGTTTTTACAGTTTTATATATATATATATATATATATATATATATATATATATATATATATATATATATATATATATATATATATATATACATATATATATATATACATAAATAGAATATTTAAAGCTAAAGCTACCATTCAATATCTTATTCCTGAGGGTAAAAAATCAAAATGAAAAAATAAACTGAAATTAGAAATATTGCTCTTTTGAGCCTCGCTTCCAGTAAACACTTAAGTATACCACCTTTGTTATACTGTATAGTGCCCTTGCCCAAAAGTACCAAAACCCTAAATGTGCTTCACATGTTTGTTGAATAATTCTTTAACATTGAATTCCTGACCTGTGTGACAATGAATGGACCTGTACAGTATATAGTATTTGTGATGCAGTTAAACTCACTCTGCTGTACATAAAAAACTTGAAAGAGACATTTAAGGTTTTAATACACCGTTGCCTGTAAAGTTGGAATACTTTTTTTTTACCTCTTCTCATGAAATGATTGTGACAACACTATTTATTCTTGATAGATAAAATGACATTGTGATATGTTTGGAAGAGATTGATCAATAAGGTTTTGAGAAGATATACACTTAATTTATCAAGTATAAATCACATTCTCAAAATCATTTCATGAGAGGAGGTTTCCATTGCAGATTGACAGTCAATGTCACATGTTCTTAATGCCTCTGTATGTTTGATGTGCAGTCTGAACATAGCAGTTATATGCAAATTCTGCACAACACGTGTTACCACATACTTGCCCAGAGGCTGCTGAGGTCTGATTCCATCCAGGAGCAATTCTCAAACCACTGTGAACAGGTGGTGTTTGTGATGGGAAGTACGAATAGCTTAAATTAGGCTGAGTGTAAGCTATTCACAGTGTGATGCTTTGACAAGTTTAACAAGTATTCATCTCATTATCTCTCTTTGGTATTTCTTGCTTCATACTCCTCTTCCTTCCGAACGTTGTTTGTTTAACGATCAATAATTAACCACACATTGTTATGGTGGGATGCATTTCACTGAATAGATCAGCTTTCAGCAGGAGAGTCAGAGAAATAGTGTCACATCTGTGCAGAAAATTAAGTGATCAGCCCATCTATTCTAACTTCCTGTTACATCATTGTACTGCTTTGTATGCAACTTCGAGCCTCCATCACCACACCCAACTATGGCTCACCAGTGTGGAATTTCTTGAATGGCTAATATTCTTCAGATTTAATTGACTGGATGGATGCAAAAGGGGTTTCTATTAATCATTTACTGAGAGTTAGGATCCTGTCTTGGCTGGTTGAACACTCTCAAGAAATTCCCAACACATTATCATGTAGAAAAACTATCTTGTTTTTAGTTCAACCACTGTGTATTTAAGAATTTGTACACATTGTGCCTTCGAAATGTTTCATCAAGCTAAAGCTTAAAGAATTTGCAGAGAATATTTTAAGAGTTAAATATGGATAAAACATGGCATGGTGTTTTCAGTGCTACGTTCAGGTCATTCAAGACATAGCTCAGGTACTCATCAGCCTTTATGTACCTTGAACAAGCGTGTACTCGTGTGTGACCAGAGTGAGTTAAGGAGGTTTGAGGTGGGGCTGATTCCAACAGTGATTCTAAAAACTGCCACGAGTGATCGAGACATGACAATGGACAAATATTGCCTCTCTCTCTTAGCCTGCAGCTTGTTGTTTTGGTTGCAAAAGATAAGGCACAACCAGCTAGCATAGATTTGCATACATGTTGTTTAAAGTGACAGTATTCTGTCAATGTTTGATACATGTCTGACCCGATCTCCTGCAAATGTCAGTGTGGACAGTGCCCATGAGCTGAGTGCACGACAACTTAAGAAAACAGCAAAAAAAAGAAAACAAATGAAGAAAACATCTTTGCCAATTTTAACATTTCAAAACACTACCAAGACTACCTGTAAGTGGTGTTGAAAAATGCTAAAAAAAAAAACAATTTTAAATGTGAGGGCTTTTCTGGTGTGTCCAAGCACTTTCCAGGTGTACTGATCATTTGTGAGTTTGATGTTGCACTCAGACTTGAATTACTAAAACTACAAACTTGGTGGATGTGTTTCATAGACAGCAGGGAGTTTAAAAAAAGACAGGAGAAGAATACACACACAAGAGACCAACAGTCTAAAAAGTTTAACTAGAAAGATTAATAAACAGAAGTAATTACAGATGTATAAATCAAATATATTTTCAAAACTTTATTTCAAATGGCATGTAACTAAATCACGCATTGTGACAACACAACAATTGGAAAGGATATGGCACTCCACCAAAGAGACGAGGACTCTTCGCCTAAGCCTGGAAAAGAGAGTCTCAAAACATATAGGAAAGCCCTGTGTGCAATGCCAGAGCAGTATTCAGCATTAATAGAGGAAAATAAAGAACTGCCCTAGGATTTTCTTTTCAGCACTGTGTGTAGCCAGGCTGACGACACAGAGCCATAGCTCCATTGAACCCTGCGTATCCCCATAAGTTTAAGTAGTAATGATTTCATGAACTTCTTTAATAACAAGATTTTTAAAATTAGGGAAAAAATATGTCAGGATCTGCCCTCGTTAGACTCTGATCTATCTAACGTGCCTTCAGACTCAGGAGATTTGGGAGCAGATACATTAAAACTGACAATTGCTGACAATTGCTTAGACAGTTTTATTCCAATTGGCCTTCCCGAATTATCCTCGTTAGTTTCATCATCGAAAGCAACAACTTGTCTCCTAAGACCCCATCCCAACTACTACACTGCTTAAGGAAGTTTTCCCATTTATTGGCACATTGCTGCTCCATATTATTAATCTGTCTCTGGTGTCAGGCTTTGTACCCCAAGTGTTTTAAAGTAGCTGTAATTAAACCATTGATCAAAAAACCTACACTTGATGCAGATGTGTTAGCCAATTACAGACCAATATCCAACGTCCCCTTTTCAGTCAGGATTTAGAGCTCACCATAGCACCTTTCCATAGCACTTATGACCTGTTGACAGTATCAGATAAAAGGCTTCTATCTGTACTTGTCCTGTTAGACCTCAGTGCTGCCTTTGATACAGTTGACCATCACATTCTGTTGCTGAGAATGGAAAAATCTGCTTGGCATTAAAGGGTCTGCATTAAACTGGTTCAGATCATACTTATCAGATCGGTCTCAGTTTGTCCATATTAACAATGAATCCTCTGTGCATACTAAAAGTCTGTCATGGAGTTCCACAAGGTTCAGTGCTAGGTCCAATTCTATTTATTTTGTATATGCTGCCCCTTGGCAAGTATCATCAGGAGGCACTCCATAGATTTCCATTGTTGTGCTGATGACACCCAATTATATTATCAATGGAGCCAGACAAAACTGATCAGCTCCTGAAACTCCAGGCCTGCCTTAAAGATATAAAGCCAAGAAATTTCCTGCTGTTGAACTCAGATAAAACTGAAGTGATCCTATTAGGTCCGAAACACCTGAGGAACACGTTCTCTCCTAAGATAGCCTTCCCGGATGGCATTAACTTGTCCTCCAGCACCACTGTGTTTTATTTGATCAGGATATGTACTTCCTTGACGACACCATATCAAAGTAGCAGCATATTTCAAGGTCTGCCTTTTACCACCTGCGCAACATCGCAAAAATTAGGCACTTTTCTGCCCCAAAGCGATGCTGAAGAAAAATTAGTCCATGCATTTGTCTCTTCCAGGCTGGATTATTGTAATTCACTTTTATCAGGCTGCCCAAACAAGTCGTTAAAGACTCTACAGCTGGTCCAGAATGCCGCTGCTCGGGTGCTGACTAAAACCAGGAAAAGAGACCATATTACTCCAGTACTGGCTTCTCTGCATTGGCTCCCTGTAAAATTTAGAGTGGATTTTAAAATCCTACTCCTCACATATAAGGCTCTACATGGTCTGGCACCATCATATCTTAATGAATTGATAACTTCTTATCATCCGACTAGAGTGCTGTGCTCCCAAAACGCAGGCTTGCTTACTTGTAGTTCTCAGGGTTTCCAGAAGTAGTCTAGGGGGCAGAGCCTTCAGCTATCAGGCCCCTGTTCTCTGGAACCAGCTCCCAGTTTGGGTCCATACACAGTGTCAGTGTTTAAGAATAGACTTAAAACCTTCCTCTTTGATAAAGCTTAATAGTTAGGGGTGGGCACAGGCTCGCCCTTAGTTATGCTGCTATAGGCTTAGACTGCCGGGGGGCTCCCATGATGCACCAGGCACCTCTCCCTCTTCCTCTGTATCTGCTTCCTCTACTCTTATTATGGTAGTAGTGCAAACTGGAGTCAGCTTATAAACTGGTTAAAGTGTTAAAAGTGGTTGATGTGAAGTACTACTTATGTCCTGTAAAGTGTATGTTACTGCCGGAGCCCCTGGTCCTCCCTGTTCTTTCCAGTCTTGCAGGTTCCTCACTGATTCTGGTTGTGGTCCATCTGTCTGAGGTTCACTGGCCTGGTGGGGACATGATCTGTGTCTGTGTTGTGGAGAGAAGGTCGAGTGGCCCAGAGCTCCATATGAGGACTTCTAGAGATGCACCTGGACTCATTTCCATTACTTGTGATACCATTCACACATGGACTAAACCCATTAACTCAGTTTATCTACAATTTATTACGACCCATGTATAATTCCATATATGATTGATGATGATGTTCTCTGTACATGTGGCATCTATTGCACGTCTGTCTCTGTTCCCAGGGAGAGGGATCCCTCATCTGTGGCTCAGGCTTCTTTTTGCCATAAAGGGTTTTTTGAAGTTTTTCCTGACCCGGTTCGAGGGTCTAAGGACAGAAGGGTGTCACAACTGTACAGATTATAAAGCCCTCTGAGGCAAACGATGTTTGTGATTTTGGGCTTTAAATAAATAAAAATTTGCTTTGATTTTTTTTTCTTAGTCAGCAGTGATGCAGATGGTCTCTTTTAGTTGGTTTTATTGCTGATACTGTTTCTTTTCATGGTAAATAGTGATTTTTTTTATACCAGCCAGGACTATATTCTGTCTTAAAGCACCATTCTGTGGCTAAGTAAATATTACTAGCAATACAGTAAGAAACTTTTTATACTTTTTACACTTGCATAGAATTTTATTTTAAGTACTTTAAGAGGAAGATGAGACATTTACTGCAGAACTAAACATTGTTGTTGCATGGGGAATTTCAATATTCCAAAGAAATGTGGGCATATTGTAAGCTTTTCAAAGGAGCAGCCGAAAGAAATTAAAAAGACCTTGCAGATGTGTTTCATAGACAACAGGTAAATTTATTAAACTGCAGAAAAATGGAAGATAACTTTCATAACATACACACACACACATACAATGTGAAACACACAAAATTTGTTTGAGGGTTTCTGTGTAGTATCCAGGCAGAATAATCCTAAGGGCTCTCAGAGTTTCTCCTGAAGATTGCAGGCAAGTGGTGAGCAACACAACAGGGTCTTTAAATAGACACATGCTGTTTACCTGTGCTGAACTGGGTTATGACAAGCACACACATCACCACACATTGGAATGTTTTTCGTCAACAAACACCCCTCCCCAGATCAGCCCCTTAGTTACCATCTCTGTCCCAGCAACGCAAACACACAAAGACATACAAGACACTGCCTAAAAAAGTACTTTCAGGCTTTTCAGGCTTATTGTCCCTGGAGAAAAATTTTGGCCACAGCTGGACAGAGAATACATTAATACAGAAACGCTTACAGACATTAAAATCAAATAAGGGAGGGTGACATTTATTGGCTGAGGGCAAGGGCTGATTTCAGTGGATCATTCACACCTCTGAAAATTTTATATGCTGTAAATAATCTTTCTTGCCATCTCTCCGCGATCTGTATGTCTCCAGGACATACAGATCGCAGAGAGAGATGGCTGTAATCTATCAAGACCAAGACAACTACTACAACCAACAACTTTCCACTCTCTTTCCACACAATGGACACTACCTGTTATAATATGTCTC
This sequence comes from Scortum barcoo, assembly GCA_023238725.1. Taxonomy (NCBI): domain Eukaryota; kingdom Metazoa; phylum Chordata; class Actinopteri; order Centrarchiformes; family Terapontidae; genus Scortum; species Scortum barcoo. Next base: position 17,343,826 of record CM041535.1, read on the forward strand.
TAAATCAAACTAAATGCCTTACATTAACACACATTTTTACAAATACTGGGTTATTATCTTTGGGGTATATATAAATGTATATAATGTATTGATGATTCTTGACTTTTGCAGTACTTATTTCTTCTAACCTTTGCTGTTTTTATTCAAAGTACCAGGCCCATTCCTTGTGTGTAATGACCCACTTGGCAATAAACTGATTCCTGATTCTGTGAGACCACATTTAATTCGGTAAAGTTATCCAGCAAGTGTAATAATCGCACTTTGTGAAAAAGGGTCTTGTCTAACCCTGCTCCTCCTTCTCTAAGATGATATCCATTAACCTCCAACCCCTGACCCCAGTCCCAGTAGAGCCACCAACCCTCACCAGGTTCTTGTGACCCCTGACATCCCTGAACTCAACTCGTGGCAGCCCACCCAAATGCAGGGGACAGGCACATTGTACACACAAGATCCTATTCACGTACACAGTGTGCAATCTGAAAGGTGGTCTCTCTCTTTCTGTTTTTCACACAAGGGGATATACCACTTCAAACCATCATGATTGGTTAAGAAATATGGTCAGTATATAAATGTAAAGATTTGTATAAATTGTAAATTGTAAAATTAACTGAAAGCAGTTCCTTTTATAATCATCCTGGATTAAGTGTGCTAATAAGTGCAATTACTTTGAACAGCTATAGGAATCCCACAGTCAGAGCTTGACTTCATAAAGCTTGAGTTTGGATCTTCTTGGTGTTGCCAACTTGGTTGAGGTTGAGGTGTAGAGCCAGCTTTACCAGCTGTTCGCATAATGACCCAGCCAGAGTGAACTCCCCCTTAACCAGCGTGGTTCAGCTCATCACATGCTAAAACAAATCTGAACAGCTCCAACTAGTTTGCAACTGGCTTGGCCTGCTGATAAGTGTGAGTATCATACAATCTCAGAGGTAGTGGTTCAGTTTCTGTCCACCAAGATACAACTGACACTAATGTACCCCGTGGCACATTATTTCTGACAATGTACCAACCAGACTGGTTCACAGCTTCCCAGTAAGTGATGACAAATCATCATTCATTTACTCATTCATTTGCTTTCATTTGCTTGTGTGTGTGTGTGTGTGTTGTCATTTTTTATACTTAACCTGAGTTAACCTAGCAGATTTTTTTCTGTTTTCTGGGACCAGGTATTAAAAGACACCAAGATTAAGAAAACTGCATCCCCTGTATGATGCATCAATTCTTTTCCCCCAAAAGCCAGAAAGTGCCAATCAGCTACTGTCAGTCAACATACTGTATGTTAGTATGTGTAAAGGATTTTTACCGTAATACAGTCACGGTTTTGACAAAGCTGAGCATGTTAATGAAGAGTCACAGTTGTGATGAAGGCCAGACAAAGGTTGCAGTGTGAGGGAAAGACTCAGGCGCTGTAATGCCAGAGACTCTCCAGTGTGTATTCATATCACAGGGCAACAGGGAGGGGAGGGGGGATAAAGCGAGTGGGAAGGGAGGGATGGAGCTACATCATCCTGGTAATAAAAGCAACTGTGCTCAGCTATCATTCAACACAGAACAGACTTGCATACACAAACACAGGCCGACAAAAACCTTCTCTCGGCATACCTACATGCACAGACATAAAAACATCCCATCCATTCCGTTTTATATTATCTGTGCTCCTCTGTGTCTGTGCAGCCCCAAGGGGGTTTCCTCCTCTAAATCACTTCCAGGATCCCACATGTCTCTCCTAGACCAGCCGAATCCAACTCAAATTCAACAGAGGATTCAAACAATCTGCTCCCTTTTTTCAGTAAAGACATACACAAAACTAACCTTTAGTCCTACACTTAGGCTTAACTGGTCTCTCTCTGTTCCTCAGATTGTTTGTCTGTCTGCCAGCAGGATTTCTTAAACACTAATAAACAGATTTCTTTGTAGTTTAGTGGACAGACTGACCTCTTAAGCTGCCCACGTGTGGGTCATTAATACAAAGGCAAGTAGAGAGGCCTGCATTATTTAAACCCACAGTCCAGATCACAAAGATTCAGTATTGCTATGAGACCGCATCAGAGTTGAAAAAGAGTCCCTGGAACAAGCAGATACATAATAACATCTGAAGGGAGAATTTGAGGGTGAAGTTTTGGAATATCTGCAGTTTTAGGCATTCGGTTTGGAAGTACAGAAGTAATGAGCAGATAAACTTGGTTCCTCCAGTAAACCTTAGTGTTACAGCACATTTAAAAGATTTCTCTCCTTCACCCAGGCACACAATGCGTGAATGTACCAAACTCTGAACCCTGATATGACAAAACTGTGTCATCTGCATGTGAGTGTGTGTGTAAAGGGAAAAGTACTCCTATTTGGGCAGTGCTTAGATGTACAGTCTAGAAATGCAAGGGTTAAGGGAAGGGATTATGATAAATTCTACAATAAAAACTTTCCACAAAATGTACGGAAGACACGTGTAAATGTCTTAAAAGCAATTAATGCATACAGTCAGCCAATGAATTCCTTTCATTAGTCAGTTAATGAAATGTCAGGTAAGCTGGATGAAAACACTATCCAAGGGCAGAAACTCAACAGGTCAGAAGACCATTACAGACACTGCTTTGTGCTGCCTCAGTCTGCAGGGGGTTCTGAAAGGGGAATGTGGGGGAAGAAAGGCAAGAGAGGAGGGGTGCATGCGTGTCGTGAGCGAGGGGTGGTAAAGGGAGGGTAAAAAACAGTGATAAAAAGCTGTAAAGTCTGTAACATATGTGTTTGCAAAAGAGAGATGTAAAGAGAGAGGGAGGCAAGAGAAAGAGAGTAGAAAGGTGGAAATAAGTACAGTACAGACAGAGCCAGGCAGAGAAGGGGAACGAGAAGGAGAAACAAATGTGAGACAGAGCACTGTAACACGAGAGGAGGAGCGGGAGTTTCTGACTTCACTTTTAGTCAGGCCTGGTGTGAAAGGTGGCATGCCGAGGCCCCAAGATGTCCTCCTTCATGCATTTCTCCTACTCCTACTACTGCAATCACTGCTTCAAAGTGCCCACTGAAAACGAGCATTGATAATCTTTTCTTATTTAAAAAAGTGATTATCAGGGCTCCTTAATCATGTGAACCTTGAACCTCCTCCACTCAATTGAAGTTATATTACTTATTTGCGTCATCTACTTTCTGAATCACATTTTCCCACTGATAACCTCTGACACATTTTCCAAAGTCAGTGCTTCCGAGTCTTATTTCCCATACCAGGGCTGGTTAATCTGTGTACATGTGCCAAACTATTGAAATCACAAAGCTGTTAAATGAGTAATACTAGCAGTGAAATACTAAGTAGGGCAGGGTAAAACTATCCCTGTAATATAGATGTAAGCATAGAGGGAATATTTTTACTGTCAACACATATGACAGCATGTCCGTTTAGCTATTGATGGTTGTTGATCCTGGATTGGCTGGGAAGGAGCATTTTGGAGGCATTTTTCTGTAAATCTACTGTCAAGTTGCAGATGAGCAATACACATACCCACCATGTGCAGTGTGGTTGTGCTGAGGGTGAAAATGGCAAGAACTGCCTGAAATAGTATGAATAAAAATACACTACACTACTACATACTCTACATGCTTGCACTGCCCTCTAGTGTTCAGAGTGTCCAGAGGGAGCTGGAGAGGTAGAGAGGAAAAGTCACTGGAAAAAAAAAGACAGAGGACAGTGTGTACCTGCAAACCACAGCGAGAGTTTTCCATGAGTAACTGGTTTCTGCAGTGGAAGAATCTCACATTTTCTCCCCTGTACAGATATTTTGGTATTGTACTCTCAGTGACTTTCAGAAAACACTCCTCTAAATAACACAAGTTTTGGTGCTGTGGCCCATGGTGCTCTGTTCTCTCACAGTGTACTGCAGTGTCATGAACAGCTGTGGTCATAAAATTACACCCTGATTCTAAAATGTGTACAGGAGGAAAGATATTCTGGGATTTAAGCTAATTCACACATCCACATAGACACACACACTCTCTTCCCTGGGTATGTGATAGTATAGCACAGTGAAGGTATGTATAAGAGGAGAGGATTTTCCCTTATGGAGGCTGGCAGACGACACCATATCCAGTCGCCTTAATACAGAGAAAAACAACGTGTTGAAACCCTCTTGACATATATAGGGTTTCAGATCATGTGTGGATGCCTGGGACACATGTTTAGAACGTGTGGGTATATGTCAGCCTGTCCACACAGTGTCACTAGAGACATCCTACTATGTACTTTGGCTTTCGCCGAACCACTGTTGCACAATTTCCAGAATTAGATGATGATCAATTTTTAGCCAAAGCTCTTAAACTTAATGAGATTCAGATTTATTCCTAAAGGCCTAAGTTTGTGTTGGCAAGCAATAAAATGCCCCTCCCATTTCAGTGACATTTACAATGTCCTTGAATGCAACAGTAAGTAAGAAAGTTACTTTGTCCTTATATATCTCTGATTTATGACTCTCCGCCAACTAGTTAGAAGGCCTTCCTTGTCATTTTTAGTAGTTTAAAAAATGAGACTAGATGAGCTAGTCCAGGATGAATCCCAGTTTTCAACCAATGTCAGATGGCACCGGCTCCAGCCCAAAACTCCACAGTCCAATACACTTATGGATGGAACATAAAACCAAATAATAACCCATTTTCTGCAAATTCAACAAGGACCAAAAGCACATAATTCTCTATCCTATGAGTAAATCTTACACTGATGTGACTGTAATGCAGAACAACTGTGATCAGGAAGCCATAACTAGGAATATCTGACCTCCAAATACTGAACAAGGAAAATGGAAATCCAGTCAACTTGAAGTTCCCACTCAAACATTCAGTCTTAGCAAAACAGATAAACATGTATCCCACTCCTATTAAAACTCATTTCAAACTAAAACAATGTTTTGCTTATAAGGTTTTAATGAAGGATGTCATGCATAAATGTTAATATACAACAGAAAGTTTAGTTATGGTGCTGTATTTATAGTTTGTTTAAAAACATTATCATATGTACACATGATAATATAATCATTACGGACATCTTATATATACATAGAAATGTGGTATAAAATTGAATACATAAACATAAAGGTAGATTTATACATTAAGTCAATATTTCTCATTTCGACTTGTAGAACTTTGACTGATGTTTCAGGCATATCTTTGGAGTGACACAAATATCTTGTCGTTCAGTTCAGAGATCTAATAGTAGACCAGCTACTATATATATCATTATATATATCATATTCACTTTCTCCTAAGATTCAAACAATTCTTACATCTATTAATTTACATATTTCCTTTCCAGTATTGACATAATTCAACTAAATCTGATCAAAATCTAAGCTCATATAGTTTCAGGGCACATTGCTCAAAAATAGCTTTTCATCAGTACTTTATGCATTCAGGTCATTTGGGAAACCTGTAGTAAAATACTGCTTGTCTAGTGTCACCAAAAATAAAATATGGACAACAGAGAAAGAATAATAATAATAATAATAATAATATAATCCAATCTCAGGTCATGCCTCCTCACATGCAATAGACAACATTATCTTTCTAAAACTGCAGAAAGCATCCTCGAGTTTGATTACCTGAGAAGTTTTAGATGATCAAATATTCCTAAAAGTTGATTTGAAGAAATATTAACACATCATTCATACACTGAAAACAATTCCTACATGTAAAACACACATGCTTTTCAAACAACCTGTGTGTCTCCACTTTTGTCCCATGGCTGTTAGTCAGTTGCATTAAACACAATGTAAACTGCAAAACACTGAAAAATCTTGATGAAAAAAAGGGTAAAATTACAGTTGCAAAATTTAATTACAAAACTCTCGCAACAAGAAAAATAGTACTACTCCTGCAACTCATCCAAACACACACAAAGTGCTTCATAATTTTCATTAATACTAAGTGTTTTTTGAGGGGGGAGGATAACCTGCTGATGAGAAAACATGCAGACAAACAGGAACAAAAGCATAACCTCTTGTTGGAAATATAAACAGCAAGTGGGGAAATAATTTGCACAGAACCCATTTTAACTTTAACCTTGCAAGGGATAAAATTCAGTTTTGGTTTCTAAATGTTTAGTGGCTCTGAATGTAAGTCAGTGTTATTACCACAATAAAAAAAACAATAAAAAGAATCTTTTAAACATTAAAGAACTCCAGTGTCAGAATCCATGAGCCTGTCTGTAACCTCAACACAGGTTGAGTGGTTGTTACTTTGTGGTTGAACCACATCTGTGATGGGATACACAGGAACATGATATTCTGTGTACGCAGGGGGAAGATCATCAGGCTTAAATCCCAGCTGAAATAAACACAAAAAGAAAGAAACACAAATTTAACATTCAAATACTAGGAAATACTGAGGTAGATTGTGTGGTTAGGAAATGGTGATGGCAAAATCAAAACAGGACACTATCTGATGCATCTTTGTGTGCTAGTAAGAGTTTCAGTTTTTATCTGTCACTAAGGGGTTCGGCTCCAGAATCACCTCATTATAGGAAGGTGGCGGCCCACAGTAGACAGTAGAGGTGCTGTATTGAGGTGGTGTTTGGGGGTCCAGGCTGTGTCGAGAGACCCTGAATGGGTCATCGTTGTCCTGTTGTGACCTGTTTCTAGGGAAGGGGATGAAGTATATCGAAGGAGGGCGCCCGTCCTGCTCACTGCGTCTCCACGCCTCCATTTCTATCTGCTCCTCTCTTAAGCGACTGCACGCCCTGCAGAAGGTCGTGCAGAACATGATAGAGAGACCGAAGCCCAGGATGCCCAGGAAGATCCTTGATGAGGTGCAAGACAGGTGAAGAAGGAGAGAGTGTGGGAAATTATTTGAGTAAAGCCAGCGTCAACAAGAAGAAGCTGCTGAATTGATTACCAAAGAAACTTATAGATGAAAAGAAATATGTCTTACTCTAGAATGGGAATTTCAAATGACATCCTTAAAGTTGTATGGATGAACTCTTGATAGACCGAAATGGAGGTGGAGTCAGAAAAACCTGAAAGGAAAATGGGCGAAACATTGCATGTTGATTTTGCAATGAATCAGTTGCATCCTTTATTTATCTTTAAAAAAACAAACAAAAAAACAACAACAACAACAAAAAACACACTTATAACACTCTCTATACGTGCTTATCTTCATAAATATAATGTGGACCTTAAAGGCCCACACTGATGCCCTCGTACCCCCTACAAAATCCTGTTTTAGAGGGCATCAGTGTGGGCCTTTAAGGTCCACATTTCCACATTTTCTTTTATCTTTCTGGATCAACTGGAAAATATACTCTGAACTTAAGACCCATGAATGTTTTGTCCAAGATAGCCTGAGGAATACTTTATTGCCCTTCTTTACTTAGAAGTGGAGATATGGTGCACTGAAGCGCATGTCTCACAAGGAAAACTGTTTAGGTAACCTGACATGGTTTACAATCATCCAGTCTATCCTCATTGGTTAGTGTTATTGCACAAAGATCTGATGATTGAATTTGTTCCATAATGCTGGGAAGGTGATCAAAAGGAGTAGGAGGAAGTCAGAGGCATCACTACCGAGGCCTGACAGCAAAAAAATGTGATATCTATAAAATTTACTGTACTGCTTTCATTTGTGAATTTTACAAATAAACTGCGTCCCCGACCTCTTGAGCTATGGAGGCCATTATAAACAAAAAAATGCATTGTTTCAAAGCTCAAATATTGGCTGTTATTGGTTTTCACAGGACAGCAGCAAAGGTATACTGATCGTGTTGGAAATCAGTGGCATACAGTCCCCTCATTCTGTTCAATGCTATTATAGATTATAACACATTGAATAACACCCATGGACGACGAGTAAATCACCACTAATGTCATTCATAGCAGCTTGAGATTAACAGCCCAAAAAGATCATAGCCATAGTTCTTATGTGGCCCCTCATAAGTCAAGCACCCAGACTAAATTCAAGTGGATTTGCTTCATTTGCCTAGCACTAACCTACAATGCAACCAAGTCACTTAACAGGTTGTAACTTCTGCTACACTGTGGCTTCCTGTCCTGTGATCACAGCATTTTGATTGAAATGATAATAATCATAATAATAATATTTTCTAACATCAGCTATACAAAGACAGAGACAAACTGTGTGGAAATTTGTTAAACATTCACCTTTCAGAGCTCAACAAAATCAAGACCGCAAAGTGATGTTGAGTCCAAGCTTACAGGGAAACAAAAGCTATACATATCACAAGGTGGTCTAAAGTTGTATATGCTGAATAGATTATTAAACTAAAGCAAGCAAACAGAGGACCACAAAAATCACATGAGAGGTCAAAATTCACAACAGGTGATCAGTGAGCACATTGGAACAGGGTCCATGTCTGTAAATACTGCCTAAACAAACAAACTATGTTTCACTTGAGAAGCTTCATAATGAGTTTTTGAGAGGTTTTCAGCAACTGAACTTTAATAAACAGGAAACAGAGGACAAATGTCAGGCTCTTACCACCAGTCCAGAGACGGCTCAGGTGTCCTCAGGTGTACAGCTGGGAGGGAAAACTGCCCGGTCTGGAGCAGAGTGCAGTTTCTATTGTGGGTGTGCTGACGAGGGCGAGGTGTGCATGTGTATACAAGCGTGGAAGGAGTGCAAAATCCAGCATGTACATCAGCCCCTGAAACACCAGAAATGGAGGTTTTCTTTGCTATATCTTTGTTCATATATCCACATTGTGTTTTCCCTCATACGCAAGTTATATATATATTAACTTGTTCTCACACATACGAATGTATGCATGTGTTTTATCAGTTGGACAATGTCTTTTATTAGTTTGTGCTAAAGGTCTGTCAGAAGAATTTATGGCAGCATTAGAAGATTTAAAGTAACAGCTACCTTCCTCCACAAGGCCTCGGCTTTCAAGAGATCAAGATATGTAGGGAGGACAAGGAAGACTACAAGCCTGTTTCCCAGGTCAAGAGAACCCTCATTTTGAGGTTCCTCAGTGTTTACATCATACAGCATAGAGCAAATAGTGGTGCTCCAGGGTAACAGGTGAAGATAGAGTTCTTGTTATCAGACAGCTGTAAAAGCACTTTGTCCTTTCTCCTAAAACCCTGAGGAGGAAGTAGGCAACTTAACACACCTTATCAAGCTTAAAACATGAATTCATGGAATTTTCTCTGACTAAATTTAAGTGCTTTTTTCTTTCATCTAATGTGCTGTGTTATGGATCAGGCCAAATGGTGCCAAGATCAGGTTTAACACTCCAACTACCAGAATTTTATAACTACTAGAATTACCATAGCTGTCATTTTGACCATTCATACATTATTTTGCATATAATTTCAATAATCTATATAAAATGTAAGAATAAATTATATTTAATGTTATGATAGGTAATAATAAACATAAACAACAACAACAATCAACAACATAAACAATTAACAGATGGAATGACAGCAGATGCAGAATTGGAAGGTGTCCAGTCGGCTTCTTTTACAAGGGGGAGATTATCTCTGAATCGCTGTCAGGGCCAGTATCAGCCAGTGTCTACTCTACTACTCTACTCTTCATTGTCTTCAAATCAACTAGAAAAAAAAAAATTGCTAGGCAACAGTGAAAGAGAGGGGAAAGTATCAAACGCTGAAATTCTACACTGTCTATAATGTCATATAAGGTCATAATATGAGGTATGGGCCAATATGACTGTTATGGGATTTCTAGGTAGAAATACTCAGAACTCTTTTTTTGTGTTTTGTAATTTTAAGAAAATAACAATGTTAGAATAAAATATACACACATTTAGGAAAAGTCAGGGTCCTATAGTTACATGGGTTTCATTTCAACTTTTTTTCCAAGTTCAATTTCAAGTTATTACAATGCAAAATTTCAAAACAGTCAAAATGACCGCCTTCGTAGTTCGAGTGTTAAAGATTGCTCTTCCATTAATCTGGGATACTTGCAAAACATTGAGACAAGAAAGAATTGAGATATCCTCAGTTATAGTCCTCAGTGTGGGTCAACACCCCACTACCCTACATTTACAACCACACAGCCCTATTTCTCAAGGACGTCCTAAGTTAAAGATTTGTATTCTTCAAACTCAAGCCGAGATAACCCCTAATGACATCACTATGTCATCACACTTCATTTTATGCAGCTGCACAAATACTCCTCAAGTTGTTCAGCCACCTTCTCAAGTTTAGTTTTATTCTGTGCAAGTGTGCATGCGTGTGTGAAACAGGTGAATCAAACGATTGTAACATTACCCCACAAACCAGGAAATGTAATCTTTACTGCCGGGAAAGTGTATGACCTGCTGATTAGCGGTGTACAAGTACAAAGGTTACATCCATATAACTCCAGAGGGCTTAAAATGCAATGATTACCAATATCACTACATAACAAATAACAGGATACACAAAATAACAGAAATACAAATGGAAATTAAGTCCAATAAATTTTATTGGTCAAATATTTAATTTAACCAACACATACTCTCCTTTCAAGAATTGTTATCACATCCACCTCTGCTTTGAATAAAAAATAAAGACGTTTTTGTAACAACACATTCCATATAGTGCATTTTATTTTTTCGAATATTTTCAGAATTCAAAAATACTACCAAGATAGACCAATGGTGTCATAACTTATATTCATGTTCCCAATACGGGAAACTTGAGCAAGCAATTTCAGATCTTACAGCAGTATGTTATTAAGCATATTTAAGTAAATTGTGATTCAACAACAGTTACACTGTGCAAAAAATTTAACAAGAGCATTACGGTAACCTTTGTTACAATCAATTATTTCAGCACTTCTACAGAAGTCAGGAGGTCTGGTACCTACATAATTGAGAGGAAATATTGTTTACTATTTGTACAGCACTGTACAATATGTATGCTGTTGCTCACTGCAGCACGGGTGAAATGTGACTTCATAAAAAACTTCACAGGAATGTCACATAAAAAATGCTGCACTCATCTTTGAATATCTTGAAAATCCAGATTAAAATTCCACTCAGCACCACTTCACCCAAAACAAACAAACACCCTAACACGCACAGACGGCTCGATCATGTTCAGGTGAGAAAGAACCCTTTTTTCAACGTCTTGTTATCTCCTCCAACCTACACAAACATATACACACACATTATGGGGGTTATTTAAGGAAATCTGCAATTACTTTGTTAGATCTCTTTGAACCTGAGAAACTCCCCCACTGAAAAGGCTGTAGTTTACAGAGGTGGCAAAAAGTCATTGTTTTGCAAGTCACAAGTGTTGACACATACAGTATGTCCCATGTCAAGTCAGTTGGGTTTGGGGCAATTAAAAATGAATTTAAAAATATGTAGATGAAACAGAATGCAAAGGTTTTTCTTTGTTTGTTTTTAAAATCTTTACATTAAGTCAGGAGTTGCTGGTGTTACAACCAAAGCTGAACTGCAAGGCTGTTTGAATTTAGACATCAAGTATAAAGTCATCCAATTTGTGATTCAAGTCTGACTTCAAGAGGTCCTTCAAGTCTTGTGACTAGCATCCACAACTCTTTTAGTTTACACCTTTAGCGACATAATGTCCAATTATAGACCTTTTTGTGTCCCTTTGGAGTTACAGATCTTCATGCACGTTTCTGCGGCTCTGTTTATCCAGCCAAGCCTGCAGCAGAGGCAGGTTGGTGTTCCATCCAGCGGATGTTGTCCTCGATGCTCTCGTAGGTCTGCCGGATACACCTCATCTCTGAACCCGTCTCCTCTGTGAGGGAGCCAAAGAAGCTTCGTACCTGAAGCACAAAGTGGGGGTTAGACTTATTTTGAAACCACTGCTTAAAAGATACAAAATGTTTACAAAATGTTGTGCATGGCCTGCCACTCATTTTTCTCATTTGAATCAGTATTTCAGCAGAGTTTGTTTTTGAGAATTTCTTTTAAATTAGGAACAAAACACAAAACACAACAAAGGGAAGAAACCAAGCAAAAATGCAGGACATAGGCCCAGGAGTGGATTCACCCTTATTTACGTAGATAAACAGTGAGATAAATCAGAAATTAAAATAATAATGAATTAATTTAGAATATACTTTTTATAGACAGAAATAAGTGATGGAAGCCTAAATAGTGTGGTCCATACTGAACACATAGCCTTCTTACCTCATCTAACATCTCCCTGGTTAGAATACTGGTTGGTCACCCCAGTCACCATGTATGATACGAGTGTTTGAAGCCTAAGTCAAATCTGTGACATTGAGGCAAACAAAGACACAATTCCAAAGTTCATAATATACAACTCTGCCTACAAAAACAGGTATTCTAAAGGCTCTGCAGGTCCTAGCTACTAACAAAAGCCAACATATATGGGATTTTTCAAAACATCCATGATACTGATTATCTTTTAATTGAAAACTAATCTCATTTAAGTCTTTCTTGTGACAGACTAGCAAAGCACAACACAAGAATTTAGACCAGAATCAAAACCAGAAAACAGATGCCTGTCATTCAAATATCCACAGGATGTATCTGAAACTAAGGTATTTTAAACCACAGTAAAACTTGATTTAAGATTTTAAGTTTGTGTTACAAACATGAATCAAATCATGAATTCTTGGCTTACACACAGTTGTAATCCCTATGTAAAAACTGAAGAGGAATGTAAAGTATATGCATGATGGGAATGACTGACTTTTTGATCAGGGCGTGCCAGTTGGCTCGGAGGAAGTCCCAGGCCAGTTTGTAGCCGTGGGGATTCTTGCTGATAGAGACGACCACATCCGGGAGGTCCTGGGTCTTCATCACCTCACCGTGGCAGGCTCTGCTCCATCATCCTGCAGAGAAAAACAAGGGTAAAAAAATAGAGGGGAAGGATGATGAAAGGGAAGGAAAATGGAAATTGAGATATCAGGGTGAGATGGCAGAGAGCAGGAAATTTATAGACTATAAAAAAACAGCAACAAAATTGTCGCAGGAAAGTGTGATATAATACACCCACCACTTGAGCTTGTCCTGCAGTGGGCTGACAGCCATTGCAGTTTTCATGCGGCTCTTTACAGACATTTGCAGTGAATGGCGGTACTTCTCAAACAGGAAGTCCCAACCCTCTGGTGTTCGAGCTCCAATCACAAACACAGCCATGGTGACATCAACGGGCAGGCTGAAAAACAGAGAAGGCATTTAGTTCAGTAGCAACTATCTGAAAACTTTGAATCTCTTTAGTCTTATTGAAAGTGCAGATCTGACTACAGGCAACAGCTGGGACAACTTATTGTATCTAAAGGAGACTATTGGTGTGCTACTTTAGGACTCTGACTCCCTGACCTCATCTTTCCATCAGAGTCTTTCCACTTGTTAAAGAGCTGGGTGGCTTTGGTGACACATTGAGCATAGTTCCTGACACAACTGAACAGCAGCAGGATAGCTCCTCAGCACTCGCTCAGACACTGATCCAGAGTCAGTCCACTCCTGCCGATCAATCAGCCCCCGGAACAGATCCACAATGTAGCCCTGAGACACACATCCAGTCAGTGTTCAAAGCAGTGCTGAAAAGTCGATTAGACATACTGCACATGCATCGGTTACAATTTTGACAATGAACTGTACATACAGACGTACAGATAACTATCAAATGACATCAGCTTTTAGCTTGCTGCTTTTATCAGTTTTATATCATTGTAAAACTAAAAACATTTGTGCTTTCTGACTGAGTTCAAACAAAAAAGCAATACGGAAACGTGACTTTGTGATTTGTTACGTTGTGATGGGGATTTGTCATCATTTTGGAAAGTTCTACAGACAAAATCATCAATTAATCATCAATTAATTTTCTAAACTATAATCATTTACAAAATAAAAAATCAGTTAATTAAATTAGTGATAAACTTAGTTAAACTTAGTGATAGACTTTGATGATCAAAAACCTTTTAAGGGGTCGACATGAACCTCAATTGAGAGTTCCAGCCTTTTCATACATTTTATGGACACGCATGTTACATACTGTTTTGTGACGTGCCATGAACGCTGCCTTCACTAACCTTCATCTGGTTCTCCAGAGCGGCCATGTCTCTCTTCTCCATCAGTTTGTAAAGAGGTACGAGCTCTCCGAAGCCCTGAGTCACAGCCATGATCTCAGTCTCTTTGGACAGGTACAGAGACAGCTCCAGAGCCGTGTCCAGCCTCACCTTACCAACACTGCAGAACACAAGACAGACTTCAAATCAACACCAAAATTGACACGTCATTATCAGCAACTCCCTGTTTTCACCACAAAGTTGGAATTTGGCTAAATGTTCTTTGTGGGGATTGTAAGCATGATTAAAATAAAAAACAGTCATCAGATTCCCTCACTTAAGATAGCTACTGTGTGAAGCAGGACAAACAGCAGGTTCAACTGTTATCGTCCAATCTTGAAACAGACCTGACCAGCTGGAAGACGTTGTGGATGAGACTGGCGCGGTCGTTGCTGCTTAGGGCTGTGTGGTTGTGTTGCAGCAGTTTGATTATTGAGTTCCACCCATCGCCTGCGTAGTGGACCATGTAGTAGCCGCTCATGTCCACGTTGAACTTCACCCAAGTCCACCTCTTCTGGCAAGTACAGGACATCTGCATGCAGGAGGAATAAAGACAAGCTTTGAAGTGAAGAGAACTCGCAGAATTAAAATTTTATGTTCAGTATGTGAATAAAACCTCAGCCTGACCGGTCTTTGTCTTAAGCAGGAAGCGGTGGATGGTGTTGGAGGCACTGGTCATGTAGGTCAGGGGGATCTGCCACAGGAATCTATCAACACACAATTATAGTTAAAAGGATAAAAATGTAAAAATGAAACAGTGAATTATGAAACTATTTAAGATGATAAACCAATAAAACTTAGAGTTATTAATGACTGTGGAGATAAAATGAAACAATTACTGAAACTATATACCGAACTATATATTTAGCAAGTGAAGATGACACACAGTTCAATGCATGCTTCAAATAATGCTATGTTATTTAATTATTATTCCCAAAGGAACTGTTTAGAAAATTGCAGTTTAGCTCTTTCACGAGTCAGAAGTTGCTTCAAATTCTGCAGAAATTTAACTAAATTGATGGATTTTTATTTCATTTAAACTATAACAGTGTGTGTAGTAATTGAAAGTTACTACTTGCTACTAAAGTAAAGAATGCCACTGTGGCTTTAAAATGCACCCAGGAGGAGGGACTTCTGCAATAACTGACACTGTACACTCATGTTCATGTGATATTTTACCCTTCAGTGAGGGAGGGTTCGTCTGTCTTCAGATAACGCTCCTGACTGAGCCTGACTTCACGACCTCTGACCTCCACAGTGACTAGCGGGAAGCCCTCCTGCAGCGTCCACGTGTCCATGATGACCCTGACATCCAGCTCATCACCAGAGTACCATTTCTGCACAGGCACACACACATCACACAGATCACAGTTGGTCATGTAACATTGTGAACAGTTACAGACTGGTGACATTCTGCTAAAGATAACAGAGTTATATAGAAACAAAATACAGAAATACAGAATTTGTGTAAATTTGTGTAAATAAAAAATTACACTTTGATTAATCATGTTTGCTGAGCTCAGTGTAATTACAACTACTGGAGTCTGCTTGCTCAGCCAAAGTGCTTTGTTGAAGCGGGTTGCTACAAAGCAAACTTACAGAGGCTCCAGACTGGAGGTCGCGCTTGGAGCAGAATTCCTTGTGTTTCATTCGGCCTTCATCCAGATCATCTGAGTTGCAGATCTGGTTGGGAGGCACATAAAACTTTAATAGCAGAGAACAATAACAATGCCAACACTGGCAGACACATGCAGCACACAATTTAAAACACACCAGGTTTTACATTATGTAGTTATTAACTATGACCTATGATCCAACTTGTGCCTTTAAGTGAAATGTAAGACCTATAACCATCATGTAGAGAGCATCTAAACGCATCATGACTTCTTATTCATTAAAGGTGGCTAATTTTGGTTTTCTAACCTCACATTTTCAGTAACCCCTGAGTGACCATCTCACTAAAATGTATTGGTACTCAAATTTAAGCAGCGTTAACAGTCAACAAGACAAGCACTGTGTAGAATCTCAACAAGACTTTAGCACTGTGAATGACTTATTTTAAGGTCTAATTTAAAAGTGACACCAAACACTGTAGTATATCCCTCAAACACCCATTCTCTCTTACACATATCACACACCACATCACTCACATCAGTAAGGCTCTCCCACAGGTGGCTGTTGACAGTATTTTGGTAGCTGTAGCGCTTGAGGTATCGGATGATGCCAATCTCAAAGGCTTCAGGAGTCAGGAAGTCCCGCAGCATATTCAGAATACATGCTCCCTAATAAATAAATAAATAAATAAGCCAAACAATTCAATAATTCAAATACTTTCTGTAGTGTGATTAAGTGTTTTTACATGCATTTTAATGTTTTGTTTCAGCTGCACATTCAGCTTTAGAAATAACAAATTCATCGAAATTTTGATTTAAGATTTAGACTGATAGAGTCTGACCTTGTCATATGACACATCATCGAACATCTCCTGGATCTGTGTCGGGTTTTCCACGTCTGTGGAGACTGGGTGGGAAGAGCTGAGGGAGTCAACCTCCATGGCCTCAAAACATTTCCCCAAGAAAGAAGTCATCCTGGCAGAAAGTAAATGCGCTTACAGTAACAGACAGTATGAGGTAAGAATGTTAAGACTGAAGTAAGACATACAGTAAGAGAAGGATACACTGTAATATATCCAGGAAAATGAGAGGATAAGGCTAATTTGAAAACTCATGCCGCTCATTCACATGTCACAAGTAAGATACAAGTCAGTTCTCAGTGTTCAGCTCTCACCACGTGCAGCTCTGGGTAAGTGATGTCGAGAGAAACATACTCCATGAACTTGGCAAATCCCTCATTGAGCCAAAGGTCATTCCACCACTCCATCGTCACCAGGTTCCCAAACCACTGGACAGGCAGGGGAACATGTCAGAAAAGCTTCATGTGCGAGAGCAGTATGTAACATGCAAATGACTCTTTAAGTTTGGTCTTGTTTGATTGCACAAAAGACTCCTAGATGTGACTGCTCTGTAACTACTGTAAAACTTCAGCTTATATCATGTGACAGCAGATTCCAACTTCCGTCTTCAACCCTTAAAAGTGAGGCTTTTTTGCTTATACAGAATGATGAACTGTGACAGTGACTGTGAGTTATTTTTCTAAACAGAAGCAGGTCACCCACCTGGTGTGCAAGCTCATGGGCAATGACCTTGGTGAGACCCAGTTTGTCTGAAGCTGAGGACTTTTCAGGGTCGTAGAGGAGGGCCGTCTCTCTGTAGGTGGTCAATCCCCAGTTCTCCATCGCACCTGACTGGAAGTCAGGGATAGCGGCCAGATCTGACAACAACAGCAAGCATATAAATACATCTAAATATGGTACATTTACATCACCTGCTGGTCAAACTAGTCGTCTCCTCGTTTGTCCTCTGAAACATGTACTAACACGCTCATTTTTAATATATGAATTATTTCCATACATACAGTTTTCATAATATCTTTAAGAAACATAGCAGGTTCACTCTGAACTGAACCACCCTCTTCTTCTAAGTTCCTCTTTAAAATATGTGTACTTTCCTACATCTACATCTACATACTTCTCTGTTCATTCAAGGTGGGCAAACGTTTGATTAAGTCAGGGCACAGAGCACTTGCACTATTAAATGCCTGCATTTCACAATTTCCACATACGAGTGACAGACAGTGTTTTCAGTGGTTAATAGAGGTAGGTTAATACTGCAGCTACTGTGCCTCAGGGAGCGTAATAACATGGTAATAACAATGTATTTCCACAGACCCTGTTTGGGAAGCGGGTAAGGAATATCAAAATAGTCATCATAGAAGTCCAGCAGCTTGATAGCAGCATCCAGCGCAAAGGCGGTCTGGTCTATCTTTTCAGGTACAGCATAGACTGAAATCTGATAGAAAGAACAAGTGAAGAACAAACTCCCCAGTATTAATGTTACAGGAACTGGATGTGCCATTTTGTCAATGGGTGCATTGTCACAACATGACCATTACGGGTGTATACTGTACATACTATAAAAAGTGTCTGTACAAAATACTGAAAGACTACTGAAAAATACTAAAAACAAACTGAATCTGAATGAAAAACTAAACGATGCCAAGGCCAACGTCTGGGGCCTTCCTCACCTTGACACCATGCTGGGTGGTCTTGCTCACAGACAGGAAGTCAGACACAATGTATGCCACCAGGTAAGTGCTCATCTTTACAGTGGTGTCGAAGTGATCCTCAAGCAAACCGCCTGGCAAATCCACTGTTTTTACCTAAGAAACACAAGTGTGTAGTGATAGAAGAGAGATCAACATGTCAATCACACATAGAATATGAAGAAGAAGTAGTCTTTTAAAAACCATAATGCTTCTTTACTGTTTAGTGCATTTCATTATTAAAGTTTGACAGCAAAGATGACAGCAGAACTCAATTATGTCAACCAGTTCTTATATGTAATAATTTTGCACATGCTTAAAACAAAGTAAACTGAAATTGCTGTATTCATGTGCACCTTAGGCATGTTGGATATGGAAATGTGGCGTGGCTCTCGAATAATCCGTATGGTGAAGTTGGCTTTGAAGGCGGGCTCATCAAAACAAGGGAAGGCTGCACGAGCAAAGGTGGCCTCAAACTGCGTGGATGCAAGAACCCTAAAAATATAAACACAGTGAAATAAAATTTATATTATGTTTAACACAACATGCTGTAAGAGGTCTAAAGGGTAAATTATAGCTTCTATATATAGCATTTTCAAAAAACAATTTATCGTTGCCAAATTTGTTGCTCTATGACACCTTCATCAATACCACTGATGGCCTGTGTATCGTACTTATGGTGCTGTTGGTAGTGCTGTTAAATTAAGACTACATTTCCCATCAACCCTGGTGGTTCCAGCTGCAAATTTGTCTGGACAAACAGCATTATCACATCAGCAGTATACCACAGTATCTAACTAAAAGCAGTTTGAAAAGGCTACTGATAATTTTGTTTTTTCTGCATTTACATATATATCTCAGATGAATGTGGAGCTGATTCAATGATGTTAAATGCTACATACAGCTCCTTAAAAACAAAGATAGAGGAACAAGTCTCATACTCTTACCGGACCTCCCCGCTGCTGGTGCGGTAGCTGCTCTTGTAGAAACCATGGTAGCTGTCAGACAAGTTGGCAGCAAAGCCCAGCTGAACTTCATACTTCCTGCCTTTGGTCAGCACCGAGTCTGACAGCAGGGCGAGCTGGTGGAAAGAAGGATACTCCAACACCCAGAGAGGCCTCACACCTTCGGGTGCAAGGAGCAGCGCGTTGGATATCTGCATCTGCTTGGCATGGAGAACGACAACGCTGGTGTCTTCCTGCACGTCCAACTGGATCCGAGCGACGCCGGTGAAGTCAAGGGTGGTCAGGTTGGGGTGGATGGTCAGGTCATAGTGGAGGGGGAAGACGGTTTTGGGAAGTCTCATGCGGTCCCAGGGGAATGGCTGGCCGTTGGTGGCTATGGGGACATCCTTGGCTCGGCCTTGATTTGGCAGCTGCGCTCCAAACGAGGGAGGAAATGGAAATAACAGCAGCAACAGGAAAGGAGCTGCCAACATGGTGACAACGAAAGCAGGAAATCCTCTCACCTGTAATACATATATCACACAAATACACAACTATATTCAGAAATACTATAGCTTAACTATATGTTTTCTGCATTTTAAATAATAAATCTTATATTCTAAAAAGCTGGGGAGACATATTTCTTAGAGAAACACCAGGATTCATTTGTAGAGCATTTAACATCACATTTCTCAGGTGTGTATGTGTGTGTGTGTGTGTCACAATCTTAAAATTAATCTATTTTTTCTTAAGCTCAGTGGTACCTGCATATTTAGACAAACTATTTCCACGCAAACATACAATATATAAGACAATACCAGCGCAGAAAGACACGGCAGGTGAGCTGGAAGTGCAACTCTTTCGATTTCACACACATTTCTTTCCATTCATTTACGGTCACGAATCCCGATGAACAATAACTCCTATTTCACCACAGCTGAGGCTGCTAGATGGTTTATAATCCTACACTCTTAACATCAGTCAATTGTGTCCTGCGTGTCAAAAAAATAATCCACTTACCTTGTCGTCCTCTGCGCGCAGTTTCAAACAAGCAAACAAGAGTGAAAGTGAAACAGATGAAGGGGGAGTTGCATGCTGGGAGAAACCACAGGAGACGTCCACTGCTTGAGATATCAGTTCAGGTCATTTATTGTAGCAGTAATACCTTCAGATGTGGATTGTAAAAAAAAAAAAAAAATGCTGCTGCTCCTGCTTTTTTTAAAGAAAAATTATTTCACGTCTGCAGCGTGTATAGACAGTCCCGGAAATGTAAAGACCCCCCCACCACCACCACCAAAATAAGAGTTCACGACCATCATATTTTCCAAAGTGACGTTGTTGCTAAAGTATTTTATCAGACAACCAAAGCAAGGACGAGCACGTTTAAAAGTAGGAAACATCCAGTGTCAACAGGAAGTTCCGTGTTATGGTCTGCAGTTGTATTTTTTCACCACTAGAGTTGGCCATTGCTCCTCTTATTAAAAGGACCATTTTCCAAAACCCTGAAGTCTAGTGGTGTGATGGCAGTTCTGAAGTAGATTGACATGGTTTTGCCCATTATTGCACTGTTTTTTCTTTTAAAAAAATCAGTTTAATTGAATGTACAGTTTACAATAAATGTACAGACAGGGATTTATAAAGGTTAAGAACCAAAAGAACACAGCTGAAAATAAAAAAAAACAAATAACAGCACAGTAAATACTCTGACACTAAACAAGTAAAAAGATTGGATTGATTTGCCAAAATTCATTTTACATAGTGCTGTAACTTGATTATAAAGTAAATAAAATTGAACAAAATGTAGAAAAGGTTCAGTTTTAACTGCAAAAAAAAAAAAAAAAAAAGATGGAGGTGGTTTGCTCCGTCCACAAAATTCACACCTGCATGTGATCTATATAAATTATGATTCTTTCAAGTTTACTTTTCAGACAGGTTCAATGCTTTACTAAGTGTGACAAAGTGGCTCGAGGAGTAATGACAATGCAGGAGGAGTCCATGCAAAAGGTTTACTTAACACAAACCTAACTTATGAAAACCAAGGTCTACACAAATCATAAGACAAACAAAATGACAGAGAGGTGAGGTGGATGCAAGCTATTGGAAGGGAGAGACAGTTGTGAACGGTCAACCAATTGCCCACTGAGGCTGGCCAGGACATCCAAGACAGTGCTTAGGGGCATCACATTAGTTACAGCTAGTATCCATAGGCAAAGACTAGGAAGTCTTGTTACATACTTGCCTGAAAAAAGGATTTTGTTTATGTGCATTATATTGTATTTGAAATATTATTTAATTCTAGAGTTCTTATTTGATCACATCAAGTCATTTTATATGTTTGTTTTGTGATATTTAAGTCAATAAACTGACTAAGTTACAGATTATTAATGTAATGAAAAACATCTCCATCATGTCAAACTGTTTCAGCTATTATTATCATCTATTTAGCTTTGGCAAAACATGTAAATAGATCTTGTACTTAACTCTTTGTAGAGGGCCACCTCTGCGTAGAAAAACTCATTTTCTCACCAACTCACCAAAAATCAAATAAGCAAATATGAAATTTCCTCTAAAATCCATTTTACAACCACACTCACACAGTGTAACAGTCAAGGTGGAAAATAAATTGATTTACAGCCCCTCACATAAACACAAAGGGATAAAGTCCATCCCATCTGCAAACATTAATGAGTAAACCTTATAATGAGCCTGTCTCTTTCTTATGGGAGGTCACTTCAGCAGCTCTGGTGTTGCAGTGATCATTTAGGATCCACATGTAAGGACTTTCTCATACATAAGCCTGGATTCATAAGCAACACCAAGACATTCCTGACCTTTGGAGATAGCTCACTGTCAGACAAAAGATTCAGGTCCAAAGTGAACTAATTTGTTGAAGGCATGATAAAGAAAGTATTGATCGGGATTGCGTGCAGTCTTGCCGTACTGACCGTAGGTATCCTCATCGGCCACTACGGCATCACCAAGAGCAGCAGCTCTGGGCCATCCTGGGTGAGGGATGTGGCGAAGGATGTGGACGAGAGCCTCATTGAGAAGTTCTTGTCTGAGGTGGACAACATCCAGATTCAGGAAAACCTAAGGTGAGGAAATGAATGATCAAAGTTTGTCATTTAATTATTACTCTATTTTTGAAAACAGGAAGTCAAAAAAGCAAAGTGAGAAAAGAGGTGAATTCTAAGAGAATTTCAACCTATTAGAATATTCAAGCCATATGTGTGTTTGGTTTTCACATTGAAGAGTCTTGGTATAAAGAAACTGAAAGCTCATTTTGTGGGAACAGGATTCATGAAATTTTCCCTGGATCCAGTACTATTGCATATTCCTCCAGGTTTCATAAAAAGCCCTAACAGGTCTAATAATTCCTTTCAAGTTTTAGACTATAAAATAGCCAACAAATTATTCAATCAAACTGTTCTTCATCATCATCATCTTCCTCCACAGGGAGCTGACCAAAGTGCCCCATATGGCCACCACAGCTGGAGATGAGCAGACAGTGCAGTTTATGTTAAAGAGATGGCAGGACCCTGAAAGCGGTCTTGACCAGGCATGGAGAGAAGAGTACAAGGTCTACCTGTCCTTCCCTGACCCCAATAACCCCAACAAAGTCACTGTGGGTGAGTCAACAGGTTGTTGTTATACATATATATATATATATATATATATATATATATATATATATATATATATATATATATATATATATACAATATATAAGTAATGGCCAAATATATATATAAATAGGTAATTTTAGCTCACGTTTCTCATCAGTTTACATCAAAATCAACTCCAGTGGGATGTTTGTTTTTTTTTTACATACATTCATTCCTCAATCCAACTTCCCAAGAAAACTGGAGCTAATATAAAAAAGTCCAAGTCTGATAGATTTTGATCACAATTTTGTTGTTTACAACACTGAGAGGGTTTTTTTGACCTGGTGTGTTTCACTTTACGTACTAAATGGCAGACCACTTACCATGAGCTGTTTATTTCAGTGAACCCATCCAACACTGTGCTGTACACTGTCAGAGAAAAAGAGAAGACTTATACTTCAGACCAAAATGATCCTGAGGTAGTTCAACCATATGCTGCTTACTCCCCTGCTGGACATGCAAAGGTAAAAAGCTGCATCCCTGAAACTCTATTTAAAGCTCCCTTAGAGATCCTTGACACCTTCCTGCAGGGGTCTGTATGAATAGAACAGGATGAGCCCTATGTTGCCTGTTAGGTGCCCTGGATATAAAGTAATTTTGACCCACAATTGGTGGATATAGTTCTCGAAATCTTCACTTGATTTCAATCAGGCAAGTCAGAAAACCAAATTTCCTCTCAGTTGAATGATTTATTTACACCAAATGATTTCCCTTATATAATCTCTGTGAATATTATTTGATCTGTTATTTTATTGCACAGATACATGAACATGATCTATGTATGTCTTTAAAACAAACAAAGTTTCAGTAAATGACTTTCTGGAAATTTACTGAAACTATAAAAACCACATGATTGTCACATCCTCATCCCATACACTTACCTGTCGTAACTTTTGAGGCCTCTTTCGTAACTTAGATCTTTTTACAATGGACCGCTAAGGGACACTTACCTGTTGTTCATAGTCATTGTAGGCTCATTATTTTATCAGAAAGCCATAAAACAAAAGACAGAAAGCTTTTGCATTTCTTATCATGTATAGATAACATTGCAAGTTATGATGTAGACTGAGTTAATGAACCAGCGAGATTACTATCTGTTACTATCTCTGACCATCTGTATCAGGGGAGGAAGAGGCCATGATAAAGGTTGTAATGAAAGAAGAGGCTATGATAAGGAATAAAACAAACATGGACACTAAAGGTCTTTTTTTTAGTCAGATTCATATTTTAAATCACAAGTCACAAGTTTGGGGAAAGGATTCTCAGGGAGTTGCATGGTGATTTGTGAGAATATGTGGGAAATCTGAATAAATACAAGAAATATCATCCTATCTATCTATATTTTAGCTTGTATCATAAAATAAATCACCTATTCCTGGCATTACTTCACCATCACTTTTGTTGCTTCTGTAGGCAAATTGTTGACTTTGCTCATGGTTTTAGGGGAAACTGGTGTACGCCAACCAGGGGAAACCAAGTGACTACCAGGAGTTGAATAAGACAATGGACCTCAGAGGAACCATCGCTATCACCAGATACGGTGGAGCAGGAAGAGGTGCTAAAGTGAGTTGGACATTGTGCTAATCACTGAGTGACATGTGTTTGGTTATGTTCTATAAAAATGAGCAGAAACAATTTGTCTAGGAGAGACTAACCTTATAGGCCAAAAGCAGATCCATGCTAGTGATGTGATTAAAGTATACAAAGTATGCAGAATATCCAGAGACTATTCATTTTATTAAGTGAGCCATGAACTGCTGACAATAAACATTTTAAATAATCATAGATTATCCATATTCATATCATGAAATCATGCCAATAAAATGTTTAATCTAAAGTAAATATAGTGCAGTCTTTTGGTTTCTCAGCAAGTCATAAGAAGTACCACATCTTTAATGAGTGTACTCATTCATGTGTAAATGCACTCACAGTGACTCTTTATTGTCTACAAATCATTCATCAGCACCATGTCAGTAAGAGGAATATCCTACTCAATATCAGCTATGGGTATTTTAGTGTTTAGTCAACATTAACACTAAAGAACACAAAAACAAATAAATTTAAATTAAATAGGTTTGGGCAAACATACAGGTCACATGAGCATTGTCACTGTTTAATGGAAGCTGTGGCTGTACTGGTAAGCTTCCAAGAGGGAAGTTTATTGAAAAGATAAATGTCTAAATTATGTAAATGAATTAAATTCCCTGAAACTGTATCTATGTGTCTCATCCAGGCCATCAATGCAGCACCCTTCGGTATTCACTGGTGTACTTGTCTATACAGACCCTTTGGACATCAATGATGGTCTCATGTCAGACATCAATGAGACATATCCCCACTCCTGGTACATGCCGCCCTCTGGTGTGGAAAGAGGTTCCTTTAACTCCCAGTTTGGAGACTTGCTCACACCATACCTGGCTGCCAAAGGTAAGCAGTGCCTCATGTAAAAATAGTACACAAGGTACAAGAGTTTTTCTTTTTTATTGTTTTATTGTTTACTCTACCAGTACTTTGGCTCCAATACACTCTGGCGAGAGCTATATGTAGCTTTGAACATACCTATAAAGATTAAATCAGTTCATTTTTAAACATGTTTTAATATGTAACTTTTATTATTGTTTGCAGAGGAAACCTACAGAATTGCACCTGAGGACATTACAGGGATCCCTCCCATTCCAATTCAACCAATCGGATTTGAGGATGCCTACAGACTAATCTGGTTGGTGATGAGACAAGTCTGCTTGTGGAATTGATACAGCCCAAAATAATTTGTTATGAACTCATTCTAACTTGTTTTTCCATTGGTCATTTCAGTGAGCTGGGAGGAGAAGCTGCTCCAGCTGCATGGCAGGGAGCATTCAACTGCACCTACAACTTTGGCAGCCCCGGGTTCAAACATACATCTGTCTTCAACAACAGGTAATCAATTTCAGACATTAGCTGCACTGGAATCAGAATCATCTCAAATGGAATATAAGACCTTTTAGATCTTTGAAAGTATGGAGTAAAATTACATTTTTCCAACTACATCCTGTTGGAGGTACAGAAGCAGTCTTGCGGTGAAAAGTCTATTAGTGTCTCTTGCTTGTTGCTTTATACTCCTGAAGTTGATCCTTTGTTCTAGTGATGTGAAACTGGACATATATAACAAGGACGATGTGAAGAACTCCTCCAATGTGATGGGGATTATTAGAGGGAGTGTCGAGCCAGGTGAGACTGGAGACCACATCCGAATCAGACTTTTACTATGTCATCTGTTTTCAGCATGTAATTGCTCTGTGGCTGTTATGTGCTTGTGCTCTGTGTGTTTGTGTCCACAGACAGGTATGTCATTTATGGGAATCACAGGGACAGTTGGGTCCACGGGGCCATCGACCCAAGCAGCGGGACGTCGGTCATGCTGGAACTGAGCAGAGTGCTGGGCATGATGGTCAAGCAGGGTGAGGAGATGCATAAAGTGTCGATCTTTGGTCCTCGCCAGATTGATGATGACAAGCAGCACGAGTTATGTGTTGTGTGCTATGCCATAGGTTTAACTCTCCCAAGCACACAAGAAGGTCCTTGCTGACCCTAGTCATCCTTTGTTCAGTGAGTTCAGGTTGCTTCCATTGGGTCATAGATACAAACTGCCAAGATGCAGGATTCAGGATTCAGGATTCATTAATTCACTGGTCTCCGCTGCTATAGACCTTTTGAATAATATTAGGTAATTCTGTGTTGTTGTTTTTTTGGTGTGTGTATGTGTATTTGTTGTGTGTTGATTGGTGCGAAGATTTTACTGCTGGTGTGCATCAAATTTCCCCTCGTGGATAATAAAGATTTCCTTGACCATATCCTCTCTGTGGCAGGCAAATGGAGGCCACGCAGGTCCATTATTTTTGGAAGCTGGGGTGCAGAGGAGTTCGGCCTTATTGGGTCTGCAGAATACACAGAGGTGATTTACAGTGAATCCAAGATGAGACATAACACTGAGCAATATGTTAATGTGATTCTTAATTGTTTATTTTAAAGCAAGACTATGTACATTTTGAAAAAATAAGTTAAAGTCTTTCTTTGCAAATGAAAAGATGAAATAAATCACTACATTGCTCAATTCAATACACTCAGAAGTTTTGCTGAGACAACCTTTTTTGGTCTGGTATGACTACTAGCCTATGGTGGCTAAAGTTGGCTATAGTTAGAAAACTTTGGATGGATATTCCAGGATAAAAAACATCACTGCATTTTCCTCAGTTTATTACTCTCATTTAATGGTGCTACAGTTACACTGGATTAACCATTATTTCATTATTTGTCACTACAATAATAACTTATATAGTCTCACTTTAAGTATTGCTGATAGTGGATCTTGGGCTTGTCTTTTCTCCAGCAATACTTCACCGTGCTCAGCGAACGAACAGTTGCCTACATCAATGTGGATATAGCTGTTTTTGGTAAGAAGCTCTACTACCTGTCAAGAGTAAATGAAGATATTTAATGCCATGTAATAGCCTCAGTCCTTACCTTCACCTGGACATATGAACCAATAGTCAATTGACTTGCTAAACACTGTTCACTGAATATAAATCTTGAATTGCACATTCCACTGCTCAGCCAACGCCACTCTCAGGGCTTCAGGGATGCCATCAATGCAGAATGTCATCTTCAAAGCCACGAAACAGGTGTGCTCTTTAATAAGGTTGACTCAGTTCAGGAACACATTCATCTCCATAATTTTAATTTGACCAGAACTATTGTCCACACACCACTAGGAACTGGTCACATGAAAATGTGTTTGTTATGCAGGTTGATGCACCTGGACTGGACTCTACCTCTGTTTATGACAACTGGATCCGGTATTCCAACAAGACAAGCCCGGCGCATGGAGTTATTCCAACGTAATGAATGACAGTTAGGCTTCTCTAATTTTCCCATATACTGCACAACATCCTGGGGGAAGATGTATGAAGGTTTTTATTTCAAATACCCCAATAATATAAGGAAGGTAGATAAGATGATCTTCTCCAAAAAGCATAATCGGAGGCCCCCAATTGGTCAGCAAAGGAACAGTATG
Organism: Scortum barcoo; assembly: GCA_023238725.1. Lineage (NCBI taxonomy): Eukaryota > Metazoa > Chordata > Actinopteri > Centrarchiformes > Terapontidae > Scortum > Scortum barcoo. The sequence goes on from CM041535.1 coordinate 17,371,662, forward strand.
ACTGTATGGATTTTAATGAAAGGATCTAACTGTGTATAACTAAAATAGAGCATGCATTCCCAGAAACAACAGAGCACATCAGATATAATATTAATCTGTAGTATATGGTCATGACAATTTGAATTGTTTTACAGGCAGTACCTCATTAGATAGCCCCACATGGTTTTGTTTTTTAGATCCTACAAATCATGGCATTGAAAACTTCCATATAGTATGTTTATTAACTGTGTTGTGAGGTGATCTGCATCATGGTGCGTTCATATATGTATGAATAATGTATGTGCCCCCAAAGGAAATCTCTGATCAGTCTCTCAATGAAAGATGCTTTTTGTTTCATGACAGGATGGGATATCTGTCAGGAGCAGGGAGCGATTACGCTGCCTTTGTCCATTACCTGGGAATCACGTCCATGGATATGTCATACACATATGATAGGGTATGAAAAAGCCTTCATAAAGTTGTTCCCATTTTACTTTGTGATATATTTTTGTCTGATGACAATGTGGGTGCTACATGCAGGATGTAGAAAACTAGTATGGTAACATTTGTAATGTCAGATGTTTTTTTTTTACCAGTAAAACAGTTTAATTTTTTTATGGGAGGCAACAGCAACAAGCACAAGGAATCTCTTCAGTCTGTGGTGCAATACGTGGCCACAAATGAAAGCCTTGTTTCTTTATTTTTCTGATGTCATTTTGTTTATTTCATTGGGTCCATTACACATTCCTACACCGGGCTGATTGGATCTTACATTTACTGTTTTGCTGCACTGTTTTAAGGTCTGTTTTAAGCTGTCCCATGGTTTTCTTCTTACAGAGTAAAACAAATGCCCGGATCTACCCTGCGTACCACACAGCATACGACACATTTGACTACGCCTCAAGGTTCATCGATCCTGGTGAGCAAGTCCATTACTCAGTTTGCTCTGTTGTCCAATCTGACAGACAGCAACACATTTTAGCACAAATTATTATTCTTTACAACATCTCATTCTGCCTCTCCCTATTTCAGGGTTCCTCAGTCACCAGGCCGTTGCCAAGACAGCAGGAAATATCTTAATCCGATTGGCTGACAGCTTGGTGTTGCCATTAAATTGCAGTGATTATGCTGAGAGTCTGGAGGACTATCTCAACACAGCGGTGAACCTATATCAGACTAAACTGCAAGCTAACAGTATCTCCATGGGTAAGCATAGGACAGTTAAAGATGTTTCAGTGATGCAGGATGATGCTGCAGTGCACAACACACACCTATAGATATATGCCGTTAAATATATTTAATCTGGGTTTTGTGTTTCAATTTGACAAGACAAGACTTCAGTGTTTCAGATGGGGCAGTGAACATCATGTTTCTATGAGTTGACTTGTGTGCTTCCATCCTTAGCCATGGCAGCTGGAATAATGACTAAGTCCTTAACTTCTAATTGATGAACCTATCCTCTCTGTGGCAAGAAAAACTGTCTTCAGGCTGCACTTAACAAGACAGCAAACAAATACTCCTACTAGAAGTTACAGAGGATTTTACTGAAATGCTAGAAGCTGCATAGCTGATTGATGTCTTGTTTCAGAACCACTAAAACATGCAGTGGGCAGCTTTCGCAGGGCAGCTACTCATTTGGACGAGGTGATTCGCAGTTCAGACCTGGCAAATGAAACGTAAGAGCACAGACATACATATATGGACATATTGTTAACTCCTTTGTCATCCACATTGAAATTAATGCCCTCCCATCTCTCTTCTCTTAGACCACTGAAAGTCAGAAGGATCAATGACCAGCTCATGCTGCTGGACCGGGCTTTTTTGGACCCTCTGGCCTTCCCAGATAAATATGCATACAGGTAAGAAAGTTTTTGCACTCTCAAACTAAAGCTGACTTGCTAAACATGGCTTTAAAAAAAAGGGTTTTTTTATATGCACTGTATTTGTTATCCACAAAGAAAAGGTATCTAAAGAGAGATGAGAAGGAATGGGGGAATCAATGACGCATCACTACAAATGTTTGGTCCATGACTTTGGTCCAGTGTGAAATATTTCAACAACTTTTCTATGGGTTGCCTTGACATTTTGTGCAGTATTCATGTTGACAGGATGTATCCTGTCTCAGGTGATGCCTTTGACCTTTCCACTGGTATTACCATGGGGATGACAAATGTGGTTTAGAATCAAATACCTGAAAAACAAATGTAATGGTGCAAACGTTCATATATTTGTCTTTTTCAATTGCAATAACTTTCATTATCCCCTCAGTTTTCATCTAGCACTATCATTAGGTCAAACCTTGTCAATTACTTTCACTTGTACCCAAATACTTAAAAAATACATAAATAATACATAAAACTAATGACATTACCTGACTCCCTCTTAGACTCCTCTCTTCATTGCATTGGTTACAGTCTCTTGACAAGAGATGACCTGCTTCATTGTGACTCAGCACACATCTCTTAATTGTTCATCTGCCCCTCATTGTTATATCACTCTTTATTTCCCACTATGATACACAGGCACGTTATCTGGGCTTCAAGTAGTGCTGGCAAGCCAACTTTCCCTGGTTTGGCTGATGCCTATGTCAAGGCTGAGTCATCCAACCAGCCCAAGGACTGGGGCAAAGTGCACTACCACCTGTCAGTCCTGAGCCAGGCCATTGAGGGTGCCGCCAACACACTGTTTGACGTCATATAGATGAAGACCAGGACAGAGGATGAAGGAACTGCAATCCCCAGGGATTTTAAAAAAGACATGGAGATGCAGCAAATAAACCCTGACTCAATGCTTGTGAATGCTTGTGTGTGCGGGGGGGCATGTGGGGGGTTGGGAATTAGAGAATGAGGCCCATTACCAAGCAGAAAAATGAATGATTTTTTTCCTTTTTTTTTCACAGGATTAAAAAAATAAAATATGATGACTCCTTTTCATCGAAGCACTTCATTAAAGATGAACCACAATATCTGATATCTGGTTCAGTTCTAGATATTTTAGGTGTGCACCAACTGTTCTGTTTTTTTGGCAACACACAGGTTTATACAGATTACTAATCTCCGCTCTCTGAAGTCTTTTGCATTGAGTGAACAATAACTACTATAAGAACAATGATAAGGAAAATTGAGACAGTGGTCCCAAATGACATAAGAGATACAGATATCCACCTCAGAAAGGCACTGCACAAGACATGTTATGTTGTCATTTGCTTTGTCTGGCTTTTCTTTAAAAAATAATAAATTCTTTGATCTTGGTTATGTTAAAGTTAAAGTTAATGGAATTTGTATGAAACCTCCAGATCAAAACTAAATATCTGCAACTCACTATTGGCATTGCAGCCAAACCAGATACTTGATGTTGCTGATGCATGTTAGTATTTATAGTTTTTAATAACAATAACATTATACAATATCATTCTCATCATTCATTTTTCACAATATACAATTCTGGATCTTGTGAAATACATTTTAAATTTCAAAGATTGAACACAGAACATTACTGTTTGAGTAGGAATAAGGGGACGTGGCTTGAAAATTTCCCTGTGTGGGCCAAAACTATTTAATCTGAGAGGAGCACTAAGTAGTCATACCACTGAGCCACCAGACTGTATGGAAATGAGGAGTGACTGTCACTGCAGGGCCATTATAGCAGAATTACACAAAGTAAATTTATTGGGTTTATGAAGTTAATGGATCAAGACCATACTCCAAGGCACATATTGGGAGGTGTGATGCCATACAGAGGGATACAGTTTAAGTTTAAAAGCTTTTACTAAAATTTGTTGAAATGACTATATGAGCTCCAAAGAGTCAAAAACTATCTGTACCCAAACAGCGGATGCAAAAAAGCAAATTATTTAGTGCACTGGGAGGTTCCTTGTCTGGAAAATTTCAATTGCATTGACAAACTGCACCTAAAAATCTGCGTGTAATCTATGGGCCTAAATTGCATCCTGTTGCAGCCTGCCACCTGACTGCAGGCCTGGATGTGGGGACGCAATACTGATTTCTCCCACCAGGTGTCAGAAAATGCTTTGAGATAATCCTAAAGGCCAAGTCAGCATTTAGGATTACAAGTGCTGCTGCCACAAAAGCAGAGTGACAGTGGCTACAAACCCAGTCAAATCAGCCACCTGGAAAGCTAATCAATCTCACAGATTCACATGATAATGCTGCCAATAATGCAGTTAAGCCAGGACAATAGTGATGTATAATGGACTGAAAAGAAAGAGAGAAAAATGGAAAGACGTGGTAAAGAGGAGGCACGAATAACTGTTGCTCTCTGACCACATGGGTTCTTCTCCTTAACTTTATTTCCTTTTCAGGCTCTCCTGTAAATACAGGTCTCTCAGGCACTGCTGGTTTTATCCAGCCCCCTCCCCTCTGGTTAAAGTTTACAGAGCTGGTCACACCCATCTGAGCCATTCGAGCTGTTTCAGAAACACAACTTGCGGCTACCATTGGTGTGTAAATGAATAACTTGGTGGATAAGATAGGTGGGTGAGTTCATTTATTTTTAACCTTTATTCTCCCTAAAAAGGATGGGCTCCTTTCATTCTTGATTATTGTTGAACCACAAACACCGTTAGAAAGGTTGGCTGTAAGAGGTTAAATGTCATTTGTAATGTTTAAAATATCCATCCAAAGCAATATGAGACACCTAACATGCAAACACCAGGTGTATCAGTGACAAAATTTGCAATATATATATTCAGTGTGTCAGTCCTGACCTCTTGGAGGAGGGAAGAAACACAAGACACGAGTTAAAGGTTACTGGCAGGGATATAGTGGATGTGCAGAAGATACCAGTTGAAAAGCAACCTAATATGAATCACATTTGCAAAAGTAGCCTGCAAGCTTTTTTTTTTTTTTTTTTTCATTAAATGAGTTTATCAGATTTTGTCTACCCCATTTCTGGAAACCATCTTTTGGACTACACAACTGCAAGTTAAGGATCGGGCCATAATTTTTATCTCACTTAAACAACTTTATCTCCCTCTAACATAATGAACAGTGTATCTGAGGAATGACTGGGATATATTTAGACATTCATCAGTATTTTTAGCTGGTAATATTTACAGAGGATGGATTCTTTTTTTTTTTTTAGCAATGCCATACTTGACATTCACACAGTCTGACATTAATGTTTGCAGAACTGCCCAGAACAACCAAAGTCTGTCTGTCTGTAGCCACTGAGCAGTTTCAGTGGTGCAGTAGGTGCTGGGGGGAGGAAGCACTTTTAGCTTAAAGGTTCCTCTCATACCAATTTTTTAACAGTCAGCAAAAATGGTTATCATGGGGATCAAACTGACCTTTTATTTTCAGGCTTCATTTTGTGACTATCAGTCAGCTGCTTCCTTTTTTGTATACTATGTGTGGTATCAGATTCCTCATGCCAGGTGTACTGCAAATCAAAAACTTACTTCAGCTTTATGGAACATTACTCTTTTGGGAACTGCTCTTGTTATTGACCATGCTTGTCATTTCATAACTCTCCGTTACACAATTTAACTAAAATATTGCAGAATTACACATAATTCTGGTTTGTGTCAAGTGTGGGGTGGAAATAGAATAGCCTGTCGACACAGAAGTATTTATTTGTTAGGTTGAAAAAAGATTATGGTGACATCAAGATATCATCGAGGTTATGTCCAATTTAAGACTTTTTATTCTAACTTATAACCGAAGGTCTGTATTGGTTGTGGAGTTTGAAAGATGTGGATGTTCATCAGACAGGGAGGGCATATTAAAAGATGCTATCAAGTTGCATTATGGGAAGTGTAAGATCCAAGTTTTGAGGACACTACTCACGATATCTCTGCCTCTGCTGCTTCAGTTTCCACAGTGCTTTTCTATAGAACTGTCACTCGCACCTACCCCACCTTTATTTAAATCAGTGATGATAGCTTCTCCAGAAATAGTCACTTTCTAAAGAATGAATTACTGATTTAAGAGTGCATTCAAAAATATGTCAATTGGGGGGGGGACTCAAATTAAAGCTCAAAATACCTTTTTTTCTGTCAGAATATCCATCAATACAAAATACAGATTTGCTAGCTGGCATATAATGATAAATAAGGCAATATTGTGTATCAGGTATTGCTGTGGCACAGAAAAATGTGCAGACAGCCCACCATGACCTCAAACATAGCATTTTACAATGATATTGATGAAGACACATTATTTAATACGGAACAATCACATCTAACCAGTCCACTTAACAGTGCCAGTATCTGTGCCAGTACCGATTTGGTGGAACACCAAAGTGCAGTAACTGCAGTAGGATTTCCACAATGGCTTTGAATCAAAAACAACGAACACAGGTGCTTCTCGCCAGTCGCAGAGTTTATTCTTTTAAATATACATAGACTTTTTCCCCATTTTAAATACCCCACCACCCCTCCCTCCCTCATCATCCCTCCCTCCTCCCATTTCTTCCCTCAGTCTCAATTCTCCACTTTCTCTGTTCCCCCCTCCAAAGAGAAAGCTCGTCCGGCTGAAAAACACACTCTACTTTGTGCAGCATATTGCTTATTAAGACATTTGCGAAAACATAAATTAAAAATACTACAGCTTGTTGTTTTTTTTCCATTTTCTGCTCCAACATCAGTTCTGAACAGAATCTAAAAAAAAAAAGAAAATTTAAAAAAGAAAACAGCACAGTGTCCCTCAGTCTGGCTACATAAAATGAACTGGATTCCCCTGTTTTTCATGACATGGTATTACCCTCCTGGCTTGAAGTGGTCTGTACCACGATGGGTGAAATAGTAAGAGGAGAAATTTATTCATCAACAGATATCCTGAGTTTGGTCAAATCATTTTGTTTTTTTTTTTAAATCATGTGCTTAATGATAACGCATCCAATCAAGATGGCTGATTCCATTTCCGCCTTTGCTTTCACTAGTGTTGAAGTCTCTGGTCATCTCCTTCTGGTCAGAAAGTGTGTGAGAACTGTGGATGGGGGGTGGGGTAATCATTTTATTCACCCCCACAATCAGAGATGAGCTTATTGTTTGTGGCCTTTTGTCAAATCCAAAGAAATTGGTCCAATGAGGAGACTGGAGCTGCAGGCAGAGTGAAGGACAGTGTGATACGGCACTAGAGGAAAATTCAGGTGTTTAAGTCACAAGGCATGCATGTTAACACTGAACTCAGAGAGTCGCCAGCAGAAGTGTCTCAGCTGTGACGTGTATAGTATGTACTGTGCATGAGTCTCGTCAGTTTCTTTTGGTATGTGTGTCAGTGTTTGTGCATTTCGTTCTCCGTACAGGTGAAGGTGTTGTAAAAGTCTTACTTTTGAATGCACGCATGCTCGACTGCTCCTACACTAACATCGTTACTTGTTTTCAGTGAATGGAAGATACAAGGAATGCTGTGTGTGACATTTTCTATCACCAATTTGTTTTGTCTTTCAATGAAAAGTGATTTCACAAAAGCAGGACTTTTACTATCACCAACACTGTGTCGTATGTGCACGTGTGTCTTGTGTGCATGTGGCGTGTCTCATCAAGTCTTATCAAGTTTTGTGTCCATCATTCTAGCAGTCTGTCCATTTCCCTCCCTCCTCTTTAGGAAGCACAGGAGGGGCTGCATTGGCGTTGGGGAAGGTCAAAGGGTCAAGCTGGGGTCACACACGGGGGGAGTATTTTGGGTTTCTTGGCACCTCGGTGAAAGATTTCAGCTCATAAGGGATCCCTGTGTCCACTTCGATGGATTTGCGGGAGAATAGCAGCCGGATATCATTGTGCAAGTAGATCTTCCCAGATTTGGAGCTCTGGAATCTGAGAAAGTCAGAACAACAAAAAAAAATGTGTTAAGAAAACACAGGAAATTACTTAAACCTGGTAAATTGCTGAAAGCACTGAAAAAGAGTTTAGTAGTATTGAACAAAAAAATTATAAAGGCATTATGTATTTACAGATGTGTCACAACATAAAAGTTTTGAGAACGTACATTTTGTTGACACTGTACTTCCCTGTGTAGTAACACATTGCTTATTACCAATATTTCAATGTTTCTTAACTTATTATCATGATCTGATGACTTTTCCAGACATCACAATACAAGCTAATAAACAAAATTCAAAGTGAAATGTCAGGTGTGAAAAGTAATGCAGACAGATTAAACCTCAGCTTTACCTGAGATGTATCAGGTAGCAGAGGATCTTCTTCCTGTCTAGCACTCCGGCCCCTGGAGACGCCTCCCCCTTCCCCTCAACCCCCTCTTCTACAGGCACCAGGAATATACGGTGGCGCAGGAAGGTCATGTGATTGACGGGCATGTCGCCAAAGTTGTAGGTCACCAGGAACATCTTCACCACAGTTTTGTTGGGATTAAATAAGGTCTGAAAACAGATGTCAGACCTTAGTCAGCATTTCAAAACAGCAAAAATAAGACTACAGGCCATGGTTTTAAACTAAGTGTAAAAGAGGTTAAAAAAGTTATTCAAATAGTTTCATGTTTGCAATGACAACTATGTGACCCTTATTCTATCAATATTATGATATTAACATATTCCATACCATGATACTCTACTTAAACATTGTGGTAGCACAGATGAGATTCATTTTCCAAGACAATTCTCATTTTTTCCTGAGAGAAGAATGAGGATGAAAAAAAGGAAAAAAGACTTACCACTTGAATGGTCCCTGCTTTGGGTATGCTGTATCCTTTCTTTCCAAGAGGCTCAAGGGATATCACCCCCTATGAGAGAGAGAGAGAGAGACAGAGACATGACACTGATTAAATGTCCACAGTCACTATAATGATGACATAACTCTTGGGACATTATAATAGCTGTGAACCTCTACATCAGGGTCGGGATCTGGTTTAAATGTGCTGATGCATCACTGGGAGCAATAGTATGACAGCAACAATTTTCATTTCTGGTTCAGTCCATTGATGAGCCACATCTGTACCACTGATGCATGTAAAATCAATTCACCATGAAAAACTCTAAATACAGGGAAAAACAAAAATCCTAAATGAAAGCAGAATAACTCTAAAACAACTACAGCATGCTGTAGTTATAGAGGCAAGTACACAGGGAGTCATTTTATATGAAATGGTAATTAACAGTTAAAAGAACTGAATCAAAAGAGGCCTAATAATCACCACTTCTCAACAACAATTCAAAGACAACATGAGGCGTGAAGCAAAAAAAGTGAAAACAGCTGGTTTCCAAATGGTCCAACAGCAGACACAGTTTAAAAGTTCTTGTCAGTGAGACTAAAGTTGTTCATACATTATCACTGGTCGTACTTTACCAAGGACTTGGTGATCTTTTGTTACATGATTATATATGTGATGAGAGTATAATATTTAGTGCTGATGTGAACAGATGTGGGAAACGGCTTTGAAATATACATGAAAGGAAATTCACACCACACACTTAAATACATCTGGTTTTGAAGAAGCATGCCAACATCAGCCTTGTTGAGGCCAATTCTATATTTGTTACCATTTTCTCATCTCCAGTTTTGCCCTCTTTTTTTCCAATTAGTGTATTATATGAGATTATCAAACAAACTACCTGCCATGTGCGATAAACAGTGTTGTTTCCTGTTTTTGCAATGTGTGCACAAAACCACACACAAACACAGTATCTTGCAGACACACACACAGACTGACCAGGAAGGGTGAGGGTGCGCTGTGCTCTGAGATGTCATAGTACGTAACCTGCACAGGCAGGGTGACGTGTTGTGGGCAATAGGAGCCGCTGGCACCGATCTCTGCTGTGAAGCCTTCGATACGGCCTGACGGCGAAAATCGTCCCTTCAGTATGGACTCCTGGAACAAACAAGAGAAAGAGAGGAAGGTATAGAGTTGTGAACAGGATCCTTTTAAAACTCTTACAAGTGTCTTTAAGGATTCATAAGGACAGGTTTTACTGCTGTGCCTCATGCCTGGCTATAGAATCAGGGAAACACCCTCCTTTGACTGTTTAATCCATAAAAATCCATATTTCATGTATTTATCTTAATTGAAACCAAAGTGGGGTTGATCACAGAAATAAAATGTGCATCTGTATGCCAACAACAATGTGAGCCAAGAGGAGGATATTTTAGTTTTACCTTATTTTAATGCAATCACATGAGAATGTTCTGCCTTTAAATTAGCCACATGTAGCAGTAAAGCAAATATCTTTGATATGTTACCAATTTACCATGTTACCAGTTATTCTGGCACTATGTTATGTTGTATTTTTTTTCTGCATACAGTTAACCCTTACAATCCTGGGTGAGGTAAAATAGAAGGAGAGGAAAAACCTCTCCATATGATGTAGTCCAGTGTAACTGCACCTTTAACTATGACCTCAATAATAAATATATAATTAAATTTACACATTTACGACAATGTCACCAAAAACTGAACATTATGAACTTTGTAAAGGTAGAATTTATGGGTGAGCTGTTGAGCTGCATTAGATTGTACAGGAGTGCCTGATAAGAGGCCACAGAGAGGATGGTGTCAAAGAAGAACCATGGCTCTCTAGAGGAAACTCTTGTCTTTTATTCAAATATTTAAAATAATAAAATAAAATGTAAAAAAATTTGTACCTCAAAGTTTCCGAGTAGTGATCTGCTGATGGAAGATGAGGGCCAACTGGAACGTGTGGAGCGGCCGGTGTCAGTCTGTCTGCCGCTGCGCAGCTGCCGACTGAATATGACCACAAAAAACACACAAAGCAGACTGGTGGTTAGTGGTTAAGATTACACTAATTTTGTCTTAACCAACATGTCACATGCCTCTGAGTGTGTCTGAGTATTCACGTCCAGACATAAAACCCTTTCATTCAGAATAACATACAACCTACGCTAACTCCCAGCATTTCTTTGCTGCAGACATTGTGACTGACACTCAACTGATCTCATCCCTCCACATGTGTGCATGAACTTATAAACACACAAACTGTAAAACCATGCACCTGCTGAAGTTTAATTATTGCTGTCTTAAATCACTTTTCAGAACCCCTTGTGCCTTTTTTAAAACTTTATTAGAGATTAAATTATTTAACTTTCTCAGAAATATGACAGAGCACTTACCTTTTCAGCCGGATTCCACTTTTTAGACGTCTCCCTGATCTTGTGCAGTCTGTGGCAGTCTAAACAAAGAAAGCATAGAAAAAAATTACTTTTATTTTTTTTTCCACTACTATTTATCTTATAATATTTTCTATCTTTATCTGTATTTGTGTCAGCATTTGATTCTTCCTTATTGAGAAACTTGGTTCAGATGTTAAAAATAAAATGATCAATATACACTCAGAAAATAAAGACATCCAAATGAATAAATGTGTATGTGTTGTTGTTCCAGTGAGAGAATTTGTATGTGTAGTTACGTATCTTAGGCGTCCTCTTACTTACTGAGCACTGACTATTGGACGTTGCATCACACATAAATACATTCCCCATTTCCAGGCTGTCGTTCATCATAAAGGCCACCCAACTGTCAGATGACTCATCACTAGCCAAACCTATGTTATCTGCTAGCCATTCGGTCCCCGTAAACCTTTCAGTCATGGATAGCTTATTGGTACTTGCGAACCCTTGGTTGCACTGGCTCTCCACAGAGCTTGGTGCTCTTTGTCAGCTTGTCGTCTCATCGTCACACTCGATCAAAACCACAGACGGCATTTTAGAATATCCTCTGTCCATCACCCCTTTCTGTGTCTTTTGAATGTCCCTTTCTTACTTTATCTTTAACTCTTCCTTTCGTTGTCCGCTCTGTCTCTAATTTGTGTTGAGTCTTTCTTACGTCTATCTGTTTCTCCCTGTGCTTCCCTCTCTAAACACCTCTTGTTACAATGATCCCATCACTGTATGAAACCTAACTGCTGAACTATTGAACCCTATTGTCACCATTAGCGCATTCCCCATCCCACAAACCCACACATTCAAAGCTCTTTCTGGCCTCCCAATGTTCAAAAATGACCAATTCACTTCCAGAACCATTTTTTAAGCAGGATGTATGTACATATGTGTGTGTGTTTGTTTTTGTATGCGTGCCTGTGTGTCTGTGTATGTGCGTGAGTGTATGTGTGTACATGTGTGCAGGAGTCACAGCACACTCATGTAGGGGAACAATGGACCCTCACTCAATGGGCTTTATTCTGGAGCTACTAAGCCTGTTCCAGTGTGGCGTGATAATGAGCCGTCCACCACTTCATTCTTTCACTTTTATTTGTTCTCTTAGTTTCTCTTTATTTATGCCTTTGCGTCTTTTCCAGGACTGTAAAGGCTCACAGATGTCTTACCATCAACGTCTGACTTTGAACAGCTATTCCTTATTCCTTATATTTCCTTAAGTTTTAGGAGCCTCCGCATATGGTTGGTCTAAAAACAAGGTATTTGCATGCAAATGTGCACATGCTGTGTTTTAACATATGCTGCGATTCAATTACATAGAGCTTCTTTATAGTCATAGTTAATTAGGGTTCACTGTATCACCTGATCATCAAAAAATTAAACAGTTTCCTTAACTCTTATTTCCTTCCTTCAGGTACTTTATGAAGTGAATAATATAAGGGTCATAGGAATATTTTGTTAGACCTGTATATTTCAGACTTTTGCAGTCAAATTGGAGGTCCTTTCACACTTGCTCAGAGAAAATAACAGCATTTCTGCCACCAAAAGTACTGAGTGTGGTTAAAGTCACTTTGCCATTGTATGCTGTGTGCTAAGCTAACTTGTGAATTAGCTACCCACACACCATGGGGTGTCTTATTATTGGTTGTGTAACAGCTCAAGTGCAATTGTTGGAGATGTGTACTGTTTGTTTATATATGTATGCCAGTGTGCTGACCTTAGGCCGGTCCCATGCAGAGGGCAGCAGGTGGTTCCAGTAAGGGGCAGCTTTAGCATCAGTGCTGCGACATGAGGCCGGGCCAAGTCCTGGAGCCAGCAATGACAGTCGGCTTCTCTTGGATGTGGAGGGTCCCTCGTCTTCTGAACATGACTCCCCTGTGTCACTTGGGGACAGGAGCCTCTTTTTGGCTGGCCAGTGACCTCCAGAGGATAGACGGTGACCGTTACTGCTGGGAGTCTTCTCCCAGGAGGCCAGGCCATTAGAGGAGGAGGCAGCAGCCTGGGTAGCACTTCGCTCAGGTGGGGAGGATTCAAGTCCAACTTCCCATTCAGTGGCCTCCCCTGGTTCCTGCAGCTCTGTGTGGTGTGGAGGGGAGAAAGGACCTGGAGGGCTAGTAGGACTTGCAGGGTTGGGAGTCTCGTACATGGACATTTCATACAAGTGGGGGCTGGGTTGGCCTCCAGATGAGCCATTACTACAGCCCTCATTTCCAGGGCTACCTAGTGAGTAGGTGGGTGTGTGGCCCCCATTAGGTGACTCAGTCCTTGCTGAGCTCCCGAGGGAATGGCTCTGGTCACAGAGATGCCCATGTGGGTCATACATTGGGGATGATTTAGGTGAGAGTGGAGCAAATACATCAGGTATGGGCCTGTCATGATTGTGCTGAGTTGGGCGTCGGGAGGGGTTGTGGCTTGGGGAGAGGGGTGGAGACCTGGGTGACAATCCCCCCTCAGAGTCTCTGTGCTCCGTTTGTGTGCAAGAGTATAAAGAACCAGGCCCACCAGGGCCCATCGCTAACCCCATACCAACACCTTGTGCTGGGGCTGGCCCACACAGTACCCCTCCCTCCAACGCCTCCTTGTCTGAGGAGTCCCCCAGGTGGGGGCGCTTATGAGTCAGCTGGGGCTCTTCTAGCCCCCTTTTCACTCCCAAGCGAACAGGCCTCTGTTGGGTATCAGTGTGGGATTCTGTGGAGGCAGAAAATCCCCCCAACTGGGAGAAAATGGAGAGCTGGTAGACCTTTTGGAGCCGCAACTCCTCCTGTCCAAAGTGCCTCAGTGCCCCTGGTCTGACCCCAGAATCTAGGCCCTGTGTTGGGGCTGTAGGTGGAGGCAGGTCCCCTTCTTGGGCTGGAAGCTCTAATGGAGCCTTTTTGTGGGCTATCTCCACATGAATGTGCCGCATGGTTTCTATGCTGGAGGATAACAGTCTTGACTAATTTTTGTGCAACAGGGTCAAGCAGATCCTCAAAAGTGACAGGAGGCAGAGCAAGGAATAGGAAGTCCTATAGTTCCTGCCGTGATGTTGTCAAACAGTGTGAATCAGGAAACTGAGCCGCACAGCACCTGAGAAGAAAATGCAGTATTATTATTAAGGACAGATTTCAATAAAGCCATCCATAATTGTAGATTGTATGCATTAGTTTATGCTTTAGCATCCATTTATTTTTCTCCCATCCAACTGAATATAATTGAAAACAATGCCCTAAGATCAGCATCTCACCTCTGTGCCTGTCCTTGTCTAATTCTGCCCGTGTGGACGACATGCATCTGGCACAACATCTGAAAGTTGTGTCTAAAATGGCCTACTAAGGGAACCCGTCCATCTCCATGGCAACTGCCACAAAATGACTCCAACATCCCAAGACAAATAACTAGGAAACAGTAAGGACTCCAGATGAAGCAAGAGTGACGGAGGTGGGCACAGGAGCTATGACCTAAGGAGGAATAATTTGTTGGTGAAAAGAAAAAATCAATTACAGTCACAAAACTGTATTGTCACCAATCACAGTTTATGATTCAATGTTAATACAGTGTATTTATGTAAAATTTCAAGACAAACGAACACATTCCTCTTTTGACTGCATGCTTCTTACATTTACAAAAATGAACAAAAGTTTTAATTTGTTTTAACCATTAGAAGTTATAAGAAACTTGGTCAGGCAACCAACCAATTTGTCTAAGTTTATTTGTCTAAGAAAGACATTTACTATAGAATAATAACACATCATCCTGAAAGACTAAAACTTACCAGTGGGGCGGAGTGTCAGTAATGCAGCAGGCTCTTAAGAGCATATGTCTCTGAACTGGTATTGTCAGTAACTCTACTGGGGCTCCCTCTGTGATTGGCTGATAGCCAGACACGCCCTCCTTGGTCACCTGGGCGCCTGGGTGTGGCACAGTTGTGGCATCATGACAGGGTCATTCCACCCAGAATCCCTGAGAAGACATAGAAATAAATCAAATCAGTCGTCAGTCAGTAGCTTTTGATTTACCCTCTGCAAACACACACTGATTACAACAGATATACCGATGTACACACTTAAATTTACACCAAAGAAAGCCACAGAAACATACATACATCCTCATACCTGTGCATACTTGTACATACACAGCAAGTGAGTGCGATTTCATTGCATGTTAACTGAGGAAGAGATATTACTCAGATTTCCCATAACCAAATCCCCATTTTGAGTACAAACACCTAAACACTCTAGATTGAGGATCATGGGGCAGTGAGTTGATATTTCCACTTCTAACTTGGCACTAACTGGAGCTGGGCCAAGAGAACCGGGACGTTTCCCGACCCACTTGGACCAGAACTTGGGAATGTGGAGGGGGGAAGTCACAGTGAGCTGTTGCCATGGCAACCATTAGCCCAAGGATAACGGCTCCTTTGTGCTTAGCCACAAAGAGGGAGAAAGAGAAGCAGGGCTAGAGAGAGAGGGTGGACAGTGGGGGTACTGGGGTGGGGGGGGGGCAGGGATAGACTGGCAAAGATGCTCCGCCAAGAAAATATCTATGTACACAACAAAATGGCTGTCCTTCATGAGGTATATACAGCCAGCAAAAAATTCAAGAAAGAGTGTAAAGGCCAGCGATATATTAACCAGACTGATAGGCTGGTGGCAGGAATCAGGAAAAAAGAGAATTACTGTTGTTTCCCATTCAGACCTTCATTAGAGCAACCAGTTACTTCACTTTCTTGTATATCCTTTTGAATAGTCATGACTAAACAGTGATGACACATCAAGAGGTCCATTACATGCCCAGAAGTGATGACACTGGCCTAGAGATCAAGCAAGAAGAAAGAAAGAAAACATGAGAAAAGGAAATGAAAATGATGAGAGTTGCTCATGGGTATTTTTTATGAGACTGAAACACACCTGAAATGTATCTACAGATGGAAAAATAATCCACAAATTGCTGTACAAATATGTAATTATTTTACAAGGTAAGCAATACTCCCTTTATTACTTGCCTAGCTGCAAGATAACCTATTATAAGTGCTTAAATTACTTGGCTGATAAATAGTGTTTATATGAGCATGTATTGTGTTTCATATCTTTTTTAAAACCAAATTCTCCATTCATGCAGGACAAAATGGTATTCAACTTCAACATGAAGGAAGGTATCATCTGACAGAGGGCCATTAAAGGGGAAGTATTGACAGGCTCTCTATATAACTGCAGTATAACGTCATCAGGTAATAATGTTTTCCTATCACTGGAGACATTGTCAGGAGTATCCCCTTTGTCACCAGTGATTACTGACGTAACATGTTACACACAAACACATGATACCCAAAATTCATTACAAAATATGTCACTGTTCTGCAATTATGCGCATATATTTTTTGACAACCCAAGATAAGGTAGGTTCAGAGTTTTGTTTTAAACTTTACACAATGGAAAGTATTCAGCAATGAGTCAGCAATGAGTATTTATAGTCATTGCCAAAGTCAGAGCTCACTGGGAGTACCCAAAGGCTCTCTGCTAGGTCCCTCTTGATTTCTGACCTTATTTTGAACTAGCTGAGCCAGACGCTGGCAGAGGTTGTCCAGACCTTTACAGGCTTGAACCAGGAGCCAACAGAGGAGTAGAAACAATCTGGCTTCGCCCCAAGAAAGGGTTCAGGTTGCTGGGTGTGTGTGCCAAATCAGAGTTGAGAACAAAAGTACAATATATATATATAAACCAATATTAATAAATGTAATTATGTAATGTATGTAAATGTATGTTTCTTTGCTGGGTCATACATTTGAAGAGGCAATTCTGAAAACAAAAGTTATTTGATGTTTGCAAACCTATTTGTTGCTGCTTAAAAGGGACCAATTTTGCCAATATGGGAAAATTTCATCTTATCTACATAAAATTATTACATTTCTCTTTAAAGGTTATTATTAATATTCATTGCCAAAAAGAAAAGAAAATCATTACTCATTACAAAAATTCATCTCACATTTCCTTGATTGAATGTTGCTGACATGAAGCATGAAGATGTTACACATCACTGGCAGAACAAATGCAATCTCAATGTAACAACTGCAGCATCCCGGAAAGTGTGGCAGCAAGTAGTCATTTACAGAGAGACAGAACGAGAGTAGGAATCCTGAGAAGACAAACAAAGAAATGAGAAACACCCAGCAAGGAGGAAGCAGCCAGACAGAGACAGCGAGAGAGAGGATGAGGGGAACAGAGAGATTACAGCTGAGCCAAAGACCTTGAGGAGGGTATAAATACAGCAGGGCAGGTAGACCCCCCCACCCCTCCCCCCCAGGGCAAACTCAGAGTGTTCACGGCTACAGCACATGAACTAGCAGTTCTGAGACTTAACAGCTAATAGTCTCAAAATTCATCTGTACCAAAAGGCAACCCTCTGTGCATGCCCTTTCACCCTTTCACACAAGAAACAATGAAGCCACCAGAAGCTTCATCTGAGGCATTTCTTGAAAAAGGCCCAATGGATGTTGTGGTGTCAATTTTCAATGCCTTATGTCTAAGTGTGTATGTTTTGCAAGGCTGCTATTTACTTACTAGGCCTCATTATGATTATTAACATTGATGTATGGTAAAACCCTTAGTGACTAACTACACAAAAGAAAGTACCAGAAAATACCAAAGTAATTGTTATTGTTGAGATTGATGCTTATTTTTTAAAAAACCAACCAATAGAAATTCTGACTCCATTAAAAATGAAACTGTGTATGTTTGAGACAAAATGCACTCACATTAGATAAATCAGACTCCATTAAAAATTGGCTTTATGCATAAAAGGGTAATCCCAGACACCAATAAAAACCACTCCCAAAATGAAATGAAAAGATGGGAGAAAGGGGCATGTCTTGCCATGCCCCTTGGTCTAAAACACACCTACACCTCACAATATAAAAGGTGATGCACAAAGGTTAGAGTTCAGTTGTTCTGCAGGACAGCTCATGCTTTTTGCTTCGTGCTGAAGAATAAAGCTCTTTGGACTCAACTTTGCTGGACTCCAGTGCTTATTTGGACTTTGCATTTTCCTCGGAAGAAGATTTAAATACTTAGAAACTTTTTGAGCAAAAGACTTAGAGAAAAAGTAAGGTGCGGAGAGTCAGGCAGGACCAGACTTTGTCTCCAACTGGCCCTTGGACTTAGTCTACAGCTCTGCCTGAAAAATCCACATCAATGTTTTGAAAAAGGCCCAATGGATGAGAAAGTGCCTTAAAAGAATAGCTGCAAAAGGCCAGGTTGCACAGAGGAAATTTGTATAATTGTGCCCAGAAAACAGTACTTAGTCAATAATGTAACTTTAAGGTCACAAAGATAATTAATTAATTAACCGAAGCTACCACTTTTTTTACCCATTTTCTTTTACATGTTAAGTGTGCTTTATCTGAATGCACAAATGAGGAAGAAATACAGCAACACCATCAAAGACTCATAACACTCTCATTCACTGTCATGTATAAGGACTGAGGTCACAGGGTTCAGTACCTTTGATTTGAGATGTGCCTGCTGTCAAGCTCAAGCATTTTGCTCAGGGGATGGTAATGTCATATGAGGATGATGTTTCACTGCAGAGATGTGTTGAAATATGTGCACGCCTGTGAGTTACTTTAGGCCAAGGAAGGTCAAGAAGTCAACGGCCTGAGGTGAAGAGGCCCAGAGGCATTTTATTTCATCATCATAAGAGAAGTTGATATAAAGGGGTTGTAGTTAAAGGCTAATACAAAGGCAAACATGGTGCTGATCTACAGTCAGCAAAGGGTTTATACACACACACTACGTTAGTATCACTGAATGGCCAATTAAGAGCTTTCTATACTGAGATACTCAGTAGTCATTGTGGCAACTGGAGCATCAGTATGTTAAGCAGAAACATCTGCAAAACAGACAGAAGTACACTTAAGAGTCTCTGGCTCCTTGTAAACACCCGTACACACACAAACCTGTCATTTGGAGTTATGCTGGTGTGACCTAGATCATCAGCTTTTACAGTATCTATTTCCTCAGCGTTCCCCTTTAATATAAAAACAAATTCAGTGACACAGGCAGATGCAGCCTTCAGAGACACACTGTGCACCAATGCGATGCTACAGTGATCAAAAAGCAAGGTTTCCACTTGTGCTGGTGTGCTGGCACACAAAAACCTATTCCTATTCATTAAGATGAGTAACATTCTCTTAAATACCCAGTAGAAAATGAAAGAGAAGTGGATGTGGTTTACAACTGTATTAGGAAATGGGAGAATAACCCAGTGAGAAAAATGTGTTGCCAAAGTGACTTGCACAGTCAGGAAACTTCACATTTTTAGCCTGACTAACCCTTGGCAGGACAGAAGGGGGAATATGGCTTTTGGATGAGGTTAATTCTTGACTTTAACTAAAACATCTTATTTTCAATAAGTGGCATGAGCGGTCATCTTTAATGGGCCTGTGAAAACTTTTGCCTCTAGCTGCTCAGCTGCACTCCACCCTCTTTGTGTCCTTAGTCCACCCTTCACATCAAGCCTACAACAGAGGTGTGATAGCATCAGCATGAAGTTAGCAGCCTCCCAAATGCCCCAATTGTCTCATCAACTTTCTGCAGAACTCCACCCGAGCTACTCCCAGGCCTGTACTGTGCCTAGAGGCTGATAAACACACAGACACACACACATTTATGCGCACACTCTCCAAACACAAAAACTTTCTAAGTGCCCCTGCAAACAATCACCTGTTGATTAGATTACAGGAGCCACAGAGAGTTTCAAAATCTGATGTATCTGTGCACAGGGGGGATGGAATGACACTTGATTATGTGGGTGTTTGTGTGTATGTGCATGTGTGTGTTTGAGTATCAGACAAAAGACCGAAGACAGGAAGTGACAGAAGGAGGCAGGTTACACTGACTGAAACTGATAACCCTCTGAGCGAGACAGCGGTACACTGAACACACATACAGTACTCAGGCTGGCGAGTCATGGCAGTCTAAACTAAGCTGGCTCAGTGACATAGTTGCTGAGAATGCTGTTTGACACGGGGTCCCTTTCTGTCTCTCCCTCCCTCCCTCCCTCCGTCTTTATGTCTGCCTGCCTATCTGTCTGTCTGCCTTTCATGTGACCATTTTAGGAGATACTGAGTCACCCAAGCCCTGCTGACAATATGACAGGAGCAACATTTAGTACACTTGACATGACAGTAGGAGAACTTGTGACACTCACCCTTCTTAGAGAGATGGGGTTTATCTCGCTGTCTCCCTCTCTGCCTTCCTTCCTCTATTTCATCTGGTGGCTAGATGGGTGACTCTGCTGCCTTGTATGTGTCCTCCACTGTGTTACTATCCACTGGGTCAGGCTGCCTTCTCTGACTCTCCCCCTCTCTTTCTCGACTCGTCGGTTTGTTGCCTCTCTGTGCTTCCTTCCTCCTGAATAGGTGGCGTTGAGAAAGACAGAGACAAGTCAAGTTGCTCTGCCTCTCTCTGCTTGGTTTGTCAAGAGGCCTGATAGCCTGCACTAGCTCTCTCTCTCTCTCTCGCTCTGTATCTTGGTTTCTTCCTGTCTTCCTTTCTCCACCCTTACACATACACAAATCAAAAACCCATCAACAACTCTCTCCACTCACCCATCTCCCTCCCTCTCCTTTTCTCTTTCAAGCTCCCCCCTGCCCTCCTTCTTCCTTTCTCTCATTTGCGCCCCTCCAAAATGTGTTGAACACAAAAGCCACTTCACATGCTAGCATTCCCTCCTTCCTCTCCTCTTATTCCTCCTCTCCTCTCTTCCTCTATCTACTCACAGGCCCCTACTTTAAACCCTTTCTTGCTATCTTACCCTGTCTCCTCTCTCTCTCTCTCTCTCTCTCATTCTCTCTCTCTCTCTCTCTCTCTCTCTCTCTCTCTGTGTTTTCTTTCTGTCGGTTTCCTCTCAGCTGATGCATGCTTTGCTCACTCAGCAGTGAAGGCATACAGAGGAAAGAAAAGGGGGGGGGGTGCTGCCAGTTGATTGGCTACAGAGAAGGGGGGTCAGCTGTAGTGGCCGAGGTCCTGATTGGCCAGGGGGAGGGAGTGAAAGGGGGGAGGAGGCGTGGGGAACCAATGTCCCGCCCACCTGCTCCTGCTCGGCCTGTTCTGCAGAGAACTCAACCAAAGAGCACTTTCCCCAAACAGTGTGTGTGTGTGTGTGTGTGTGTGTGTGTGTGTGTGTGTGTGTGTGTGTGTGTGTGTGTGTGTGTGTGTATGTGTGTTAAATGTGTGTCCCTGACAGCTTCAAGCATGTTTTGTGCACAGTGTTCAGTGTGTTACACAGTACACATTGTTAGTCAAGGAACAGCACGTAATAAAGGATTTAATGCCCCAAACACCGATGCATTCCCTCTTTCTTTGCTGTCTTATTTTCTCTCTCTCTCATACACATTCACATACAGACACACACAAACACACAAAGGCACTGCTATAGGATATCACCTATAGCCTACAGTACATAAGCCTACAAAACAGAAGGCTTATCTGCTGCTGAAGTGCAGATAGAGAATGATGTGCATGTGAAAAAGTTTATCAGCTGAGTACCAGGAGCAGCCCTCAGCTGTGTATGTGTGTGTGTGTGTATCTTTCCATCTGTGAGCTAATAAGGAACAGCATGTTGACTAGGCAAAAACTATTTCAAACAGAGTGGTGTGGTTAAAGTACACACAGTGCAAGCAAGTGCATCACACACGCTCTCTCACCTCACACACACACTGTGGGGGGAGATTGCACAAGTTAAAAGTGCTGTGCACAAAACATACTTGAAGCTGTCACGAACACATATTTAGCACACGACTTCGCCCGGCCCTGTTGTCAGACACAAACGCACACCTATCCGGCTGTGCTTTATCCTTATCTAGGACACCATGGTTGACTTGTTATCAGATGTGTGCTGGTTGAGACATCTGAGACAAACCTATTGATAGCTCGCCGTCTCTCTGCGTCTGAGTTAATGTCTGTCACTGTCTTGCTCTGACTCCCCATCCGTCTATCTCCTCCTGACATATGTCTGTTTCTAAAACAGGACCGAAGTTTTATGCTTGCCAGTTGCTGCTGCTTAGCTATGTTATCTCCAACATACAGAAGGATGTAATTTTGTGGTGCTTTTCTTAAACCAATCAAGGGTTTTTATATATATATATATATATATATATATATATATATATATATATATATATATATATATATATATATATATATATATATACATACATACATACATACATACATACACACATATACATACACATACATACATACTGTTTGTAAAGCTCATAAACCTTGATGACTATTTGAGTCAAATAAATATGACTCAAACAGGCATTTTAACACTGACAGTGGGTTGAGTTAACAAGCCATTATTTCATGATCATGAAAAGAAGTAGTAAATGATAGCTTATTGTGTTTAGAAGATTAAACAATATTTGTGACATCTGAATCACAAAATTGGTACAAATATACTTCTCAAATGCACAAGAAAAGTTTCTCAGATCACAAAAAAGCCATCTTTTAGGAAACCAGCATTTTCTTGTGTTCCCTGATTTTCAGGTGGAAAAAGCTAGAGAAAGGGACTTTTTCTTTCTGAGCTGCACTTAAAAATGTGGTAACCTATTTAGAGGGAGGATGTGAAGTTATTTGCAGTAGCAAAGCCAAATGCTGGTAAATATTGGCCTCTAAATTTGCGCTCTACCAGCCTAATTGGAAAAGTAAGCATATCATTTTTTTTGTAGCTGGAGTTTGTTGATGTATACTTGGATATTATCACATTATTTGTGTTGTACAGCCATCAGTCCAAAGGCCAAAAATATTAAATTCATTATTGTATAAGACAAAAAAAAAACACATCAAATCCTAACATTTAAGTGGGAATGCATTTGCTTAAACATTGCCTGAAATGATTAATCAGTTACCAGAATAGTTTCTGCGGATCTACTGAATTATTAATCAACATATTGTTCCAGCTCTGCGTGTGTGTCTACTCATAGATAGATGCTAGATTTGTGTGGAAGTATGTCAGTCAGTTGTTTTGGTGCACGTGTGTGAGCAGTAAAAGTGAGCAGAGCGGAGTTTTGAAAAACAAGACAAGGCCTCAGCAACGTACCTCCAAATATAGAGATGTGGGATAGGGGAGAGGGGCGAGAGGGGGGGTAGAAGACAAGGAAGACAGAGACAGCAAGACAGACAGAGGAAGAAACTGACAGAGAGACAGAAGGAGACTCAGATGAGGCAAGGTTCCTGTCGTGAAACAGACTTGGCAGCTGCTTTTAACAGCAAAGCCTGTAAAAAGTGCGATAATGAGGGCTTTCTCTTCACAAGCAGCACTGTTATTTATGATCTTGTGTTTCAGCACACACAAACACACACACTCACACACAGTTCTGTCCCTTTAAGAGCCCATGTTGCCTTCCATATTTGGGGAAAAAAGGGTGTGTCTTCTTTGTGAAGACCCTCCTCCATTCAAGGGCACTCTGAGTGCAGCTGAGGAGAAAGAGGCATTGAAAACACTCACATTCCATCAAACACACACATTGATGCAATTCTGACTTGAGAGCATGGCAGTGTTTGTTTTGATGTCTATATGACAATGTTGAGGTTTGACTTTCAGCCAGGGCGTGTAAAATGTTGTGTTACAAACACACAGTCCCATGCATACCTTGTTTTTCTAGGCCTCTCAAAGTGACACTAGCAGTGTTTTTGGGGGGTTTTACCCACCAGCACCAAACAGTCACAGCTTTAAAAAAGTGAAGCGCTTTGATTTGACTCTACCGGCCCAACACGTCCTTGAGCAAATCGGTTAGTCACAGTTTTAAATGACCAGTTTTAAACGTGAAAAACAAGGTCCAATTCACCCTCCTCTTCGGGGAGGGAGAGAACAAAAGGAGAGGAAGAGGGGAGGTGGAGGAAGGGTGGGAAGGAAAGTGTGTGTGTGTGTGTGAAGGTGGGGGACGGGGTGGGGGCTGTCTATGTAATACAGGACATGTTTAAAGAGGCACAGACCCCTGTGTGTTGATGTCTGCTTCTGGCGTGAATACGAGAGTGTGTTAGTAGCACACACACAGCCATACAGTATGTGGCATCTTTCTGATCAAGTGTGTGATGAGAGTGAGGAGCAGCCAAACAGTGGACATACAGAAAGCTCCAGTATACAGAAGCAAGTTTCACACCTAATATTTACAGGGGAATTAGAAGCATTGTTGACTTGCTGGTCAATTTTGATTTTGTGACTTTTGTAATGTTAAAAAAAGGTAGAGATATTGTTGGAAGCCTGATGTTTACAACCATCAGTGTCTGAAATAAAATTTTTGGCCCCCATCAACCTGTCAAGCGTAAATCAAAGCCATTAAAAATAAATATATGTATATAACAGTTTCTCATTTTTCAGTGCTACAGCATTGACAAGATTAAAATTTAAAACGCGGCTCTCCCACTTATACACCACATGCTTTTTTGTTGTAGTCTTCATTTTCTATTTTTAGCAGCCTCAGTTATTATGTGTCGCCACATGGCAATAACATTAACTGCTTTCTATTTTCAACATTTCAGCCCTTATTTCTCTGCAGGCCAGAGTGCCTTGTACATCCCACACCCTTTCTACAGGCAACTGGATTTTACAGTAGAACAGGATCTCAGAACAAGATGTTTACCAGCTAGTTTGACTGCTAGAAAAAAAAACCCACAACCAAAAATCATCAGATAGCCAGTTCCCAAAAGGTTGTTTCCCCAGCCTGTGGTTTCTTTATATTTACATTTCTTGAACACAGTGACAATCCAGAGAGATGAACTCTCTCTGGAAGGGTATGTTTGACCAGCTGCGTGTTGATAAATAAGCTGAAAAGAGACGTGCCTATTTAAGTATTGGCATTTAACTTTGCTGTCCAGAAAGAAACTCTGTGTGTGTGTCTATGACTGTGTGTCTGTCTGGACTTTGCTCTTTATGTCATTTAAGCAAATTAGCAAGAGATATTTAACCAATAAAAATCCTAATGGTTTTCACTTTTTTGGATCTTATAAATTTATACTAAATTTTACTACCAAATGACTATACATGCTAGTCAAGTGATATAACAGTGTCTATATAGATTTAGGATTAAATTTAGGATTGGGGTTGGCTGTAAACTGGGCAGATGTAGCAAACAGACACTGCTGAACAGGGAATTTTTGTTAATCCATTTAAAATATTAGACTGTCCAAATAAATCATCCCTGAAATAACTTCTGTTGGTTTTTTTCATTACCAATTATGTCTCTCCACACACTTATGCAATCATTTCCACTCTTCATTTATTGATCCAACATGCAGCAACGCTGTGGGATGAATAGATCCTGTAAGAGTGGAAACTTTGTATCTTGTATCTCTCTGTATTCCTGTAGTTGGCTGCTGTGATTAAATCTCCTTACAGAGATAATTAAGGTTTGGTGTAATCCTGTTGAATGCAGTCTTCCTTTCAGTCTTCCAATCCATCACTAAGCATTAGCTATTATTTTCCAGTACTGATCCACACCTCCCACTAATGTCATGTCATGATTTTTTTTTTCCCTATATAAAATTTAATCTGTCCACTTGCACGAGTAGAGGTCTACCCAGTGATTTAGCTGACTAAATCAAGAGTCGCGAGTGATATGCACAAAGAGAAAGAAGAGAGAGAGTGCAACAGGAAAAAATGCAGAGATGGGGAGGAGTGTGGCACCCTGAGTCTTGGTGACAGGCCGGGCCAGCTCAGAGGATGGAATGTTCCAGAGAAATATGTTGCCTATTCATGGAGGACAGGAAATAAAGCGCTCTCTCTCCCTCTCTCCACCTCTCCTCCCTTCCCTCTCCGTCCTCACTCCTTCACCCTAAATTCAGTTGCCTGTCGTTCTGCCTCTCTGTCGTCTGTCTCTTCACCTCGCTCTCTGTGTCTATGCGTGCGTCTACATATTCCCCTTTCTCTTGGCCTTTGGATATTTTTTTTCTCTGTCTCTCTTTCCTCAGTTTAAATGAATTCCTTTTTCCCCCCTTTCATGCTTGGGGAACTCGCACAGCATGGTGGCGTTGCACCACTCAGACTGGTAGCAGCTGAAAGTGCCCCCCCCCAAAAAAAAAATCACTTTCTTTGCTATGTAGCTCACTAATACCTCAACAGACCAAACTGTCACTAACCAGCTAACTTGACTGACTATAAGATACTAACCACAGTGGATGGATTAAAGCTAATTTAAAACCAGATTTGCGGATGGTGTGGGACAATTTTACAAGTTGAAAATGAGGAAACAGAGCATAACTTTACACTGACCTTAAGGACGAGAGTTAAACCTAAACTAAAATACCAGTGAAGCTTTCACATGTTTATGAATGCACACACACAGAGCGGCTCATCCATTTTGGTATGGGAGGGTGAGGGGTGGGTTTCAGTGTTAAAGGCAAAGAGAGGTCTGGCTAGGGTTAATCCTGAGATCAAGCCAACACAAACACACATACACACAAACACACACTCTTGCGGTCGTTAAGCAGCAGTTAATAATGAGAAGCTCTGGAGCCACAAGATTTGCTACTCTGTGTTAGAGCCGTGAGGCAGGGCTGTACACACTCTATACTTGCAGCTAATAACACACATCAGAATCCAAACAGGCAACCAGACAAAACATAAGCAACCTAAACACATTGGACACAAGTTATGCAGTATGTGCTGTTAACTCTTTGTATGAAAGCCACCCAATATATAGAACTACATGCCAAAACTCCTCAGTTTAATGTTGACATGCTTATCTGCTTTAAAACATGATACTGACTCTTTGGTTGAGCAAACATCCAAATCATGCAGCACAATTCCTAGGCTGTACCTGCTCACTCGGTATATCTTTGTCTTCCAAATGCACCGTGAGGGGCAGCTCAGTGAAGCTAAACGCTACCATCAACATGTTCAGAATGAAATTGCTTTAAAGAGATTTAACTGAGACAATAAGCCATTACATTGATAGAGATCATCACATAAACTGCTGACAACATGCTGTTTCCTGTAATATGTCATCTAAATTATTTACTTTTAAACAGGAACACTTTAGGTTATGTATTGACCGTGGTCTGTCTAATATTTTAGAGGATGATGTCATGACTAGAGTGAATAATCCCTAAAACAAATAGTGATAAAAAAAATGTTACCTTGATGATACATATAATAATGCCAAAATTGCTTGCTACTGGACAATTATCCATACACACAGTATATAGAGCCTAAACTGACATTGTGTAAAGGATAATTTCTTCAGTCCAACCGGTGACTGCTTCTCAGCTGTGTCATGACACTGACGGTGTCCTTTGCTTGTTACATTGGGCCACAAACAAAAAGGGAACATGCCAAGGACTCAGATCACTGTAGTTTGGGCAGAAAACATTCTGGCTCAGCTGTTCCCTGAATCTGATGAGACGCACAAGACCTGCCAGGGGCACATTTATACTAAAGCACACATATGCAGCACAAGCATACAAATAAAGATATGCCCCAAACGATAAACCAAAGGCTTCAGGGCTTCACTTCTTTGTGTCGGCCTACTGTGTGATTAGCATTCACTGTGGAAAATAAACAAATGCATGCAAAGACCCATTCTCCTCAAAGGTGTTTCTGTATACCACACCTTTAAGCTCTTTGGGAGCTCTCTTAATATAAGGAAAAACATGGCTGGGTGACTGACTGCCAGAAGACTGTTACAAGTCTACCCCATGTACTTTCAGTTCAGGTACACCCACTGCAAACATCAATGCAAAAAAAAAGCTTCCTTTATGTTGAATTACTACTTGAAGCTCATCATTACTTTCTTTTTGAAATCTAAAACACAAAAATACAGTACGTAAAATAAAATTATTACTGAATTTCCGAGCGTGGGTATCACAAAGGGGAATGTCTTTTCATTCTGTATACAAGTCAATTAATGTGACAAATGATGCACGCAAAGACCCAGGCCTGCCATACATACTCCATTAGATGGAGAGATGGGAGCTAAAGTAGTACAGAGAGATGGAGGGCTTTGATGCTCGGCGAGGGGAACGAGACAGATGACAGCGTACTGGAGAGTAATGGACAGGGGGGACAAGACAAGGACGAAAGGGAGCCAGGCAGAGAGTGAGAAGATCTAAGCTTGATAAGCTCTGTGCTGGCCTATATAATGCATGGAGATACTGTACATCTGCCTTCCAACATCTACCCATTCATGATTCTGCGGCTTGTATGGCAGCCATATAAAGAGACTACATGGCTCACAGGCTATATACATAGAATTATATTTAGCCTGCATATGTGTATGCTAAATCATTCATTATGATCAAGCATGAAATTCAAGCCAGCATTGGTATTCAGACACATTTGTTATATCAGTAACACCCTAGAGATTATTCTTCTGTATATACTGGTATTTAATTGTGAGTTTAAAGGCCCTGCAACTGCTCATTATTACATATCGCACAGATGAAACTTGCTGTCTTCAGAATAGTTTACATAAATTTGCTAGTAATGCAAGGCCAACTGTGAGCTGCGTTAAATGGTCTCGGTGCAATCTTTACAGTATAGTCTTACACTATCTACATATTATAGCTATCACACGTGCATTTGTGTGGTTACAGTTCCCAACTAGGTCTGCAAGGATTTATTTTTGATTGATTGAGATTGAGATTGATTAATCTATCGACTATTATTGATTAATCTATTGACTATTTTTCCAAACAATCTATTCACAATTTTTGTCTTCAATTGTCAGAAAGTTGTGAAAATTTTCAATGGGTTTGTTTTGCCCAGCCAACGGGCTTATTTCCTAAACGATAATTCACAATGATAATTGTGCCTGACAAATGACTTAAATGAGCGTTCACAAGTAGTGTTTGTGAAGTCGAACACAGCCACAGACATTAGATAAAACTCTCATATACCCACACTGTACAGAAGTGGATATCACAGCGCTTTGGATCTCAGGGTGTAATGTCAAACCTTGTTGATTTATTCAGCAGGTGGTTTGGTTGCCTTGCCATTCTCCCTCTCTCTCTCTCTCTCTCTGGTCTTCTGTTGTCAGCTGTGTTTAAATACTGCTACTATAGATGAGCCACCAAAACACTCTAAACAAAGGCAGAGCACTTAACAGGAAAGAAAATTCCAGATTGCCTCTTAGAAAAGGTGTGACGCTAGTTTCCTGCCATAAATGAAACATGAATGTGAATGAGGGTAGAGAAGAATATGATCCATACTTTCTTTGAGATTTTTCAATCCTCAGATTCACAAAACAGTAATGTATACTTGCCTGTTTTGAGCCACTGACTTTTCAACAATTCTCAAGATTTCCATTCTGAAGGTATTCTACTATTGCACTGATCCTCAAGGAGGCATTCAATCCTGGCTGAAATGCTCTGTTCAATATGTAATAAAATCTTTTTTTTTTTTTAAATCTGCCTCAGGGACATGATTATTTTGAGTCTTCAATCCATTGCTGTGTTGCTTTTTGGGGTTTACTTGTCAATAGGCTTGGATCCTTCACCACCTTTGAAACAGTTTCCTGGTGCTCACTTAGCTCAAGGATCTTTGAATTAATTGGCATCCCCTTTACTGTCCTATAAATAGGTTAATCTATTAACCACACACAGCTGATGCCAGGAGGACACAGCTACGAACACATGGACGCTGCAGGTTTGTAAGAGGACTAACTAGTTCTCCTTCTATCGACAGACTGTTAAGTGGACTAACTGACCTTAATGTTAAGCCTGAAGTTAGGTTTAGTTAAGAGTGTATGTGTGTGTAGACCCAAGGTCTGGGTAAGGATTTCAAGGTTAAAGTGGTACCAAGTCAAAGCTGCAAAGGTGTTATTTCAGGAATAAGCTGTTATTAATAAAGAGGGAAAAATATTTAAAATGTTCACTCATACACTTTAGCAACTTTATCTCCTTACAGCTGCCTTTTGCAAAAGTGGAAACCATAAAAATGTCTTAACTACAGAGGCTCTCTCTTGATGTGTCTTTAGTGTGAGGATGTTTAATCATTTTAGATGTTTGGTTAGCATGACGGTGAAAATACAAGCAAGCACGCACATTCACACACAGCTGACGTTGCTCTCTGACCCATCTTCTTGTTAATTTTGCTTTTATCTCAACGTGCCTGCATTCTGCATGGGTTTAACAAGGCATCCTCTAGCACACAGCATCACTGATTGACCCTCTTCTGCAGAGGTTGGGAGCCCTGGGGGGTCTTGAGATGATGTACGGAATGGGAAAAACATCTAGTAATGCCACATACTGCCTTAATCTTTGTGATAAATGTCTTTATACTAAGAAAGTATGTACATATTTTCAGCCACTGGGATTCCAAAAAACAATGGATCAAGAAAAAGAACAAAAGAGATCTTTATAGTGTTACTGTTTGCCTGTGCAGTGCATAAAGGGCACGTAAATGGGAGGAGCTTTAATTTTCACCATCACTGGTAGATCAACAAGGTTTCTAGTAATATATATTTAAGTGAAGACCACATAAGGGCAGAAACTACTAAGACAAGTGGTAATTTATTATCTTCACAGCACAGAGGCATCTATTCACAGTGACATTCACATGCTTGCACGACTACATTTGTGAGGAGCTTCCCTTTTCTTACCCCTATATCTAACCCATAATGGCTAAATAGCTCTTTATTTAAGAGAGGTAATTTGGCTTTTATTAAAGATGTGAGTACAATATGTACTGTGCATGCACGCACACACTCACTCTCACACACTTGCACACACACAAACACACACACACTACAGATCAATATAGCCCCAGAGCACTGTTGAGTACTGGATCTAACCCACATAATCATCTGTAATCTCTGACATCAAATCCTGCAGAGACACATTGGAGGGCTGACAACAAGCCTTCATCAGCTCAAAGCGTTTAATAGCCAACGCCACTTTCCACACACACATACAAAGGTTCAGAGGCTAAAAAGGAGAATTGTTACCACGAACCATAATAACTACTCAGTCAGAAAGCCATAAGAGGTGCAGAAGGTGTGTTCCTTTTTTGCAAACTTAACTCGGCTGCGCAGAGAACCACTGAATGAATAGTGTCACTTAAATTGGCACACCTAAAGTCCCAGATTATAAAATGAGCTACACATGAATAAAACCACATACTGAAAGCAAGATAAGAAGAGCCACTTGCAGGCCCATGTTTTACAGAGGTTGTAACAGTGTTAGTCTGTGCATAATCTACTCAGACAGAATTCAGAGGAACTGGGCTCTCGTCATATTGCCTATAATGCACTCATCTTCTAAATAACATAACTAGAAACTGGTGGCACGGCACCTCATGACCGCACTCTTGCCTAACTCAATGTACTAGTCTGGATAGTAGGAACATAAAATAAACACATAATACATTTTCCAGAGGTTGGATACATTGGTAGTTATACATTTTGAAGTCAGCAAATAGACCAGTCATCAGTGGGGATTCCTGCTGTATTTTTATCTTCCATGCTAAAAATGTCCCACACTCATTATTGTTGAGTTCTTAATATCTTATTCCTCTCCCTTTCTTTTTCTGTGAGAGGATTTTCTAAGTTTCTTTGTGTCATCTGAACAACCCGAATGAATTAATTCTCCTTTATTTCCCCAGTGTGACTTAGCATTTTGGGAGCTCAAGTAAAAGAGCGATTGTGCGCAGGACATGTCCGGACGCAGGCCTGCTGAACAACATGCACCTCACCTTCAGGGTTGGTTACAGCAAAGATCTGCATGACGTCACACTCAGCTGAGGACAAAGCCCACTGGTTTCTCCCAGACAGAGAGGTGGGGGGTGGCTGTCAGAGCAACGCAAGGACAGGAGGGAGAGAAAATGCAATGCAGCAATGTGTGTATTAAGTGTGTGTGTGTGTGTTGTGTGTGTGTGTGCAGAAATCTTCTATTAACATACATGTGAGACAGCTGGTGGATTTCCAAATGCACATGTGCTGTATGGGTGATGCAGAATGTGACTGCATACACGTGTGACTAATGTGTATGTCAATGCCATCGTGCCCTGCTTGTCAGGACAATGGAAGGCAGTGCATTGCAGCCAGGCATAATAACACTGTAATGACTGACTGCACTCTAACACTTTATGAATTTTATACATACACACTGTAAAAGGTTTTAGTGCCAGCATCAATGCTCCCTTCACTGAATGATGCAATGAAACTCCCAAGTGCAATCCAAGGGAACAATACGCCCACTGCACTCAGTGCTATGCACTCTCTCTCTCTTTCTCCTGGAGGCTTTACAATGATCATCATCACTTGCTAAGCTACAGTATGATCTCACAGATATATGCTTGTGCTGCTGGATCCCTCCTTCTTGCACAGCCCATATATGTATGCACAATGCCAGGAGGACATTAGTGTGCAGTTATGACAAAACGACATATCTATACATGCATTTCTATGAGGGAGGCACACACACACACACACACACACACGATGGTGAGTACTATATTGAGGTTTTTTTTTTTTTAAATCACTTTGTCCTTAACCACCGCAGACTGCATTCACACACATAGGTACACACACACACGAAGAAAGAGTGAGGAAGGCAGACAAAGCAGGGGAACGCCCCCTACATCCTGCAAGCTACTGTCAGGTCATCAGCTGGCTTAGGCTGGATTCCAGTCATTCCTTCCTTGAAAGACTCACAGATTGATTAATTGGGGGAAAAAACTGATGACTGTGACGGCCTGTTTGCTGCAGACACTTGACTGAAATCGTCCAGAAATGGCTAAATCACTGAGCCTTTTGTGTTTCAGCGCGTAGCTACCTTTAAAGTTCGCACAATGCAGGCGGTTAAGAGCTAGCTAGGGAGGTGAAAAAAATGTGGAGATTTTGAAGGATACTCACCAGAAAATAAAACGGTGGACTCAACCTGGAAGCCTGCACTGACGCGTCCTTGCCGTCTGGGAGTTTGGCCTGTTTTTTTGTTATCTCTCTGCCGTGTTGACTGCTGCGTTGTCGGATTTCAGGTGGCAAACGTTACGGAAGAAAATCGACCTCGAAGTTAAAAGCCCCCTTAGTAACCGTAGCTCGGTGTCCGATGGGGAAAATAATCAGCTTCAACCTCGTCCTCCTACCACTCTGTCTTGCCACATAGCTCGCTTGTTGGCTGACTACGTCTCTTCCTCTCTTGTCCCCTTTTTGTGTGTGTGTGTGTGCTCGCAGCTGTTTTCGTTGTCTGAAGCTTTGCCTGAAATTCCTCCTCTGTCCCTTTAAGCGACTGCGTTTCCGGGGTTCGCTGGCTAATATATAAAGGGGGCGGGGCTTCACGGCCAGCTGAGCGCCTGTCATTTAAGCGATTGGCCGCCTCTTATCCGCCCGGCCAATCAGCGCGCAGGGATTACGCCTTCTTTAAAACATGCAGATTTTATTCAAAAATGAATGCGACGCGATTGGGTTACGGATTAACTCGAGGGACGCCCAGTACACGTGCTTTTTCTCCCCTCCCATTCTTCAGTGCAATGGGTGGCTGTTGTGCTCCGGTTGTCGGTATATCGTACATTTAACAGATAAACTACAATAAAACACGTTCTGATGTGAAAGTACAAACTTTATACAGGTTTACTGCACTAATGTCAATATGAGGTAAACATTATATATGGTTTATGGCATCGGTTAAACATGTAGTTCAATGTACAGATGGTAACCCCCCGTCCTTGTCTTCCGTTTGTACTGAATCAGCCATAGCCATGTTGTCACGGGGCTAAGAATAGATCAGCTACACGTTGTATTCCCATATTGCCTTGCAGCTGCAGTGAGCTCCACGCCCATCTACCCAGAGCACACTGGGGACTGATTATACTTTGCAGTGGAGAGGCCTGCGCAGATAAAAGAAGGGCCCCTGAAAGCTCAGAGGAGTGGAATATAGGATATTGTATTTGCTGCTCCTGGCCATTCATCCATCTCTGCTTGGAGCTTTTCCTTTGGCAGCACAAGCAGTGCATATTTCACACATCAATACTCACTGCAAAATCACAGATATGTATTTGTTTTTATGGTGGAAGTGCATTATAAATTACAGGAAATCTGAAACAATTTATTGTACCTATCAGGAAACCTCAAAATTCTGTAACATAAAAATAAGTCCTTATCATGGATGAAATTAAGAGAGCAACATCATTTATACATAAATGCACGAGCTAGATTTTAAGGTTTTCCAGAGCCCTTACTAAAAGTGCAAAAATGTTTTTTTTCAACTGGCAAATCAAGTTTTTATTCATGCTTATAATTTAGGAACAAGTGTGCAAAAGAAGACGCTTGTGACAAATTTGTGGTTATGTCCACGTGTTTGAGACTTCCTATTACCAGAATATTTAAGGTCTGCTAAGCTCACAATCTTTAATTTAGCTTCTGGAGACCAGAAATGTCAGCATCTCTTCACACCGCTGACAGCTTCACCACTCACAGACACAAACTTCCTTTTTTCTATAATAAAGGAGGACAAAACAGGTTGAACTTTCTAGTTTTGGAGAGCACTGAAATAAAGAGATGTACAACAACCTTTTTTCCCCAAACATGTGGAATTATTTACAGATATTCCATCACATCTTATCTCAAAGTGTCCAACATTTGCATATGGAGCCTTTATGCCTTTTCCTGTAAGTCGTCATGTAACATGATCTGAAAAGGGAAATGAAAGCTCATCATCTGGTGTACAGGTCCGCTGCTTAAAAAGAGACGTGTTCTTTTTTTTTTTTTTTTTCAGGCCTTAGAAAAACTGAGAACTGCTGTAACACTCAGCTACAAAACATTATTCGATTAATGAATAATGTTTTAAAGCCACATAAGGACAAATAAGGGTTTACATCTTAAAAATGGATCACAAGTTTTTACCATGATATCATCCAAATGTTAAGTCATGTAAACTCTTTTCTAACTATGTAGAAGCTGCCTTTGTCAGCTGAGTGGCTTGCGCCCCCTGCTGTTTAATCTTCAGAATGGTCGTTTTTCTTCTGACATCAAAGCGCAGTGGTGAACGCAGTTTTTTTTTTTTTACGAAAATGCAATCATCTAAGTTAACTTTCTAACATAAGGATATCCAGTAGGCACTGCTTAAAATACTACATTAGTATCTTTAAAGCAAAATTTCAATATTATGTTATAAAGAATGTTGAATATAATTTCCCACGCTAACAGACACACTACCATTTGGCCAACAGCAGGTTGTTTGAGCCCAAACATATCAACAAAGTAGAAATCCTCGTAAACAGAGTATAAAACATTGTACAAACTATATACACCCCGTCACACGTGAATTCTCACACACTATGTTCCGTTTTAAGTGTTGTCAGAATTTGTCAGCTGTTCAGTCGTTTTGGCTTTCTTTGACCCCTCTGTGCCGTGGTCCTTCTTCTTTTTTTGTCTTTTCTTCTGCCCTTCCTCTTGCCTGAATTGGTGCCTGTTCAAAAGAAGCCAAATAAGCACGCAGAGACCAGTGGAGTTAATCTGCTGAGCTGAAAATCATGTGCCTTTTTAATGTTTGTCCAGGGACAACAGATGAAGAAAGTTATCCTTGTAGACACATCTCTGACTCAAACACTGAATCAACTATCATACAATGTATCTAATATAAAATGTTTTGTACTTAAGTTTGGAAGTTTTCTTGAGTTAGCAAGTGCTGAAATACTATTAGGATACTTAACTTACTCAAAGACTGTGAACTTTGCAAATCCATGGAAAATTATTTAGCATGAAACAGTCATGTTGCACATATTGT
Organism: Scortum barcoo; assembly: GCA_023238725.1. NCBI lineage: Eukaryota > Metazoa > Chordata > Actinopteri > Centrarchiformes > Terapontidae > Scortum > Scortum barcoo. The sequence goes on from CM041535.1 coordinate 17,407,425, forward strand.
CTTTATCTGTATTCTATGATTCTGAATTGTTTAATTCTCTGTTTTGTTTAATTTAGACTCTAGATAAAATGGTGTTGCATATGTATCCAAACTGTTTCCATTTATTAAGTCAGCAAACTAGTGTCTCTTGCGCTGTTTTCAGCAGGAATGAGACTGAGAAGGAACGCTGACAAGCAAAGCACGTCAGGAAGATTGAATCCCTAAAATCATCATCGTATCAAAAAATGGTTTATGCACACAACAGATATCAAAAGTGAAGAGTGTTGTGAGCTCACCTGGATTGCCACCGTCGGCCACTGTTCCACACTCTACCAAAGGAGGGAAGCCAGTTGGCATCTGTCTGCGAGCTATGATCAAAGTTTGCCCCCACTCTGTTCGGCGGAAGCTTTTTCAGCTTCTCTTGCTCCTCTGGTGAAAGAAAAATGAGGTCATTACAATTATACTCCAATCTCTGTGGGATTTTGATTGTCATAAAGACTGACTGCAACTAAGATTACAGACCAGAATGTTGTTACAGCATAATTGATAAGCAACCAATAAAACTTAATTGCACACAGAAATGACCATGGTGGGAACATTTCTTTGAGCAAAGAAATGCCTCAGCTGACAACAAAAGCACAGAACACACAAGTTAAAGATCTACGTTTGTGATTCCTACTCTGTTTGAGGAAGTCTTGGAGCGATGGGCCAATCTCCGGATGTGCGGCAGCTCCAGAGGTTCCCTCTAGAGGATCGTCCTGAAGCCAGGGAGGGACGGCACCTATGACACACAGAGTTAGTTACATGCTTACACTTCATAAATGGTATGCAAGAGGTGAAACTTTGAAAAGCATAGAAAACATCATAGGAAATCCGTTTTACGAAGTGGAAGGAAGCCACCAAAATTACATTATATTTCAGCAGAAATGAGCAGTGGCACTATCACTATCACACAGTGTTTGAACCACTCCAAACACTACTAATAATATATTTTATATATTTCTAAATATATCCCCCATATATTTCCAACTTACTCTTGGAATTTCTGCTGATACTTTACCACAACATATTTCGTGACTGTACCTGTATGAATATTTCCACTATTTGACGAATCCTGTAACAAAAAAAAAAATCATCATAAAAACCAGAGCAATTCAATATTAAACTTAAGCACTTTCTTAATGAGAGTTGTCCCTCTACCTGATAACCTATGAAAGTCAGGCCTTGTCCTGCTGCTGCCCACTGCACTTCGACCGTTGAGTCGACAAAGCCGCTCCCCGTCTGCTGGTCTGACCCCTGAGACGTATACTGAGAGCTGACAAAAAGATGAGCCCCAAACCAACAAAAGTCAAATCAAATGCTTTTGATGACACAGTGCAAAAACAATGAAATGTTGTAGGTAGACACAGTGTTACCTGCCAGCATCCTCTGCAGACATGTCTGTGCCGCCGGGTCCATTGAACAACTCTGTCTCTGCGTCACGCTGATATTGATTCAGGAAAAGCCAACAGTGGTTCACAGAGAAGTCTGAGCTCTAATCATGATTCATCTGAGCTTTTATCATCACAATCCTCACATGCTACTTTGCCATAAACCACCAAAACCGAACGAAACCTCTCTCTATTCGTGTCTTTGATTCTTTCCACATCAATCCATTTACACCATCCCCACCTAGGTTTACAACTAAAACCAAAAACCCCAAGTCACAGTTAAACAGGATCTCCAGAGGATTATTAGTTTCTTACTAAGGTGGTTACAATCCTTCAGCTGGGGAATGACGGTATTTCATATTCAAAATCATATAAAACAACAGTCGAAGCCACAGTGATGGATACTGCCACTGCATCCTTGGAAAACAAACCTCTAAAAGAGACTGAAGGACCTCTTGACGATGCTTCTCCCGGGCCCGGATGTGATCAGCTTCCTGCAGCCATTAAAAGAAAAACAAGGAAACAAAACAGATTACTACCTGTAGATTTCAAGTCTAGTTAACATAACACTCCTTGGCACACTTTAGCCATGCAGGCAGAGAAAGCAACGTCAATCTGTCTGTCCACCAGTGACTGAGACATCTATTATAGTAATGATCGGAAAATGTGGGAATCTTTGTGAGGATGCAAGTCTACTTTGTATTTAGTTCTAAGTATCGCCTCTCAGAGTGCCTGATAGAGACAGTAGCATGGCCGAAGACTCTTGGCCTTTTTAAGCTGTCATCAAGGTAATGTTACCTGTTTTATGAATTCATCCTCCTTCTCCACAAATGACTCTAATGCTTTTGCCACCTCGGCTTTAAACCTAAAGAAAAACAAAGAACGATCCTTGAAGAGAAGCTTTTATTTTCTAAACAAACTTCATTCTTATAAACTTTCTGGTTCACCAGGCCTACCTTTCAGTTTCCTCCTCTGTGAATATGACCTTGTCTCTAAACTTGGGGTCGGCCTTGTTGTCCCACCAGAACTTGTGAGTGCTCTTCCTGTGATCTGGGCTGAAACCAGACACACTTGACACGTCAACCAGCAGCCAGAAGACAAAAGCCGTTCATCACACAGAAAAAAATACATAAAGGAGAAAATGTCCTATTGAGCTTCACCATTTAAAACCCAGACTTACTGTACATTAACATTAGCCAAATGAAGAAAAGGACCTTGTTGGTCAGACTAATGTTAAAACTTATGATCATATACTTTTATGACATACATGTGGATTGATCACCACAAATACTGACGCTATATTTGATCTAACTGCTAAGGATACTGTTTAAATTCTGAGTGCTCTGAGTCAAACATCCTGTGATTATTCTGGATGAACATGAAGCAAAGCATCAGTGAAAACAAAGAATGCTGCATAAAACTTAGCCGAACAAAACTCACGTGGCCATGTGTTCTATCAAGCCTCCGTACAGCACAGTCATGTTGCCATCCGTCACATTTCTTTCAACTTCCAGCCCACAGCAGTAGCACCAAAATGTCTGCTTGTGCAGAGTGCAATCAAACTTTTCCACTTGGGGTTTTTTAAGCGTTCGGCGAGCTTCCTTCACCTGAGAGAAAGTGGATGAAAGACAGGAAAAACGTAAAATTACAATCTGATAATGTCAGGCTCATTAAATCTAATGCAATGGCCTGAAATAAATCCAATCCTCGTGAGGGTTAAAATAATGTCTGAGGTATTTTGGAAGCTGTAGCTTGATGTTATGTTAAGATTGTATTTGGTAATCAGTTACAGACGTTTCTATATATTTTTTTCTTCCTCTATTTCTAACACTGAACTAATCAAGGGAGGAAAAATGGCAATTTAGTCTCATCAGAATAGCAGCACTGGTCAGATATGCTACACGTTACAGCTAAGAAAGGAAAAGACAGCTTCATATCTGTTTTGTAATTAAGCTAATTTATATTGAATCAATATCTGTATGGTTTGCAGCTCATGTTAGCATGAAGGATGGATCATAAGTAGTTCAGCAAAACAAAGGAAAATGTGAGCACAAAATACGAAAAATATTCGGCATCAGTAAGAATGAGTTGACATTAGACCTACTTACCTTTTCTAAGAATTTGAGAAGAACCACTCTAAGTCTGCTTTGGTGATTTTTCTCAAATATATGTTTCTTCCCATTGAATGCCGTTTGCCTACATATGGCGCAGTAATATGCACCCATTTAGACAGCGAGTAAGAAAATGGAAAACATACTAAAATATACTAAAGCTGAGCTAACGCAGGAACTGAGATAAAACGAAACATTTTGATTGATTTTCGGTCTTCTTTCCTAAAATATCCGCTCAGGTAAAGCGCAAAACAACATGATCTAATCGACAGGAAGTTGTGTAACCTCGATATGTTTCCCCCTCCAGAAACAGATAAGAAATGCGGTGCTGCTGTCAAACTGATCCGGTTAAAACTGTGTCTTTTTTTTTTTTACACAGTTATACAGTAGTAAATTTAAATGAAGTTGACATTTTGAATGGAAATATTTAACAAAGAAGTGTACGTATATATATTTTTTTGTTTCACAAAAAACACATGTTGTTTATCATTTTATATACCACTACTACTACTACTATTATTATCATTAGATCATTATTACTCCTGCATTACCCATGCAAGGATCTTTACAGTTCTTTCATTAATAACAGCTGGATTGCACATATTGTCAATATCTGCATTTCTTTTTATTTCTTTTTTTTTACAGGTGAAAAGCTGTATAACTGCAACAACTGCTGGAAAAGATACAGTCGGACGCAGGACTTGAGAAAGCATCGTTCTTCATTCAAGTGAGAAGCAGTGTACGTGCATAAAAGTGGAGAGCACTGTGCTGACTTGACTGGCCATATGAGGTTGGCAGGCAGGTATCCTGGTATTTGCAAACCTGGGAGAGGACTCCATGTTGTGTTTCATGGATAAGACACACTAAAACCCACGAAAGTGAGGAGGAAAGTTTTTCTCACATACAAACAATACCCATAAACAAGACAAAGCATCAAACTGAAACTCCTGTGGAGCAAGTGTTCAGTAATTAAAATAAATCCACTTTTGTAATCTTTGACAAGTGTGTGAAGTTGGAAAAGTTGGATTTTCTGGGGGAAAAAATGACCAAGTCCTTTGCAGAGAAATCAGTCCACAGGCTGTTACAGGCAATAGAGGAAGTTGGGGAAAGTAATTTAATTCAAGCTATGTTAATCTGTTCACTCATTAGCAGTAAACATGTATTTAAAAGCAGCTAATACATGTAATTTGTTACACACAGAACTTTTTTTTCTTTTCATTCACAGTACTGTAATGTACTGTACCCCTGAAAGTTTTTTATATCACAAGATAACTTGCATGCACAAGATAATTTACTGTAAATTTATGTGTTTCAAACACTTCAGAGGCACACAGACACAATATGATGGAGAAAACTCTGCTAGTCAAGTTTTATTTTCACCTTTGAATGTCATACAATAAAAATCTTGTTCTTGCACACAGACAAAAGTAATTTGCAATTTGAGATTGAAACAACATTTAATAGACACCTATTATAGTTTAGATTACTAGATTAAGGTTTAGTAGACTTCTAGGGATATGAGAAAACAAAATCTGTGTATATGACAAAAAAATAGATATATCTTATATACACTGCTCAAAACAAATAAAGGGAACACTAAAATAACACATCCTAGAGCTGAATGAATGAAATATTCTTATTAAATTACTTTGTTCTTTACATAGTTGAAATGTGCTGACAACAAAACCACACAAAAATTATCAATGGAAATCAAATTTATTAACCCATGGAGGTCTGGATTTGGAGTCACACTCAAAATTAAAGTGGAAAAACACACTACAGGCTGATCCAACTTTGATGTAATGTCCTTAAAACAAGTCAAAATGAGGCTCAGTAGTGTAGTGTGTGGCCTCCACGTGCCTGTATGACCTCCCTACAACGCCTGGGCATGCTCCTGATGAGGTGGCGGATGGTCTCCTGAGGGATCTCCTCCCAGACCTGGACTAAAGCATCCGCCAACTCCTGGACAGTCTGTGGTGCAACGTGGCGTTGGTGGATGGAGCGAGACATGATGTCCCGGATGTGCTCAATTGGATTCAGGTCTGGGGAATGCCTTCGTCTTGCAGGAACTGCTGACACACTCCAGCCACATGAGGTCTAGCATTGTCTTGCATTAGGAGGAACCCAGGGCCAACCGCACCAGCATATGGTCTCACAAGGGGTCTGAGGATCTCATCTCGGTACCTAATGGCAGTCAGGCTACCTCTGGCGAGCACATGGAGGGCTGTGCGGCCCCCCAAAGAAATTCCACCCCACACCATTATTGACCCACTGCCAAACCGGTCATGCTGGAGGATGTTGCAGGCAGCAGAACGTTCTCCATCTCCAGACTCTGTCATCACTGTCACATGTGCTCAGTGTGAACCTGCTTTCATCTGTGAGAGAGCACAGGGCGCCAGTGGCGAATTTGCCAATCACCCAATCTTGGTGTTCTCTGGCAAATGCCAAACATCCTGCACGGTGTTGGGCTGCTGTAAGCACAACCCCCACCTGTGTGACGACTTCGGGCCCTCATACCACCCTCATGGAGTCTGTTTTCTGACCGTTTGAGCAGACACATGCACATTGTGCCTGGCCTGCTGGAGGTCATTTTGCAGGGCTCTGGCAGTGCTCTTCCTGCTGCTGGGTTGTTGCCCTCCTACGGCCTCCTCCACGTCTCCTGATGTACTGGCCTGTCTCCTGGTAGCGCCTCCATGCTCTGGACACTACGCGCTGACAGACACAGCAAACCTTCTTGCCACAGCTCGCATTGATGTGCCATCCTGGATGAGCTGCACTACCTGAGCCACCTTGTGTGGGTTGTAGACTCCGTCTCATGCTACCACTAGAGTGAAAGGCACCACCGCCAGCATTCAAAAGTGACCAAAACATCAGCCAGAAAGCATAGGAACTGAGAAGTGGTCTGTGGTCACCACCTGCAGAACCACTCCTTTATTGGGGGTGTCTTGCTAATTGCTTTATAATTTCCACCTGTTGTCTATTCCATTTGCACAACAGCATGTGAAATTGATTGTCAATCAGTGTTGCTTCCTAAGTGGACAGTTTGATTTCACAGAAGTGTGATTGACTTGGAGTTACATTGTGTTGTTTAAGTGTTCCCTTTATTTTTTGAGCAGTGTATAACGTGTCATTTGAATTGAACTCGTTAATTTCGCCAAAATTAAATGTACAGGTATTTTGTGAATTTTAGACTATGCTTACAGTATTCAAAAAATAAATAGTTAAGTTCTGCCTAAATAGTATGTCAGACTATTTAATACTTTTTAAGGCATTTTATTTTTACTTTATTTTAAGGTATTAGTCAATGTGACATTTCAGTACTTTTTAAGGACTCGCTAGCCACCCCAGTAAGGTGATGACGTAAGAATACAAAATAATGCACTCTAATAAATAAATGTAAAAATACAGAAATTCAAAGCATAATGTCATGAGACCATAGAAATAATGGTATAATGCTTGTGACCACAAGTACCATTAGTTTACTCTAAGTTCACAAAGAAATGGGAGATCTGTCTGGAATGTAAAAACATATTTTAATTGACAACTCATAAAAACAAGTAAGTATATCACAATGAATCACAATCACAATTCTATAAAAAATTGAATTAATTAAAAAAAAAAAAGCTGCAGAAAAATAAAAGACAATTTGTCAGGATAACAAGGGTGACCCAACACTATTACAGAGAGGGTTTCAGCCTCAACATCAAAGAGTTCATAGTCCACTCATATAATTGAGTTAGTGTATAAAAATAGTAACAGAATAATCACTTAACAGGTCAAACATTTGTAATATCTATGAACCCACTATGATTTGGGAGATAATGACACAAAAAATTGTTGCTAACTAACAGCACTACTTCATTGCACTGAGATATTGTGAGCTCATTTCAGTGGCAAATTGTATAAATTCAGTTACAGCAATGTAGCTATTGCAAAAGTCCTGTTTATAGACTGTATGAATTTTTCCCTCACATGTGCTACCATTATTTCACTCCTCACTTCTTTGAGTGCTGTGTGTCGACGAAGCTCTGCTCGCCGGTCTTGCAAGGGCGCGGCATCACACGTGCGTGGATTTTTAGATGAGTGTTCAGTGCTGATTTCTGAGTGAATCTTCTCCCACATGTGTTGCAAGAATGCGGCTTCTCACCTGTGTGTAATTTCATATGAGTATTCAGTGATGACTTCTGATTGAATCTCTTCCCACAAGTGCTGCAAGAATATGGTTTCTCGCCTGTGTGTATTCTCAAGTGTACGTTCAATTTAGACTGACAGTTGAAGGTTTTCCCACAAGTGTCACATTTGAAAGACTTTTTACCCACATGAGTATTACAGTGAATCTCTGACAAGGTAGAGGTGCGTCCATTGTTTCTGTGACGTCTACTTTTAGGATTACTTTTCCATGGTTTTGACTCTGCATGTCTCGTTGATCCTGAGTCGCCGCGCTTGCCTCCTTTCTGATCTTTGCTCTCAGCTACATGAGAGTTGTAAGAGAGGAACTGGTGGTCAGCTTTAGGTTGCGACACCAAAGACCATTTAACTGAAAAGTAGCTTACAGGCTTTTCCTCTGCTGCACTGTGAGTTTCACCAGTACCGAAGTTCAGATTCTGAGCTTCATTGCAGTGACTTTCCTCATCAGTGGGAGTCAACATGAAGGTTTCTGTCTCCTGCTTCAGCACAAGCTGCTCTCCCTCCTGACTGATGCAGAGTTCTTCTTGTTCCTCTTTAATCTGTGGAGGCACTGAGTCCTCTTGGTCCAGACTGGAGTTTCTCTCCTGAATACAGAGCTGCTGGTCAGTGAGAACCTCCTCCTCCTTACAGACATGTTGCTGTGGGAGCTCTGGAGGGACAGAGAACAAAAATAACATGAAACTACTGTGATGGTGAAGAAAACATGCAGACATGCGGTCACATCATTATCGTCCTTCTATTTTTAAGCAATACAATATACATCTAATATGAGTCGAAATCCACACCTGTCCTGTGTAACTTAATTTGGGGGTTTAAAACGACATCCAGCAGTCTGCGCTGACGGTCGATCTCTTCTTCGTAGTCGACGATAGTTTGTTTGACAAATTCGACAATTTCTTCTGTAACAAAATGTAGTCGCTCGTTCACAAACTCTCTCAAACGCTCAACTGCAGGCATCGTTGCTGAATTACAAATCACTTTACTGACAGCGGTGCGACTACAAGATCCGCCACCTCTTAACGTGTGCCAGTCCCCGTATAATTTCCTCCCACTGATAATTTCCGGTTTTCCCTTTGACATGAGAATCAGAATCAGCTTTATTGGCCAAGTATGTGTACACATACAAGGACTTTTACTCCGGTTTTTATTTTTACAGTACCCTCTCATGTGTAAAAGGTCAAGAAAATAGAAATGAATAAATAAACACAACTTACATAACATAACAAACATAACAAAACTTAAAGTGTGACTATGGAGTGCAATAGAGTGGTGAAAGTGCAATGATGAATGATGTGTAATATTTTTCCATTACTGAAATATCCTTCGTTACTTTGTACCAAAGCGAGGTCGATGCTCATCCTTGCTACTGATATGAAACACACACGTTTTTAATAAAATGCCGTCAGGAGAAAGCGGAACGAATAGCTCCCGCATTTCAACTGACGGAACTTTACAGTGTGACAAGCAGCGGAAGTAAACAAAACAGGCAAAGGTAGCGTTTCCTGTGTGGATGTGTTGAATTAACTGGTAGACGAGCTTGCTGTCTTAACGTTGTCAGTTATTGAATTTATAATTCAGCAACAATGTCTTCAGTTCAGTATTTGAGAGAGTTTGTGAACGAGCGACTAACTGCTGCTGCTGAAGAAATATTCGGAGTTTTAATACAAACTATCGTCGAGTACGAAGAAGAGATCGACCGTCAGCGCAGACTGCTGGATATCGTTTGGAAACCAGAAATAAAGTTACACAGGATAGGTGTGTAAGCATCACTGTCCCAGCAAACACGTTGAAACGACGTCTAAACCTCGACCACAGGGGGTTGAAATATATAGCCAAAATTAAAACACCCTCAGTGTTCAGCTTTTAAAAATTATTTTCCTTTCTGCCGACATGTTTAATGGATAACTCTCTTGCAAGACTGTCATCTGTGCTTATGTTGGCATCAGAGCAAAGCACAGCCACTCAGTATTTATGAATCACATCAGTTCAGATTCACCTTTTTCTTGTAAAATAATCAATTATCTAATTTATTAATTAGTACTATTCAATTATATTATAGTTATTGGTATTAAGAAGTTATAATATACATACAACGACATGTGAATTAATTACAATGATCATCTCGTTGAAAGTCCAGCAGTTTCCATTCTTGGTGTGCTGGAAGACTTCATCTTGAGTACTGCAGCTTGCAGTGCTGCATTTCTGTGTGCAAAGAACGCATCAGGCAAACTGAATGCCTCTTGTTTGTACTCTGAAAGTTGCACACAAACACCTAAAAATCACCTAATCTAATCTAGATTAACGTAACAGATGTAATCTAACGTAATTTACAGACACTATCACGCTATTTGTGCTGCTTGAGTCGAGAACTGTGATTTAGATGATGCAAGATGTGCAATAGGTTGAAATAGATACTCCTAGAGTAAAGTAGGGAAATGTACAGGAGATTGAAATAATTTCACATAACATATCTTATTATTTTATGTTATTTTATGGGTATACTCAATAACATTTGCATTTTTTGTAAGTCAGGTTGTTCTGTGGTTTAGGTATAGGTTTCGGTGTAAACTGGACATTGTTTCAGCCTTTTTCATGCCAGAGGATGTGGCATAGACCTGCTGCCAAATGTTTATAGGGATTTTATTAACACAAGATTTGATTTATATGTAATATCCATATTGGTTAAGTATATAATGTTGGTAATTTGCTCCTACGTTTGCATTTTCTTCTTTACTGTCACAGTAGTCTCATATATTCCTTTTGTTCTCTGTCCCTCCAGATCTCCCACGACAACATGTCTATACGGAGGAGGTTCTCACTGACCAGCAGTTCTGTATTCAGGAAAGGAACTCCAGTCTGGACCGAGGGGACCCAGAGCCTCCACAGATTAAAGAGGAACAGGAGGAACTCTGGACCAGTCAGGCAGGAGAGCAGCTTGTACTGAAGGAGGAGACAGAAACCTTCATGTTGACTCCTCCTGATGAGGATAGTGACCACAGTGAACAAGAGCAAAATTATAACCATGAGTACCTTGCTCAGAACAGTCATGTAGCTGATCAAAAAGGAGTCAAGCATGAGAACTCAGGATCAACTAGAGATGCAAAGTCAGAACCAAAGAATAGACGTGGAAAAAAAAGAATTCATAATAACAGTGTATACAGCTCTACCACATCAGAGATTCACTGTAATACTCACACAGGTAAAAAGACCTTCAAATGTGACTTCTGTGGAAAATATTTCAAGCGTAATTCAACATTGCATATACACCTGAGAATCCACACAGGTGAGAAGCCATATACTTGTGAAACATGTGGGAATGCTTTCAGAACTAATGATCACCTAATAGTCCACATGAGAAGATCCCACACAGGTGAGAAGCCTTATACTTGCAAAACATGTGGGAGATCTTTCACATCGAGCAGTGAGTTGATATCCCACACAAGAACCCACACGGGTGAAAAGCCATACAGTTGCAAGACCTGCAGGAAAGGTTACCGTGAGATTTCTGCATTGAAAAAACATTTGAGAATCCACACGGGTGAAAAGCCATATACTTGCAAAACTTGTGGGAAAGCTTTCAGACTTAGTAGTGCCTTGAAAATCCACGTGAGAATCCACACAGGTGAGAAGCCACATGTTTGCAAAATATGTGGGAATGCTTTCAGACAGCGTTCTAACTTGGCGGTCCACATGAGAAGAGCCCACGCAGGTAAGAAGCCGTACCTTTTACAAGACTAGTAAGTGTCAAGTTTCTGTGACATTTCTGGGTTGAAAAAGCACATGACAATTGTGTTAGAAATTGTATTATAGTATTTACCAATTGCCTTAATGATGTTTATACTGTTCCTGTTTTATACTGGTTGTGAAATGGTTGAGGCCCGAAGGTCGTGCTGACCTTCCACTCCATGTTCAAAGATTAATATTACTTGACCACCATTTGCCATTTATCTATATTGTCAGATAAATTATACTCATATATCTTGGTTTTTGGCCTTTGGTGTTTATAAGAGCCAAAATTCTTTATCCAAGCTGTCTGATACTGCCATACACACCATACGCACACAATATGACCATAACACCTCCCAAAACTTTACATGTCACCTTGTATCACACTCAAGACTCGAGATAAGAGAACATGGTTGGTGTATATGTGTTTGAATTTTATGATTTTTGAGATTCAGCAGATTTTTTTCTGTATTGGCCAACTCGACAGCTTCAGTAATGTTGATATGCATGATTGTTGAGTATGTGTATAAAAGGCTTATCTTGTAAGTTATACATTGTTAAAACATACAGTAAGACACGTGTCCAGGACAGACAAGACGTTATCTGATTTATTTCAGAATGTTTAGCATATTAAGTGGTTAATCATATGTAGCTGCTGAATGCACACTGTACAGAAACATTAGGTAAATAGGCCCATTTGTGGGCATCATCATCATATCTGACACTTTGAAAGTAGGTCCAGCTGACGGCCAGGTAACTTTCATTTTGGAACTATTTTTTAACTATAATAGAACATCTTGATTCGACATTCAAACTCTGATCATTTAACATGTCGATATTTGCTGGGTTGGCAGTTTTGGCCAGATAGAACTAACAACAAAAATATGTTGTTTTGGATCCATCCACTGGTTTAATGCCAGTATACATTTTTTCTTATCTCTGTTTGTACCAAGGACCATGATGTTGTGGTCAATGGACATGACCACTTTAAAGCAAGAGTATGTCCCTTTGTTAAAAATTACTTTTAGTCATATTTGCTTAAACTGTCACTATGTCCTAACAGTGATACATGAGCCAGATAATCTGTGACAAAAATCAGACTCCTTCGGCTCAGCCTGCAGCCTCTAAGGCCATTTGACCCTGCCTGAATCTAAACAGCTGATCAGAACCGAGCCAAGTATCTGATGGAGCATCATGTGGCTTTAAGTGAAAATAAGTGACAAATGGTTTTTGGCACATCCAGCATGGTCAAAACACATCATATCATCACATCACATCATATTTATTACATATTTCAGTTTAATTATTATTTTCTGTTCTATTTCATGTGACTTATCTGATCTAATACCACTGTACGAAACTTCACATCCATCAGCCGGAACAGACAGCAGAGTTTTGTCTTGGGCCTACATGGTCTTGTTAACACAAAATGTATAACAAATGTATAACTGCACACTTCATTCCACTTGAACAACACAGACCTCTTTCAAAACCTCCAACTACAGGAATCCACATTACTTCATTCTCTTAAATTCCACATGCCACTGACACTCAAACCATGTACTCGTGGCTGACACTCTCTTGTTTCATTTCTCCACAAATGTTTACTGCCAGTGAATGAATCCACCTGAAGGATCAAAGCAAAGTGGGAGAGAAACTTGCAGATTACCCTCTCAAATAAATTTTGGGAATAAGCTTTAAAGGCAGTCAATTTGTCTTCCTCCAGTGTTTGTCTCAGTGTTCAATTCAACATGCTCCATAGAATATATTGTAGCAGGACTATAGCAGATATATTTTGTTATATGTATGTGTGGATGTATGTATACTGTAAACATACAGTATATATGCATGTGTATATGATATTATATACTAATCCTTATGATGATAATTTCACCTTTTTTATTTCACTTCCATGCTTGCCACCTCTATAGTGCAATTAAAAAATGTTCACATTTTTAAAAATATTTAAAATTATCGTTCAACATAGCTTGAAGCTCTTTGAAGCATACAAAAAGGTCTAACACTGATACATTATCTAGACCACTACTTTCCAAATCCGAATATGAAAACTATCTGTTGTGAGGCCCAGTGATAATACATCAGATTGGGTAATGCTAATACACCCTTTTGTATGGGTCATTGGTTATTTGTAGTATCATTCTGAGGTGCTTATTTTTCTAGACAAATCTATGGATTGCACTATATAATGCTTTAAACTTCAAGGAATTGCAGGTGGGTTGATACAGTAAATGAGCAAGGACATTCATTTAAAAATTGCAAACCAGCCCACTAAAGACACTGGTAAATTTCACCATCTCTGAAGGTCTGATTTGATTTTGGTTTGTACTATCTGCTTGCTGTGGTATCATATTCCTTCCACTCTGTATTCCTCCAGAGCACCCACAGCAAAAGGTTCCCACTGACCAGCAGCTCTGTATTCAGGAGAGGAACTTCACTGTGGACCAAAAGGACCCAAAGCCTCCACAGATTAAAGAGGAACAGAAGGAACTCTGCACCAGTCAGGAGGAGGCTTGTTCTGAAGGAGGAGGCCGATGGAACTGAATCTCCTAAATGAGATACAATTTTGCGCCCTTTTCCACTGAAAGAAGGTCATGCTAACGTACTGTAATAAAGTAGTTTGTTGTCAAAGCTTGTTAAGATAATCTTGTTTTTCCCCATGTGAACCCTTGTGAATCTTTTTTTTACAATTGTGGACTCACATATGACAGCTGAAAAACGCTGGTGGTGCTGGTAAATAGAGTATTTTCACTATTATCAAGCATTTCATTTGATGTGATATTTTCATGTATTATAAATAACTAATTGCATCAACTTGATATCATTTTTGTTGTTTCTGGCTTTAATGGTTACACACTGACACAAATCTTAGATGGTGTTTCTACATGATTCTCGCAATGAAAATATTTTTTTGAAATGCTATTTTTCAGACTGATGTTCCCAGATTGATGGACTGAAGGATTCTGGTAAATACAAAATGCTGTAGCCATAGTGAAGAATAATTGTTTTTAAAGTGCAAATTATCACTATATAGTTTTATTTCCATATCAGTCACTGTGCATCCGATGTCTCCTATTTGGCACCACTGCTTGCATATCCAGTCACAATATTGCAGTCTGTTTCTTATGTGGGATAAGTGTCAAGAGTTTCAGTCAGAATATAGTTTAATAGTTCATTTACTTGTATATTAGACATTAGAGGAATCAGGAAGAAGAAATTTGTCATTTTGAAGAGCATCACCAATTACAGCAGATCTGCATCTGCCTTCTCACAACATCTGAAAGATATTATATGTGAAGGACAACACATCTCCTGCAGATAGAAACACACATATTGTGACATTTATAGTACCACTAACATATATCAGTGTTTCCACTTTATTCCCTCAGTAAACATGTGCTTCATGTTGCTTTAAGCATAATCATTTGTCAGCAGTAATTCTGTCACTCAAGCAACATACTGCATACAAATGAATGTATTTTATTGTTAAAAAAAAAAAAGTCAATGGCCTTTACTGTTCAAGTAAAACTGGAAAATTAAGTTGAGTGAGGTGAGTGACTGACCTATATACAAGGAGTTGATCATAGCAGCTCAGCTCTGTTTGCAAGATCTATATTTCTACACAGTAACCACATTAAGTTTGAAAAACACATTGCCTATTATATGTGCTAATAGGGATGCACCAATCTGACACAATTTTGATAGCTAAAGTCAGGTGTTTCACCAATACACTACTAATCTAATACAAATGTCCTTTTTAATCAATTTAAAGTCTGTATACCCTCAGTGTAATTAAATGTAATGAACTATGTGAGGTAAGTTTACGCATAGTACAATTATCTAGTAAATGAAGGCAGACTTTTACTCACATTTAGTTTGTATAAAATATGCAAAACACAGTTCCTACTGTAGTATGACTATGAAGAACTGATGTCAAAAGAAAAGCATCATCATAGGACCAATGTTCCCTCTACAGTCAGCTTACAATTAATCCATTACAATTAATACATGACAAACATGTAAAACTGAGCTGCTTCATACAAATGTAAGACATTATGGCATAAGTAACTTAAATATTAATTCTATATAATTGTATGGCACTGACAGGACTTTCTGCATGTTACTTGATGTTTAATACTAATAGTATTTTGCTAAGAATGCCTCCTGCTTAACTAACAATTTGAATTACTCTGTACTTAAATTCAGGTTATCAAAGTAGAAATACCCAGTGCAGTTCAAAATCAGAATCAGACATACTTTATTGATCCCCAGGGTGAGACTGAATCACATTACAGATGCCCCATTTGAAAACAGAAATGAGCATGGAGAAATTATAAGGAAGCACGCTGCAAACATTTTATCGAAACAACGTCCAGATTGCACCTAAACCACAGAATAACCTGATTTACCAAAAATGTAAATGTTAGTGAGTGTAAATTCATTCCCTAATATTGTAGAGTAGGGGAGACCAGAGATGGTTGTAACCCTTTTTTATCTTAGCACCTATAACTTTTATGTATAATTTATGTTAGAGCTCTCAAATTCTGACACTAAGTACCTTTATTTGTCAACTACAAATGGCCATCTTTTAAAATCAAAGATTTTTTTAATTGACATCAATTACAAGGCATCCCATTGTTAGAACCTGCTCCACCACCAGCTTAGGTTGTAACACATCCTGGGGTAAGATGAATCTGCCTGGTAGACCCTTTTTTGTTGCCATGGTTTGTGACTAAAGATATTGATGTCAGGTCTGTGTGTTATCTGTTTATTCAATCGTTTCATTCAATCTAGAAAAAAAAACAAAACAACAAAAGTCAAAATTGGTACAATTGCATTCTCCTATTGTCAGATTTTGATGGGTTATCGACTAAAACAGAATAGCAAAACCAACCTGATGCAATTTCTGTTTTAGGGGGGATTTCTTTCAGCTTTGTTGTGGATTTGTCTTTTCGTTACCGTGTGGATGCACCGACAGTTCATTGTAATGATGATGAGATGAGATGAAGCTTCAATGTTAAAAAAAATATTACACATCATCACATTTTTTTGAGGAGGAAATTTTTTACATGGCTTTGCCTTTGTATGTGTGACAGCAGTGAAATAGTTCAACTTACATCCAGCTAGTAAACTGCAACATTAAAACACCTCTTGCATGTAATAATTTAATACTCAAGTTTTATTGTTGAAATACATACACGAAATAATTGCATTTTGTTGCCAACATCCCACTGGGGCACTGAACATTGTATTTATTATTACTACTTAGGCAGATCACAGTAGCACATCATCTACTATTTATGTTTGTGTGTTACCTCTAAAACTCAAAACAATAGAAATTCTATCAAGTTAATGTAATCACAATATACAAGTATAAAATCAAATGATATGTTGAAGACAATAAAGAAAGGATGACAACATAAGAGTTCATGATCCTCTAGTAGACTTGATGGTATTGTTGACAATGTGCTACTTCATTACAGTAAGATATTGTAGCCTCTTCTCTCAGGGAAGTTATATACATTCAGCTACAATGATGCAACTATTGCAAAAGTGTATGTAATTCAGTAAGTGAATAGGTTTTTTGCAAGAGTTTTAGCTCTATGGTTTCTCTTATGTATGTTCTTAGGTGTTTTTTATATGTATGTGACTTGAATTAAACTTAATGCTGCATTCATGGGACTCCTCAAATCTGTGAGATCTTGTGTGTTTTGACCATGAAGAGAACTGCCACCCATGTTTTGCAAATACAAAGCTACTTGCCTGTATGTGATCTTCTATGCTTTGCTAATTCAGACACATCAAAATATGTTTTTCCGCAGATATTGCAAACGTATGGCTTCTCACCAGTGTGGGCTCTTCTCATGTGGACTTTCAAATGGCCGCTAAGTCTGTAATCTTTGCCACATGTTTTGCAAGTATATGGTTTCTCACCCGTGTGGATTCTAATATGCCGTGTCAATTTAGATATGTCTATGAATCTTTCTTCACAGGTGTTGCAAAGGTATGGTTTCTCCCCTGTGTGGGTTCTCATGTGGATTTTCAAGACGCTGCTAACTCTGAAATCTTTCCCACATGTTTTGCATGAATATGGTCTCTCACCTGTGTGGATTCTCATATGAGTGTTTAATGCTGATGCCTGAAAGAATCTTTTCCCACAGGTCTTACAAAGGTACGGCTTCTCACCAGTGTGGGCTCTTCTCATGTGGACTGTTAAGTCACCATTAAGTCTGAAAGCTTTCCCACATGTTTTGCAAGCATATGGCTTCTCACCTGTGTGGATTCTTATATGAGTGTTCAGTGCTGATGTGTGAAAGAATCCTTTCCCGCAGGTCTTGCAAATGTATGGCCTCTCACCTGTGTGAACTCTTCTCATGTGGATTGTTAGGTCACCATTAAGTCTGAAAGCTTTCCCGCACGTTTTGCAAGCATGTGGCTTCTCACCTGTGTGAACAGTCAGGTGTCTCTGCAATATTGACTTGCACTTAAAAAATTTTCCACAAGTGTCACATTTGAAAGACTTTTTACCTGCACGAGTACCGCACTGAATCTCTGACATTGTAGGGTTGTATACATTGTTACTCTGACTTCTGGTTTTTTTATGTGGATTCTTTGATTTTTGCTTTGCATCTCTAGATGAGTCTCCATGCTTACTTCCTTTTGGATCTTGGCTCTCAGCTACACGAGAGTTGCGAGAGAGGAGCTGATGGTCACTTTTTGGTTCTGGTTCACTGTGGTCACTTTCCTCATCAGTAGGAGTCAACATGAAGGTATCAGTCTTCAGTACAAGCTGCTCTCCCTCCTGACTGGTGCAGAGTTCCTCCTGTTCCTCTTTAATCTGTGGAGGCTCTGAGTCCTCTTTATCCAGACTGGAGTTTCCCTCCTGAATACAGAGCTGCTGGTCAGTGAGAACCTCCTCCTCCGTACAGACATGTTGCTTTGGGAGCTCTGGAGAGGCAAAGAATAAAAAGAGTATGATACTTGCAGACACGACACAATACTGTCTTCATACTCCACAAGTTTGTTTAAAAACTCTGCGGCAGTGAGTCGCTTGTCGACAAATTTCCTCAAACACTGAACTTAAGTCACTGTCACATTACAAATAAAATATTTATCTGTGCTACCACTTCTAGATTGTTTTCCAGCTAATTCAATACATGCATTCAGTTAACCCTGCAAGCACTGCGTTTTTCACCTCGGCTGGATGTCACACTGCTGTTAGACATTTCAAAGGGTTTTCACAGACCCATAGTCATATTATACTTTTACATTAAGTGTTACTATAATTGTATACTACAGTAGCATCACTGCAAGAAACTAGGTTAACTGTACTGTACTGTTATTTTATTAATTTGTTATATTATTTTATTGAAATGTATATGCATAAACTGTGTTTACTTCACTTAGAGCCTACATAAGTAGTGCTATCCACTCCACACAGAGCCAGTTATTGCATAACATCAAATTGTTTATTTTAAACATTGCAATCATGTAAAAAAATGCATTTAAAATAACACATTTAAGATACAAAATACATTACATACAACTTAAATGTTCAACATTCATTTCAGTTATTCTGTGAGCAGACATTTGAATTTCAAACAGTACTGTACAGAACAAAGTATCTTGACTGTGTATAGCCTTTTATATTTCTAATGAGCACAAATAAACATAAGAATATAATCAGATTCAGCAACACTTTAACATCACTGTCCTCATTACATTTCATTACATTTTACAAAGATTTCTTATATATAATATAAACACTTTTCAGTGTTTAAGTATTTGGTATTGAACATATGGCATTAATAAATAATACAGAGAATACATAAGAAATGACACAATAACCTCAGAGAGCACATTATTTTTGGTATAAAACACTCCACTCAAGAATGTCTGAGCTTACGTATCTGACTTAAATCAACATGACATGAAAGTAATGTGAAACCTCAGGGTATAAATGTGGCTACATAGCAAAACTTTTTGGGCTGTACCAATCTGTGGACATTCGAACCATTTCTCAGCCTGCAACCCGGTCCAATGCTGTCCATTAGTAACTGCTTAGTCAGCAATGGCATGCTTCCCTGTGAACACAGAAAGCTCATTTTTGACACCATTTTCACAGTGATGCAATTCAACACAATACTGAAACCTTTATGAAAATTACAATGTTTAGTTTTTATTTACACCTTAAGAGGAGTTACTGAAACAGTCGACTGATACAGATTGGTGAGTGATACTGGACACTGCTGTCAGTATAAACACAATGTTGTTAAGAGACTGCATTGTTTTCAAAAAGTGTTCCTAATAAACTAGCACCCAGCATATACTGTGCATGGACTACTTACTTGAACTTGAAGTTAGCTGGCGAAGGAAAGATGACACTCTGTTGTTGATCACTGCGATCTTCCTCTTCACTATCTCTCCTGTTTTACGACTCACGCCGGTTTTAGCAGTGCATTTTGTTCCTTCCTGAGGATTTATTCTCACAAAGAATCTTAAGGCAAGACATAAGCAATGGGGGAAAAACATGAAATATTGATCAATATTATGATGCAACTGATGACTGTTTATTAATGTATGATATGTGTATTAAATTGCAGTAACACTTTCCATAATCTGCATTTTTGCATAGGTAGTTGCAGTTTTAATACTATAGATGCATAGAAACCATTAAGCCTCCACCATCAAACCACCTCTGCATTTCAAGTGTTGTGTACAGTGTGGACTATAGTTTGATGATTGAGGCTGAGTTTTTTCAGTGTAACTTTAACATTATGTAATATCATCCAAAACCTGCTGCTATCATTTTTCAATAAAGCTCAACTCAGTCACTTATTTAGATTATCCAGTTGGAAAAAATGACAGCCAAAGTAGTAGTGCTAGATACCGCTCAAATTCAGAAAATGAAAATTCATGGCTTGTTATAGCTCAAAAGAAGTGAAAAAGTTTGTATTTTATTTGTGATTCAGATAAACAGAAACCAAAGCATGTGATAAACTTTGCAAACAGGAACATTTGGAGGAAAACAGGCTGTGTCGTTACCGTTGTATGAATTCCAGTGTCGCACAGGCAGGTTCCTGGTACTCCATGTTGAAAACATAAAAGCATCCAAAAAACACAGACAAAGCGTCTGCAAAACTCAAGTGCTCCTCCAAAACGAAGGCCACCTGTCCCTCAATGCTGACCATCCACTTTGTTGCAGTGAGATAGGAGTTCCCTAAAATATGCAAATGGCACACTCTTAAAGCATATACTGTAAATGCATTAAAATCACTCTCAAAATTATGAGCTCCCTCTTACCGAGCATGATCAGTCTTGGCGTAGCTGGTAGGGTCATGTCTTTCTGGATGGACATTGGTGTCGCAAATGTCTTCAAAAGGTAAAGCACAGCATTATACTCTCAATATAGCCCAAATCAAGCCAATTTACATGATTATCTGTCTACTTACATCTACCAAAATAAAGATGGAGTCTTCTTTTTCAAGGAAGTGTTTCATCATTAGAAACACTGCTCCTATGGCGGTTCGGTTGTGTTGCATGGCTGTAGTGTTGCTCTGAATTTCCCGCAGAAGACCCTGAATGTCTCTGTTCTGTGACCGTTTTTGAAAGAAGTTTATGATTCTCTTTCCCTCGATTTGAAGAGCCTCTCCAAGTCGTTCACAGATATCAATACCCATGAGAGTCTTGAAATGTGCACAGAGACCTCTTTTCGTAAAGAGGAAAGGCCACTGTTCCTTAACTTGAGAGATACTGGGAGGAGGGCGAGCATTTATCGTTTGACGTTGACAAACATATGTCAAGCTCATTGACTTATCAACGTCTGGCATGTCTGCAGCACTGGGCCCAGCAGACTGAAATATGGCTGCCATAGTTTTTCTTCTTTTTTGTAAAGATTCGACTGTCTCTCCTTCTGGGAAACATTTTGGCTGCCAATTTATGCAGCCATAACTGTCTACTTTGCACCGCACTGATTTAGTGGTAGTGCTCCCATCCCCAGTTTGTGTTACTGTCCTTGGTTTCCGTACTCTGGCACTTACATTGTTGCAGTTGACATGTTGAACTCTTCTCTTAAGCTGACTAACAAGTGAGCGGTAACGTATACCCAGTTGCTTATCTTCCACGGTCGTGTCGGCAAAGGTCGAAGGATATTCTGACACGATCATTTTTGCTACCTCTATACATGCAGCTCTGCTGGGGTTTGCACAGTGTTCCTGCATGACAGCAACCACAATTCTCACCATGACTCTTCTATCTGCAGCATTAGCCCTCTCACCTCTCGACATGGCCTGTAAGAGTGAAGCAGGCATCTTGTCCCAAGGTATCTCTAACTGGCTGATCCATGAGTCCTTTACTTTTATCAAAGAGGGTCCAGGGTAGTGAGGCCGTTTACGAGGAGGTGTACGGACATGTCCATCTGTCAGTAGTGTATCCAAGGATGAGAGGGCCCATGTCTGTTTTTTTGGGTTGCCATTGTTACCAATGTCATTCAGCTCTTTAAAGACAAAGAAATACAAAACATATTTACAAATTTTGGTTAATTACAGTACAGATAATGCAAATGATATAATATAATATATAATGTAAGAATGAATGTGTATGTGACTACATTGACTGCATGGAAATCAAGTAGTTGCATCATTATGAACCAATCGTAAAGAAATCTTAAAACTTTCATGTCTCAAACTTCATCTTTCTCACCTCTTGATGACTTGATCACTTTATGACACTGTATTGGTGTCAAATGATGCTGCGTATTATCCTTCTCAGCATAAGTTAGGTCCTCTTTCTTTGTGACTCCAACGACTGATGCCAGGTCTTCAACAACAACCATCAACCTCTCAAAGTCCAGTTCAGGTAGCTCCACTCTTTGAATTTCCTGAATGCTTTTGACATCCATACCTAGAATGAAGAACACACTGAATGATGCGAGCGAATGTGATGTTGTATGCTGACAATGGATAATAGCACTAAAGACTATTATATCAAATGCATTAACTTACACATATTTATTGTCCTGTATAGGTTGTATACTCCAAGACAAGACAAACAACAGGATGCAGTGATGAACAAAAACCACAAGCAAGAGTCTACACGCTTGGCAGGGGTCCAAATTTAAGGGAGAAATCTGGCTAATGCAATTAGTAGTAATGCTTTTGTTTGAGAGGGTGGTCATGGAACATCCTTTTGCATAATCAGATATGCAAAATAATTAGCATTCATTCTTGGAATACAGATATTCAATTCAACAATTCCCTTTAGTTTAAGGAATAACAGCTAAATTTTACTTTGTTTGGTGTTGGATCCACCCGTGACATGGACTGAAGCCTAAAGCTGTAAGTGCATTTTCCTTTATCTCACATGGTTGATTGTGTGAATCATTGCTTCAAAGTTTTTACCTGTGAGACTGCTTGATTTATCTGGTCATAGATTAAATGTAAGTGTACAAAATATTCAACGTAGAGGGTTAAATCATTTGGCCCTACTCCCTCAAAAAAATCAAGACATGGAGAAGCCCACAGCATACATAGAAAGACTTCAATTGTCAGAGGTAAGTTGGCAAACACTTTTGTAATAATTTGCAGGTGTTCTTTTCGGGCCAAATACCAGGTGTGATTTAGCAAATATCTATGTAACAATCAAGCACTAGTAGGTTAAGGGTAAAGCATGATGTGATCAATTCGGCCGGTACTGACACACACTGCCACACCCACTTCATGTGAAACAGTAGCCAGGCCACACTTTGTAAGTGCCTCACAGTGCAATAGCACATCACAGTTAATCTGACATGTACAGATACAGCACTGAGAAAGTACAATACCTGATATGGCACTGATATGCCACCCCAGTACACATGGAGAACAATTACTAGGAGCACTACAGAAAATTGCAGATGACTATTTAATATCTCTATATTATTATATAAACTCTATGATATTTCTGGAAAACAATCAACTTTTGTTAATGCTTTGAATAAACAAATCATTAACAAGAGTTCAACTATGCATTCACTCCATTACTGTGAAGAGATGGACAAAGGTATTGGTGCAAGTAACATTCTCAAAACTTGAATGTCTACATATATGTGCAGCACAGGATGACCTCACTCAAAAATATTTTAAGCATCCTTCAAGAAGACAAATTACTTTCACTTTCTTGGCATTTTGTATGAGTAATCTTAAAAAATGCATGGCAAGGAAAAATTATCAGACACATAATCCCATTCTTGAAAACTGCATTTATGGTCATCATCATGTTGATTCATGTTCGCTTCTCTGACACAGAAGGTGTGTGATCTTGTGGTCTGTGCATGTGGGACTTAAATGCAGAAAATGTCCTGAAATTGCTGGAACACTGTGGTATGCTGAATGTATCTGTAGTTAGCCAGGTTTCGATTGATTTTCACAGGGCCACAAAACATTCTGCAATGAGGTGGCAATGTATAAGGGGAATTAACATAACAGTACACTTAGATACACATAAACTAATGTTAACTCTTTCATATGACCATAATAAACCTCCATACTAACACTAAAATTAGAAAGATGACTATCCAATGATAATTTAATAGTTAAAAAATGCCAGTGTGAATGTTTCAACATTTAATTTACTTACCTTCCCAAATATTAATGTTATCTTAGCGTGGTTAACATTAACCTATGCCAGATATTAACAACCTCTATCAGATGATAGCATTGCTTTGTTGTAAATTAATCTAAACTTTGCTCTTGACTACAACAGTTTCATAAAGGCAATACAGCTAACTGTTGCTACTGTTGAAGAGCTCTTGTTAAATCCTAGTACCATCAGCCCTGTCAATTATTATATATACTTAAGTATTTACCTTTGCTGTTTGCTGGTTCTCAGTCTCAGAGTAAAAAAAAATCCTCTTCATCGACACCACTTCCGTTGTTCAGTTCAAATTGCATCAATCCACTGAATCACGGCAGAGCATGAAATTATTATATGAGCTGGATACCGGACCCAAAGATGGCGCCTTTTTTTACTCGCCTGACAAATGTGCTGAAAAAGTTTCTAGCTTTCAGGTTACTTCTGTGAGTATGTAGCCCACTAACACAGCAAACGTAATCTTATTTTGTTATGTCAGCAGCATTTTATACAAATAGCAAAAGTAACCAAGAGTGAAGACAATGTCCTGAAAAGTAATATAGCATATCACAAATGCTTCAAAGATTCAAAGCCTCTACCGTCGCCATGGTAACTGACGCCTAAATTTGTCATTTTTTTAATTATGTGTGCATTAGAACAAAAATCCCAAATAGCCCATGAAATATGGCCCTATATATTCGCAAATTCATTTTAATGGGCTATAGCTGTAATTTTTTTGCTGTGATAATTGTCACTGAAGCGCACCAGAATGACTCTCCACCACTTTCTCTAAGTGAGGAAATACAATATTCGTAGTTCACACTATCTGGTTTAAACTGATACACACTTTTCGAAGCGCACGAAGAGCCAATCATCAAAATGTTTGTCCTGCAAGAGAGCCAACAATAACAAATGTAATGGTCAGAGTTGTCATTACTGACATTTGAGTTGCAGTGATTGATTCACGACATCAACTCATGCATCATGCAACATGCGAGAGAACATTCCACCTTAAAAGTTGCCGAGAGCTTTTCAGTGAATAACATAACTTCTTCTCCAGTCTACAGCTTGCTAATGTTCACTGGTAAAGATGAAAAGACATTAAAGCATCCTTTTAATTTTCTTTTGTAATTGCGTTAATGGAGTAATAGTATTGGTAATAAGTGACAGATCACAAAAAGCTAACAGATAATACATTTGCCACACTTTGACAGTTTAAGCCATGAAAAAAATTAATGCAATTATTGCAAAGAGGTAATAGGATTGGCTAATTTGGTTCATTGGCTCTTTGTGCATCATCCATATCCATACAACACTTGTGTTAACCCAGCGCACATAATTGTTCCCAAAACACAACGCAAATGCTCAAAGTGTGGTTAACCCCTATGGTTTAAGACTATACAATATAAGGAACTACAATGTCTATGGTGGTGCTTTATGGGAACAATGCTTTTTGGGCCCCAGGGGAGTTTTTGCTGCAAAACTGCAAGTGGCCATTAATTTGAAATTAAGGAAAAATCATTAGGGAGTGCACTACATTTCATAAACTTCCAGATACCCTTGAGTTAGCAGTGCCATGGACCAGTTTTTTTAGTTCTCTGGGAACAGTGGCGGCTGCTTCAGTATTTACAGCATGTTTCCTAAAATACTGTATATCTGTTTTCCAAATTGATAAAAACATGTTACATAATTTTTGCCCGCATTATTTTGTAAAGGTGCAGCTTCTCACCTGTGTGGGCTCTAATGCGGGTCAAAAAGCATTTCGATGCCTCTGGATCTGCATCTCTAGTTGATCCTGATTCTCCACGCTCGCCTCCTTTCTGATCTTGGCTCTCAGCCACATGAGAATTTTGAGAGAGGAGCTGGTGGTCCCTTCTTGGTTGTGGTTCACTGCAGTGACTTTCCTCAACAGCAGGAGTCAACATGGAGGTTTCTGTCTCCTGCTTCAGCACAAGCTGCTCTCCCTCCTGACTGGTGCAGAGTTCTTCCTGTTCCTCTTTAATCTGTGGAGGCACTGAGTCCTCTTGGTGCAGACTGAAGTTCCTCTCCTGAATACAGAGCTGCTGGTCGGTGAGAACCTCCTCCTCCTTACAGACATGTTGCTGTGGGAGCTCTGAAGGAACAAAAGTAACATGAGACTACTGTGATGGTGAAGAAAACAAGCAGACATGCGAGCAAATTAGTGCCATAAATGTATTAAAACTATCGGAATCACACATACATCGAATTCCACTGTTTTGTGTTAATAAAACAATGAAGTTTTACACACCTATCCTGTGTAACTTTATTTCTGGTTTCCAAACGATATCCAGCAGTCTGCGCTGACGGTCGATCTCTTCTTCGTACTCGACGATAGTTTGTATTAAAACTCCGAATATTTCTTCAGCAGCAGCAGTTAGTCGCTCGTTCACAAACTTTCTTAAACGCTCAGCTGAAGACATTGTTGCTGAACCACAATTAAAATATTTTTCTGCGGTACGAACAAAAGCTACACTTCGAGCTCATGTAGAAAATCCGTACAGCTAACACAACTGGCGCCTGTGCCTATTACTTCCGCTGGGTGTCACACTGTAAAACTCCGACAGTGGACGTGAATTCGCTTTTTGTTCCGCTTTCAATTACAGTTGGACATCTTTCTTTCTTCGTTTCACAGGGACATTAGGTTATTCACTACTACTACATTTAACTGAGGTCTTGTCGAGCTGTTGATTTATATCCATATCCATTTATATCTTACAGTAATTTAAAACACATGTAAGTAAAAGTGTAAAAATACCCTGTCATTTTCATATTTTTCACTGGCTGCAGTATTCAGGTTTTTTTAATTTCACAAGTACCTATTTGTACCACGTCTACCTCAATACCTATTGATACGTACTGAACGTGTTTTTCATTGGGTTCAGGAAATTTGCGAGTTACAAAGGTATTACACAATTAAAGAGCTGTACACAAGGTTTTTTGTTGTTCAGTACAAATTTTAAATCCAAACCCAAAGCAAAAATGATTAAATGATAAATCCTCAGAAATTAATCACTAACAATGATTCATATTCACATTCACATGAAGTTTTTCAACAAAATTCATGACATGAACGGTGAGGCCTAAGGTGAACTGATATGCCCTTTTCCTAAATGAAATATGGGTAATGCAGTTTAATGAAGAAAATAAATTAGATAAGTTTAACAAATCTTAAAGTCATTGTTGAGAATGTACTGCTTAATTACACAAACATGTTGTGACCTCTCCTCAATGGGAACTCATATCCATTCATACACATACAAGTGTATTTCATTCCCACGTGTGAACACGTGTGCACTGGAGTTTCAGCTCAATGGTTTCTCCTGTGTATTGATCCTCAGAGGGGTTTTTTTTCAGCGAAACTTTTCCCACGAATGCTGTAATCATTTGACTCCTAACTTCTCTTCATTTCTCTTGTGTTTTGACGACAAACCACGGGAACTGAATCATCTCCCATACATTTTGCAAGTAGAAAGTTACTTACCTGTATGAGTTACGTTAAACGTTAAAATGTTAAAATGTCTTTTCCTACAGTTGTGCATAGGTACACCTTCTCCCCTGTGGGTTATTTTTACATGGACTGTCAAGTTAAGAAAACTGTCCCACGTTCTTGAATAAACAGCTTTTCATTTGTGTTGATCCTCATGCAACAGAATGTACGGTTTCTCTACTGTGTAAATTCTCACATAGATTTAAAATACACTGTCACATAAATAAAGTACAGATGAAGAACTCAATACAGAGCAATGCAGAGACTATTTTGAAATTAGAAAATAATTAAATATGATTAATTTTGGATTCAAAAAACAGTTTTAATAGTTTAAATGAAAGTGTTGATTAGAGGCCATGTGAAAATTGTGGTGGATGAAGTATTCAGATAATTTAAGTATAAATACTACAGTGTAATTCAGTGCATTCAAAATGTTGACCACTGACCCTGTCAGTGCCATATAATTATATCTGGTTTTAAATCCTATTATCACATACCACAGTTTTGCCATTTTACATCCTGTAGTATAGTTTAATGCATCTTATTTTATAAGCTCATAAGTATTTGTTTCATTCTTACAGTCAAAGTAACTATTGTAAAATAACATTAATATTTTAGGGTTAAAAAAGTGGTGGAAAATTACATTACTGCTTACATGTTAACAAATATTTAATTACAAAAGTGTTTTGAGTTTGAATTTTGAGTTGTCTGTTTTTCTGTCCATCAAACAGTATCAACATCAGCCTGACATCTTTTGAACTGATTGAATGTTAGAATTGCTGACAAAGACCAGAGGATGCTTTTAAAAAATGGACTTTTATTAAATTTGGCAAATAATCTTATCCACATGAAAAATTATCATCTACATCTCACTGTCAGTGTTAGAACCACTAATGTTCATTTACTGTGAAACAAAGACTCTCAAGATATTCTGTGACTGTTCCAAGTATTAGCATTATTCAAGCATGCCAGTTCAGTTTATTCACAGTTGAAATACTAGTATAATCATATAGCACATGGAGATATGTGAAATTGGACTCCCTGATAAGCAAACAGTACTCAGATTGTATTTAAAATATATGTTCACTAACACAGTCGAGAGTTGAAAAAGTGCATGTATTATACAGTAACACTTACAACCTACAAAACACCCAAGAATAACTACTACGAAATACTACTAAGTAACTACTAAATGGCCCCAAGACATTTATTCCATCAGTCTAAACATTGGTAAAATAGGTAAGATACGATAAATAGAGATACATGGCAAGTGGAAATAACAATACATTAACATTATAGTTTATGAAAATACAAAGACTCGCCTCCTGTAAAACTGTGTGGTTATGCATCTTTATACTGAACTGAAACCTCTCCTGCATGTTTTGCAAGAATATGGCTTCTCAAGTGTACAGTCCGCATTTCTCTTATTATTTCTACTAGTATATATAACTATTTGATCATAAACAGAGTCGGGACCAATCCAATATCGGTACCAGCAAGTATCATTTAGTCAACGGATATCAAACTGACATCATCAATCCATGTATGAGTCTGGATTCCATACTCTGATACTTCCATTTCGCCCTGTCCTCGCAGAGGCAGAGGCACTACAAAGCAGCCACGCAGAAGTATGATCCAGCCACAGACTGCTGGTCCGTGGCGGAGGATCTGCCCGAGCCCATGGTGTCCTGCTGTACCGTCAACCTGCTGCCCCACCACTCAAGCACTGCAACACCCCAGCTCGTGACAACCAGCGGCTGGAGAACCAGAACAGAGAGAGCAGCGTGGCTCCTTCACAGACCATCACAGCACAGAGCGACAGGGAGCAGGAACCAGACGAGAGGAGGGATAGTTCACCTCTGGAGAACATTTCAATCACGTCTCCTGTAGTTTCTGTTTAATTCCCTCTGGAAAAATTCTCCTTCTTAAAACTGAAATAAAATGCATTTTAGTCTGTAAGAAAATGCGTAAATAACAAGAACATGTTTCACTTTTTTACATGTAACTCTAAAAGGTTTTTTTCCTGAAAGTTCTTGAGTTAGGCTTCTCGTCTGTGTGCCTTTTCATGTGATCTGTCAAGTGACTATTACGTCTGAAAGCTCTCCCACACATTGTGCAAGGAAACGGCTTCTCACCTGTGTGGATTCTCATATGCCTTTTCATTGTTGAACTGTCACTAAATCTTTTCCCACATGTTTTGCAAAGGTACGGCTTCTCACCTGTGTGGATTATCATATGCCTTTTCAAAGCTGAAATGTCATTGAAACTTTTCCCACATGTCTTGCAAAGGTATGGTCTCTCACCTGTGTGGATTATCATGTGCCTTTTCAAGATGTTGCTCAATCTGAAATGTTTCCCACATGTTTTGCAAGAATATGGCTTCTCACTCATGTGGGTTTTTCTAGGACCTGATAAACCCGAGTCCTGACAGAATTTATCTTCACAGGTCTTGCAGAGACACAGCTTCTTACCTGCATGCATTCGTGCGTATATATTCAATCTTGACTTATACTTAAAATCTTTTCCACAAGTTGCACATTTTACATTGGAGTTGTGAGAGAGGAGCTGGTGGTCATGCTTTGCTTCTGACACCACAGAACATTTCACTGGATTGTTAACTACAGACTCTTTCTCTGCAGCAATAATGGTTTTATCAGTATTCAAGTTCAGAGTCTGATCTTCATTTTGGTCACTTTCCTCATCAGTCGGAGTCAACATGAAGGTTTCAGTCACTTCCCGCAGTACAAGCTGCTCTTCCTCCTGACTGGTGCTGAGTTCTTCTTGTTCCTCTTTAATCTGTGGAGGCTCTGAGTCCTCTTGGTGCAGACTGGAGTTCCCCTCCTGAATACAGAGCTGCTGGTCAGTGAGAACCTCCTCCTCCTTACAGACATGTTGCTGTGGGAGCTCTGAAGGAACAAAAGACAAAGAAAGAAAACATGCAGACATGCGAGCAAATTAAAACCAGAATATACTTCAGATAAACAATTAATTAATAAAATAATGACGCTTTACACACCTATCCTGTGTAACTTTATTTCAGGTTTCCAAACGATATCCAGCAGTCTGCGCTGACGGTCGATCTCTTCTTCGTACTCGACGATAGTTTGTATTAAAAACTCCGAATATTTCTTCAGCAGCAGCAGTTAGTCGCTCGTTCACAAACTCTCTCAAATATTCAACTGAAGACATTGTTGTTTAATTACCAATGAAACATTTAACTGCGCAACGACAACAACGTGGTTTCCCAGCTGGTTCAACACGTTCACATAGCTACATCGCCTGTTCTGTTTACTTCCGCCGATTGTCACACCGTAAAGTTCCGATAGTGGAAGTGCGGGAGCATTTTGTTCCGCTTTCTACCAATAGCGTTCTCTTTAAAACTTGTATTTGGCAACACTATCTAAGATGTACATCTGCCTGGTACTCGTTTCTACTACATTTAACTGAAGTAGACACAACACCGTGTATTTAAAATGATTATTGAGTAAAACAACTGAAGCACTCTTCGCAAAATATATTAACATGACACAAATTACTCAAAAAAAGCACATTCACTTTCACTGTCGGAACTTAACAGTGTGACAACCAGCGGAAGTAAACAAACCTGGCACGTGTGAACGGCATTTGCTTGTTGAATCAGCTGGAAGAAAATGATTATGATCATAATGATTTGGCTTTTATTTCAATAATATTCACCTGAGTGTTTGAGAGAGTTTGTGAACGAGCGACTAACTTCTGCTGCTGAAGAAATATTCGGAGTTTTTAATACAAACTATCGTCGAGTACGAAGAAGAGATCGACCGTCAGCGCAGACTGCTGGATATCGTTTGGAAACCAGAAATAAAGTCGTTGTGCCATGTCATCATTGAGAAAGTATATGAGAATACACACAGGTGAGAAGCCATATACTTGCACAACATGTGGGAAAGCGTTCAGTCACAGTGGTAACTTGACAGAACACATGAGAAGAGCCCACACCGGTGAGAAACCATATAATTGCAAAACATGTGGGAAAAGATTCTGTCAGTCTTCAGAATTGAGCTGTCATATAAGAATCCACACTGGTGAGGAGTCATTTTCAAGCAAAATACGTGGAAAAGATTTCCAACTGAGCAATGCACATAGTCCTCATGAGGCGAGACCACACCGATGAGAAACCATACCTTTGCAAGACATGCAGTAAAAGACTCTATGATCTTTCAGCATGGAAAAGGCATGTGAGAAGCCACACACTAGCTTTCAGACACATTAGAAGAGTCCATACAGAGACAAGTAGCCTTGTATTTACAGAATTTGTGGGAGATGGTTCAATTTGAGCAGTTTGGGCCCTGCGGGAAAAGGTTTTTACAAATCACATGCTTGAAACTAAACTGATTAGCTTCTGCAGACAAATTTATGTGATATAGTAATTGAAATGAACAGGATCCAAGGAATATGATACCGCTGTGACAGCAAAGAAACAATGCATGCAAGTAAGCAGATATAAACCGAATTACTCTGTTATTAAAATAATTATGGTTGTATACATAGCCTGTGAGCCGGCAGCGAAGGCAAAACCCCTCTGGAGACCAGCGTTGAGGCAACCCTGAGGCTGGAGGCCAGGCTGTCAACTGGACAGAAGGACTGGGAGCCACGGCAGGAGTGCTGAGCAGTAGGCCAGAAGCAGGAGTGGAGAGTAGGAGGCCGGAGACAGGAGAACAGGTAGGTGAGGCATTGGAGCCAGGGAAAGACTGCTGCAGCTCAGGCTACAGTCATGCCGTTAGTACACCTTTATCATTGTCTAGCTAATACATGCAGCTAACGCAAGCAAGTTAAGGGTACCGATATTTTTGCTGTGACATTTTCATCTGACTTCTTATTTTAAATTGTATGTTTAATTGTAAGTCAAAGTAAAGCTTCAGTTGTATACAGCGTGAAATAAAATATTACTTCACTTAATACAGAGAAATGCAGGCAAAATTTGGGATTTCTTTCAAAGGAGAAAGATGCAAATATTTTTGGAAATGACTACAAAATTTGAAAAGCCCTAAATAAGATTTTGATCTACAATTCAGTTTCAGTTAAAACAGTTGTTTTTAATACCTAAAATAACTTAGAGGTGGTGTGGAAAAAGTTATTCTTGCCTTAGGAAAAAGAAAAGGAACAATTGGAAGAAGAACGCTGTGGTATTTCTGCTTAAATAATCATTCCAAAAGCATTTCTTGCAAGAGTACTTTTATCCACCACTGCAAATTTGTTTTTCAAGTAAAGTCATTCATTATAAACAGGCGTTTATCGGTTAAAAGTAATAGAAAGGAGCCCCAAAGCGAGGTTCTCCCATGCTGCGTATTATTAAACACAAGTTTTGAATAAACTGCCATCAGTTGAAAGCGGAACAAAAAAAGCTCCCGCACTTCCACCGTCGGAACTTATCAGTGTAACAACCGGCGGAAGTAAACAATACAGGCGTTAGTGGCATTAGCTGCAAGCATGTGTTGAATTAACTGGAAGAGAGAGAAAGACAACAATGTTTTCCGTTGAATATTTGAGAGAGTTTGTGAACGAGCGACTAACTGCTGCTGCTGAAGAAATATTCGGAGTTTTTAATACAAACTATCGTCGAGTACGAAGAAGAGATCGACCGTCAGCGCAGACTGCTGGATATCGTTTGGAGCCCCGAAATAAAGTTACACAGGATAGGTGTGTAAATCTTTATTATTTTAATAATACTAAGGGAGGGGTTATTTAGATTTAATCCAGTTTATTGCATGTTTTCTTCACCATCACAGTAGTCTCATATTCCTTTTGGTCTCTGTCCCTCCAGAGCTCCCACAGCAACATGTCTGTAAGGAGGGAAAGGTCCCCGCTGACCAACACACAGGTGAGAAGCCATATTCGTGTGGCACCTGTGAAGATTTTGTTAGACCTTTGCATTGAAGTCCTATGCAAGTCTCCATACGGGTAAAGTGGTCCATTGTTTCAAGGGGATTAGAGGTCTTAATTGAGCTTAATCCTGTCAGGAAATGAAAACTGAAAACACCAGTAAGTTCTGTCTTCTTAACTGTTGGCTTTGATTGCACAATTGTTGGTGAGTGTGGTGTGTTTGTGGCCATATAGAAACAAAACAAAAAAGGAAGTATAATATAAGAAGATTAAGTCAGAAGCTGTGGTTGGACCGTGTATGGTCTGTGTCCTATATTGTGGCCAGATTGTTACAGGCCTTCTCAGCTTTTGTGTCTACTTTGTGAAATTCCTGGATACTAAATATTCATCTGCAGATTTCTGTAATGGTCCTGGTCATATCTCTTTTTAAAGTGTGCAGAGGTGGATATCACAGTGACATGGTCGTATAAATGCAGTTGAACAAGAACAAAACTTTCCACTTATATTAGCTTGATTTGATAGAAAAAATAATCTAATTCAAACTATTCTAGTTATTTATTCACTCCCTTACCCATTAATTCATTTCTATCTGCGGCATGTCTCTTTTTGTTCTGACTTGCTCTGTGTTTGGTCAGAGTTGTTATTATTTGGGGTTTTAAACAGTGTGCGGTCCCTCTGTCTCTCACCATTTTCTTTCCTTCTCTGTGCTGGAAAGTTACAGCGCGTGGCAATTGTCTCAGCCACAAGTTCTCCATTTAGGACAATGAGAATGTTCTGTTTTTTGTCGGCCAGTCATAAAGATGTTAATTCAATCACAAATTTCAGCTTTGTGGTCATTTACATTCAGAATTTTGCAGTTTCAGAGCAACAGAGACACAAAGCATTTCTGTAACCATAGTGATGAACTTGCTTGAGAGCATGAGGAAAAACTCTGAGAGTCTCAGTCATTGCATAAATGTTGGCAGCTCTATTTACTTGCATACAGTAACTCTTGGTTCGGTATAGCTGCAGCCATCTAAACCTGTGGGCTCCATTGATTCGTTTAGCTAGCTGAAGGAAAAGGTTGTTACTATTACTATTGTTGTGATCAGTTGACCTTCCTCACGTCGAACAAGTGTTTATTCATCGGTGGTATGTAACTACATTTATTCAAGTGGTTGTGCATGTACATAAATTACACACTGGTACTATCCTGGTACTTTCTTTACTGTCACAGTGGTGTCATATTTCAAATTTCTCTGTCCCTCCAGAGCTCTCAGAGCAACATGTATGTACAGAAGAGGAGGTTCTCACTGACCAGCAGCTCTGTATTCAGGAGAGGAACTCCAGTCTGGACTCAGAGCCTCCACAGATTAAAGAGGAACAGGAGGAACTCTGCACCAGTCAGGAGGGAGAGCAGCTTGTACTGAAAGAGGAAACTGAAACCCTTATGTTGACTCCTACTGATGAGGAAAGTCACTGCAGTGAACCGGAACAAAATGATGACAACCAGCCCCTCTCTCAAAACTGCTATGTACCTGAGAGCCAAGATCAGAAAGGAGATAACAATGTGGACTTGGGATCAACTAGATGCGCAGAGTCAGAACCTCAGAAGAGCCATCACAAAAGCAGAAGTCACAGTAACAGTGTATACAACTCTAACTTATCAGAAATTCACCATAATATTCAAACAGATAAAGAGTCTTTAAAATGTGACACATGTGGGAAAGCTTTCAGGTTTCAGTCGAAATTGCAGAGACACATGAGCGTCCATACAGGTGAAAAACCATACCTCTGCAAGACATGTGGGAAAACATTTGGTTATATGTCAGTATTAAAAACTCACATTAGAATCCATACAGGTGAGAAGCCATATTCATGCAAAACATGTGGGAAAGATTTTACACGGAGTAGTGCCTTAAAAGCCCACATGAGAATGCACACAGGTGAAAAGCCGTACCTTTGCAAGACATGCGGGAA
Organism: Scortum barcoo; assembly: GCA_023238725.1. Classification (NCBI taxonomy): domain Eukaryota; kingdom Metazoa; phylum Chordata; class Actinopteri; order Centrarchiformes; family Terapontidae; genus Scortum; species Scortum barcoo. The sequence continues at coordinate 17,442,815 of CM041535.1, forward strand.
AAGATTTTGTGCCATGCCAGCACTGAAAAGGCATATAAGAGTCCACACAGGTGAGAGGCCTTACATTTGCAAAACTTGTGGGAAAAGGTTCTGTCGGACATCAGAATTGAAAACTCATATAAGAATCCATACGGGCGAGAAACCATATTCATGCAAAACATGTGGGAAGGATTTCCGGCTTAGCAGTGTTTTGAAAGTTCATATTAGAACCCACACAGGTGAAAAGCCGTACCTTTGCAAAACATGTGGAAGAGTTTTTAGATGTAGTAGTGGCTTGTTGGTCCACATAAGAAGAGCCCACACTGGTGAGAAGCCATAGGTATGCAACACCTGTAGGAAAAGATTCTGCAAAGAGTATGATATGGCATATAAGATTGCATGCACAGGTTATACCATACGCATGTTAGACCATGTGCTACGGATTTATTGCCTTTTTCATCCACCCACTATGAGTGAAGTTGTTTCTGTTACCCCAGATCTTGAGCTAGTGTGTGTGTGCGCGTACATGTGCATGCGTGTGTGCGTCTGTCTCAATGGTTTCACAGTAGAGTAAAATCATGCTGCCCAGTAGGCTATACAGCAGCTGAGCTCAAAGTGTCGCAAACGCCAATATTTTAAAGCTTCACAGAAGATGAATTGCTGTCAGGTCAACAAAGATTTGTGTATGTAGATAAAGCCTAGTACTGTGTCTTTTATGATTTATTATTTGATTCCCAGTAAAGTGTTTTTGGAATGGCACAGTCAAAATCCTATTCCTAGCTGAAATGATGCAGTACTTCATGCTCAAAAAACAAATAGTTTCTCCGACTGAAGGCCAGGTGGACACCAGATAATTGGAGGTATTTTTCTACCATTATCACATCAAAGACCAATGAGTATTGGTCTCAAATATTTAAATTAAGTTTTATATATTGTGCTGTTTGTTTAGCAGGTGGTGATGGATAATGTGAGTATGTCCTTTCTAAAAGATGTTTTAGAAATTGTACATGTGCCATAGAATTTTAGTCAGAAGATTTTTTGCAAACAGACAAATTGCCATGTAATTGCCAGAAAATGTGGGTGACAAGTGGTTCATGGTCAAAACATACAACAGGTCTACATGTTACATGTTTATTTTTATCTTGTTGGGCTGTTGTCCTTATTTTGTGTTTCAGTGTACGTACAGACAGTCAGATTCCTTGTATGTGTACACATACCTGGCCAATAAAACTGAATCTGATTCTGAAGAACTCACAGAAACGAAGAGCCCAAAAATTGCAGCACATGTAGGAAAAGTTTTACTCAAGTCACATACTTGAAAGAGCACCTGAAAATCAGTGTACACTCTACATAGAGCTTAATATCTTATGGAGATACGTTTACCTACAGAATGAAACATGCATTTGTAGTAGCTACATTTCTGGAAATGAATGTGAAATTCTTTTGTCAAAGATGAGATCTTACAAGTTTATTGTGATGTTTCTTTTCATATTACTGTACTACTTACAATTCTGTTATCAACAGTATTTGTTTGAAACTATTATAATCTCCCAAATTGTGGAAAAAAGTTTGTTTCACAATGACCGTTCAATAGTGACTGTTACAGTAATCATGTCGTGTTGATTGTTGATGCTTTTGCCAAATGTCTATCTATCATGCATCTCTGAATCACTTTTAAGTTTAATAAGGGCTTAAAATCCACATACCTCAAAGCCTCGTACACATCTTTGGAAGAAGTTTGAGTTTTACACTTGTGACTGACTGACATCACTGTTTTATATTGCCATAATAGAAGTTTTATTAATTATGAATGTGCCTCCTTTTTGCAATTTTGAATCAAGATTTCACTTATGTGTCCAGCCAAAATAGGCATTTGGTCTTGAGAAATTAAGTAAATATAACTGATTGACTGACAATTGTGAAAAGTTTCATGGCATATATTTACTGTGAAATAAATCCATTTGGAGTCCTAATACTGGAAATTCCCTTAAATATAGCTGTATGAGCAGTACTCAGATATACACCACAGGCCAAACATTTGGAAGCAACTTCAAGTTTCTGTTCACAATGCCTTTCTTAAAAACCAGCATGAGTTATATGTATTTTGGGATGTATTTACTGCATGATCAGACTTTGCTTTCATTGAGGCTGACAATTTTCCTCACCTTACCTTTAGGTATACATTGATGTTACCTAGACAAAAAAAGAAGAGGAAGGTGTTCTTCAAAAGATGGTTTGGCCCCCTCAGTCTCCAGACCTCTCTCCAATTGAGCTTGTGTGGGATGAATTGGATCAATCAGTCAGAAAAGCGCATCCCACAAATCAGCAGTCTCTTACTGATGAACTTAAGAAAGCTTGGAATGCAATTCCTGGCACATACCTTAAAAAACTTGTGGAACGAATGCCTCGTATATGCCATGCTGTTGTTAAAGCCAGAGGAGGTTACTTTGAAGAAAGCAAAGTCTAAGCAAGAAAAACTCAAATACCTGATAATTATAGTAAAAATGTCTTCTGATAAGTTACTCTTTATATAATAATCATGTTTATTTTTTATTTTGGCAAGATGACGACATAAAAGACCCAACACCACAAGAGTGTTATGGTTTGCATTATGCCTTGTTTTCTGCGTTTTCTTGTGCCCTTGTATTTGCATTGTGCCTCGTGTTCCTTGTGTTATTCTGCCTTGTGTCTCTTGTGCCCCTTGTGTTATCCTGTCGTGTGTTCCTTGTGTTATCCCGTCTTGTGTTCATTGTATTCTTTGTGTTTTTCGTGTTAATTGGGTCCTTCTCGTCTCTCGTTCCATGCGTCCTGTGTCAGTTGTTTCTTGTCTCCCATCCTTGAGTTTAGCTCTAGTTTTGCTCACTTCCTGTTTTATTTTGTATCCCTCCTCTCCTCACATGTCTGCCACTTGATTTCCTGCTCTTGTGTGTTTCCCTCCTCTGTGATTATTCTGCTCCGCCCATATTAGTTTCACCTGTCCTCCTGTTAGTCTCCTCACCTGTTTCCACTTCCCTGTCCCCCACAGTGTGTATATATACCGGTCCTTCTCCTTTGTTCTTTGTTGCGTTGTCTGTGTAACCACCTGTCCTGTGCTCCTGGCTACCTGCTTGTTGCTGCCTGCCTTTGTCCTGCCCATCTGTTCCTGTTTCCCTGTGTTCCTGCATGAGCTAAATAAAGAGTCATTCAATCTACTCTGCCTCCTGCCTTGTCTGCACCCTGGGTCCAAACTTCGCCCTGCATCTACCTTAACAAAAACAGCATACCTGCAAATTCATTGTTGCTGTAAGTCCAGGTCATCAATGTAAATTTTGTAGATTAAGTTTTTTACATGCTGTAAAAGTTGCATGGCTCATTTGGAGAATAGTCTGCATGTTTCTCCTTTCATTTTTCTCCTGTTTGTGTGTGTGTGAGGGTGTTGACCTTCTGTCTTAAATACACTTTTGTAATAGTTACATCTCTGTAAATAAATGTAAAATGTTTCTCTCAAATATTACAGTGTCATTATTTATGTTGGCCTAAAAGCCACATTTTTGTTCACACAGCGAGGAACAGGAGAACCTAATATAGAGTGATGGGAAACCACTACCTGCCGCCAGGAGGCTGGCGTGCTATAGCCTGTGTGTTTGATAAACATGCACAACACATGTTTGTGAAAAAAAAATATAAAGTATAAGCTGCAGTATTGCCAGTTTTCCCTAAAGTCTCATGTGAGCCTACCCCAGGTATATGTGCAGGCTTTTGTTTGCAAGCAATAAATAATCCTTTGGACTAAGAGACAAAGACAGATATTGTGTTTGAGTATGTAATTGCCATTCATCTAACTGTAATAAAACACCACAGGTTTTCTGTTTGCCATGACACTGGTTAAAGCTGCTGTGGGGCAGTAGCTGGAAGAAGTTGACGCCTGTAAAGGATTGTTTGATGGCGTCAGAGGATAATATAATAAAAATAATCATGTAGATCTGACAGGGGAAACTGCATGTTGATTTACTTTTCTTACGAATGTTATTGTGTAAGGAGTACTTTTGTACTTCTACTTAACATTTTGAATTAGAACAGTGGTATTTCCAATTATATAATCTGGATACTTTGTCATTTTAAATGGTAAAAATATATTCCAGAGAAGGTTGATGTACATCATTGCTGCTGATAAACACAAGTCATTATCACTTGAAAGCGGAACAAAGGAGCTCCCGCACATCCACTGTCGGAACTTTACAGCGTGACAATACGCGGAAGTAAACAAAAATGATCAACGGCGTTTGGTGTGCTTGCTCGATGAATTAGCCGCGACGGTATCTTGTAGTTTTAGCGCAGATAAATGTTTGTTTGAACAACAATGTCCTCAGCTGAGCGTTTGAGAGAGTTTGTGAACAAGCGACTAACTGCTGCTGCTGAAGAAATATTCGGAGTTTTTAATACAAACTATCGTCGAGTACGAAGAAGAGATCGACCGTCAGCGCAGACTGCTGGATATCGTTTGGAAACCTGAATTAAAGTTACAAAGGATAGGTGTGTAAAAGTTAGTTATTTTGACATCTCAAAACAGAGGAATTCGGTTTGTATGTATTAAACATGAATTAACTACAGTATATTCTGGCACTAATTTGCGTCATGTCTGCATGTTTTCGTCACCATCACAGTAGTCTCATATATTCATTTTGTTTTCTGTCCCTCCAGAGCTCCCACGACAACATGTCTTTACGGAGGAGGTTCTCGCTGACCAGCAGCTCTGTATTCAGGAGGGGAACTCCAGTCTGCACCGAGAGGACTTAGAGCCTCCACAGATTAAAGAGGAACAAGAAGATCTCTGCATCAGTCGGGAGGGAAGGCAGCTTGTGCTGAAGCAGGAGACAGAAACCTTTATGTTGACTCCTACTGATGAGGACAGTGGCCACATTGAAGATCAGACTCTGAACTTGAATCCTGAGAAATTTCTCATTGCAACAGAGAAGGGGTCTGTGGTCAACATGCTTGTTACTTTGGCATCAGACCCGAAAGGTGACCACCACTTCCCCACTCACAACTCTCAGTTGACGAAGAGCCAAGATCAGAAAGGAGTTGAGCATGAAAACCCAGGATTAACTAGAAGTAGACTTCCAGAGGAAAAGAGTCAACACCACGAAGGTAGAAGTCACAGTAGCAATGTATGCAGCTCTGCCATGTCAGATATTCTCTGTAATACTTATACAGGTCAAGAGTCTTTGAAATGTGGTGCTTGTGAAAAAGGTTTTGAGTCCAAGTCAAGATTACAGAAACACCTGAGAATCCACACAGGAGAGAGGCCGTATATTTGCAAAACATGTGGGAAAACGTTCAGATTTAGAAGTAACTTAACAGTTCACATACGAGTTCACACAGGTGAGAAGCCGTACCATTGCAATACATGTGGGAAAAGATTTACTGACAGTTCAACAATGAAAAGACATTTGACGGTCCACACAGATGAGAAACCGTATACTTGTAAGGTATGTGGGAAAATGTACAGACAGAGTAGTACTTTGAGAGACCACATGAGAATCCACACAGAGGGAAACTGCACCTTTGCAAGACATGAGGAAAATCATTCTTCCAAGTGTATGATTTGGAAAGGCCACCAAGATCTCATATAGGAAAGTTGCCTTGTACATTAACATGGCTTGTTACTCAAGTCATGTTTGGATGTTTAGTCCTTTCTACTTCTCCAAGACGCACATATTGTACCGTTTACTCCACTATATTTTTCTGACAGTTACTAGCTACTTTGCAGATTTAGATTAATAATACAAATTGTAACCAATAAACAAACTATTACATTAGTCGCACTTCACAAGCATTATGTAGTTTTGCAGTGGAAAATAGTGATGTCTGTCTGGGTCAAAGTGTTGTCTACAAGTGGACGACTATTATAACCAGGGTCTTTTTTCTTTTTTAAATTTCTAATGTAGATTACCATCTATTTGACATTTGCATCTTTGTATATTTGCTGTTTGTTATTTGAAACAAACAGCATTGCTATTTACTGGGGTAAACTATTATGTGACACAGGGCACTACTTGACCGAGAATATTACTTGATGAGGGCGGCTTCAACCAAAGGTGCTTTCTCAGTACGCATTTTTTTTCTGCCTCCATCACTAGCAACCATGATTCTTTCTCGTTGTTTGAGCAGACTACACGAGCCTGAGGAACACCAAGCTTCACTTTCAGTTTGTCCTAAGCTTCGAGGAGGCTACTGTTTTCATTAAGAGAAAATCATTTTCTTTCTCCCATTATGATTTTAATGTAATGCAGCATCAGCCTGAGGTAGCCAGCTGTAAGCAGACAGATGACTGCCAAGCAAAATATCATGGCAGTACAATAAAAAAAATCCATATGTTGTCATGTATGAAAATAGCCAAAATGAACGCTGCAGGAAGCCTCATCTGTTCACACAGCAGGAAACAGAAGGACAAAGTGTAGAGTTATGGGAAACAGCACCCTGGAGCCGGGTGGCCTGTGTGCTGCAGTCTGTGTTTTGATAAGCATGCACCTGTTTTTAACAAAGAATGACTGTAAAGTATAAGCTGCAATGTAACCAATTTCTGTCTCGTGTAGATGGAGGCTTTTGTTTGCAAGTAATAAATAATCCATACAGATATTGTGTTTGAGTGTTAATTTGCCATTCATCTCACCGTAATGAGACAGGTTTTCTGTTTGCCACGACACTGGTTTAATGTATCTTGATGGCACTTAATTTCTAAGAATAAAATGCCAACAATTTGAACAGGAAGAAACCTTACCTCACTTGAATTCTGGAACTAAGCAGTATAACTTTCAGCTGAATTAGCTTCTTGAACTGAGTTGCTTGATGTATATATACAGTGAAATAAACCTGTATGGAGTCTAGATACTGTTAACGTGTATTTGAGTACTGCTAATATATTGCTATTTATGGACAGTACTCTTAGAGGTCCACATGCAAAATTTCTACAGTCTGGAAAGGTGGGATTAAGCAGGTAGTATTAAAACTGGGAAGTCCCGATTCAGACCAAAGTACATTTGTTGTATGTATACCATTATTACAAAAATAAAGATGGTGTGCAAATTTATTTTTAAACAATGCATCTACAACTCTGCTTGGAGCCTGCAAAGGGATGCCTGCTTATGGTGTCCAAAATTTAAAGCAAACATATAATCATATGGAACTGATGGGAGACATTGTACGTGTTGATGAACTTTTCTGACAAATGCCATTGTACAAAGAGTACTTATGTAGTTTTCTGTAACATTTTGAATTATTCTTTGGAAACCTGAAATGAAGTTAAAGGGGATATGTGTGTAACCTTATGAAGGGGATGTCTCCAGCGAGAAAGGATGACCTTTTTTTAGGTGGTAAAACTTGAAGGAAGTTGGTGAACTCTGAACACCGGCGCCCCCCCAGGGCTGACACCACCCCACAGCTCCAACACCATCGTCAAATTTACTGATGACACGACTGTCATTGGCCTGATCACCGGCGAGCGATGACGACGGACGGCCTACAGAGAGGAGGTCAGAGCCCTGACATCTTGGTGCCAGGACAACAACCTCCATCTCAACGTCAGCAAAACTAAGGAGCTGATTCGTGGACTTCAGGAGGAGGCAGAGAGAGGAACACGCCCCCCTCTCCATCAACAGGACTACAGTGGAGAGAGTCAACAGATTCAGGTTCCTCGGTCAGTCATTTTACTCCAAATGGTAAAAATGGCAAGTGTTTCACAACCATTAAATCAGGATAAGTAATATATTTGTAAAAGACACGTCTGTAAGTTGAAGCTGAAAGCAGCGTAGAGTACCAAAGCGAGGTAAGTGTACATCTTCGCTACTCAGATATCAAACACACACGTTTGGAATAAAATGCCATCATTTGAAAAGCGGAACTAAAAGCTCCCGCACGTCTACTGTCGGAACGAATCAGTGTGACAATCAGCAGAAGTAAACAACAGGTTCGAGCAGCATTAGCTGAGTGAGCGTATTGGACAGGAAGGGAGGCGAAGTTATTGTCATAACAGTTTCATTATTTAATTTAAGCAAGTAAGCAGCAATGTCTTCAATTGAGAATCTGAGAGAGTTTGTGAACAAGCGACTAACTGCTGCTGCTGAAGAAATATTCGGAGTTTTTAATACAAACTATCGTCGAGTACGAAGAAGAGATCGACCGTCAGCGCAGACTGCTGGATATCGTTTGGAAACCAGAAATAAAGTTACACAGGATAGGTGTGCAAAACTGTATTATTGTAATAACTAAAACGAGGAATGCGTAAAATATATTGTAAATGATTTAAATGTTTACTGGTACTAATGTCTTTGCATGTCTGCATGTTTTCTTCACTATCACAGTAGTTCATTTTGTTCTCTGTCCCTCCAGAGCTCCCACAGCAACATGTCTATACGGAGGAGGTTCTCACTGACCAGCAGCTCTGTATTCAGGAGGGGAACTCCAGTCTGGACCAAGAGGATCCAGAGCCTCCACAGATTAAAGAGGAAGAGGATGAATCCAGCATCAGTCTGGAGGGAGGGCAGCTTGTGCTGAAGCAGGAGACCGTTGCCTCTGTTTTGACTCCTAATTTTGAGGATAGTGACCACATTGAAGATGGAACTCTAAAACTTGATAAAGGTCATATTGCAACAGAGATGATTTCCGCAACTTTAGTCAGCAAACCAGTTAATGTGGAATCAAAACCAAGAAGTGACCATCAGCTCCTCTCCCACATCTCTCATATCGCTAAGAGCCGAGATAAGGAAGGAGGTGAGCATGGAGACTCAGGATCGACTACGAATGCAGAACCAGTTCACATGTATCAACATCATGACAGCAGAAGTCACAGTAACAATGAATACACCTTTACCACGCCAGAGATTAACTGTAATACTTATACAGCTGAAAGCTCTTTGACGTATGACACTTGTGGAAAAGACTTTAAGTGCAAGTCAAAATTAGAGACACACATGAGAATCCATACAGGTGCGTATTCTTGCAAAATATGTGGGAAAGATTTCCAATGTGTCCGTGACCTTAAAGGTCACATGACAGTCCACATAGGTGAAAAGCCGTATACTTGCCAAACATGCGGGAGAGCTTTCCGATGGAGTTGTGACTTGACAGTCCACATTAGAAGAGCCCACACGGGCGAGAGGCCTTATCTTTGTAAAACATGCGGGAAAAGGTTTGGTGACAGTTCAACATTGAAAATTCATATGAGAATCCACACAGGTGAGAGGCCGTATACTTGTCAAATATGTGGGAAAACATACAGACAGAGTGGTACCTTGACAGACCACATGAGAGCCCACAGTGGTGAAAAGCCGCATCTTTGCAGCACCTGCGGGAAAAGGTTCTTGACCACGTCAGCATTGAGAAGGCATATCAGAATCCACACAGGTGAGAAACCATATATTTGCAATACATGTGGGAGAGCTTTCGGCCGTAGTAGTCACTTGGCAGAGCACATTAGAAGAGCACACACTGCCAAGAAGTTGTAGTTCTGCAACACCTGTGGAAAAATATTATTCAGACTTTGCAGAATGGTATACAACCATGCATAAAACCAAGTAGCCTCATATTTGCAAAATATTTGGGTGACGGTTAATTTGTTGTGGTCTTAAAGAAGTCTTAGACGCGAGGAGTCACATAATTGCAGCACTGGTATAAATACCTTCACTTCTGTCACATACTTAAAAGAAAAAAAACACTAGAGGATCAGTGTAAAAAGGAGAAACCATTGAGCTGAAACTCCTATGGTAATGAGTTAATCTAGAGAATGAAACACTTTTGCAGTAGTTACATCTTTGTAACTTCATGTAAAATGTTTTCCATCAAGATGAAATGTAATGTAAAGTTTCCCTTCAGATGGCCATATTACTCATACTTCTGTTAGCACCAGTATTTCTTTGAAACAACTGTAATTTCCTAAATCGGGGATCAGTTTTATGGTTTGTGCACAGTAGTGGCTGGTAAAGTAACTGTGATGTTGAATGAGTGAGTTTTTTTTTTTATTATCTGTGAAGCATCACAGAGTAACTTAAAATCCACATACCACCAGTTGTAGTTGGTAGTTCTATATCAAGCCATTCGAACTTAATAAATCAGCATTCGCCCTGATCAGACAGTCAATTGTATTTTCAGAACAGACCAGCTTGTCCATCAGTGTTTCCCTAACTTCCTGTATCAGCTTAGTATTAACTCAGGTGCAAGGTTTCTCATAAGAACCCTGTAGTTCCCGTCCCTCCTTGTAATTATTTAATGAGAATGAGAGACAAATGTCATTTCCATATTTCTGTATAGATAATTTACTATTTGTATACTGTAGGAAGAAGCTAATATGAACCAACTTGTGAACTGAGGGTTTCTTCACACTTGGTCCCTTTCAGCCCTCTAAACGAACTCAGATCGATGACTCAGCATTTTTTGTCTATATGTGAACACTCCAACCGTACTCAGACCCCTTTAAAAAAACGAACCGTACCGTACTGAGACCACTTCGGGAGGTGGTCTCAGTACGGTTCGCTAAAAAGTCAGTGGTGCGGTTCAACTAATCTGCACATTGTGAACACAAAGCGCACCGGGTTCACTTCACCTTTTTGCACTGTATTGTAATAACCTTCTTCGCTTGCCGTAGATTGGTCACGTGACTGCAGCCGGGAAAACTCAGAGTGGTAGAAAAATAAAAAGAACACCAAATCCAAAGTATGGCAGCAGCAGGTTGTGGCCGTGGCCGTGGTAATGGCAGTAAACGTAGCCAAGCATGTACCTGTAGATTCTGCTACGATACCAGAGGACTTAGTGTGAACAGAAAGAGGACTGAGGCCCCATCAAAGTTGAGCTGGACCAGAAAGAGAACCTGGTCCTCTTTGAAATAAACTCACAATGTGAACACAAAAAGCACTGAATTTGTTTTCTTTTGGTCCACTTTTTGGTCCACTTAAAGAGGATTGAGTTCAGTTCTTTTAAAAGGGACCAAGTGTGAAAACACCCCGAGTCTCCCAGATGCTCTGCTTCTCCCGTTTTGGGACAAAAACAGAATACACATGCTGAGTTTTTACCTTCCCTTTCTTTGCTAATTAATTTAGCCATCACCTTTTGTTTGACCTGCTGTTTCCTGTAACTCTCAATGTATACTTGGCCAGAAACTCACTCTGGTCAGAGAGAATTCTACTTGCTTGCTGTGAACTTCTGTCTCCTCTGCTCTCACCTTCTACACATCTTTGTAACTAATTGGTTTATTTATTGTGACTGACATCACTGTTTTGTATTATTAATGAAGTCCAATAAATATGACTGTGCCTTCCTTTGTTTTTTCACTTTTCTTATAATGATTATCAAAATAGTTGCTGATAAAATGCCAACAATTTTGAAGTGGAACAAATGCTACCTCTGTTAAACTTTGGAACTAAGCAGTTTAAAATTCAGTGGAATTAACAAATGGAATTGAATGACAATTGTGGAAAATTGCTTGATGCATGTGAAAATGAAACTTGCTTGTATTTGACTACTGCAGCTGTATAGCTGTGTATCATCAGTACTTACATTAAAGTCAGATCTACTTGCAAATTTTCTACAGTGTCACATGTCCAAAAAAGTTAAGAGAGTGATATTTAAATTAACTCTGGTTGCTTTGAAGTTTTGTAAAGGATTAAATTGCATTTGAGACCAGATTCAGACCAGAATCCACCTGTGTATATGTGCTATTATTGCTAAAAAGATTACATGGATATTTGTAAGAACTGCTTGTTAGCCGTTCCTCTGAATTAGCTTTATTGACCAAGTTGTATATTCTGACTGAATATAATATATGAATATATAATTATTTCTTGCTTAACTTCTGGGGCATTGATCAGCAACAGACAGTGACTAACAGACATTTGTTTAAATGAAAATCTTGTATCTTAAGGCTCCAGAATTTTATTCTTGGCACTTTGGATTGAGCTTTCAAACACCGTTTAGACCTTGATGTCTAATTTAGCAGTTTATTAAAATATGAAAAATCCATGGTTAAACCAGTGTCCAATGAATAAAGAAAACCAGACTATTTTTAAGGATTGATTTTCCTTATTTCCAGTTAAACATCTTGTAGCCGTGTGTGGCAGGTAATCTACTTTTTCCTATGAATATTAGTTTTTATTGCAGAATTAGTGGAGGAAAATTATCACGGAGCTTTGTCATTTTTTTGACATTGTCAGTTCACTGGACTTGGTCTTCAGTTGTTGTGAGCACATTTATATTGTTGCTGATGAAACAACCAACTTAAACAGAAACCGCGCCCCCCTTTATGTCGGCGTAACATCATAATGAGTCCGGCGGAAGTAAGAGTACACATACAGCACAGCGGACAATAGCGGTTCTCTCAGCAGCGTGTGTAGCTTGTATAAATCACATGATTTAGTCCTGCAGGGTATTTGAAGTCAAACTGAGTCGTCCGAAATGTCTTCCGTCCTGTGTTTACGAGAGTTTGTTAAGGAGCGGCTTACTGCTGCTACTGAAGAAATATTCGGAGTCTTTGAAAAAACTATCGTCGTGTACGAGGAGGAGATCAGTCGTCAGCGCAGACTGCTGGATATCGTTTTGAAGCCAGTGATAAAGCTACACAAGACAAGTTTGTGATATTAAATTATCTTTTGGCTAAGTAGTTGCACGAGAGACTCTCTCTTTATTTATTTATTTGACTTTATTTATTTGATTAGTATTCAGCATTGGTGGTAAGTAAGTAGGTACATTTCAAAGTACTGCACAGTACTATTACTATTTCTATTTTCTACTGTTTTCTACTTTACTGTATCCCAGAGGTAAATATCATACTTTTTAGTCCACTGCCTTTATCTGACAGCTTTAGTGAACCTACTTATTGTTTGGTTCAAATTAACAGTGGAAAATATATTTGTTACATACTAATACAAATTCACAAAGTACTCAGCAGTATGTAAAGTAACTCATAAAATGTCTATAAATGAATGATAGATTATTGTGAAATGTTATTCTGAAATGGGCAGTTTTGAATAATAAATAATGTTACTTTCGATTGTAGTATATTTTGATGCCTACTTAATACTTTTGCTTTTGCTTTCAACTTGAAAATATTACATAAGTACTGTTTAACTATTACCAGGCAAACACTCACAGTACAGATCAGACGTTTAAGTCTAAGAGTGCTTCTCCTGTCCTTCCGTTCAGAGATCTCAGAGTCATCTGTCTGCAATGAGGAGGGTCTCACTGACCAGAAGCTTAGTAACCGGGAGAGAAACTTCAGTGTGGAAGCAGAACCTCCACAGATTAAAGAGGACCAGGAGGGACTCTGCACCAGTCAGGAGGGAGAGCAGCATGCACTGGAGAGTCATTTGTTTAAGTTAAAGCCTACTTGTGAGGGAAGTGACCACAGCGAACACCAGACTCTGCTTTTAGATCCACTACCGCAGACCGACATGTTGGCGATGGTGATAAAATCTGAATCTGACAGAGAGGGACTCAGGGGTATCAGGTCCAAACAGTGAACAGCACCTTTCTTGCAACTCTCACAGAACTAAAAACCAAGACCCTGAAAGAGGAAACCAAGAGAATAAAAGTACTGATCAGAAACCAGGGAACAAACCTTTCAAATGTCTCTTTTGCACTGAGGAATTTCATGATTTCTTGAAGTTAAAGATTCACCAAAGGGCCCACATTGGTGAAAAGCGTTTCAAATGTGACATTTGTGAGAAAGGGTTCACCCAGAAGGCTTTGATGAAGAAGCACACGATGACTCACACAGGGTTGAAGCCCTTCAGATGTAGAGTTTGTGGAAAGGAATTCAACTGTCAGTCAAACTGTGTCACTCATATGAAAACTCACACCGGCGAGAAGCCCCACACTTGCATCACCTGCGGGAAACGTTTTAGCCGTGGCGCAGACCTGAAGAGGCATAACCGCACTCACACGGGGGAGAAACCGTACAGCTGCAGCCACTGTGGGAAGGAGTTTCCTTACCACTCGTCTCTCACTAATCACGTCCGAGTGCATACAGGAGAGAAACCTTACAAGTGTAGCTGGTGTGGGAAAGGGTTTGCTGTCAGCACAACGTTGAAAATACACACCAGAATTCATACAGGGGAGAAACCATATAAATGCAACATTTGTGGGAAGGATTTTGCTCATAACACTGGCATGAGATTACACAGGAGGACCCATGCACAGGAGAAACAAGTGAGCGCAAATATCTTTTGACATCTCCCACGCTATATGAGTCCACCTTTTGTATATTCTCCTCTTCTTTTCTATTGTTGGGGTTCCCCCCCCCCCCACAGGATCAGATTACAACTGTGTAATTTTCCAAACGTGTACTCTTCCATTAAATATGCAGTTCAGTCTGTCCATTGCTGGTTTGTGTCCCCTTTTCTCTCTGTCCTCAGGGAATCTCCAAAAGTATGAAGATATGTCAACATTCGACAGTTGTTTTTATTCAGTTTGGTCCAAAACATCACTTTACAGTTCAAATCTAGTTTTCTTTCCGGCAGTTATCCAGTTTTCATTTGTAGATTCTAGACAGTTTCTTGATTGTGGTTTTCCATAGCTGTTTTTAAGGTATAAGATGGACTTGAATGATGAAAAGTGTTTTCAAATATAGTCCTTTTTTAAATTATCTAAACTCCTCTTCGTCCTCTTAAAGTGGACCAACAATAAAGATACTCAGTGACAGCCTGAGGAAAGAAACTGTTCCTGTGTCTGGTTGTTTTGGCGTACAGAGCTCTGTAGCGCCTGCCAGAGGGGAGGAGGTGAAACAGGTTATGTCCAGGGTGTGATGGATCTGCAGTGATCTTACCTGCCCATTTCCTGACTCTGGACATGTACAAGTCCTGAATGGAGGGCAGGCTGGCACCTGATGATTTTCTCTGCAGTCCTGACTGTCCGTTGCAGTCTGTTCCTGTCCTGTTTGGTGGCTGATCCAAACCACACAGTGATGGATGTGCAGAGGACAGACTGAATGATGGTGGTGTAAAACTGGATCAGCAGCTCCTGAGGCAGGTTGAACTTCCTGAGTTGGCGCAGGAAGTACATCCTCTGCTGGGCCTTCTTCCTGATGGCGTCAATGTTGGACTCCCACTTCAGGTCCTGGGAGATTGTGGAACCTCAGGAACCTGAAAGTTTCCACAGCAGACACCGTGTTGTTCAGGATGGAAAGGGGGGGCAGTGTTGGGGGGCTCCTTCTGAAGTCCACTGTCATCTCCACAGTTTTGAGCGTGTTCAGCTCCAGGTTGTTCTGACTGCCGCACCAGAGGGCCAGCTGTTCCACTTCCCCATCTGTACGCAGACTCATCACCGTCCCGCATGAGGCAGATGACAGCCAACAAGAATACCTGTCTCTGTTTAGGTTACAAACTTAAAAAAACATAACATGTTCAGCATTTACCACACAAAAGAAAGTACAGAAGAATGCAGCCACTGTTTACAGTTCATGTAACCTTTTTTGCATGACTTAATATGTATTTTATGTATTCCTTCTCAGTCCTGGAAACCACTATCCCTGATATTTACTCCTCTTTCTAACACAATATTATTCACTTTGAACTCTTAAAAGATAGATTTATGTTTCTTGCCAAGTGTAGAACTGCAACTTGACACTTTGAAAAGAAAAAAAGTTTCATTTACAAATGCTTGGCTTTATTTTCCAGGAAATCTCGTTCCATGAAGTTGTAGACCACCGCTCGTTGTCATGTTTAAAACAAGCAGTTCGAGTGGCATCGTGTCTCTGATAGGCTAATGCAGCGGTCTTGTTCTGACCACATTACACTTAGTGGGAGTTAGACAGAAAGTTTTCAATTGATTTATGGACTTTCTAAATGGAGGAGCCACTAAGATTAAATTAATATGTTGTTTAAAATGGGAAATCTCAGAGCAGTGCAGCAGGTTCTACCTCATTTTCTATTACGATAACCAATATATTTGTTAATATGCCACTGGGTACGGGGGGATCACTGTTTACACATAAGACCTGGTAGAAATAGGGCATTAATCTAGAATACATACTGTGGTTGACTTTTTTTTTTTATAAACAGTGTTTATTGATTTTATACATTTAACATTTTATGCATACATAAAATAACTCTCCCCGATTAAAATGTACGGTTTTATATAAAAAAAACAAATATTAATAGTAATACCACAATTAAAATAAAAATGCACATAAATAAATAAAAGGGACAAAAATAACAACAACAAAGTTATTACTTAAACTTGTTACTTTACAGTTAACAGTTAGACATAAAAACAAAACATGAAAATAGAATTAAATAAGAATAAGGTCACACATAGTCACATTGGTTGATATACCTTACCTTAGTGTTACACTTCCAATGCTTCTGCAATGTCACAATTTTCCACAGATTCCAAAAATATCTGCCAAATATGAACAAACTCAGAAGTTTTCTTCCCCAGTATAATGGTAAGGTTTTCAAGTGGTAAACTTAAAGAGAGGGGACTTAAATGTATTGGGGATGAGGTCATCTGAGGAAAACAATGTTTTATTCTCAGCATATTTCCACAATCAATGATACAAAGTGTCTTGGTGTGTATTGCATTTCTAACATTGGCCTGAATATTAGCGTAAATTTTTTTCAATTTCACAGGGCTGATATATGTTCCCATTATACAGTTATATTGCATAAATCTCAGTCAAGTGTTGATTTTCATCCAAAAGATCCTCTAGGTCTTGAATCCACTCCCGTCTCTTACTTTCTATGTTGTCTTTGTGGGTTTCAACCATTATACTATATAATATAAAGCTCATTACTATGTCACTCCACCAGCACCGCATTGGTACACTATACACTATCTTCACTGTATGTTATTACCTGTTTACATCTCTGTGGAGACACAACATATAGTTTATACCTGCATTATACAGATATTTATTATTTGTTTACAAGCAGTTAAACTATCACAACAGCATATGTATTTATGTACAGTATCTGTCTACATTGTGTTTTTAATGATATTCTCATGGCACATTATTATTTATTCATTTTATCATCAGTGTACAACTCACTACCACTGTATATTTTCTGTTTTATTATATTGTATTATATTCCTTTATTTTAATCTGTGGACAATTTATGTTTTACGTCTTTGTTTCTAATTTTTTACTTGCATGATTCTTTTTTTTCTTTACACATATTGGATAAGTAATGTTGGAGGGAGCCAGAAAACAAAGATTTTCATTCATTTTAATGTAAGAATATATTGATAGACGTATCACAGTGGATGTAAAAGTGTAAAAACAGAGACATACAGTATATATATTTTTTTATTTATAAATAACAATACAAATGTCTTAAGCCTGTAGTACACTGTTGACACTGCACACTCCGGACAGTAGGGGGCAGCAGCACTTACAGGGGTTGTTTACAACATCTCATGCGGAAGTGCGGAGAACTGAGAGTCCCGTGTGGACGAAGAGTTTTGAAGAAGTTTTAGCAGGAAAAAAAGTATCTCCGTTTGAATTCAACAATGGCTTCAGTCCAAACCATGAGGCAGTTTGTCTGTGATCGGCTGACTGCGGCTGCTCAGGAAATCTTGGGAGCCTTTGAAAAGAAAACTGGAGACTACGAGGCAGAAATCGCCCGTCAACGCAGACTGCTGGAGTCTCTTTTAACACCTGAGATCAAGCTACACCGGACAGGTTGAGAAATAAAAATCACTTCTATAATGTGGCCTGTTCTGTGTTAATGCCATTGTCAGGTTTTGGTTTCATTCACAGTTTGCTGCTGTGCTGATGTCGGGCGTCACCTCTCAGACAAACCCGTTTGACAGGTGTCACATTTGGTTTCGACTGAATAATGCCGTGGTGGATTACAGTCGGGTGCAGCACGTCGCTAATGTACTTAGATGTGTCTAAATTATCATTGTAACCAAATATTATCACGCTTTAACACATGTCAAAGGCCTACACGTGAAGCCACTTCACACCCGGAAGTCGACATAATACACGTGACAATAACTGACTGACAGACAGAAATCGCGGAAAGTAACTAAGTACATTTACTCAAGTACTGTACTTAAATACTGATTTAATGTACTTGTACCTTCCATTATTATACAACTTCATACTGACTCTGATTTACATCTCAGAGGCAAACATTGTGCTTTTTCCTCCATTATTTTTATCACCGCTTTAGTTACTCTTTACACATTTTCAAAGCTTTCCTGTCCAGTTAAATTAACTAATGTTAAAAATCTGATGATTTTTAAATGAGTATTTCTGATAAAGGAGGGACTAAAGGTTCCTTCACGGGTTGAGGAAACTCTCCTACTTATTCAACTAAATAAACAGTTTAAAAAGATTGTTTTAGCATTGTTTTTATGCATTGTCACAAAGATGAAAACAGACTGTTCCTCTGGGTTGACTTTTTGGAGATACCTGCTTCTCGCAGGACAGCAATGCTACAAACACATGGTGCTCTTATAAACCATGAGGCTTTCCTGTAGATTAAACAACCCAGCAGTACATGAAATAGTTAAAATGAGCACAACCTTGAACAACAACAGCAGTAAAATGCAACATAAACATTAATGCAGCAGTAAAATAAGAAGCATCGTATAAAATAGTTAATGTTCTGCTTTTACTTCAGATATTTTAAGTACATTTTGCTGATAATACCTACTAGACTGTAATTAAGAGAGATGCACCATGACCAGCTTCATACATCAGTATTGGCAATCTAACAATGTCATATATCACTCACAAGGTTTATTTTTCTACTGAAAAAATATGTTTACATTTGTTACTTAAAGTACATTTTACTGTTAATGCTGTTGTTAATGTATTTTTACTTAAGTGAGATTTAGAATGCAGGAGCCATCACAGTCTTTAGTAGATCAGTAGATTTTGACATGCAAGCTCAATAACTCTCATGATTTCATCCAAAGCACTGATTGGAGTGGGATAAAAATAGCAAGCTTTGTCTAGTATTCTCAGTCCTTGGTGCAAACTGCTGTGTTTCTAATTTGCGCTTTTCATCATAGACTTTCTTAATCACTGTTAAAAACAGTGGCTTACAAATGTACTTTTTTTTTTCTACCCTTTAGATCTTCAACAGACATCTGTCCATATGAGGAAAGAGGTTCTCCTGAAAAAGCAGCAGCACTGCAAACAGAAGAGCAGTTCCAGTTTGGTCCCACCTGAACCTTCAGAAATTAAAGAGGAACTTGAAGAAATGTGCGTCAGTCAAGAATGTCAGCAGCCTGCACAGCAACGAGAGATTCAGGCCTCTAAGTTGACTCAAACTTGTGACAACAGTGTCCGCACAGATCGGTCTCGGCCTTTGGACCCTGACCAGACTCAGGGTGCAGCCAATAAAGGTCCTCAATCTACAGAGAGCCAAGGTCACGGAACTAGTGAGTCAATACCAAATCATAAAGGAAACGACAAGAGCACAACATCAGCTCCAGGTACAGAGCAAACGTCAAATAACAAAAACAATGATGTGAACACAACATCGGGCACAAGTGCTGAGCAAGCATCAAATCAGAAAGGTAACGATGAGACCGCAACATCAGACAGAGGCACCAAACAAACACCAAATGAGAAATGCAAGGATGCCAACCCCGCATCAAAGGGAAATGATTCAGCGCTAAATAAGAAAAGCCAACATGGGACACGAACCTCAGCTGAAAGTGTTGAGCCAACACCAAATAACGAATGTCATACTGAGAACACAACATCTGCTGGAGGTGCTGCGCCAACACAAAATAAGAAGTGTAACACTGAGAGCACATCAAATGGAGCAACTGAGCCAACACCAAATAAGAAACACAGCGATGGGAATAAAACATCAACTGGAGATGCCAAAGTAATATCAAATGTTGAACGTAATGATGAGAACTCAACACCAAAAGGAAATAGTGAGCCAACAGTAAATACGAAAAGTGACGAAGAGAGACCAACCTCATCTCGAAGTGTCGAGCCAACACCAAATAAGAAACATGACGACGAGAAGACAACAGTGGCTGAAAGCACTAATCCAACACCTGATTGTAAATTAGCTGATGGCAAAGCAATATCAGCTTCATGTACTAAACCAGCCTCAAGCAAGAAACACAAAGGTGGGAAAACAACTTCTACCGCAAGTGCCGAGCCAACACCAAATAAGAAACATCGTGAAGAAAAGGCAACAACAGCTAAAAGCACAGATCCAGCAACAAACAGGAAACCACACAATGGGAAAGCACTATCAACTTCAAGTACTGAACCAGCCTCAAGTACGAAACACAAAGGTAGAAAAACAGTTTCCACTGGAAGTGTCGAGCCAACACCCAATAATAAGAAATGTGATGATGAGAAGACAAAATCAGCTAAAAGTAGTGAACCAACACCTCAAAATAAATCCAGTAATGGGAAAATAAGATCAAGCAGAAGTAATGAGTCGGTGCCAAATAAGAAACCTGACAATGGGCACCAAAAATCTACAAGAAACACAGAGTCAGCACCATCTAAGAGACAAACATCAGGTCGAACTACTGACCTGACACCAAATAAAAGATGTAAGGACGAGGATAGAACATCAATCAGAAGAACAGAGCGAAAACAAAATGAAAAACAAAACAATGAGAGCACAACATCAAATACTACTCCACCACCAAACAAGGGAGATGGGAACATATCAAGCGGTAGCATTGAGGACAGCAATAACCCTTACAAGTGTGAAAGGTGCGGTAAAGTGATGACCAATTTCAAAAACTACAAATTTCATATGAAATCCCACACTGTTGAAAAGACTTACAAATGTGACACCTGTGGGAAGCTGTTCAGGGAGAGTTGGGATTTGAACAAGCACATAGTAATTCACTCTGTGGAGAAACCTTTCAAATGCAAGATTTGCGGAAACGGATTCAACCGGCGCTATAATCTCGACCTGCATCTGAGGGTTCATACTGGGGAAAAGCCGTACAAATGCAGCATCTGTGACAAGAGCTTCAGCTCGTGTGTGAATATGAAGAAACACATGAGAATTCACACGGGGGAGAAGCCTTACTCCTGCAACGACTGTGGGAAGGAGTTTGCGGATTCTTCGTCGTTCAAAAATCACCTCCGAGTGCATTCTGGAGAAAAGCCCTTTAAGTGTTCCTTTTGCAAGAAAAGATTTGCTACGAGGACGACGCTGAAAAGGCACACCAGAATACACACTGGTGAAAAGCCATACAAGTGCACCGTGTGTGAGAAGGTGTTCGGTCATAGGACAGACTTGAAAGGACACATGAGGACACATACTGGGGAGACCCCTTACAAATGCAGTACTTGTGGCCAAGAGTTCTCCAACTGGTCAAAACTCAACAAGCACAAGAGAGAACACACAGACGATGACCAAAGCTCCACTGCTTAAAAAAAACATGCCGATATTTGATACACAAATCTTGTTTAAAGGAAATGATTGCACTGAAGTTGAACTGCTACTGGTACATTTTATTTTAAAAGAGTAATCCACCGATTAAGCATTGTACTCTAACATATACATAACATAACAATAACATATTGTTCAGTCCAGGTCTCTTTCTTCATTGTCAGAATCTGGCGCCTACATTACCCAAAGTGCAACACAAGCATAGACAGTTTGGGTAGCGATTTGGATGTGCTGGTAGCGGCTAATAATGTAGCCTTTAGCCACAAGCCTCAAGCAGAGATGAGGTACTGGTTACAGAAGTAGTAAGCTCACTTCTTTCTTTTTAACTGCAAACCCCCAGATTGTTTTTCACATACAGTAGCACTCCACAAGACGTCAAACAGAAGAACAGAATCTGATGTGTAAAATCGGTAAAATCGAGTTTCTGTTTAGATCTGTATTTAAATTTTTTTGTTTTTACTTCATGGTCTTGATTGCAAATGAAATCACAATGCCTTATTTTTGCTGCATGAACTGAGTTCAGTGTACCAGGCCAGAGTCAGACCAGAAATGGCGCTGCACAAGGGGAAGCGTTGGTGAGAGTTTGTTGTTTCAGGTTACTGAGACAAGATGAAGACGGTGAAATGCAATCTGTAGTCTGAGTAGTGGTTATCAGGTACAAAAAACTGCACAGCAGCATCACACTGACAATCATTTTATCATTTTATTATGACGTAAACAGCAGATTTACACTGTTCTTGTAACAAAATAGTCCATGAATGTGAGCTGGTAATTAACTGGCTGTTGGAGTTCTGCCTTATTAAACTGCACTGTGTTGCAGGAAATGTTGATCCAGCTTTATTTTAGACTTTATGTTTTTGTTTGTTTATTTTTGTTGATTTTTTGAGTGGTCACATTGGAATAAATGAGTCGTTTGCTCACACTTCAATTTAAGCAAATGTTCAGGTAGTTGATACATGTATTTCTGTGTTTGGTGTGAATGTTGGTGGGAATCTAGTTCACAATCTGTAAGAATCCGTTCCTACTGTGGTATAAAGACTGTTCTGTTTTAATGTTAATTGTTGAAATAATGTATTTGTTAACACTGGCATGATACAGTATCTCGAAACTGTAAAGATTCGAATGGAGCAGATCTACATGGACCATGAAAAAAGTTCAGTATCTTCTGTAAGTTCTCTAAGTTTTGGGCCTTGCATGTTCTTGCAGGTTTCATAACGATTGTTTACACACATAGAAATGGTTGACGTAATTAAAATTCAATGTGTCATTGTTTTTAACAAATCCCAGGTTAAAGTGCAGCCTATTTCTCTAATCTACAGCAAAGCACACTTATAAGAGAATGTATTGTAAATTTTATACTTCATCAATCTTTAATAAATTTGAATTCTCATTTTCCTTAAATGGTGTGGTTGTAATATCTATGCTTGCAAGTTATATTTTGTACTGTTGATGGACATGATTGGTGAGTCACTTGTTGCAGGTATAAATGTGCCTTTCCTGAAGTTGCCACTAACACATGCCAGCTCCAGTAATTGAGCCTTTTTTACATTTTGGTAAAGTTATCTCTGATGTGTAGTCAGATAAACTGCAGTTTAGAGTTTGGTCATTTTGATCAATATCAAAATGTTCCTACACACCTGTAATGTCATATTAATGCATTTAACTAAAAATATATATTTACTTGCTTCATTGCCTTCTTTACAAATGGCACAGTGAGACATATAGTAAAACTTGGTCAACCGAGCCTAACATTTTGTAAGTCCTTTGTGGCTGCAGAACCCTCACATTGCATATTTGAGAGGTACAATCACTGAACCGTGTGCATGTAAACAGACAAACATACCCTTGAACTTCATCACGCGTTCCTCTACCTGTGAAAAAAAAAGCTCACTGACAAGGTCTTCCAGTCTTTAAGCCTGAGCATTATGTACGGCCAGTGGAAGTTTATAGCACCCTCAGTGTTGTAAATTCATCACATGTACACCAAAACAAGCAGTTCTATATTAATCACTGCCATAATCCTCACACAGATAATCTAGGGTACAGTTTATAGCACTCATAATATAACAGACTGCAAAGTGCTTCACAGTTAGAAATACTACTATACTGTATGAATAATTTGTATGATTGGGATAGGGGGGTGGTCTGTCTTTTAGTCAGTGTCGGAGAAGGATAGGTCTAGTGGCATTGATGAACTTACTGGTCATATTAAGAGTCAAACTTTTAATGCAGATACAACTTGTTTTATTTCACCAGATTAGCACCACAAATTGGCAATATCCATTTCGGAATGTAAAGATCCATGGCACACAAAAGCTATTTTTTCTGTTTCAGTGACAGCGTAGTTTTTTCCCCCTGTGAAAAAAAGAGAAAGAAAGAGACAGAAAAGTCAGACTACTCTCCTCTCAGCCAAAAAAACAAAACAAAACAAAAAAAAAACTGAAAATAAAAAACTGAAGTACCCTCAAAAATTTCTGACTCTAGCCCAATTATTTGCTAAAACAGAGAAATCTGCTACTGCATCATCAACTACAAATACTGAGCCTAAACCAAAGAAGAATCCAAGGTACACAACATCAACTATAAGCACTAAGAGACTAAACTTAAGAGACAAAATATGGCGATGCAATATCAGCTACAGATATTGAAACAAAACCAAAAGACTAATGTAACAATGTCCATGCCTCATTAACTACAAGTTATACACAAAAAACACAGACAACAAACCTCGCAAGTGCAGTGAGTGCAGTAAAGCCTTTTCTTGAAAAGGTTGAAGGTTCACATGAGAATCCACACTAGCAAAAGGCCTTTTAAATGCAGCCACTGTGGGAGGATTTTCATCCAGAAGTCAGCGACTGTGGGAAGGGGTGTACAGATTCCTCATCATTGAAGAATCACCTTTGGGTGCATAAAGGGGAGAAGCCTTATAAATGCCTGTGATGTAGGAAAAGATGCCATGCAATTGCAACACTTGTGGAAACAGTTTTTTTGTGCCCAAAAACAGACTTGAAAACACACATTAGGATCCATTCAGGTGAGAGACCATACAAATGCAGTGTCTGTAGAGAATCACAGGATGAAACACAATAATCACACGAGTGTTCATTCTCACTGCGCAGCAGTCCATAACTGTGTAACTGTGGTTGACATGTAATAAGCAATCAAATGGCACCAAACAAGAGCTCTGCTTCATGATACAAAAACCTGAACTATACATAAAAATGTAATATAGACACATAAACAATGACTAGAAAGTGATGGAATTACAACCCTTGTGGAGATGGATTTCTGGATTCTGAGACAGATGAGTTGTTGGATCCAGAGTCATATGCTGCCTTGGGATTTCAAGACACTATCCATGATCAAGTGTTAGCAATGGATGCCTCACTTTCTGTAACAGAAAAGCCTCTAAGCAGCATTAAATCTCTCACTGTCCCATTCTGCCATCATGTGGTCGTTTATGTACTTGGTAATTTCCTTTTTTGAAAACAGGTTTCACTGTACAATGAAATTCTTACTTTGCTCTTCTGTCTTCAATGCCACTGATAAATAGAAAAAAGAAAAAAAGTAAATAATATACATGTAAATAATATACAATAAGTGTGCATAATTTTTATGGCAAAGAAAAAAGAAAAAGAAAAACTATATACATTCAAATAGAAGTATATGTAGTATAGATAATTGAAGTATATGTAGTTTTTCACACACACACACACACACACATTTTATAGCTTTTTTCGAATCTGCAACATAAAAAGTCAAGTTAAATAAATAATTTATGATTATTTTTTGGTGAACTATGTACCAGAGGTAAATTTAATTTCATTTTCAAATCATAAGATATTTTATAGAATTTGTATATGGAGGAATTGGGTTATATTGCACATGCTGCCCAGATACTGTAGTTAGTTTGGGAACAGCGACAGACACCGCCTTGTGGTTGATGCTTACCACCTGAGGGGGCTCCTTAATACCACTTAACCAAATATGGTATGTTTCTTCTGTGGAGACATTGTCTCCAGAATCTTTTAACTGAAGAGGAAAAGCTAGAACAGCTAAAATGTTTAGTTCAAGCTCCAGCTGTGGATCTGCAACCTCCATGTCCACTATTCCATTTGTATGCACGTCCACATGTTTTATTTATCTTTTTATCTTTCCCTCTCCTCTGTGTTATATATACACACACAATCAAAGGCTCACTCATTACAAAATATTATTCTTGTAGAGGTTTCTGTCAGATACCAAGTGAAGTGCATGTATATAGTTGTAGTTTCATGTGGATATACAAAGCGATAAAAACTGATAACTAATCATTGAAATTGCAGAAAATTACAGAAACTGTCTTTATCTCTCTGTCAGACCACCTACTTACCTCTTTGTGCTGTACATTTATCAGTCTGTGCTGCAGTGGTTAATCAGTGGGTTGTGTTTCCAGAGCTGAAGTGGCTCCAGTGTCATTTTGGACCCTTTGCAGCTTACAGGTGGGTCCATAAATCATCTGGATTGTGTTTACACAGCTGGCTGCCACCTTCCACTCTTCTAACCCCAACCTCCACCACTGTATCAATTTCAAACAGGCAAACATTTGTAATCATCTTGGATGATGGTGTCATTTTGTAAAGTTTCATTATGTGATTGATGAATGTAGGCCTAGAGTATCGGGGGCAACAGAAAAACAAACAAAAAACAATCTTTAAGCTACATTAAAATGTACTATACTGTATAACTAGACACCATTTATCTAATCTGAGGAAAAATGACCTTAATGATCATTTTTATTCTCCAGAAATGTTTGGGAAAGGCCTCTGATATGCTAGAAGATGCTTCCAGCCCCTCTTACAGACTGTTTGATCCTGAGACATACTTTTAGTCACTTTACATTATTTTTATTGCCATGTTTTACATGGGTGTTTGTGTGCCTGTATAAATACCTTTATCTTTTTACTCTGCCTCATACAGTTTATTTAAACTAACTTACTATGATTTATTTCATCCACACTTAATGTTTTTTACTTTTTTTATGTTATGTTGGTTTTTGTATCCCGGTTCTGAGAGAAACGATTATTTCCATCATAATTTTTTTTTTTTATGAAAATAAACTAACTTGTTGAACCTTCAGCTTGCATTATAATGTACAGGACACCATTGGCTGTTACCCATCACTTTGAACAATTTGATAACTCTAATTGATTGCTTCACTCACTTCTGATGAACTGTCCACTGCGAAATACATCAAACGCACCTTTTCACCTGGCACAACTCACCCTGTAACATGCCTTGCACATTTAGCAGACTTTGCTTCTTCTGCAAATGAGTAGCAAGAATTGGCATTTCATTTGCAGATTGGTGAACAGTCTGATCGTGTTGTTCTCAAGGGAGGATGTGTGGAGAACTAATGAGTTTGCTCCACGCTTCACACTGTGCGTGTTAATGTCAGCCGCACAGGTGCACTTCAGGCCATGAGTCCTCACCTCCAGCAGCTCGGGATCACGCTCTTCGCTTCTCTGTTCTGTCAGCTTTTGTGGCTTTGGAATGGGAATAAATGAGAATATTCGTGAACTATGAGGCTGCTGATGCAGTTGGCTTTTTAATGCTCTGTGCATATTTGCTGGTGTTCAGTTTCTTGGCATTATCTATTCTTAATTAATTTCTGCTTTTGTGCTTTGGCCTGAGTGCTGCATTTTCACTGGCAGCGTATTTCTTTTTGGTGAATTGAATTCTTGTGGCTGAAAAAAGGTATTTTTCTCTTTGGTTGTTGTTTGGCAAGTGTATGATAATTTCATTCTATTGATTTATATAGTGATTATTATCTTCTATTATTTTTTCTGCTGGGTTTGTTGTGTGAAGAGTCATGAGTTGAGAGCCTATAGATGGCACTTTTCTTAATGTGGTTAACTTTTGTGGTTGGTATTGGACCATGCAGGAGCAAATGTAACTTGTGTATGGTATATATTGTGTATGGAAATGATTTAGCTAGTTTTCTAGTAACAAATATGGAAGGAAAATCAGAACCACTTTATCGAATTTCTAATAATGTAGAAGAAAGAACCACAGGAGGCATTGTAAAGATGCCAAATATTTTCTTCGGAGTTTTAATGGCAATGCAATGTTAGAAAGTGGAATATATATAGTTTATATATAATATATATAATAGTTTTGAATTTGTGATCCCTGCAGAAGGCTCTCAGTGGGATGTCCCAGGGCCCCTCGTTTCCCCTTTTCTTGCAGGGTCCCTGTCATCAGGTATTGAAATCACCCATTAAGCACTATTGAAAATTCACTATTTTGAGGACAGAGGGATATTTTAGTGTTTTTTTGCTACAAACCTGCGATGAAAAAGACCACAGTGTGTCAGAAGTTTTAACCAAAACAAAGAATATTATCAAGCTGAATATAAGCAAAGGTGTTGCTCTAGCTTCTGGTTTGTAATTTAAGAATTAATATTAATTAAAATTGGTATTTGACAATATCAATTTTATTCTGATGGCTAGGAAATGTTATCTTCAATGTTTAATAACTTCTGTACATTTATAATAGTAATTCATTGGATATGTGAAGTAGTAGACTGCCTCTGCTTAAATCTCTGAATGGCTGAACATTTTTTTTACTGTTTGAAAAAGATTCAATATATTAACTACATCAGTCTCTCTGTCTTCTTTCTCATTAAGCTCAGCAAGCTGTCACTGCCTGTATTGTCCGGTTGACATTTTGTTTTCCAGCAAGTATTTTCTTCTAGTTAACACTGTGGAAATTAGATTGGACAACGGTCAGGAATGGAAGTCGAGTTGTTCTCTCACACTGGCGCCAACAGAATGAAACACCACAGTGCTAAACTCAGAGGCTTTCTGGCTTTACCTTGTGTCAACTCTGCCTGTCAGCATCACTTTCGTTCTTTCTCTTATTCACACACACACACACAGAGTAGGCTCTAAGTATCATAAAAGATGTCGATTTCAGTGGGAATTTCCCCTTCTATATCATCTATATCATACTTTCCAACAAGACTAGTGGGTCTAAAATGGACACATAAAAAGATAAAAAGGATTCTGTATATTTAACCAAATTACATAAAAGTTTAAATGGATTTGTGATGAAACCCCCGAGCTCAAAAACCATGTCTGTGAAATCCATCATGGTTTTCACAAGCTTTCCCTGGCGATTAGCATTGGCTGGAGCATTGGTGTGCACTGCAAATCAAAACCATATTCATCCTAACCCGACACGCTTGTGCGCTCGCAGAAAGTGTCTCACTTGCTAACCCCGTGATTTATAAACATTTATCTCACCACAGTGGCCAAATCAAAGGCCTGGGAAAAAGGGAACAAATTAACAGAAAGGTATTTAGCTTTTCTAAGAGACCTTATTTCGAAAACCGCAGTATTCATAAAGCCACAGTGCATAATTATGTTTTTATAGCTGTATAAACTATAATGTTACCTTGTAATTTCATGGTTACAAACATAGCAATTTTGAGACCCCAGTTTTGCTTTGGCTTTGTTTGTTTGCGTTTTTGTCTAAGTAGTTATGCATGCTTTTTTTAAAAAAAAAAAAAAACTGAGCTCTAATTTTCACAGGATGTGGGATTTTTGTAGATGTTACATTTGGGTTTAAAAAACACATGAAACTGGAGCGACAGGTGTGCGGTGGATGTTGGCAGGAGGTTTGATGACTCATAAGCCTGAAACTTTTGATCATACACTGAAGGCTGCACACTATTCTGAACCAGCACCGTTTTTAGATTGATTGGTTTGACTGTAAGTGCACCATACATGCATGCCCTGTTGTTCATGGGAGGTAATTGTGCTCTACTTAATCTTAGACAACATTTCAAGCACAATATAATGGCTGTACATGCTCCGAATAAGGCCTGCTGTGTAGAATAATATGGAGATATGCCCTCGGTGATCACTTTATAAGGAACACTTAATTAACAATTAATTAACGATTAATCAACTGTTCTGCCATAACATCTCTCTTTACGAAGCACATTATGTTATGAAGAGTCTTAGAAACACCTCGCAGTGATACAACACTATAGACCTCAATGGTAAAACATAACTGAATTAACACCTCTATGACAACAAACAAAACATTACAGGCATCATAAAAGCAGACTTGTGTCAAAATAGTTGTATTAGATTGTACAGGTTCAAAAATATAATTTAAAAAAATAGGTTCAACGATAACATTCAATTAATTTCCTAATAAATTTCTTAATGAGTTAAGTTCCACCCTAATTGACCACTGTGACCCAGCACTTAGAAACAGGATGTAATTATGATTTAGAGCCACAATAATTTCAGATAAACAACTCATTTGTCATTTGATGGATAGAAGGATGAACTGATATATTTAAAGACATCATCTTGGACTATTTTCTGATGTTTTTGTAGACTCAACAATTAATTGATGAATTAATAAAATAATACAACTTACAAATTGATTGTTCTAAAGAAACTTTTGTTGATGTCCAAACATATGTTACAGTTAAACTTCTGCAGGTGAAAAAACAGACTGTTATGAGCTAGAGGATGACTTATGCAGTGAGGCAGATGTTTTAAACAGGTGCCAGTCCACTTTTTTTTCAAAAATAGCAGTGTATTACTGATACTGTGAAGGACAAAGAACATTGGCTTCCACCGCCTCTCCTATTAGCCTGAATTTGAACTCCTTGCTTCTTGTATTTCTGACCTTACATATACCTGAATCTGTGTGACCTTCTGACCTTCTTAGCAGCAGCACTGCTAATTCAAAGACCTCTATTTCTGCAATTTTGCCTTCAGTTAGTTTTTGTTTTATGTGTAGTTTTGATGTGTTAGTTTATGGATTATGTGTGTATGCAGTGTATTTTCTTGGTCTACTTCAGACTTCCAGAGCCTTTCTGCTTTAGGCTTTGAATGGAAGCTGCTATCCAGAGCGCCACGTAATCAGCACAACAGGACAGGCTTTTGTTTCTTCTTTGCCAAATTTATAGCCACAGACTGAAAGTATGACAGTATTTCTCTTTATGATATTCCCATGACCTCAGTACAATATTTTAGGAGTGGTGAGAGGCGAGTTTTATGGAAACCTTTGAGAAAGAAGTAGAGAGAGTATCTGATTGTTTCAAGGTGACTTGAGGTAATAGTTGAAAATATGACTTTTTGGGAAGGAAGCGACTGCAGTTCTGATCACAGTGGGAGAGTTATTCCACCACCAGGGCACCCAGAAGCAGCAGACACATTAGAGTTGTATAATAGAGGCATTTTTTCTTTGGGTTTAGACTCCAACAATTCCCTCCTAAGCATGGGAGACACATGCTCTAGTTTCAACCTAGTGGCCTGAGCACTAACATAAATAACAGCCTTTAAGTGCAGCTGAATTGTTGTAACAATTTGGATCAAATACAGTGAGAATGTGTTTTTTTTTTACAGACATAATGGTGGATCTCTAAAGGGCCTTTGAAACCTGGGTAGGCGGTGTAGCTAGAGAGAGGAGAGCAGGAGGGAAGAAGCATTAATCAGCCAGCTGTTTAAGTAGGTATGCAACTATCTGTACTCGAAGACATTTAAATGCAATCTGAGCTAAGCAAGGTGTTTGTGGGATTAATGTGCATCACGTTAGCATGGGTGTAAATCTTTACATTACTGCATGTAGTAGATTATTGCACACAGTAGAGCTACGAAGATGAATCAATGACAGAAACAATTGTTTTGAGTCATTCTTTAGCAAACACTGCCAATATTCTCTGTTTTTCAGCTTCCTAAATGTGAAAAATTGCTGGTTTCCTTAGTCTTAGTCTAATCTCAACAGTGACTACAACTCATTGGAATTATAACTCACTACTTCACCCAACTACTCTGGTAGCAGCTATTTTCAACTGCTCATGCTGTGAATAAAAAGACGTAGGTATGCATTGATGTATAAAACAATAATTGCTGCTACATTTATAATTATCAGGCTATATATTATGATTCATACTGACAACGATTATAGGTCATATCATCCATCCCAAACAGAAAGTATCAAAATTCAATTCTTAACAGAGTCCTAGCTGACATTAATGAGTAAGCGCTCATGACCAGCAGGGGGCGCCAGTTCACTGTCTGACTGGGCTGTAACTGCCTCACCCTGAAACTCACACTCAAGTCTCCCTCTACCACTTGATGAGTGGTGGTTATAGCATAAGTTAGTCTCCAGGATAAAGGATTTAAAGACACAAATAAAATTCAGATTTTATGTTCAAACCACAAAAAAAAGGGAAACAAAGTAAGATTATAGTTTAGTGTGTATAGTTTTGTATGTGCAGCCAAACAAAGCTTGCAGCAGTCGCTCTGTGTGTTATATTCAATGACTGTATAACTCATCAAACGTGCTAGATTACAAAGTGGTATTCTTGGTATTTATGTGAGCCTTTATCAGTTGTCTGGCTGTCTTGCCGCCCATACATAGTGTTAAAGCAGCTGTGGGGAAGCAGAGGTGAGCTGAAGAGGTCATAAATCTTCCTCAGCTCACAATGGTGTTGGCTCGCTGACCAAGTGACATGACTTCAAAGGGAACCCCTGTCTTCAAATGAACTTGTTGCCTTCATTGATACAGGTTTAGCTTGGCCAGCTGTTTCAACTGTGTGTGTGTATGTGTGTGTGTGTGTGTGGGTATGCAGGGAGATGGTGTCAGCCACCAACAGGGAGCAATGAATGACACCTTCTGAATGAGATTTTGTGTGTGTGTGTGTGGGAGTACTTTTAAAACAAATCATGTAGCTATTACTTGACAGTACTCATTATCCAAAGCCTGGCAGTAGTTTATTTATATATATATATTTATATATTTATTTAAAGATATATATTTATTTATATATATATATATTTTTACCACCTACCAGGAAATCATTTGTGTTCTTTTATAATATATAATTGACACAATAATTGTTGGTTGCAACACTGTTTGAGAGGTAATTAGTCAGGGTCAACGTCATGTTTATTTTATGTTGTCAAGGTTACGTTAACTTGATGTAGTTCTAAGAGCTGTTGCTTAGTAAGTAAAGATACGTACATTATCATTATTACCTGGCAAAAGGTCACCAGCAGTGGGAAGTATATATAATCTGTAGTAAATGAGTAAAACAGGCAAAATACTGCTTGAATCTTACAGTTGTCAGACAGAAACCAAGTTTGGGATCTCGTTACAGAGCAGAACAGTAAAATCTATAAAAATATATAATAAAATCTGGGGATGTGAGCACATTTTTGTACCATTTTGTCTCCAAGTGAGTCACACCCATTGGAAAAACACAAAATAATATCTAAAAAAGGCTGCAGCACACAGCAAGGTCAGACATCTCCATGAAAGACGTTGAAAAGAGAAGTTTTAGTTGTAAAACATGAGTTTGGTCTAATTTGAGAAGATGAATCATTCTCAAAAGAAGAGTTTAACTTTTCAAACAGTGATTTTCTAATGAAAGTTTGTGGAAAACAAACAAACAAAAGATTATTGGCAACGTTGCCAAAGGATACAACTGCTGAATGCAATTAATTGTGTTCTGTGTTCTTTTAAGAATCAAGCCAACCTGTTTGCAATTACAAGAAAAAAGCCCAAACACCCTTGTGGCCACAGATTAGAATGAATAAAAGCAGCTGATGTTTGTGTTTCTTAATGTTCCTCTGAAGGGACATTTCACTTTAACAAGTGCACAGTCCAACTTCCACTTGTTGTGAAAGCGGTCCAGGCTGCTCATGTGTTTGGGGGGACCTGCAGGGTGTTTCAGCATTCCAGCAACATCAACTTCCAATATCTTCCTGGTATTACTTTTATATATAGGATCTGTCTTTGTGCAGACTTTGATCTTTTTACTTTACCATCAGTCTTTCTCCCACCAACTCTTGTCTCACCCCTCTCTTTCGTTTCCTTTCCTCTCTCTCTCTTCCTTCCCATCTCTCGTGTTGGTTGTCTTTCCGTGTCAGAGACTAAGCAAACAGAGTCGTGTGTGAGCGGCCTCATAACTCCACTTTCCTGAGAGACCGGGAGCTCTCAGACGAGCACAGCTGTGTCTTCATTTGTCAGCCATGTTCGGCATTCTCCAGATATCTCCAGGAGGCTCCTGGGCTTTTTCTGTGTTCTGGTTTGACCTTGTGCCCTGCGAAAGGCTGTGCGGAAGGGAAGCAAAGTGACACATCTGAAGGTACAGTTACAAGGCGGATAGACACATGAGACAAGTTTGGTAGCTATACTGGAGGTAAGGCTGGGCAACAAAGGAAGAAATCAGTATCTATATCTATATGATTATATAGAGGTATATCACAATAGGGCCAAAGCAAGATCACTGTAACCTTAAAGGCTGCGACTTAAAGTTATTTTCATCATCAATGAATCTGTTAAATGCTGATGATATGTCAAATGAAAATGTCATAAAAGAGAAAAAACTGCCCTTCACAATATCCCAGCAGTCAAAGTGACATTTTCAAATGTAGTGTTTCGTTACCAACAGCCTGATGATATTTAATTTGCTTAATTTGTGTTTGAAAATGACAAATTAATAAATAACCAATTATCAAATTAGTTGCTGATCTATTAATTGACTAATCATTTTGGCTCTAAAATGGATTAAATTGTTGCTGAATGCACTGAGTTTAGAATTTATTCCACTGTTACACATTACATCAGCTAAAACGTTCACATGTAAAACAAGAACGTCTGTAACTCATTTGAATATTTTTCCTATCCAACTTGCTCTAAATGATTAATAGAGCTTATATTAAAATTAATCAGACCATCACAATATGGTTGTACTGAAAGTCCATGAATTATAATCTTGAATTTAGAGCTGACACTGGCAGTTGTTTTCAACATCAGTTAACCTGATTGATATTTTTTTAATTAATCAAATAATTATTTGATCAATAATATATAAGAAAATTGTGAAAAAATGATAATTTAATTGAAATCCCCAAACATTTAAAAGTTAACTTTAACATAAGACACAGAAAATGTCAACGTCAGTGTGCAACTTGGCAATTCATTCTCGCCCAATGACAGCCCGGATAGGCTCCAGCACCCCTGCAACCCTATGTGAGGATCAGCAGTATTGATAAAGGATGGATGGATGGATGGATGGATGGATTTTCTTTTGATAGATTAATCAATTAATCAACCTGTCGTCTCAGCTCTAAGTGAATTATTGTCCAAATTGAGATATACAGTTGCAGCCCAGACATCATGAAAGCAAGAGAGACAGAGAGGACAAAAAGGCTGAGTGGTTGTTCAGTTTAGAGGTTACAAAAAGGGAAACAAAAGAGGGGGGAATGCAAGATGATGGCCCAAGGAGGTTTTCTCTCTCTCCCTTCTCTCTCTCCCTCTCTTCTTCTTCTCTTGCTCTGTGTTTTCTATACTTTTTCAGTTGCATCTGCAGTAGTTCAGAATCAGGGTCTCTCTCTTTCTGTCTCTCTTTCTCTCTTGTCTTTGCATCTGGTGAACATGAGCTGTGGAAAGACAACAGACAAGTAATGGGAGAAGTGTGTGGGCGAGAGTGTGTGTGTGTGTGTGTTGTGCTTTGTGGGGGCGACTGTGCACATCTGCATGATGTGTGAGCGTATGCACAGATGACAAAGGCAACTGTGTGTCCTCGTCAACTAAATCCCATCTGAAAGCATT
Source organism: Scortum barcoo (assembly GCA_023238725.1). NCBI lineage: Eukaryota > Metazoa > Chordata > Actinopteri > Centrarchiformes > Terapontidae > Scortum > Scortum barcoo. Next base: position 17,477,785 of record CM041535.1, read on the forward strand.
TTCATATGAGCTTTTGGTTCTGTAGCTACACTGAACCAACACCCACAAAACCGCTGACACTTGAGTTGCTAAGCTGTCCAACAAGCACTGCTGAAATCTCTCAATATGCACTAACAAATCATAATATCGTGAACATGCTCTGCATTTCAAAAGCTAGCAAAGAAGCCTGGTAGTTGGAGAGTCAGTCTTGTAACGCGATGATCGCATATTTGAGCCCCTTAACAGCAAGTGTATTCATCTGTCTGGGACAAAACTGGACACAATCTTGCCAGAATAAGCGTACCGGTTGATATAACAGCCCTCATAATGCATAATGATTTCGAAGTAGTTGCAGTCAGTGCAGACTGTGCCTGGTTTCATTTACATTTTTAGATTTTGTTCCTCAGGTTTATCAGGTACAATTAGGGAAGGGCTCCAATAATTGGTTCCATGTAGGATCTGGTTCCCAGTCAGCAAAACACCTGGATTTGTTAGGCGCCAATGCTAATGAATGTGTTATCATACCTTTTATCTTTTTTTCCCCCCACATTTTGATGTCTTATGATGCTCATCTCATTTTCAGGTTGCCAGTACAGGTTGTGAACACTAATTAGGCATCCACTAAAGACTGCAGTGTTTCTACCTTCTGAGCCAACAAAAGCTGATTAGACATCATTGAGTTCATGTTGTTTTAGCCTCTAGTTATGTTGAAAATCAGGGCTAATAAGATTCTATAAGTGGATTGGACACCAGATTTGAATTTCATAAAATCCTATCAAACCCAATCAATATACATAGTGTCACAAAATTAATCAAAATGGTGCAAGTTATAAGATTATCTTTAGACAATTGTTGAGCCAGCCATACATTTTGTCTGCAGTGTACAGACACACAAATATGCATACAGACACACTATATGTGCTTATCTAAGAGTTTCCATTATTGATATAATGTATTTTCATGTCATAAAAAGAATGCAAATGTGTTCAAATACAGACATGTTCAACTTTGAGAGTTCACTGTCAATATTTGGCTATCTCTTCTACATATGAAACCTTAAGTACCATCATACCCACACTACTACATAATCAAGATGTAGAGGTAGATTATCTGACAAGCTGTTACAAGTACAGCTGAGACCGTCATGGAATCAGTGAATTTTATGTTTTTTTTTAATGTTTCTTTTGTGTTTATGAGGCACAGACACCTCTCATGGGAGGTACTACAGTCATTACAGGTAAATTATAAAGTTTCTGCTTCATCAAAGAAGTCAAAATTTGGGGTCAAGAGACCTCAGTACTGGTATTTTCCAACAGAATCATCAATTAAGTATGAACAAATAATGGTAAATAAAGTAATTATTGATAGATGATATTTGTAAAGCAAATGTTTTTCAAAGGAGACATTTTGCAATTAATTTGTTCATGTGTAGCACTGTAATGTGAGTAATTTTGCGTGATTTCTCACTTTTTTGTGAAACTCTTGACACTGTAACTTTTGAAGCTGAAGCATATGAAGGCCTAGCTTGCATAAGACAGTGTTCAACTTCTGTACTTTTTATATTAACCTTCCATGGCCATGTGTTGCTAATGAATGGTGGGTTTGTGGCTCAGACCAGGCAGATGCCAAGCTGTAGATGTGCAGAGTCTGCCAGTGACCATTGGTTACACAGTTTAGCTACACTGCGAGTAATATGACGACCTGATGGTCTAATTTGCTAAAAAATAACATCTGTCAAGCTAAAACCTAGTCTGAAGTGTAAACAGATGAAGGTTGTATTGGTTTCTGTTGGAGGCAGACTGGTGGTTTGTACTTTCAGCACACCTACGAAACAGCGCAAGCCACCGACCACATCTCTTCCATCTCTGGCCTCACTTTGCCTGAGGTTTCCCCTTCAAGTACCTTTGCTAGCACCTTGCAAGCCACAAAACACTAACTGACTTTGGGAAGTGACAAATTGAGGGGTTTTGGCAGTCTGCTGGCGGTAAAACATGCCTGTTTACATGGGAGGATCCCACAGAACCACAGACATGTCTCCAACAGCCAATGCGAGAGGAGGAGAGGAGGGAATGAAAGGAGAGCAGCAGAGAGAAGGAAGGAGGGACAACGCACATGAAAGAGAGGAAACTGAAACAGGCAATATTTCTGCCAAGATATTAAAGCACAGGAATTGTGGGCAGGTCAAACCCCGAAGAACACACTGACGTGCACATAAATCTCCACAAAATGTATAGTGTTCTAGCAAATTGTAATGTGTGGACAATCATTCTTATTTTAGTTTTTAAGCATCAAGGGATGGTAATGTCTGACCACTGGTCAACATAAACATAACAAACTATTGAATGGGTTACCATAACATTTGGTACAAAACTATTTGATGGATTGTCATGAAATGCCTCTGTATACACTGTAATAACTTGAATGATACTCAGATTTTCCGATTTAGCACCATCATCAAGTCAAATTGAAAATTTCTACTACTTTTGTTGACAAATGAATGCAAAACCAATGACATTCCTAATAGCCTCAGCCGCACTTTGTGTTTAATGTTAATTCGTAAATGTTAGCATGCTAACTCTCTGACCTCAGATGTGATATCGGATGTGAGATGTTTAGCTCAAAGAACCACTGTGTCATGCTGCTAGCATGGCTATATTATTATTATTAGACTCTTTCTTGTTTGGCTGATTGATTAAATCCATGTTGGACGCTGTTGGGACCAAAAATATTTTATTCAAAAATCAAATGCAACTGTTTCTCTTCTTTGAGACTTTTTATGGTTTTTACACCAGACCTCTTCAAACCAATAAATTACTGAAAGCCATTGTCTTCAGTCAGTGTCTTGAGCTGCCTGTGGAGCTGGGCTCAGATTTCCTGGCCAAGACAAAACTTTAAGACGCTCTGACAGAAACGTCTGCGAGAAGAGAAACCCTATCCAGCACATGTCATTGTAATTCAGGAATATTATATGATTTAGAGAGTGGAGAGCACAGGGCTATGGAAACAGAACTCAGTGGCAGGGCACACAAAGGACGTCTGTTCTTTCACAATGGAAAGCTTGTTGGCATTTTCTTCAGTGCCTTCAAGAAAACTAAAGAATAAACAACAGTTAGCTGTTCCCTTGTCTCTAACGCGATTGTATCTCTGACAGCCCTTCCCACGTGGAAATAGGATGGATTTAAATTCATCCGAGGCAAATCTCAGCGAGAAAGGTTATTGAATTCATTTGGACAACAACTGCGTGGCTTCATTGTGAAATTGAAGGGTAAAATGTGCAAAACTCACCACAAGTGTTGACTGGAGCTGACTGGTGTGCAGCTATAAAAGAAAACACAGTGGTTGAAGCTCAAATTTGTTTATGTGACATCTAAATTCAATTTTCAGAGGGTCACTTATCTGGCATGGCATCAGTAACTGTAGCATGAAAAGTGTCACTCTTCCACAGGAAATTACCCCCCCCCCCAAAAAAAAAAAAACCAAAAAACAAAAACAAACAAAAAAAACCCCCAAAAAACAAACAAACAAAAAGGCAGAGCTAAAAGTAGAATGAATATTTAAATCAAATTGGGTGACCAGAAACATAACAGAACCTTTGGGAAGAGATGACATGTCACTGTTGTGTTTACAACACTGCCTCCAAAAACAAAAATGGAATAAACAAGATGTCACTTGGTGTATTATAAACCCTTTTCAAGCTTTGAGTATTCTCCTATTTGCTCAACTTCCATTTCTTCTATCCCCCCTCTACCAGTTTCTTATTCAAGTAAACTAAATCAAACTAACACGACTGCTGTTGCTACTTTTGTTGAGCTGAGAGAACATGCACAGATCTGCCACTAAACTTAGTGATTATAAAGCAAAATAACATTTAGAACACTGCTGAGAATTGTGTTTGAAAGTTCTGGTGATTCCCTGTTTTAGCTGCAGTCTTTAATAGTAAACATTCACTACTCCACATTATTGCCCCTGCCAGAGGCAAGTGAAGAGTTTCATTTGAGTAAAGCCCCATAGGAAATGAATTAGACGAAATGGAAAATTTAGAAAAGAAGCACATGACATTATGCAGGCTGATTTTCTGAGCATCAGGCCTGTTCCAGGAATTGATACTCATTCAGTACATAAGTCAATTGCTTCATCTCATCTCATTTATCATCATATCAACAGTTCAAAACAATATAACACTTTAACGCTTTTAACAGCTGGACAAGCCAAACCTGTGTTAGTGAAGGCAACAAGTTCATTTGAAGACAGGGTTTCTCTTTGAAGATGTGTCACAAAGCAAACAACAAGTGAGCTGAGGAAGATTTATGACTTCTGCAGCTCACCTCTGCTTCCACACAGCTGCCTTTACACACTCCACTGGTGACACCCCAGCAGGAAAGCCAGGAAGTACTGTCACACATAAACCAAACATTAAGCATCTTTTGAAGTTATAGTTGGTGACTTCATGACTTCGAGAGAGTATAAAGTAGCTGAAAAATTCAGCAGTATTATGGGACAACTGCCATGTTTTTCATATGCAGTTTTTCGTTGAGGCTGATAGTGAAAGTGTTTATTTTTCATATTATGCAGCATAGGGTGACATAACAGTTCTTCCTGGAAAATTTATCTCTAGTGGGGTTTTCAAATACTTTGCGCTAAATATGAAGCTTGAATAAGTTAGAGCATGTAAAACCTTGTTGATTGCTGCCAGTTATTTTACAGATTTAATGCAAACATACAGCACAGTAAAACTGCAGTTGCTCCAGCCCTTTTATACAAGTACCTGTGTGCAACATGCCATAACTAGTATCTGCTTTTTTGTAACTGCTTAGGTATGCATTGTAGAAAAAAAGATTCTATATGAATATTCAATATAATATTCAGTATTGAATATGGTAATAAGAGTAAAATCAATTTAATCCATTCAGCCATTTGTTGTACTATTTTCTCATGTTGTTAGTTTAAAAATAGTCTGTTATATGTGCTCCATCACAGAACAAACCAAAAACATGTATGTGCAGATAACAACAGAAAACGTATTTTTCATAAAAAAAATTGTCTTTCTTCCTTGATTGCTGATTTCTTTCCCATGATAGAGAAGTTTAACTTGGAGGGAACAGGCCCTCATTCAAAGGACTGGCCAGGGTTTAATCAATTAGTTGCCATCTTGATTAGCCAGCGATCCTCCAATCTGCCCAGCAATCAGTGGCAATTAGCTTGGCCTGGAATAAAATCTCTTCCTTAACCTCCAATGTGCATTTGTTCAACTTATCAGTCTGGTACGTGCACCAATGGCAGGCGCTCATTCGAGTTCCTGTGATTACCTTTGGCGTCATTTGAGCCACTATCTCCTCTCCTGTGTAGAGAGGCCAAAAATGTGCAGGCATTGAAGGGGGCCTAATGGGCCAAATTGTGAATGGTCCAGATGGATGCAGAAGAAATTGGTCTAAGCTGACAGTTTATCCAGGCATCTGACAATTACAGCCTCCTACTGAAAGAAAAGGCAACATTTGGATAGTTCATTTAGATCTTAACAATTCAGAGGAAATGTCAAAACACATTCTCACACACAAACAGAACCATATGGAAGCCATCTTACCTGGGCCTGGTTCAAAACTTGCTATTCAGAGTGTATGGAAAAAGTAGCATCTGCAGTACTTTACAGTCTCTTTCCACATTAAGTTTTGACTGTAACTGTTACAATCCACTATGTATAGTAATACACCATATATACAGTATAGCAGTGAAAATGCACTACTTGTTGAAGTGGACCAATATTGGGCATAGTAAAATGTCTGTTGCCTAAGCTTGTTAAAGATATCTTAAGTTCACAAAATGCTCCAAGCTGAAAAAAAACAATGAAGGTCCTTGATCTCCACTAAGTCCACTAATATGCTATTTGAGCTTGTACATGTACATGTTGTTAAATGTTTATATATGTGTATATATACACACACACACACACACACACATATATATATATATATATATATATATGTATATATATGTATATATACACACACACACACACACACACACACATATATATATATATATATATATATATATATATATATATATATATATATATATATATATATATATATATATATATATTTGGACAGAATATCTGAATATCTGTCTTATTCTATTCATCATTTATTAATTTTATCTCATCGGGTTTCCTCCCACTAATAAAAGATGTTCAGGTCAGCAGAATAAATGACGCTACATTGCCCATAAGTCTGAAAGCGTGTGTGTTTCACCTTAAGAGTGAGACTCATGTTTTTCCATGACCTATTGCATGTTGGGATAAGCCTTTGATGACAAATGAATGCTGCTCCCTTGAGTTTGATGATTCAAATAATTAGTCAGATAGCCCTGACTTGTTGGAGTCAAATAGTAAAATAGCCACTGGTTTATCCTCCAGCACAAATATCCTGAGAACAATGCTAGTCCTGTCTGAATCGTAAATTCTGAACCAAACCTAAAGTTTGATGTACTCTGAGCATTTTTAAGAAAACTTGACAATTTTCTAGGAGCATACTATAGATTATTGAATTATTGTTTTTTACCTTCAAGGCAGCCAGTAGTTTCAGTTCATGTCAGCACAGAATCCAAGTCCACTTGCAGAGACTTGAGAGTTTCTTGAGAAATATAAAACATCGCAGTGGATGCCATGTATTCTTTTGATGTAGTTAGAATTGTTGCTGGAATTTGCAAGATGAGACGTTTTGATGCACCATCCCTGGTACATTCTTGTGAGAGAGTTGGAAAAAGAAAGTATTGAACTTGTGTAAAAACAGTAGAGCTTGGGCTGGAAAAACTCCACACCAGTTTGGTGTGGCCTAACTAAATCTTTTCATGCAGCTAAATCTTTTATGGGGGAAAAAAATGAACATCTTTTTTTTACGTCAACATCAATTTATCCTCTTACAAAACTTAAGATTGATGACTTCAGATACATATATACAGACTACAAAAGTATGTGGTTGAAGGCTCTCAAGCCCCAAACATAAAACTTGGCAGAAAGCTTTCATATCCCTCATTAGTTCAGTCCACTGGCAAGTGATAAAAGATTCTGAACATTCATTTTGAGTGTGTTCAATTCATAGAAAACAAAACAAATAAAGAGTGAATGAATAACAGATGGTTTGGTGTATAATACAGAATCAATTCCCAAACATCTGCTGCAAATAAGCCAGGGAGACACGGAGAGAAATTCTAATTATGCGTGAAACTCAAATATAGATGTGACTACAGCATGATCAAAGCTTTGCTTTTCTTCAGAAACATAGTGATAGAATAATATATTTAATAGTGTTCTGAATAGGACATAAAAACACATTACTTCAGAGTGGTTGTGTGTGTCCAGAAAAAAATACTGGTGTCTTAAATGATGCACAAACATGACAGTGTTGCATGGTTAGAGTTATGCACAAATGATTTAATTATGAGTGCACCTGCTGCCATACCTGCAGGAACTAGTTATTGTGTCCAGAGTCCAGAAAATTTGATAACACACAAGGTGGGACTTGCAAGAAGTTTTCAGTTCAAACTATGAAACTGTATGAGTCACCACTGAATCAATCATGTGCCTTTTTGCAGATCAGTGGAAAGCAAAACCCTTGTTGTTAGCCAAAATAATCCCTGGAACCAAATGTAAGTATCTAAGTAATGAAATTCATGGACAATTTGATTCCAAGTACATGCTAATCCATAGGAAAAAATGATTTTCATGGATGAACAATACAATAACTGCATGAGATAATCCCCTCCCAAAGTGATCCCTCTATCTGCACTGTGAGCTCTTCAAATCCTGGTAAACGGAACTCAGAATGAGATCAGCCCAAAGATAGAACGACAGATTTATTGCACCCCAGATGTGCCTGATTTACGCCCATTGTTTAATCTCCAGATTCCAACCACATGAAGGTCTTTATATTTGGAGCCTTAATTTATGGAGCTCAGAGAATGTAGGCTTAATGTTTTCTCTCTCTGTAGAAGATGAGCCAGCACTGTGACTTGGGCAGATAAACAGATGCTTGGATTAACATTGATCTTATAAACAGATGTGGAGAAAGGTTATCTCTAAAACAGCCTACGTTAGTTTTAGTCTAATACAGAAACTCAGAATCTTAATGCCACTGAATCCAATATGAAAGCTGTTGCGTGTTAAAATTTCAAAATATAGCTGCAGTATAATCGTAGACTCAGTCACTTCATCTTCAAAAGTTGGCTTTTGCTTAAAATCCTCAGATGACTTTTTAAGTAAATTTCTATTTTGAGAAGAAATGTAAGAGTCCAAGGGGAGCCCGCTCCAAAGCTTTCACTCCAAAGCTTGAATTTAGAGCTGGTAGGAGGTAGGACTGTCACACAAGTAATTATACATCATAATATGTGTCCTGTTTTCTTATTCCCACCCTTTGGCGTCATAGTCAAGTTCTCATTACCAGATCGGCTGAGCCGAGAGCCCCAGGCGGCTGGTTTTTCCCAGCGAGCTGGGGTTCCTGTGTTGTGGTGGGAGGGTCGGCAGAGGCGACACGGGTAAATGTCGCTGTTTATTTCCATTCTGTCATGTGTGTGAATCTGATTACAGGTCGCTAAGTCAATATTTAGCTTCTGCGGACGGCATCATCATCGGCCAGTTTATTTTTTCTGGGCCCCGCCACATCTGCTGCCAATGTCATGCGCGGTAGCCGACGTGTGCCGCTACCAGGAAGGAAAGCAAACAATGAGTCTGCAATCCTGGTCAAATGAGTCAGACAGAAGAGTGGTGAGAATTAAAACATGATTTGCGGCCAGAAGTCAGACTGGGTCGAGGACAGTGGTGCTTAGAGCACTTTGAGGGATGCCTTAATTGATCTGATGAGAGGTCAGGGAAGTTCATGGTAGCGCTCTAATTTCTCACATTAGCTTCATTCATATTTGAACAACAAACCACAATTAGCTAAGAGCAAAGACATGCTTGCAGGAGATTTAAAAGCCTGTAATGTTCAAGTGCACACTTCTATTTCAGCTGTTTGCAAGAGCTGAAACATCTCATCAATGTGCTTTACTTGTAGATCTTTCATATTGAGACTTTGGGACAGTAATTGCATTTCATGCATTTTTTCGTTTGAATCCCCTTGTCTGGGAGTCTTGCATGGGGGCTGCCACTTTATTGTGAGCCAAGAGGAACACTAGGTCGAGGCTTCTTTTCATCTGGCCCTCAGGCAAGAAGGATTTGATATTTATTAAAAATAGAGAGGAGTATATTTCTTCCAGTCATGACTTCATTACCTCAGGTTATTCCAGAGAGGCAGACCACACACAGTCACTAGATCTAAAACACCTCCTCTGCTTGTTTGCATGACCTAGAATTTGAATTTGAGGGTTCACAGAATTGTGGACTTTCTGTGCCAAAGATGTGCAAGTCAGGACTTCATTAGACTTGGAATAGTTTCTGTGCTGGCTGTTACTTGAACCGAGCTGGCAGTCGTATTGTATGTATGGACTTGCTCTTGGTTACTACTATTTCAGCTGTATCAGTTGTATGTTCTGATTTCACATTTATTGTAAATGTAAATTATTTATCTGGTTTTATAGCTAAATTGTAAGTTTTACTACTGGTTTAAGACATCATGGACAAAATGTTTCAGCACAACCTTGGAGTCCTGCCATGTGCAAGGGGCCTATACTGCTTTTTAGGTAGACGACATACATCCATTATACATACTGTGCAAAAAAAGAACAACTCCCCCCAACTGCCAGTGCCCCTCCACCCCTTAAAATTCACTTTCGTCTGCAACACATCTGGAATTCATTGAGAGGAGGAGGTTTGAGGGAAATGAACTCCGACAAGAGTCTGTAGATTTGGGTACAGCCCCCTGTTTTAGGTTCCCTCAGATGGTTAAGATAGGCCTGCAGACAAAAACCTATTGGTTTGTCTCACACAGACTTTACCTGTCCCACCCTGAAAACAAAATAATACTTTGTTGTGATAAAACTGGAATGAGTTTTAGCATAAAAATGCTTTTATAGCACTGATATATCAACAAAATGCATTAACTAGAAACATCTGGACAGAAACCTTCATTCTTTGTTTTTTCCACAACATTAAAAATAACATCTAGAATCAAATCAAGTTAACACAAACGTAACTGATAATAATGCTGTTTCCTTGATTTGTCCCACATAAAAGCCCTCTTTCTGCATGTAATGGCCCCTTAGAGAGTTTTTCCATTAAAAATAATTGTGAACCTCAAAGAGACCTGTTGCATTTTCATATCCATGAGTCATCATGTTAGTCAGAGTGACCAAAAACAAAAAGCTGGAAAACTGGCTGGCAGCCTTGCACATGTTGACGGCCATTTTTGTGTTTTAGAAATGGAAAGGACACTTGAGGTAGCAGTCTAATGTTCCTCAGAAAGACAAAAGTAAACTACAAAGCCAAAATAAATGGAACCAAATGACTGTAAATGGCATGCAATGGAAAAGAAATCTGACAATATTTATAAAAGCAGTGATTACTTGAATGGATGTATAATCTTTGAGCATATTCATGTGCTCATTGTCATATAAAGTCATTTCAAAACTGATGTGTCTGTGTGTCAGGCTCCAGAACGCAATCTTTATTTTTTAGCGCCACTTTACTTCATAACACCTTCAAAGCAGTGTACTTCATAACTTTTAGTGTTAACTTTGTTAACTTTTATTCATGAGATCCAGACAAAATGCAACATTACTCACCAAAAAAAGTCAAAACTCAAGACTCAGAAGAGGAACTCCCTACTCCATTACAGAGAGCTTTGTTCAAACGAAACACATGTTTGTCTGACACTTACGTAAGGTCCCTCATATCCCAAAGGTTAATGCTTATGCTTACAATTACCTCTCCTCTTCTCTATTTCATTTGCAGGATTTGTTTTTTCCGAAGAGTCGTTCCAGCTCCAAATGTATATTGACATGGTGAATCAGGTCTTGAAGATCATGAAAATCCAACTTTCCTGGCATACCTGTAGCATCACGGCAATATAATAAATGTCTCCTTTCTTCATTGCAGGTCTAGTTTATCTCCTCTTTGTGTTTCACTGCTTGAATATAAGGGAATCATGAGCCTGGAAATCCTTGTTAAAAGAAAATAAGCATGTAGCAGTGCCTGAAGCAAATAGTTTCACAGTAATACACTGGTAGAGGCTGCATGTTCCTGCCTCTTTATGAACAGAATTACATCTGTTTTTTGTTGGTCTGAGACATTAATTATATCCCTCTGGAGTTGTCTGGTGGTGGTGTTTGGTGTAATTAATAGTGAGACAAAGCACTGCATCCAATACCCATGTTTTCTTTTATGTTCTCTCTTTGTCATATTCTTCTTTAAGATTTATGTCGTATTTCCCCGTAGTTCTCATCTCATGTTCGATAAAAGTGTTCCAGTCACTGTAATGTGAGATATTCTTAAAGTGAGAATATACAAATTGAGCAGCAGCTGTTGTGGCTACAGGTTGAAATTGTAATATAATGTCACATTGATCTTCCCTTAATTTCACAAGATCGTGGATAATGTAAAACATTCACTCTCCTGTTTGCTTTGTTTTTGGTCTTTTTAGCTGCTAAATTCTCCATTATGTTCGTCATCTAGTTGCTAACTTTACAAAGTAGTGTAGAGTAGGTTCATCAGCGCTTCTTCCCTGAAACAGCTGCCTGTTGCAACCATAAAAAGATGTGTTCTGTTGTTGAAAATATTAATTAGAGCCACTTTAAATATAATATTTGTTAATGACTATGTGAGTGGAAAGAGACCACAAGCAGGAAACAACAAAAATGTCTCTTTAGGAGGTAAGTCATGTTTGCTACTTCTTTTAGTTTTGTGATAAAACCATTGAAATGTTTACTTGTGACATGGTTAAATGTAGTGTTACAGTTAGTGAGTGACTCAGTCATGTCAGCCACACAACAATATATATCCAAAGTTTGCTTCTGACAACCTTTGACATTTGTAAGAGGAGGATGGTGCTATTTGCGTTTTGAAAATCTACATAGTCTTGCTTTTAGTTATTAAAAAATGTAAACGTATTATGAATGTAATAAAAAATTAAATGAGGAACAATTTTCTGGCCATGGGACTCCAGGACTTTCTCAGGGGTCTTATAGTTGTGATGGCACACTGTACATCTTATATCCTATTGGCACAGCCCTACATTCTCACCTCAAAATGTCTGAGGAACTTCATAAAAATAACTTTTCTTTGGCAGGAAAAACACAAAACAAAGAATAGCAAACGTTCAAGAATAGCAAGAAGAAAAATAAAACAACAACAAAAAAACATAATGGTGATAGAAGTGAAAAGACCATTACTTTGTTTTTGGAAAAACCTAATATGCTAGCTTTGGTTTTAAGTGTTCCCAGCTGGTCTTTTCTTTTTACTTTAGGCCTCTCTCAGCAGGTCTGCTGCAGTAACAAGGGTGCCGCGTTGTCCCGGGGTCCTAAAACTTTATCATACACAGCACCGTGGATAAGCTTGCCAGCAGGCCACTAAGCCCCTCCTTTAATAACCTCAAATATGCAGCAATTCATATGGATGTGTTTCACCCTTTTTCTGATGGAAAACTACACCCTGACGCAGGAACCAAAACACTGATTCCATCAGCGCAGGGCAGGGCGCGCTGCCAAAACACTGCTCTAATTTGAGGCTTATTTCTGGTCACCGGTGAGCTGCTCAGGTCCTAATGCTGTCTTCTGAAAGGGTCTTTCAGAGGCGGATTGAGTAGTTTGGTCAAACTGTGCGATGCTGTCGCTTTGAGTTAATTTATTACTCAGGAGAAGTGAAGGCTATGAGGCTGCAAGGAATGCTTCATCAGCAGAGTTTAACAGAGCACAGGTGAGACCCTTGAGGCCAAAATTCACACTGACTTTCATGCATGATGCTGAAGCACAAATGCCTTGCCAAAAATTTCCTCTCATTTGATCATCTGGCATTTCTCTCTTGTCTTCGTCATTAGAAGATAGCAAGTGGAATCTGGACAGGAGGAAAACATGAGTGACATGTTTTGGGACACGGGCTACTGTAAAACCCCTGAAATGACAGAGACAACCTTCAGGGATGGAGGAAATGTCTCGGTCCTCATGTTTCTTTAACTGGTTTTTGGTATTCTTTCAGCCAGATTGTAAATTTTAAACACCTTCTTGTGTTTGCCTCTGTTGCGAGGCGTTTGAGCGCTCGTCAGTTTTCAGTAGCTCAGAGGGCGGAACTCTTCAGATTATCATCTAAGCCCTCAAACAAAGCTGATAGCTGTGTAAACAAACTTGCCTTTTTTCACACTTGTTCCGTCTATTTGCTCTACTTTTTGGCCACGATACTAAAAATAAACAGTTCTGCAACTGCAGTTGCTCTGCTAAGGATTTGCGATTTATCTGTCCATAAACTTTTGGCCCTGCTCAAAAATAGTAAACAAGGAACAATTTTAGTCTGGTTGTCAGCCAAGGCAAATGGTTATATTATGATAACAGGCCTATTTCCTGTAGTTAAGATTTTTGTTTAACATTAGGGCCTATTCTCAGCCTGCAACTGGCAAGGAGCGGTGGCCCAGTTTCGACACTCTTAACCTCTGCCTCAGCCATCCGACCAGATGTGGGTTCCCTTAAGCAAATTATTAGCGGTTCCTAGTACACACAGGTTCCCTACTAAGTGTTTCCAGCTCAGATTTGGCAGCACACGGAGGAGACATTCCAATGGAGCAACATCATATTTTCCCTTCAGCATAGCCATAGCAACTAATTATTTATTGTGAAAAAAATCCAGTTCTAAACCCAACTGATACGTTATGGTCACTCATTATTTTATTTTCTGGATTAGAACTAAAAAAGTTTTGTTTTTTTTTCACACTGAAAGACTTTGGGAGGATAGATAGTGCAAAGTCTTCAAATGTGTGGAAAAAGAAAAGGGGAAGAGTTAGACTGCCCTGTGATTGGTCAAGCTTGCTTTTGTGAGATGAAGTGCCACACAAGGCACATTTGATTTTGGGGACACTCAGCCATCCCATTCTGGTGCACTTTATATTTAATCCACACAGTAACCCAGCTCCAGACCCCTAAACATGACTTCTGAGTACTGAAAGTTTAAACTGCTATGATCACTTTTAAGAGAAAACCACAAGTTAATCATCTGGTAATGAATATCTCGGAGGTTTTTGATCTGTGTTTTAAGTCCACATAATCATGTAACATGTTCACACATTATTCCTACGAAACATGCACACACCAGTATTATTTAATAGGTGATATTTGATGTTGTGTAAACCATTATGAACTGTAATATTTTGTGGCTTTATTGTAAAAATACATTTACTGCTGTATATTGTTCAGGGAGCAGTTAGGGTTTCATCGTATAAAAATTGTACTGACAGTACAGTCCTTGGACAAAATCCTGGAAAAAGCTTAAGCTTTTCCATAATGTTGACCAACTGTACTACTACTGTAAATGACACATGATTTACATCTTTGATTAGTCTTGATTTATAGAATGTCAGCAAATAGCAAAAAAAGTTCCCAGCAAACTCCAGATTACCATAGAAATTAACAAGTCATCTTTGTGAGGTGAAGGGGAGTTGTGCTGACTTAGGTCCGATATATTTTTTGTTCAGGTGTTGGTATCTAATTATTTATTAGTTCTAACGATGAAGGCAAAGACACTATTAATCAACTTAATTTCTTTCACAGGCTAACCTTTCCAAAATCCTCATGTAGAAAGAGCCCCTGATGTACTGCAGCATGTAAACCTGCACCGTCTAAATCTGTCTGAGCCCACACCTTTTTACAATGTGAGTGCTGGCAGGGAGGGCAGCCGACAGCTAAGGAAATATTTACAGTAAGAGAACACTCACACATGGTGGTTGTGTCTCTCTTGCCTGAATTGATGTCGGTTGAAGGTGGTTGGTCTCCAGAATGAACATAAACAGTCAGCTGGAGAGGGAGCCCGCCTGGTGCGAATGCCAAACTCCTCAACACGTAAACACACATCTTTCAGCTTTGTGAGTAAGCGGTCATGTAAAAGTCATCACAGTTGGAGACATCAGCACGCAGAGATTTGGAAAGTTATGTTTTAAATTTGTTAATCTGTTTTTAGAACACCGGTTAGACGCTCTCAAATGTAGCTGTGAAACATAAGGAAATGGATTAGTCTAATTTGATAAAAATGAGCTGATAACTTTTAGATGTTTTTGGATACTTCACCTCCATCAATCAATAATAACACTGCAACCATATAATATAACATTAAGCAATCAGTGTGTTTCATTTAGGCCATAATTGACTTGTTATTGTTACACCATGTTATTAGAGTATGAATACTATTTCAGAGTGCTTCAGATACTATTTTCCTGAGTGCTTCAGATTCTCAGAGGTGATTAACTGATTTTAACTGTGCTAAAAACATTCTGTTCCCATCTATTCTCAGCAAGGATGGAAATCAAAACATAAATACTAAAATATGTCTTGAGCACCAAGTTGGAAAAGTTGTCAACACTGAAAGATGGCATCAAAGTCTTTGTTCGGCTCACCAGTCTTTCCCTTAGAAATTGCACTCATGTACCACTTATTTGTTTGACTAGTTACATTTGCGTCAAGTTCTTTTTTTCTCAGCTTCACAACTGTTTCATGGTCAAGTACATTTTTATTGGTATAGCCCAATTACTCAAATTACATATTCATTTATAAAGTTTGTACAGCATACCACCCTGTATACTTACAGCTCATGTGTCATTAGACATCCTCGGCCACGATAGAGATGCTAATGCTATCTTTTGGACAGGAAGAGCAGCACAGAGCAAAGACTGGGGCTTCCTCTCTCTAATTTCACTCTTCGCGATGACTTCCTGTGGGGACTCCACGAGGGATGTTTGGTCTTGACTCTTGAGATGACCCCAAACCAGAAACCTCAGCACTCATTCTTCTGGCTCATGAAATATGTTCTTGACTAAAACCACTCCGCAGTGGATCATTAATTCAGCACTGTGTCTGTGCTGCCAGCATTTGCTTTCAACCCTTGTCTCTTACAGAGAAAGCAGGCTGGGGTTAATAGAATATAATCACAGTACAGGAGTATTTGTTCAGCTTGTTCTGCTTAGACTCCATGTTAGACCAAATGTTTTCTCTCTTTTCATGTTGTTGTTTGAATTATCCAATCAGCTATGATCAGCTATTATCCAAAAGCTATGCGCTTTTGTTTGCATAAATGTGTATTAAACTAAAGAAATTGTCTGTTTTGCACAATTTCCTGGTTTCCAGCCCAGGTTTTCTGGCTTGCACAACTTTCTCAACCTCCTATGTAAGTTTTTCATGAGTTGCAGGAAGACTCCCTGTGCAGTCAATCATCTGACTCCTGCTCCCTGCCCTCGTTTGCTCTGAGAACACAATGAAGCCCCAAAGCTCAAAGATAGATTTTTATAGTCAGGTTGTATTTACATTTTAAATTGTTCAGAGCACAGCTTGTCTCTCAGGCTGCCAGGAGTGTACACTGTTTAATCTAGAAACACCAGATAAATCACAGGCAGTCTGGACAACCACGCTGGGCAGTTTTAGCAGGATAAGAGTCAAATCTATCAAATAGACGGCTCAGGGCTCCGTAATAAAATCCTGCTTGTTCTCCTGTAAAGGAGAAGTCACATCATGGTTACAGGAAAAAGTGAAATTATTGAAGGGTCAGAAAGTGAGGAAAAAGTCGACCTTAAAAACTGATTTTAGCTGGGCGTGTGAAAATTAACCGTTTTTTCTTTGGAAAAAAACTTTTTTTTTCTCAGAAATTAATGTAACATGGTGTTATACACATCGATAGGTAACCCATTGATTGGACAGTTTTGGTGACTGTCATCCTGTATCATCGGGAGCCACATTGGAAAATTAAATTCTGGTGACTGACAGCAGCTCATGCAGCATTTTAATGATTTTAATGTGTATATTTATGTTCCCCGGTGTCACAGAGACCTCAAACATGCTGTTTCTCACATTGTAATTGATTTACCCTGGTCTTACAATTCCTTTATAACTTCTTTATAATATCCTACAACCCTACCTGAAACCTGGAGATACTACAGACTGTAACATGTAAAGCATTGATAATATACCAGAAACAGCTTTGACTAACAAACTACCACCTCTTCAGTGTTCAGTGTAAACAGGACCAAAGATGAGCTGCAAAATAACATAAGTGTTGCTCCGCTCTCCAGGAATCCAATACAAAGTTTTATTTAGACTATTTCAGGTGGATTTGATGATAAGGTTTCTAAATCTAGTGTGTTGTTTGAATTACTAACTACAGAGATAAGTTGTCCTCTGTGAATTTGAGTGGTCTGTTACTGGAACATGCTATTCCTGTCTGTGTAGATGTTACAAGAGCACTTTTTTCCTTTATATAGTGATGGAAATATGGTACTTATTATACCTCCTTTTGTGACAAATGCCTGACGTTCAGTTTAAAACACAGACAAAACTAACTGAAAATGGCAATCATCAGATTTATTACACTGTGCTTTTCTCGCAGACAGTTTGATACCATTATCTTATATGTATGTCCATTAAATATGAAGCTACAACCTGATTGAAAGTCGCTCAGGTTAACCCCTCAGAGCATGACAGCATTATACTTTATACTTTGTATATTATACTTTTATCTTCATCAAGACAAGTCCTCATATTCACCCCTCAAGTGGCACTGACACAGATCCAGACAGCTGAAAGGATCAAATCATTCGGTCACAGGAGAATAAGACTGAGACGGTACAGTCAGAGTCTTCTCCACCTTTTCATGCAACCAGAACCTTCCTGTTTTGACTGGCAGTCAGTGGTATGGAAAGTGATTTGGTGCTGCATATTTCATACTGCAATACGTTTTGTTTTCCTGGCAAGTTTCTGACAGCACAGCATGCAGAATAATCGTCTTACATACTCTGTTGCACAGTGTCTGATTCTCCTTACTGTCTCTGTAGTTTAGAAGGCTGTGGATGCAGATAAAAACAGGAAATCCTCATTTTGTTTGTTTCCTACATATCTAAATATAATAATTTTTGTTGTCTTGGACCTGTGAATCTCTAGAAGTAATTATTTGGTCTATTAGCTGTCAAAAATTTCCATCACAACTTCCAACAGCCCAACTGGCCAAACTTACTACAAACGTTCTCTAAGTCTATTTAATTGAAACCAGCGATGAATACTGTTCATGATGCTTTGCTTTCCTTGAATATTCTTTTCTCTCCTTACGAATAAAACTCTCCTGACATGAACTATTTCAGGAGGAATCTACACCGGGAGAAATCAGAGGAAATAATCAGCAATGTCTGAGCAATAACCTAACATGAACCCACATCTAATGTGAAGGCTTGACTTTTCCCATTTCCCATGTTAAATCTATGTCATCATCATCAAAGAACACAGTTAATGTCCCTTATTTTCCATGACTGCAGCCCTCATCCCCAGGGATCATTTATTATTCATGCGCTCCCATGACCTTCAAGCAAAGGAATCACATCTTACATTAAAATTTTAAAAACGGATTGATTTGATTAAAAACACTGATCTTTTACTTTTTGTGTGTGAATGAATATCCACATCAGATTTTTCAGTTGATTCTCTTCATGTGTCATGGTGTTAATATCGTCAAGATGTCAGGGAAGTCTTTGGATTATTTTATTTTATTTTTTATATTATTATTATTTTTTAATTTTATTCTATGTCTTGCATTTCTTCCTGTCTGTTTTCCACTGTCTGTCTGTCTGTTTTCTGTGTGTTTTCGCTGCTGTTAGCGCCGTAAATTTCCTCGCTGTGGGACTAATAAAGGAATCTGAATCTGAATCTGAATCTGAATATCTAACCTCTCTTTCCTTGCCTGCTTCTTTCTCTCTCTGACACTGAGGAGATACTGAATAACCCAGGACCACCCGAGTCCTAACTCCCACACAGGTGGGAATCTAGTGTTTCAGCTTAAGTTAAAAGTGATTATTGTGTCTCGAAACAACCCTGTCTACACACTAGCATGTCAAATAAAGCTCTGAAGAGGGTGAAAATAGCCAGCGATGTAGCAGTGCAACGGATCCTGAGGCCACAGCCGCCTGGCTACCCGCCTGCCGCTTGATGTTTAACAAGCTGGTCATTTAAACACCGCTAATAAAACATCTCCTGCTGGGAGGATAGGCTCTTCATAAACCCTCACTTCACAATGTTGAGTGTACGTTTCCCTCCGCAGCCCTCCTCCCTCCCCCTCTTTTCCCCTGACCAGTGAAAATTCAAACAGGCACTTACGCAGGCGTCATGTTTTTAACTGTAATTGGAGTGATAAAAGTGAAACAGCCACCACATTATAGCTGCTGTAACTCATGTCCAGACTTGGGTAACATGTAGGAGGATTTACATGCCGTTGTGCCAAGAGTTATGTTCTAGCATGGAAAGGTAAAGAAAGTGTTTATTAGCTAATTTCCGTCATCATTAATTGATGCTAAATTTTTCTGTTGTAAAGAGTGAGAGAGATAGGATATTGCAAAATCTGATTAAAAGAATAGCGCAACAATTCTTTCGCATATGCTTATTTGCTTTCTTGCTGAGAGTTGGATGAGGAGATTGATAACATTATAATCTATGTTTTAAAGAGATAGCTGGAGCTTATTAGATTTGCACATAAATTGTGGGAAACGGCTAGCTTGGCTCCGTCCTCGGCTCACTCTAAGGCATGTTAACATATTTATCTCACTTTACATATTTTCTTGGTCAAATGTATTAACTTGTTTTGTTGTCAACATGAGGTTGCCAGGCAACCATTTTAGATCCTAAGGACTCCGTGAGCTCAGATCTGCTGCAGCTTCATATCTAACTGGCAAACATGAGAGTGATGATAATATTTTCATCTAACTACTGGCTGACTTTAGACAAGTAATCATCTAACTACCATAAAAGAAGCAACTGTTGAGAAAAACTTTGTTTTGTGATTGTTGTTGGTATCCAATGCACTGAACTGTAGCTAATCTGATTGGATTACTTAAGAGAGTCCCAAACAGCGCCTGAACAATTATTTTTTTTCCATCACTAGGCTACTAACCAAACAATGGGCTAATTTAGTAATCCATGATAATACCAGTGAGCTTCAAGAGGGTATATTAAACAGTTTATAAGTCCATTGTTTTTGTCCTCTCAGTTCCCGTGAACTGTCAACCATGTACTGAATTTAAACCTGAAATGGTAGCAGTAAATAGAAAAAATGGATAATATCTTTGTTGTTGAGCTGATTGAATACCTGACATTATTAATATAAAGATAAAGCAATAACAAAATTATTAGGAGTGAGGATCTGTGGGACTGCAGATGAAGTGTTGTGTCACCTGAAATCCTGCAGCAAACTGGATTATCGTGCAGCCAGTGTTACTTTCCTTTTTCTCATAGCTGTCACACAAGACAAACATGAGAAAAGTCAAAGTAATCAAACAGTTTTTCCAGAGTACAGATGACATTCTTGTGAGTTTCTGAAGTCCCGGCCACATGGGGTCAACCAATGGAAGTTTCTCCTTTATCACTTTCAGGCTGTTATATCTATTTAACCTTGTTTAGGGGTTGATTTGAGACCCTGTAATTCATAATCTTGTGTAACCGACATAAACACATAACATTAGAGTGACATTGCATTATGTCACCATTATGTCTTGGCTACAGACTTTATGGAAAATGCTTAAATGGAACAAGAGATGTAAGTTATGATTTGTGGTGTTCATAAGTCATCCACCCTGGGCCTCTATTATGTCATCTGTAAAGTCCATATTAATTTATGTTTAAGTAAAAAGAAATCTATTAAAAATCACACTAAGGGGTGCACAGGTGGCCCAGTGGTAGAGTGTAAAAAAATCACTCTAAGACAATATGGTCCAAAGATGCATATATAAGTATGTTTTTTTTTTGCTGTAAATACTAAGTTGCTTACAAAGTTTGTTGAGTGCTTTGTGATCTTTCTGTCTTTCAACAACACTACATATTTTACATTTCATTCAGAGTATTGTAAATCAGCATTAAATACTCTATAACTAGGTAGTCAAGTAGTAACTTATTTCTTTTCTTTTTTGCTTTTTCACTTTTTATCATTCCACTATATCATATTTCAAACATATGAAACTTTTTGTATTATACTGGGCCTCTCTCGGGGATAAATGAACATATAATATGCTCTGCAAGATAGCAGCCTTTGCTGAAGTAAAGACTTGAAACTTTTTGTGTTTCATGTGTTTCACCACATTTTCTTTAAATTAACCTAATATAAAACAAATGTATAAGGTATAAAAAGTCAGTAGCTAAAATTTTAATTCCAATCAAGCTGTCTTTTGCTAAAAGAAAGTTTCTACTCAGGTCCTACTCAACAGCAGATATAGTAATTCAGAAGCAACCTCTTACAAATTTTAGTAATCAAAAACTGATTATACTTCAAATACTGACACGTTATTGCTGTTGATATCAGCTGCTCAAAATAGCTGATATCATTAGATTGAGGCCTCAGGAGACTATAGGCAAAGCCCTCAGGGCAAAGAGAGAGGGGGAGGGACAATTCCTTTATGGGGAAGCATTCCTAATATTAGGTTTCCTTTAGTTCAGATGCCAAAGTTCTGCAGTCACTTCAAACCTGAAGTCTTTGGACAAAAGATTCCAATCCTGGACTGCAGGACTCCAACCAGCTGACGCCTCAAGTCACAGGATGCTTTTCTCTACAGAAAGACAAACTGTCTGCATGTGAATGGATTATGATGTAAAAGAAAGTCGTGAAGTACAAAATGATTATGGTGTCCAGGTGGCAGTTCTAAAGGACACAAAAATGTCATCCAGATGTATTAGCTTAAAAACAAAAACACTTCAATTGATAGGTGCTTGGAAAATTCAGAATTTCCTTTGGTTATCATGTTCAAGAATCTGGATGATGGTTTTATTTATTTATTTATTTAAAAAAATATGTGGGTATTTCAAAATAGCTATCATATTGCAGTGCAGTCTGAAGCCCCCAGCTGCCTCTGGACCCCTACCATCATATGGCCAGGCTGCAGCTGCATCCTCTCTCACTTACACACACACACACACACACTGCTCTCTTCTCCCTCTCTCTCTGGCCAGCTGTCACCACCAGAAGTCAAGGTATCCTATTTCACTTGAAGTATTTGGCTCTTACTGAGAAATCATGGATGTCAAATGATAATAGATGCAGCAAATTCTTCCATCTTCTCACCTCCCTAAAGGCTGCCTGGCAGTAGATAAAGGGGCAGTTCAACATTACATTATACTATTATTTATTGTATTATAAGTAAGTTCCATGAAAAGATCATAACCAATGATGAATTATTTATACTTTTATACTTTTTTTATATATTTTATATTTTTATAGATAGATGTGATAAATCTTATTCCTCTCACAGTAGGGCTACACTTTTTACTTCCACTGAAGCCCCTACGCTGGACCAAAACAAGAGGATGTTTCCTATTCCATTGAAATCTCTGGCAGATTTGTGATTGCAGTCAGTTTGTGATTGTTCTAATCAATATTCATTTATTACATCAGAAATGTGACATTGCATCCTTATTCAGGGCCGAGTGCGGGACTCTCACATTGGATGGAAATGTAATGTCACTGTACCTCAGAAGTGCATGAACCTGTAGCTGGAAATATTCCCAACAAATTTACCCCTGTTTGAGTGACATTTGTTAGAAAATGAGTGCCCAGCAATTTTACAAAATTATTCTGCCTTTTAAAATACTAAAATGATATATTTGTGACCCATTACTACAGATTTAGGTAGGAGAAGAGAGTGCCACAGACAGGTTAGAGAGAAAGATAATCTCATCCTTTAAAAGAATAGCACTGTGTGAGTCTGTAGAAGTGGGTGCCCCAATCCCTGTTAGTGATCCGATATATCTCTTCTAATCAATACATGAATGTGAAACCCAACCTGTGGTGCCTGCCTTGTAGGACCTCACCCTCAATCTTTCTGTCTGTCTGGTGGATGCAGGCAGTGGATCTCTCATGGAGGCGGCTCCATGCGGGTGTGCAGCTGCTGGTAGACTGAAGTTACAGGTTGAAAGAGTCACAGGCTGCAGAAGAAGGAGCTCCAGCATGCATCTTTACTGTTCAAAGAAGGAAAAAGAAAGGCCAAGGTTTCATGAAAACACTTTGATTTGAGACTGTCAAATGCAGACGAGAAAGAAATTCCAGCTGGCTTTTCTGCTGCCCTTCTGCCTCTGAACACTGAACGATATGTGATACCTGCACTTTAATTGTTCTTAAATATATTGTCCAAGTATTGCATTGGCTGTAAGTGGTTATTTGTATCATGGGTTGTGGGCTCATTCTTATAAAACGTGATAAATGGCTGCTGTTGGATAAAGCCTCATCATGATGTCAGCATTTATTTGTTTGGCTTAAGTGTATATCAGCAAGTAGTTTTACTAGAATAGATTAAATTAGCTTTCATATCGTGTTAAGCATGTTTTGCTATTTGTGCCCAAAATAGATGCTTTATGTAAGAGTACGGTTGAATATCTGAGTGCCTTAATACAAACAGTTTCATCTTCGCAACTAGAAATAAAATAGAATGAAATGAAATGAAACAGCAGGAATGACAACATTTATTATAATACTGCGTTCTAATTCATGAAATATAGAATAAGTCTTCTGCCCTCATTACTGCATGTGTGTTGGTGCACAAGGAGGGGCACAAGTGAATTGATGTAAACCAAAGTACACCAAAGCTACTATAACAAATTATTATCCCTGTAAGAAGAAAAGTGACAAAAATATACTTACACCACCAGTCAAATTTGTTGCTTTGTTGTTCTTGCCAGAAAAAACAAAAATATATTTGGTAAAACTTAAAACATCATAGGAGCTCATCATAGGAGGTACAACACTTTAATCTAGTGAACATGCACACAGAGAGTAAAGTGTAAATACAGAAGGGCAAAATAGAACTAATAATTATTTTTACTTTCCATTAGTCTGCAGATGGTTGGGCTGATTCAGCCAACAGTCCAAAACCCGAAGCTGTACAGATCATTATCACACAGACAAAGAAAACAGCAAATACTCACAATGGAGAAGTCGGAACCAGAGAACTTAAACCTATAAACCACTTGATTTTTTGTCTGATTTGCAGATTCATTCATTCATTCATCTTCTATACCTGCTTATGCTGACCACAGGGTCGCAGGGGTGCTGGAGCCTATTTCAGCTCGATTTGCAGATTTTACCCCCAAACAACCTGGACTCAGGTGACGTCACTTGAGATGATCAGATTTCACACAGCCCCTCTGGAAACAAAGAAAAATTTAAACAATTTATGTCTTGGTAATGATGGTTATGTGTTGACATTTTGTATGCTTGGAGACTAATCATCTAAAGTAGGGCACAACTCAACAAAGGCCTCAGCATTTAAGATAATGTTCATCTGTTTCCAGAAAAACCACAAGACTAAACTGCTTGGTAAAATGGGAGAGCTTCTCCTTGGTGCCAATAAACCAATTACTGCAGCTTAAACGTAGTTCTGACCTGCTGAGAATCCTGGACCAGTCGGAGCCTCTACTCAAAGGTTCCTTCACTTTTAAATAAGTCGGTCAATGGAAATTTAAGAGTGGTGCATTACTTAATCCAGTTTTCCTCTCCAGTTCCTTATATCAGGACAGTATAGATAGGGTCAAAGGTATGAGCTACATAATGGTGCAACATTTGGTATTTTGGTGCCACCAAGTCTGCATTTTACTACATGCGTGTGCTTTGTTTTCTTTGTAATTTACCACGCATCTAAAGCAAATGGCATTCTCAAAGCTGCTGAGATTGTAATCACAGCATGGCTAACACAGTGAGGGAATTGCTGTGAAACACTCAGCGTTTCAAGGGCAGCACACCAGATTACAAATACATTGTGCATTATATGAATGATTACTTGCACTATAATCAGCCGCAATTTCATGTACTTTATGTAGTACGTTTTGTTTTTGTACACATTTTTATCTGTGGGAGTTGGATTTGGAAACCACTGAATTTGGCTACTCTAGGGACCCATTCTCAACACTGTGCTTTTGTTTTCGTCGTGAGAACATTGTTATAAAATCACATGTACAAAAAACTAAACAACCAATGCCAGTAATATGTTATAATTTTTTTATTGCTTTCTTTTTCAAGAGCCTCTGTCTTGCCCATTGTTGAAGATGTTTTAAGTTTTTCAGAGGAATAGAAAACTTTTAAAAGATGCTACTTGCCTAAAGGATAACTGTCTCTTATAATCAAATAGCTGAACTGTTCCTTACGACTTTAGTGAGTCAAATCACAAGGTTTTTGTTTTGGGAAGCATCTAGCACTCTATGTGCCCTTTTTCCAAAAGAATTGATGTAACTACATGAGAAGCTGATGCAACAGAAGAGTTTAGGCTACAGCAGGGACCAACACAAGGTTCAACTCCAAAGTTCTCCCTAAACAGGCCCCTTAGCTAATTTGATCCAAGCAGGAGAGAAAAGCAGACAGAAATCCGCCTGTTAAAGCTGAACTGAGAGACATTCACTGTAACTTTATAGACACAATTGTTTTTTTACACTTTTTAAAATGGAATCCAATTACTGGAATATCTCGCCATAAAAAGCTGTGCTTGACTTTCAAGACAAGAAATATTAAATCTGACATTTGTTTTTTATGGACGTAGCATGGAGTTATTAGAGAATATGGAACAAGCTAACTCCCTACATTTCTGTAGCAGTGTGGAAAAAAAGAAATAAAAGTAATTTAAATATGTCCATGGTTTAGGTTTGGAAATTTCCTCACTATTATAGTGACAGCGACACATTTATCTTGGAATAGTTTCATGTTGACCGAAATGTGTACTGTGCCTATCTGAACATCAAAACCAGGCCCTGAAATTGATGCCAGAAGTTCCCTTGCAAATGAGGCCCATATGGTTTCAACCAAAACAACTCCTTGGCCTTGTCTGAATTTATACTAAACTGCTTTATCTTTGTGGACTACACAGTAGTTTAAATACATGCTTGTTTAAATGTGTTTGTCTTAGAGTTAACACTCCTTAGCAAAGTCATATTTCAGTAAATATCATTATGCCATACATTTTATTCAGTAATTCATAAGTAAGTCATATTCTATGGAATCTGGCAGGCTGACATTGTGCTGTCTTCTTACCTTTGCGATGTTACAGATTGCACAATGATGTCACATTAAGCCCCCCCCCCAAAAAACATAGCAATGTTACCATTTTAATACGGCTGAATAATGGCAACTTACTTAAGTATATTGAGTTATTTTAACACTAATTTAGATGCTCTGTTGCAGCAACTTGTCCCATGTTCCTCAAAAAAATAATAATTGACTCAGTTGCGCTAACTTTCTCAGGCTCATGTTTTATGCATCAGTGCTTGCTGCCTGTCTGCTTTTGTCATTAATACCGAGCATGGCCTGCTGTGCTCTGCCTGGAATGGCAAGAGGGCTTGAGTTTCCTTCCAGCACATCCCCGGTCTGTTACCCAGAGAGCTGTGCAGCTCATTCCATGGCCTAAACAAGACCTTGAAGGGGCTGCATTGGGTTGTATATGGTGAGTGTAGGGTGGAAATTTGTTACAAGGATGTTGCAACACCAATTTCTCACAGAAAAGAAATTATTCTGTCAGCATGTGCTAGGCCCACAAACTCAGAGATACCATATGCCATTTGTGTATGTATTTGGCAGTGGAAGAAAAGGCATTTGAATCAATTTCATAAGTAAATCTAGCAATACCACAGTGTAAAAAAGTCAAGTGCAAGAACAGTGAAAGTCTGCATTCAACGTTTTCCTCAAATAAAGAACAAATCTGTATTTACAGCTAAATGTACATTAAAAGTGGTCACTATAGAGAATGAGTGTTTATACATGATATATTGTTATTGATGCATTAAAATTTAAGCAGCATATTATATTTTAGCTGAAGGTTGAGATTATTTATATACATTGTTTATATTATTTATATACATGTATTTTATATACAGGCAATTCAGCATATTCAAAAGATCATCTTATATTTTTTTATATCAAGTAACTGTTGCTTCCCAGAAAAATGCAGTGGAGTGCACACTAAGGGTGTTCAAGCCTTGGTAAAATTAGAATGTCATATTGAGTGTTGACAGAAATGCTGAGAGCAGGGCAGCTCTGCAGGAATTTTGGAGATGACATGGCCTATCTGTCATGAGGTGCAGCTGCTCCTGTCTGGTAGGGGAGGGGGTGCTGGGAACTGGGAGGATGTGTAAATCAGGTCTTGCTTGTCCCCAAACTCCGACCAGAGACTTGAGCGAAGCCTGATGGAAAAATCAGGCCACGTCGAAGGAATCCTTTTGGACTCTCAATGTCTCACTCAAGAGAGTTTGTCCTCTGGATGCCCTAAACATATACAACTAGAAAAACTAACATGAAACTGGAATTAATTTTCCGCTGAAGAGAGCAATCAATCAAGAG
Source organism: Scortum barcoo (assembly GCA_023238725.1). Classification (NCBI taxonomy): domain Eukaryota; kingdom Metazoa; phylum Chordata; class Actinopteri; order Centrarchiformes; family Terapontidae; genus Scortum; species Scortum barcoo. Next base: position 17,505,212 of record CM041535.1, read on the forward strand.
AAATGGCATCAGGGTGTGGAGAACATTACCATCAAGAGAAATGGCATCGGTGTGGCAAATTTGTTAATGTTTTTGTAGATTTCTATTTATTTGAATGTACTCTGCAGATTCTAATTACTAAATGTTCCTTATTCCTCCTTTTCCTTTGATGTGAAAATGCAAACGCATTCACACACACACACACAAACACTTCCTTAACACACACCATGTGGAGACCATGTTATCTCAAGTTCAAAGCATAGCCCGAGTGTCTTTTTTTTTCTCTGTGAAGAGGCTTACTCAACCCTGGAAAATGCTTTAATGATAAGACCTGAGTGTGCTGGATAGTTTGATATCAAAGATTCAAAGACCAGACGTGCCGACCTTTTCTGTGTGTGGAAAAAATGTCTCTGCAGTTTAGCTGAGGTAAAGCTGCAATCGTTTCAAACTTTGTGTTATTCATCAGCCTGGTTTTTGGCAAGTTGAATATCTGAGATGGATTAATCTTCCAAAAAATATTAACTAAAAAAGCATGTAGCCAAAAGAAGATGGAAATACATTTTGATGGTGCAATTCTGGCCTCTTGGAAGCTTGTGGATGGATAGGTTAGTGTCATGCCCTGTGAGCATGCATTCATATAATCAAATTAAAGTAAGACAACATGTCAAAATATGGCTCTGCTGTCCATGGAGAGAATTGTCAACACTTCAGCAGGTGATAAAGACGCAAACAAGAATAGTGACGTTTCCCGACAGTGGCACCTAATTCATCAAGAGATCAGTCTGCACTCTTCTCGAAAACAAAAGAAAACAAAACAAAAACTGTCACTACATGCCTGATTTGTCTAAACACGCTTGGCGGCTGAAGGGACGTCACATTACAACACCTCTAGAAAACACATTTGATGCAGTTATAGATAATATTACTTTAACTTTTTATCATGTGTTTGTGGGTTGAGCTGCACTGACAGACATGAAAAGCATTTATGCCTAATGTGATCAGCAGAGCATTTAACGTGACGGGAGATTGGAGGAACTGAAAAGACAACAAGAACCAGCACAGGTGGACTGTGTCTTGCAATGTTATTTTACTCTTTATGTAAGATACCATTGTAGTCAGACAATATATGCCAATAGGTCTTTTTGCATTGTCCAGTATGTTGCTGCACCAATGTCAACAAGCCAAAAGGAGTTTCTCCACCTTTGCTGGATGTATAGGTTGGAAACAGTTTGAAGCTTCTTCGGTAGCCCCCAAAAAGCCAAACCCACCTCCACAAGATCAATTAATACTGCTTTAAATAAAAAATAAAAAACTTTCACTTTCATTGGCCTCTGTAATGGTAAACCAACATCAAATTAGCAGGGATGATACTTCGTCTAGGTATCTTTGAAAAACCACAGACAGGTGCCACTTTTGGCAATAACTCATTGGCAATAACTTTATTATCTTTTTCTAATTTTACTAGCGTGGCTTTGGAGTGCCTGATATTTTTTACCCAAAAAGTCATCTTAGACATCAGTTACAGTACAGTTATTATCACAACTACCACAATCTAAATGTGAATGCAGCTGTGATAATGAGGGACACTGAGACTCCACTTTTTTAATCCTTGAGTTTGAACTTTGAAACCCCAGGCTTATCATTAGTGCTCTTGAGTATTCTCAGGAATATGTCTGGAGGGGGTAGATAAAAGAAATCCACAGGGGGAGAGAAAAGTCTTCAAGTTGACATTATCCAGCCATCTGTGCAAGGGACTTTCAGATAGTTCAATGTTGACTGATAAATCAGGCTCTGTTGTTTCTCCTTTATCTTCATTTGGGGCGGACAGATTGCGACAGAAAGTATGTCTGGACAGGGAAGGCCAGAAGAAGGAGCAGATTGTTCGACTGCTGTCGCAGATGGATCAGAGGTCTGCTGTATGCTGGATGGATGAGTGTGTTCGATGTGTGTTTGCGCTGTCTATGTGGACCCAGACTGCCAGACTCCATACATAAGGACAGCCGGGGTGCACTGCTGGGTCCAGGAAATGACCGCGATTATGCCAAATGTCCCCTTTGCCTCAGTGTCTCTCGTGGTGATGGATATGGTATGTAATAGAGTGGGGATGTGACTCCATCGAGTCTGCTCCCAAGCATCAGCCTTTTCTGTCCCATGAGTCTCTATTGTAAAATCTTTGATTAGGCATACATCAGACATACATTTCTTTGCTGTCTCTCGGTACACGCATTCTTGGCTAACATTAATATATGCTCTGGAAATTTAGTTTGTATAAATAAGTGAGAATCTTCTGACAAACATTTCCAGTTAAGTTTGGAAAGGTGACTGAGTTAGCAGGCACCCAAGGGTCATAAAAGGCAAGCCGCTGCATATCCACACACATTCCTCCCAGCTCATAGGACGACCAGGGGCTAACAGTGTGAGGTAACAGAAAATGGCAGCACAGAAGGTCGTAAACTTTTAGCCAACACAGCAGGACACACCTTTATGCAAATAAAGACAGGGAGGAATTGTGGATGCACACCTGGACTGAAAATGGGAAAATGGGAACAAAACCGAGCAACCAATGGTTGCGACTTCAGAGCATTGCTTGAAACTGGTCAACACACTTCTCACGCCCTGATTAAGTTGCACTTACTTTGCCTAGCGTTTGTCATTTATCATCCATAAGTGAGGGATAGTTATTTTTGATTACACCAGTCAAATCCCACAATCCCACACAACAGGCGAAAAGGGGAAATACCAGTGAAGGTCACTTCTTTTGTCACAATTAAAATATGGCTGAGCTTGTGGAAACTAAAGCTCTGAAATGATTACCTCCCTGATTTTAAAGTTAAACTGCATTTAACTGTATTAACTTAATTACATAATAACAAGTGGCAATTCTCAAATATTTTGTACATTTGGTGGGTGCTGATGCCCTCTCTACTTTGCCCCCTCTTCTCCTCTTTCAGTTAATAAGCCAGGACAGTTCTCCTTCAATGTTTCCAACTTTCTGAGGAAGACTAAACACATTCCACTAGACCATATTACTCCTAATTTAGCTTTAATGTGGTGTTTGGTTTACTTTTAATAGTCTTAATGGTTATTTTAAGAGTTCACTGACTTAATTTTAAGACTTGGTGTGTTTTAGCTCCCAGACATGGGCAGCAGTTCACTTTTTGTACATAAAAGGTATCAACTCCTTAATCAAACAAGCCTGGATTTTACTGAGGCTGAATAATCAAATCATTAGCAACACTCGAAATAACTAAAACACATTCATACCTCCACCATGGAAGAAGAATGCTGTAAATTTATTTTATTAATAGAAAATAGGAATCGAAAATGAACATAGAAATCACCCAAATCCATACAGAGGATAATGTTTCCATGTCATGGAAATTTTGGTGAGCATATCAAACATTCCACACTTAAAATATTTCTGCTGTTACAGGAATGACTAAAACCACACAAAATTAAAACAAACCAAATAAAAAAAAATGGTATTAAAGGTAGTATTGAACTTTAAAAAAATACTCATAAAACTGCTCAAAATGGCTAAAAGTGTCTCAGCTTGAATGACAGATTGAAAGAAAAAGTAATTTTGCTTCTACATATATACATGATACAAGAAATACAGAATGAGCACAAACTTTCTTGGAACTTCATTCGTTCGGAACTGAAATAATTGAAGTAGTACTTGAGTTATTGCTCTAACTAACAAACAGACAAACAAAAAAGAAAAACACTCATAATGTCCTCAGTGTAAAGCACAGAGCAACTGCAATTAGACACTTTTTGAGGCTTGAGAAATAGTGACTATGATATTTGGTTGACTTGGACAATAAATATTTGTAATAACAAAGCTTCAGGCATCACTACACTGAGCCTCCCTTTCCTGTGGATCAATGTTAAATTAGCCATGAATCCACTTGATGTATTACTTGTTTATACTGCATAAAGCAAACAAATGTAAACCATCGTAGCAACAATTGTAATGACAATCTTAAAGCGATCCAATATGGGATATGAAGTCAATAGTTTTCTTGGCCTACAGATGTTTTGTAGATAATGCATTATGAGCTGCATGTTAGGTTTATTTTAACAATATCTTTGTAATGCAGCATTACAGAGTCAATTTCCATGAAATTTCATGGCAAAAATCTCTTGAGAAAATGTTTCCTTTTGGTAGTTTTGATACAGTTTGTTGGAATTTGCATTTGACCAAAGTATAATGAGGTAGCAGCAATACTATTTGCCATTGTTTGACACCTTTGTCTAGATTGGATTAATGCCTAATTCTTTCTAGTAATTATTGTATGCTGTGTGATTGCTGCTGAGTAATGAGGCCATGGACAGGGTTACTTTTGTTAGATGCTACTGTGATTTGAGTCAAACACCAAATTATACATCACCGTCATGGAGTGAGAGTCCTGGGAGTTAATGGATGTAAGATAATAATGTCATCCTGTGTGTGTGTGTCTGTGTGCATAAACTCCTGTGTGCACTACACACAAAAGCCTTCAAGTTGAGATTTTGTTGATCCCTATTATATCACAGCGTGACCTGTGGACGGCCCAGCTCTAATGGTGCACACAGAGCTACACACTTGGAAGAATCCATAAATTGTGTCAATGGAGTCATAACCTCGGTGTAAACTGAGCAGGGGAAAAAGTCGCACTGACTTATTTTGCTCCTACCTGACACTGCTGAATTAGCTCAGTGCCCTGATGGATTACCTGCGGCTGACCCGGGGTGATGGTTGTGATGAATCTGTCCAAAACCATCTGGGGCCCCACTAGAGTTATTGCCTGGCTGTTATCAGCTGAAAGCAGACACTGACTGGGTATGTTGTGACAAAACATCAGCACCAAGACGGCTTTTGTTTAACATTCGCAAGCTTGGATTCTTACTCAGGAGAAAAATGTTGTGAAGCTTGGCTTCTTGTACAAAAAGATAAAACTATACTAAGTCTTTAGAGCATAAAAAATTCCTGTAAAACTCAGTCAGAGTCATCGTGATGTACTGGTATTGCATCCACTTTATCTTGGAGAAATTTTGTGTGATTGCATAACGATTGCAATGAACTCGTCTTTGTGAAAAAATTTAATGAGGTCATTTCAAGACATTGGAAATCTCAGACAGTGACAGTGATGAAAACCTCTTTTTGCCAAAGACATTACATTTTGTGGAAAGAATTTAATATGATGTCCTTAAAAAAATTCAGAATAACCCACTCCAATTTTTCATTGTGAGATCTAGTTTTCATCATTTTGCTTTTGATAGACCAATGAGATGTACGTCCTTCAGACAGAAATTTTATGCTTTTCCAAACTAATGATTTGAACTTAGACTGAATTCATTTTAACAGGCCAGATATGAAACCTAATTATTTAAATGTCAGTTTGACAAATATTCTAAAACCCAATAATTGTTCACCTTGAGAAACGATTTGAAGATTTTGACCAGTTATGTCTGGAAAATGAAAAAAAAACAACAACAGCACTTATGTCCTCAGGCCAAAAAGTGATGCTCTACTTGACTGATTCAGTTCAGATTTTAGACCTGTCAATCTATGTGTGTACAAGCTGTTTCAGAATCAGAAATATGATCCCTAAGTGAACACTAAGTTTTGGTATTGGAGATTCTGGCTCACATCAAATTTTTGCCTTTTGGTTCGGTGAACTGTATTCTTAATCCCACTCTCCTCCTCCCACAGCTCTTGCTTGCACACTTATCACTCATTCTGATGTGCTGCCTTCATTGAAAAACCATGTAGCCTGAGGCCAAGGTGATTGGCATCCATAAGCCAAAAGAGGCTGAAGGTGAAGGTGAAGGTGGAGAATCTTTTGTTAAAAAAGCAATGTTCAGGAAGGTTTCTCTGGAGGTCTTGTCCCCACTTGTTTGGCTTAGCATTTAGGTTTCACTGCTTTCTGAAATTGTTGTTGTTGCTGAAAGATTTCCTTCAGATAACCACAACTCACCTCAGCAGTTTCCATGCCCACAACAAAAACCAGAAGTGTATTGATCGTTCAAAAGCCCACTTTAAGGAAATAGGGGAGAGTGAAGCAAGAAGTCACAAAATTACAGATAGGCAGTCTTATTACCTAAAATATATGTTCGCCATGTTTATTTGTCATTTTAAGAACTTGTATATTGCACCTCTTATCAATACATACATGTGGTTTTACAGTAACTGTAACCTACAAACAGTTCAAACAAAAAGGAAATGCCACATTTTGCACATACATTCAGTACCCTATGCTCACACTATGGTATGTTAAAATTCAAGTAAAAAAAAAGAATGCAATTGCCCTTGAAACGCTAAAATTTAAATGTGTGTATTTGAAATATGTTTTCTGAAAGCATACTCCAAAATGGCGCCTGTGTTTCTTCAAAGTTTGCAGGATGTGGATTAGTCACATCTTTCCACATTCTTATCCACAGTAATCCCCTCGCAGTCAAGAGTTCACGGAGGATTGATGCATCTCTGATGCTATGTCAGACATGTGCTTTTTATTTGGTCACCGGGCAGCCGTGCTGCCTTATCAGCATAGCAGAACCAGCTGGGAATGCACCCCTGCACTTCTTTGTTGGGGACATTGACAAGTGGTGGATGAAATGTTCTGACTTTAAAAAAAAACCTACAGGAGAAACTTGCAGCTTAAGTTTCAAGAACTTATCTTGATCATAGTTTTGGTAGTTTTCAAGCTCAAAGTGTGTATTTTTCTTTTATAGCCAATTTCCACCCAGAATTCCAAAATAAAACGACCTCGGAAAGTCATCTTTTTCCATCGAAGGAATCAGGTTATTATTTGAAGTTTCTTTGGCCTAGTTCAGCCTCCCCAAAAACGGCCCCACAACAGGGGCCAAAGGCCAAAGCTTTCAATGCGCCATAGACTTCTGCTAAAGAACTGCATAGTTCATGTTAGTTCATAGTTCATATATTGTTCAAATGGAGACTGTGTGTGAATCTCACACATCCACAGTGTTTAAAATGATGGAAACCAGTTGACTGAAAGCAGCAACAGAAAGTGAGTGTTACAGAATAAGAAAATCGAGTTTAGTGAGTCATTCTCATTTATGTAGCCCCAAAACAGAAATTGTGCTTTACAAAGTGCTTTACAATCTGAAGAGCATACAACACTGTCCATCATTACACACTTAATTTAAGAAATTTAAGAAGAAAAACTCCCCTAGAGAGGAAACATAAGAACAAAAAAAAAACGATGTATAGAAATGGACAAATTCATTGACCAAATCTTTAAAGAAACAATACCAGTTTCACTATCATATAGTGTCTCTTTGGATAGTCAAGACCTTTTTTAGTTTCAGCATCCTTAGCTCTGTAAAGTCTTGATGTTTTGGTGAAAAATGATCTCATTAGAAATGTTTTCTCAATAAAATTCAGAATCAACAGTTCTCACCTTACCCTGGTTGTATAATAATGCAACGTTGTTATTATCATGGTGTTTTTGCTGTTCCTGGATATTGCAGAAATGAAACAAATGTGCGACATGCATGACAAGCAATTCCTTCCAGTTCTATTAGGAACATTTGAGTTTTTGTGGCAACTTGTATTTTTTTGGTAACTATTGAGGTAGTTATTTGTTTATTACAAACAAGGCAATCGTTTCTTGTTATAGAATGAATTATGTGTCTTTGTGATACAAACTGATTTTTTTAACCTACCTGTCCACAACTGTTGCAAATATTTAAGGTTCAGCTAAGGAAGGTAAGTGAATCATATACCACACATCACTTCAATTGTGAGTTAAGTTCTGTTTCTTTTATTATTCACAGACCTTATGAATTAATGTTATTATTATTTGGACCAGCCTCAGTATTTTTGAAACACCACAGTAATCTTTCATTGAGAATTAGAATTGATAGGAGTCCAGTGCCAGCAGGATTGTGGTGAGTTCATTTCCTCCATGTGCAGCGTGGGAGGAGGAGGAGGAGGGGGTGCTTTGAGGGGGCTGCAGAGGGGCAGTGGTCTTGGAGGAGTTAAGAATGACACGCAATTAATCAGCCTGTGCAGACGACCGATATCACTTCACTGTGGAGGCTGGAATAGAGGCCCGTCTGTGCTGAACAGCTGCGGGAGGAAACCGGCCCTTTGCCTTTCTTAGACATGTGGACGGAGGGAGGAAGAGAGAGAGAGAGTGTGAAGCAGTGAGAGTGATGGAAGGAGAGAGAGAGAGAGAGAGTGTGTATGTGTATGTGTGTGTGTGTGTGCGCGCATATGTGTGTGTGAGACCACTTACAGATGGGATGGAGGAGGGGAGGAGGAGACGAAGAGGAAGAAAAAAAAATGAAGGTTTTAACAGCCTACCCACATCTGTTTATTTAGAAAAGAAACCATTGTGTCATTCAGTTATTCTAACAACCTACACCAGGGCCAATGTTAGTCCCACAATGACGGCTTTTTAAATACACAGTTTACACTCCTATGAAGTGGCCTCATAACTGCGTTGGAGCCTCAGGAACGTGCCAAATGGGGGAACACGCTAGGGTTTCACATTCCCTCCCGCACTACTTGATGTCTCTATAGCAGACTGAGATGCCAGAGGTTGGCCGGGGGAGATCTGGTGGGGGCCATTTGTCTTGGTCTTGTGTGCTTTTTCTGGGTCTAATCTCTTAAATTGGTACTCGAGGTTTGGAGGCCTACCAAAGAACCTTCAGGGGGTAATGGGACACAAATCTAGAAAGCCATGTGAGATGGTATTCTGCTGTGTCTTGTGTTGTTTACACATCCTATCAACTGTGTACTCAATGTCCGGGTAGTATAAATGTTACAGATGCACAGAGAGGTTCAGCGGCAGTCATGAAGCAGACCTGTTTCCAGAAAAGAATATTACATAGATATTGGACAATTCTCCACCACCTCAGTCAGTCAAGTTTTATTTATTTTATTTTTTTTACATCATGTGCTAAGGTGTTTGAAATGTTAAACAATATCAGGGCTGGGCAACCACAGCAGTAGGGAAATTATACCATGGTCAAGTTGAGGTCAGGAAACTAAAACACTTGGTTAAAACAGTTATAATCGATATTTCTATAATAATAATGTGTCAACCTATATCCAGATATATTCCTGCTTTTGGATTTTATTTAGGCAAAGTTCTTAAACTTTGTAATTTTTAATGGATGGATTTTGTTAAATGGGAAAAAGAGTTTTGGGAAAAAAGGTGCATATTTCTTAAACTAAGATATTTCACAAAGTCTTCTTTTGGTATTAGTTCAGAAACTCCATACCACTGGACGGTTATAAAACTATAGTCATATTATCCTCTTGTAAATTTCCAAAATGAAACTTTCAATTTTACTGGATTGGACTAGTTTGCATCTATAAAGCATGCATTTTTTGCCAGTATGGCAAGTGTGGACCTTCATGAGTCTCTATCATTTTCCATGACGAAGCTGAGCCTTTCATCAACAGCAGATCAGGAATGTTTAATGGTTGTGGTCAAAGTGATTGTGTACGTTTACTTTGTTGTGTTTTTATATTGTTACATTCTTTCTTGCTGCATTTAGTGTTTGTGAGATTAAGGTCATATGTCTGTGTCGGAGGTTAGGTCTTTATTGGTTAGTCCATATGTGCCAGTGTTTGTCTGCAGCGATATGAAAGGCCTTTAGGTTAGTATAAACAGCCGCTCATACAGGCTGAAGGCTGAGCGGCATGTGTTGCAACAGCTGCTTGTGTGATATGTGGTGTGTGCAGGCCGTGTAGAGATTCATAGAGGTCTGTCAGGGTGAACACCCGAGAAGCTACCTGAATATAATTACAGTTCTAAAAGCACATACTCCTCCCCTAATGGACTCCGCTGTTAGTTTACTAGTTGTGAATGTGAGGAACAGGATGAGCATTGTCTTCATATTCAGGCTGTCTAGGTCAGCCTGTTTTAGGGGCTAAAATTATGGGCCTAACAGTCCTAGTTTTCAGCTTCCACTTGGGGTCCAAATGGAAGAAGGAGAACCTCAGTTACTGAATGACTGGATGCACAGGCACCTTGAACAGAAAAGGGAGGTTCCATCCAGGAAAAATAAAAGTTCTTTGTTGCTGAGTGGGTTCAAGATGCAGCTTTGGTGCGACCAAAAGCTAAATAATAAGGGCAAAATAGAACTTTTTAATATAATTATATTAAAACATTTTTAATATAATTTATGTGGGGTTTTTAAGCCTTTTATTTGATGCAGACCATAGAGAAGAGACAGGAAATTGGCAAGAGAGATGAGGAACACAATGGAATAAAGGTCTGAGGCCAGATGCAAGCTGGGGACGTTGTGGTTCCTGGTTAGTGTCTTGATTCTGCTACTGCACTGCAACCAAAATGGCCAAACACAGGATAATTATTTTGTCGGCTTGTTTCCTGATTTGACGGTAGACAAAATTTGTAGATCAGATCATGTTGAATCTCGTAGAAATTATAGTGCAGTGGACTGTGCTAAAAGGGTCAGCAGGATCGGTGCCTAATTGACATGATGGATGACTTTAATCTTACTGATTAAAGGAACACTTCTCCCATAACACTTCATTTAACAATTTTCCCATTTAGCAGGATTTTGAAGGAGGGATCCACCCACTCTGTATAGTTACTTTAAAGCACAACACGAAAGGAAGGCTGAATTTTCTACTCCCGAGACCAGAGGTCTGCATCACTGATTTGGTTTAAAGAAAAGTAAACTGTGTTTATTCCCTGAGAACTGCATGGTATCAGTGTTTTTCATTGTTGTGAAAAGGGACAATGTGTTGTTGTTCGGTTCTGCAGGGGATTTTCTCTTTGATACTGTCCCATAAGTGAAGCAATTTCCAGGGATTCATGACTCTTGTGGCCAAAGCATTCTAAAAATTGTAAAACTAGGTGGTTTATTTTTGGCTTTCTGCCATTATTGGTTACTTGCGCACTTGTAATCACTTGTGCGTCACTCTGCATTTCCAAACCGAACAAATCAACACAAATCCCCGGAAGAGAACGGATGAAACAGAGGCAAATGAATAAGCAGACATGAGGAAGGAAATGAATCCTTAATCTTGTTTGGTTCTGTTCCAAATAACTTATCACTTGCCATTATCACTTCTCTGAAATCCCAAAGAGGAAGCGATTTGAATGGATAGTTCCTGCCTACTCATTTCCTGTATCCTGATATTTCCTTTTTCAGACAGCACGGTGCAGGCCCACTCCTGCTGACCTGCTCTACTGGGACTCAGCTCACAGTTACTGATGAGATCCTTGAAACGCCCTTTTTACACTCCAACATCAGCAGTCCATGACAGTTCGTGAGCTAAAGGTGTAGCCTACAATCCCTTCAGTGCTCCTTCAAGTTTGTGTGAGTAACCCACTACATTAGTGTTGTCCTGTGCAGGAGCACGGTTGTGGTAAAGCATCGGTACTCGAGGACCTGGGAATGGGAACGGGATGGTGGGTTTGTCTGAGCCCACTTACAGAACCAGGGATTTGTGTGAACAGCAAACTTTTTTTTCTTTATTATTTTTGGGCTTTTTTTGTAGTTACTATTATATGACCATATAATATAACCACTCTTTTGCCCTCCATGGTCACACTTTAAGTTATGTTATGTTATGTTATGTTATTTTTATTTCTATTTTCTCTAACTTTTACGTATGAGAGGGTACTGTAAAAAACCAGAAGTTCAAATTCCTTGTATGTGTACACATACCCTGATTCTGATTCTGATATAAAGATTTTCACACATCAGTTTTAAAAACAGATTTTAAAAGCTTCACTCATTGTTCCGTCAACTTAGCTTCATGTCCCGGTTTGATGTTCTTCACAAAAAATTACTGAACCTCGAAAGCTCTCAGTGTTCAGAACACCAGCGGGGGATGGTTTTAATATCATTATGTTTGTCCCTTAATTGGACTGTTGCAGCAAGAACTCGGTTTAATTGAGCCCTCAAATTAATGACACTCAGCTCTCGGTGCAGCACATCTGGTTTCAGCGTACAGCTGTTGGCAAAGACAGAAGTGTTGGATGATTTGATCAGCTTTTTTTCCGTCTGTAAGTGTTTAGGATGAAAGATTTTTTTATGTGGTTGATGAGTTTTTAAAGAGACTTTTTCTCCTAGAAGTCTTGACTTAATTCATTTTCAAAATATGCAAATTATTATGGACTCTGAAAGGCAAAATTGAAGCTTTATTTACACTGATATAAAAAAAGATGAATGAATGAAAACCTCGCTTGAATGGTTTCTGTTTCATATTACAGTTGTGCTAAAAGCATTTAAAACAATGAAAGAGGTTGGTGTTTGGAAATCCTTTGTCGAAGCACACAGTGTTTCCATTCTTTGTGCTGGAGGGAAAGCAGGAGAGGGACTCCTGAGGTATTGAGTTCCCTGTATCCATCATTTTCGACGAGTTGGGACCTTGGAGTAGCGCCAGCAGCGTCTGTGCTAGCCAGCCGTAACTGACATTGAGTGCATTGTTTGCAGTGGGAAGCTCACGGCTGTGGCCTAAAGGTACATTCCTGAGATCAGAATGCTGTTTGAAACACAAACAGCCTTTGTGCCCTCACTGCTCTCTTTCTCTGACTCCCTCATCCACATCAAGCCTCAAGAACTAAACTGCCTCCTCTCGCTCATGTGTCAACATGTGGGCTATCACTTTACTCACACCCACACATGCACGCACACTCACACACACACTCACACACACACACACTTGTGTGTCATTTTGATGATGAGGTCCAGGCAGTTACCTAATCTCTTGGAAAGAAGCTGTGAAGTCAAAGCTCTTTCTTAAACAAACCTGACCTTTTTGATGGTCAGAGTAAAAACATCAGAAATATGAAAATCCACATTCAGGACTACTATATGAAAATTAAAAATCACACTTTCCCCTAAAGCAACCGTTCCTCCGATTTTTCATATTATTTTATTTAAATGTGTGTTTTTGACGTGGCAGATTATACATTGGTTAGAATCAGCAAATCTCCACAAATCTTAAATTCAATTTGTCCCCATGAAAGAGGACTTTAACGGAAAGAAAACAGACAGAATAATTTTAATAGGAGTTTAAGACATTTATAAGGAAAAAAATTCAAAACAATTTGCTGATTTCAGCTTCTCAAATGGGCAGAATTTATGTGATTTTGCATGATGCTGTTGAATATCTTTGAGTCTTTGGCTGTTGGCCTGTCGGACAAAACATGACATCTGCATATGCCAACTTGGTCCTTTATTCAACTATGATTTTCTTATATTTTATAGATCAAACAATGAATTGATTAATTGAGGCAATAATAAGAATAACTGTTTCTGCACGAATGGGGGTTTAAGAATGTGTTTTTGTCATTGCTGTGGATGAGGTCAGTCATTACCAGTAAAAATGCACAAACTCTCTCCCAAAACCAAAAAACTTCAAATTTTTCAAACCTGTGGGAGACGAATTTACATTGCTGAATGTTTTGTGACCCCACTCATCTTTATTTTATGCTTATGTTGTCAGACGAAGTCTTATCCCAGAAAAAAAAACAACTCCTGAATACAGTCAAATTTATAATCTACACTTTATAAAATCACCATTTTTTGCCTTGTTTTTCTATTCACTTGTCAGATTATTTCAGTGTAGAAAATAATATCTAGTGAAAGCTGTTTTAACTGTAGAATAGGTATTTTCAGCATACATTGCTTCCCTGGGCTCACTTTGTTGCTCAGTGACACATTTTGCTTACTATCATGAATAAGTAATAACGTGGTGTCACGAGATATTTCCAGTAAAATCTAATAGAAGAAGTATTATAAATTCTCTATGAAACAGTTATAGCTTCATTCAGATTTTGGTTTCCATCCTTCAGGATCAATGAGCCACAGGCATAAACTCTCTACCAGTTTTTTTGCTGAATCATTCAACAATTATGCAGTGCGAAATCCACCACAGGGGAATAAGAGGTTTCCATTTTTGCCACAAATATCCACAACTGACCAGACTCCAAGGCTGTGTGGAGATGTTATGCTTTACATGCAGGGAGAAACACTTCTTGGAAAAATTGTGGCTTTATTTTCTGCCTACCCACATTTATTGGCAACGTCTTGACACCTGTTTCACGCACCAAGCTGTTGAAAGTTAATGAAGCGGATGAAAAAAAGTCAACAACTGGTGCATACCAGCTAATGAAAAGCCAGTAAAGTGAAAGAAAAAAGTGATCACTTAATCACAGAAAATCTCCTGGACTCCACTTAAAGTCACAGGCTGATGATATACCATAACTGAGGTTAAAGTCAGTCAGGTTTAAGTGATGTTAGTATGACTAGGGCAGGGGCAGGATTATTATCAGATCACATGTTAAGGCAAGACGCTGCAAAGAAAAAGTACCAGTGCTCTGATTCACCGGCTTAACATTTGACAGCGTATGATATAGTGCAGAAATATGAGGGAAGTTGGTCTAAATGAGTGATTAGACTAAACGATGTTCACTCAGTGCCCTGTTATACCACAATTAATTTGTACTCAACTGCTCTGCTGAGGAAGAGTTAATAGGATGCGGATGATTAAATTACCAGTGAGGATGCTGCACAGATCATTGGCACTGCAGGCATGAAGAGCAGAGTTCCATTTATTATTGTACAGCAGTGCAGTCACAATTACCCGCAAGTAGCAATTATCTACAGGCTATAAGAGCATTAAAAGTTATATTTAGTGAGGTGTCATGGTGGCCGAAGCGCATCCTGTGATTTTTGACGTCCCCAGTTCGCTTCTGGCTGTGGACCTTTGTTGTATGTCATTCCCCATCTATCTCCTCCCAATTTCTGTCAGCTCTCCATCGAATAAAGGAAAATTATCCCAGAAAATACTTTAAAAGGCTAAGCAACTTTATAACTTTAAAATATAGATACTTATATATAAATACGTGTCTATATATATATATATATATATATATATATATATATATATTTACATATATATATTATCTCTAAAGTTATAGCTTTGTTTTGTGCACTTTAAGTACACCACAAAGTAAAATAGCAAAGTAAAGTATTTAGACACTACAAATATCAGTTAAACATAGCCTATGTTAACAGCTGTTCTATTTTGTTGTCCTACATGTTATGATGCAAAAGAAGTCATAGGATTGTATTTAGTAATAGTGTAAATTAAGAGCATGATATAGGCAAAAATCAACTATATGTTCATGAAAGTTTTTCCCTTAATTACAAACTTAAAGGTTGTACAGTGAGTTTACTGAGCACAAAAAAAGTCTCCAAACTCAGCTCCCCAGATAAGGAGGTTTGCTCTCTCTACTGAAAACCCTCCAACACCTTCACCTTGTGTTTCTCAAGACCATCTTGCTCCCACCCTGAACTCCCGCCCATCTCTACGTCGAAACCCACAACAAGTGGCCAACCAATGAGAGGCACCTCGCTAATGTGTGGAGAGGGGGCTGAAGAACAGAAAGACAAATGCTCAAAGGGGAGAGAGTAGAGGACCACTTTGCGACCCACAAGGGTTGTTGTTTTTCTCCATGCACTGTTTGTTTGCACTCCCGTGCTCACACGGACTGCTAAATGACCCAGCGCAGTCCACCAAGGGGCTCTCGGGACTTGTCCGGCTTCGCTTTTTGGTGGAGATCTGCTAGCGGAGAGGACGCGAGAGGGAATCGCCGAGCTGGAGGCGTTTGTGTGTTTGCATGAACCCAGAATCACTGCGATGGAGTGAGCCGCTGTAGAAACTCTCCCAAAGTTGTGGAGAAGTTTTCCTCTCGGCGTCCCGTTCGCTTCCCGCGACTTTCTGTTTTAGTTTTCGCCCCAGTCATGTATGGATGACGGGGAGGGTCGCTCAGGAATCCGGCTCAGATGGATCAGCGCTGACGGGTTTATGGAGCCGGGATTACACAGCGCGGTGCCAGCCTGTTAAACGCCCACACACGGGCCTTTCACACACCATCTGCCTCGGAATAAATAAAGACTCCACGGTGAAGGCACCATCCGTGGAAGTAGCGCAGAAGTTACGCGGCCACATATGACACTGCTCTGAGTTTTCAGCGGTTCTCGCGGCCAGAACAATGGCAAGCTCCGGCGCACCGGCACGGAGCGCCCGCGGATCCCTGTGGCCTCTCGGCTGCGCGCTTTTGTTTTTCGGCTGCCTGTCCGCGGCCTCGCCGTCCCACGGTCGGCGGCTTATATGCTGGCAGGCCATCATGAACTGCCAAGCCGAGTCCGAGTGCAATTACGCGTACGAGCACTACATACGCGCGTGCGAGCCGGTGCTGAGAGGCCAGAGGATGAAGTGCCCGAGCCACTGCATCTCCTCGCTCGTGCAGCTCAACCTGACCAGGAACGGGCCGGCTCTGGAGGACTGCAGCTGCGCGCACGACCCGGTGTGCACGGCCACCAAGCGGGCCATCGAGCCGTGCCTGCCCAGGACTACCAGCACGGGCTGCACGGAGGCGCGGCGCCAGTGCGAGAGGGACCAGCAGTGCAGCTCCGCGATGCACGACTATTTGAACCACTGCGGGAAACTTTTCAGCGGGGCGATCTGCACGAACGCCTGCCGGAACGTGATCGCCAACATGCGTAAAATCCCCAAAGGCCAGCAGCTGGACACTTGCATGTGCGACGGGACGGAGAGGGCCATCTGCGAGTTCGTCAAGGGCAGCATGAAGGCGCTGTGCTTCGACTCCCCCGTGAGGGAGGAGGGCAGCGGGTCCGACTACGACCAGGATCCAGATGATGATGACGACCCCACGGATCCGGACTACGAGGAGCCGTGGAGCGGAGGAGCCGCTCTCCCGGCGGCCAGCTGCGTTTTGACCCTGTTGGCAACCATTTTGGCTCTATTGCCCCTCATTTAGTCGCCGGGTTCATAATCTGCCCCGACTATTGTCCGGATAAAAGGCAATCAAAACTTTTGTCACTCATTGACCTGCGGCTATTGTGAGAGGTTAGAGCCCCAGAGACTAAAAGGAGAGGGTGTGTTGGCGCAGGCCTTGTTTGAATGAAGAGTTTTAGACGCTCAAGGATATCACATCAGGATATTTTCTATGCAAATGAGACCAGAGAGATCTTTGTAAAAGTGCCTGAGTTACAGGCTGCTCTCTTATCAAACCACACCACTTCACGGCTCTCCAGATGTTTTGCTTATGTGATAAGCTAAATTAGATCGTCTTCTTTCTCACAGTCACAGACTCTGATAGGAAAGTTATCACAATAGAAACACGGTTGGCTTGTTTTGGTAACAATGCGACGTTTAATCAGTACATGCTGTGCACTGCCAATCTTTTTTTTTTTTTTTTATAAAGATATGAACTATTTTTATATGACACTGTTGCCATTGGGCACCAGTCTATCTGATTTACAAGTATTTAATGCTGGAATCTATGGACTTGTAAATAGACGAGGAGTTAAAGTGAAACAGTAATTTATTACATGCCACCTAGTTACATCCAAATGTTCATCATGTGAATAAAAGACTGAGTATTCCAGCTTTAAAGGGAAGTTATTTTGACTGTATTCTCTTCAAAGATAATGTTCATTGTATATATGTGTATAGCCTATATAGATTTTTTTTCCAGAGAATCCTCTATGTTTGAGGCTATGAGATGATTTATTCACTGTGTATAGCCTAGAGAGAGAAATGTCTAAATCCACTGTATGATTGCCTTAATGATATACTTTTATAGAAGGCATAAAGGAAACTTGAAGATATCGTCCTTGACTGTGAGTTATTTGTTAAATTCGCCACATCACCTCTGTGGTAGTGTTTTACTTAATCCAGACAGAAAGCACATTGTTTTTATTTTTAAAAGAGTTTGGAAACTTTTCATAACACATTAACACAGCAGATTTGTGTCAATCGATCAATTTGGGTTTTTGAAAATAGTCTAAATGAAGCTATTTTGGTGTAATCATTATGGTAGAAAGAAATGTTGATACTGACAAAATGAGCAAAAATGACCAAGAGTCCCCTTTTAAATTACACAAGTTTGGAGTAACACACTTTATGCATACAATTCAGTGAGGTGACAAAAGTCATGTAAATCTGTAAGTGTGACTCTTTTTTTCTACACGCCCTTATTGTTTGTTCTTAAAACCTCATTAAACTTTGTATAATGTTTAGGGTCAGAGGTGCATGAAATAAGCCACTTTAAAGATAAAATAATAGACTAACTAAAGTGCTATGTGTTGGCTGTGCGCCTTAGTTTGCTTTTACAGTACTGATTAAAAGGGGTTTACTCAGTTAATAATATACTGCAAATAAATCCTATTCATTGTGAAGATAAAAAGATATCAAATTCACCAATTTAAAGGAAAATAAATTGGGGTGCACGCAAGATTTTTGTTCCATAAAGTGATACCCCTTATCTCCAAAATAATCAAGAACCTTTTACACTCCTGTTGCTATTACTACAGTGTAATATATACAGGCTCATTTAAAATGCAGGCGTACTTCCGCTGTTGACTGCGTAGCCTAATGACCTCCTATGTCTTGATTTAGCTGGCTGTTGTCAAAAGCAACTGGCACCATAAATCAAACAAAACACCCTTGCACCCCCTCCACTACCAACACCCTCTGCACACAGGTATCAAAATTTATAGACTCTAGCTGTGAAACGCAGTCTGTAAAAAAAAATACAATAAGATAATAAATAATTCAAATATTCAAATTTGATTTAAGTTCAGAATTTTTGCTGTTTCCCAGCTTATCTGATACTTGTGTTTTTACTCCAGTGTCAGTAAGCATCACAAATGTAAACAAAGCTGTTGCAGCATGAGGCAAATTAGTGGATAAATGTCATTGTTAGTCTGCTTTTTTGTTTCTTTTTTTTTTACAGACTTGTCAGTGACAGATTTCAGTTCTGTGGATGCATCTTCAATTACATAATGGATGATTCCTTTAATAGGAATAAGATCAATTTATATAGGTTATTATTTACATACTTATTTACGCAGCTATGTAGTGCGAGTACGTTTGTGTTATTATTGTTTTTTTTCAGCACTGTTATTAATATTATTTTCATGAGCTCTTGCCGATCATTCCATCCTTCTCTTTTGGTCGGCATCAGGGGCTTTAAATCAATGATTTGCTGCAAAATGTTTTATTAGAGGGGGGACAAGGGCCCTCCAGCTGAATGGATGGAGGAGAAGTCGAGTGGCATCTTTGTCATGGAAATGTTAAGCACATAATAGTTGGGTAGCACAATAGGGAGGCACTTCATTCTTTCAGGCTGGCTTGACACCTCTGGAGAGCTGAGCGGCGGGGAAGCATGTGGGAACGATCTGCTGCCGCTTGGGTCTCAACCCTCCACTGCAAGAAAAGAAGAAGAAAACACATGACAGGCCTGGCAAGGGATGTTTTATCTACCACGGTTAACATCCCCTGTGTTTTCTTGTAAAGGATCTGTCCTACCTGCATATGATTATTTAGAAACAATCAGAGGCAGCCCTCTACATATGAGAAATTACAAAAAAGCAATACACCCTTGATACAAAAAGTTTTTACATCTTAAACTTTACAGTAAAAAAAAAGTTACATTAAACTAAAACTCTAAGCTGTGTATATGCAAAGAAATCCACCTCGTAACTGTGACTCCTAAATAAAATTCCACGTCAGTTTCTTGCAGTGTCGGTATGCAGCATGGAGCTTTCCAGCAGGAGAATAGCTCTGCAGCCCAGCCGGTCCTCCCCTCCTCCTCCTCCTGCTTGTCTTTCTTTTGCCTCTCACATTTGTTCAGCACTTAGAAAAAGCGCAGCATGCGTTGATTAGGCTATAATAATGCACGGTGTGTGAATGGATGAATGAGGTGCAAAAAAAAAAAAAAAAAGAAATTCACAAAACTGGCCTGCTTGTCATAAAATGGAAATGGAGTACAATGCTTTAATACATATGCTGGTGTAGTGTTGGTGTTTTAAAGGATAGAGTACATATTTCTTTTATTACAATGTGAATTTTTTGTTAGATTAAATAAATTAAGCAGCCACAAAAAGTGCCCAAGAAAAACGAAAAGTTACCACAGCTGTTTTTTGACAACATGCTGCTGCTGTTAAAATGCCCTCCTCTTTTCCTCCACATAGACTTTTGCACAGTAGAGTGTGTGTGTGTGTGTGTGTGTTTAGGGGTGGCTCTGGGTTTAATTTACAAACTGTGGCTGTTTGTGTTCCAGCTCTTTGAGCATGTGTAAGGTATCTCTGCCATCAACTTTGCTTCAGTGAGCTCAATTCACTTCCCAGCTCTGCTTCTTTGGCCTCCTGAACAAAACGGCCCACACTTCACCCCATGCAGATCACTTCACCCCTTCACCCCATGCATATCACAGCACAGTGTTTACAAAGGTGCAGCTCTCTCAACTGCTGATGCTGGAGGTTCGAGGCTCAGCGTATATATCACCCATAAAATCTCCAATGATCCTTACATATATATACACACACACACACACACACACACACATATACACACACATATATTAAGAAATTATTTTTTCTTTTTCATGCAGAGGTAAATATAGGTTATATGGAGCCTAATCAGCTGGAACTTGTCTTACTTTAAAAAAAAAAACCTAAATCATAACAAAAACTTTTAAATGTTTTGGTGTTTCAGTGTGTTCTCCAAGGATTTGAGGTCTGAACGTATACAAGTGTTGTTGTGTTTTTAGTCTATATAAACCAGGTATATCAGGTCTAAAGTTACAATTTGGTGTATTTGGCTGTTTTCCAACAAGTTTCTGTAGTTGTGAATATACATTATGTGCAGTAGTTCCACAAATAAAGTTCTTGTGTCTCACATTTTCACATTGATATTCCTAATATTCAGCCGTTCTCAGGCCTTGAAGTGAGCTCCATACTCCTGTTGTGTGTCGACTATATTTCTCACAGGCATTTGTCTTGGCCTTGGCTTCCATGCGAAGTTGTGCAGAAAGTGATGTAGAAATGGTTGGACAGTTGGAATGGCTGAGACGGAGGAGGAGGCACTGAGATGGAAAGTTCATTTGAAAGGATTTGGAAATAATCCCCTAAAGTTACCACAGGGTATTCGATGGAATGGGCTCCACCTCGGCTCCCCTCTGTGCTCCTGCCATAGCTTAGGCCCACATTTGTTAGAAGGTAGTTATAAAAAGAGGTGTGTTGCTGTTAGTTGTTTCCTTGTGATTTTCACTTAGAATGTGTTTTGGTATGGTAAATTATTTCAGTTCTCTAGATGATGCTCTCCTCCTTGCCCTCACTTGGGGATCACTCTCTGAATTCATGCCATTCGAGGGAGACGCCAGTGACATGGCGAAGCAAAGATCATTGATTTTGCATCTCTCTCATTAGCTGCTTGGCTGATGCCAGGAGACTTTTGAGAAACTCTTGTTGTTTTTCTCCCTTCTATTTCAGCTGCCACTTTGATTTCATCATGCAAGACCTCTGCTGAGTTCACAACCCTTTGAAATGAGAAAAAGGCCTGTAATCCAGTTACTCAAGCTGCAGCCCGACTCCGCGGGTCCTGAGAGAAAACCTGCGGCACTAATCCCACTGTCACAGAGAGAACGCTTTGCTACCTGACTGTTTGTGGCAGCCATTTGATATATTCGCTGTTTAAAATGTTGCTGTTGAGTATTTCACAAAGGGGGTCACAAATTGTTGCACACTGGTTTTGTTAGTTGTACCGCACTACTTATATAGCCGGTGTAGTGTTGGAGAAAATCAAAAAGACGATGCAAAAAAACTGTAAACCCATAGTAGTTTAGCTTTAGAAGAATAGAAAACCACTGTTTTACATGGGAAAGATGCATTTTTCTTACGTTCTTTCAAAAGCGTTTCTACTCCAGTTTCTGTGCAGATGTTAATTTGAGACACAACAACACACTTATACCTACAAATACTGATCATCTTATCCAGTTACATGTACTGCTGCCTTATTACACTCTAAAACTGTCAAAAGACAAAAACAGTGCAAAGCATACATATCAGTTATACAGCTTCCTTATTTGCCTGTTTGATGATGACTATATGATGAATTGACAAAAAAAAGTACAGATTGAAGAGGGAATATTTTGACCTGCAATGGAAACAAAACACATAAAAGCAAGGTGAAAAGAAATGGTGAAGGTGTTTTTGCTAAAGTACGTGCGCTATTCCAGAGATGTGGCCATGAAATTTGAAAGACGACTTATGTGGTTTGACTGAATCAAACTATGTGTACTGAATCAACAACTTGTTAGAGGGACCATCTAATGTCTCAGGAGAAATATTTGCTTAAGACTAAACTTTCATGATTCCTGTAGAGAAACTGGCTAATGTGGCAGTAGTCAGACATAATGAGTAAAAACTGAAAAGAAATGAAAATAGAAATAATGATATACAGAAGGTATAGGAACAAAGGTGCATTAAAAATATGGGTAATCATGTAGCAAAATATACAATAAATAAACACTAGTGAAGAACCTGCTAAATGTAGCATATTACCAAAAGGTTATGAATGAATGACAAAATGAGAAACAACAATGTAGCACTGTGAGGGTGAGAAAATGCAAGCTAGCTTAGTCCCATATCAGTACTGGAGACTGTTTTCCCAAGGAAAACAACAGAAGTGGAATAGCAAGTGCTCCAGAACTATTTTTTATTGTTAATTTGTTTATTCAAGTAACAAAGCTGTCTAGTTGTGGTAGTAAATATGTTGGGAACAACGGAAGACGTAAAGGGGTGTTATTATGGAGTGACAAAGTTCATGTAGGGAAGTGGATGAATGGGTCAGCAAAGCATCCAATTTTAAAATGATAGTCTAAAAATTTAAGTCCTGGGTTGATTTTGGCTACACCTGATGTGTTTTGAGGTATCTGCGAGTGTGGTTTAATACTACAGTTCCCAGAAATCTGGGTTCTGCAAATGGTCCTCGAGCAGCTACCTTGTGAGAAATACAACATAGTAAACATTGGTTTTCTTCAAACCTTTCGTTATTGTACCCATGACGGCAAAGCTCCCTAATAACAAAGTATTTATTTGAACCCAATTCACAATGTTTGAATGCTTATTTTAACTCAATCCATCTTTTCCTAAACCTGACAAAGTGATTTGTTAAATCCAACCAAAACTCAACCGAAGCTCTATAAGATTATGGAACTGAATTCATTTTCAGCAGTGATTTATGATGATTTTGGAAGGAACGGACAATAATGTTGCCCCTACCTACAGGGGCCTCAAATCAGAAAATTCTGCATGGACAAAAGTATTTTATCATTTAATTTGAAGAACTTGTTGTGATAGTGATAGTAGCTTAAAAGTTATTATTGGATTGTTCTGACAGCAGAAATCAGATACAGAGAGCCTCAACAAGTCAAAAGTACTGTATTATACCCTGTATACCCTGTTATGCGAAACATAAATTAGCTGTGAAAGTAAATGTTCATTGACAATCAGCTGAGTGAATAAAGGGATAGAATGACATATAGATGGATGTCTGAGCACTTGGCAATGTTTAGTTGAGTAATTGGTATTGATCAGCCCTATCAACTCTCCCCAGATATATTACAGTGATTTTGGGAAGTAAATTCTACTTTATAGCCCTTTAATTGGAGTTTTTAACAGTTTATCACGCTCTGTCCACCCGGCTGGAGTGGAACTACACCCTCTGTCAGCCTGTAATAGCCAGCGGGTCCAGCTGCTCTGCGGGCTCAGGGGGACATTCCCAGCATGTTCACACATCAGTGGAGGAGCTTGAGTGTTTGCCTTTCACTTTGACCACAACACAAACAACTTCACCCACAAATAAACAAAACACGAGGCAGGGGCCACAAGTGCAGTAGGATGCAGTCCAAGAGGCGCTAGGACAACGAGTCAGGGCTGCCTCTGTTTGTTTGCATGTGTGTGTGTGTATGTGCCAGTGTGTATGCAAATGCTTGCAACTGGAAGTGAGAGCCTGTTTGTGGAGGACAGCAGGGTAATTTCATAGTAAAGTGATTGTTGTGTTTGTAGTAGGTATTGAGACTTTTTTTTCTTAGAGGTAGATGCTCTTCCCAGCATGATTACACCATAACCAACCTCCACCTCTAAAAGTCTCCCCTGGCTGTGCATTTTTGAGAGGCCTCCACAATTCAAGGAATTAGAGAAGAGAGGCAGAGGAAAGGGGGGAGGGGCAGGGACGAGAGACACAGAAAGAGACAGAGAGGAAAACACAAAACTTGCTGACACGGGGCATAACTTAATTTCCACGGTAGGGGGACAGCTGTGCAGTGTAATCTGCCATGGCAGCCCATTCAGACTTCAATGGCAGGCTTGACCTGCCAAGGAAAACTCGAAGTGCAGCCAGCCCCTTCTCAGTGAAGGAGGTGGTGACCGGGCCACCATTTATGGGCTTGTCTTAAAGAAACATACCCCTCTTGCTTGTTATTGATAACACCCCCAGCCTCCAGACACACACACACACAAACTCACACATGCACACACACATTCGAAGCAGTGGGATTCTTAGCTGCCATAACATTTCAGGAGGCCACATGAATTTAGAAAGATCATATTGCAGTTGTCTTCATACAAAGCAATCCCAGTGATGACTATTTGTGGCAAAAGTGTCTGTATTTCCAGATATTTTCTCTCTTTGCAACACTGTTTTTGTATCATTGCCTAACTATCTTGATTCAAGCTTCTAGAAAGCATTAAAGTTTTGTATGCACACAGCAAAAATATCGTTACTCAGATATATAATGTTAAAGATACCATGTGCCGTTTTTGACCGAGAATCGGGCTGTTGAGCAATGTTTTGTGGTTGTCGGTTTACATTGTTCTGACAGTAGCACTGTGACAAAAAAACAAAACAAAACCAAAAACCTCATTCAGAATATGACTGAGGTGAAAATAGCAGGGTTGTTCTGTAAAAAAGCTGCACTTTGAGCTTAAGTTGTGATGCAATGCAGTGTGATGTCTTTCAGCAACAGATTGCATTAGTCAATCAAATATGTGCAAAAGTCAGATAGTGGTGGGTCAGTTTATGAAATAGACAGAGTAATTTTCCTCTCTTTACCTGATGAACAGTGGTACAACTTTGGTAAAGCTGATTTTTTAAAAACCCTGCATTGTTTACATCCAATCCAAATGCTCCATACCACTACCTAATGGTCCAAGCCTTCACAGGGCACCTTTAAACTGGACTCAGATTGCATTTCTTTACTTAGTTTAGAAGAATGCTAGATGAAAAGATTACTGTCTTTTATTTCAGTGAAAAAGCAAATGTAATTGTATCCTTTTTCCAGTGCCTGTTGCAATTTTTAAAAACACGCAACAAGTGTCATATTTACTTTAATGGGTTTGCCCTGGTATTAAAAGTTATCTTCAAAATGATTTTTACTCTCTCAACATTGGGTTGAAGTTGATGATTTTGCAGTCCCTCAGTAATCTGCCAACAAAAGTCAACATAGCAACAGAAAATATATAAACAGGAAATGTGCTTTCACCCTGACATGAATAATGAGGCTGTAGCTTGAGAGTTGTGGGGAGTTAATAGCTTGGCAGTGGAAGTCAATAGGGGCCAGGGTCTCACTCCATTAAGCTGACCCCCAGGGCCACGTATTCATCACTCACACATTCATTTCCTCTTTTATGCTCCTTCTCTTTTCACAGCGGAGGGCAGGCAGCAGCGCGGGCTCTTGCAGAACAGCCTCTGTACAGACTGTAGGTCATAAATATGTTGGGTCGGTGTGTGAGTTGATGTGGCTTTGTTAAGCGACACACAAAGAAAGAAATTAATGAGCAGGCAGGCATGGGACAGAGGAAGCTCTGAAAGGTACTGACAACAACACTGAGTCCCAGTTTTACCCCTCAAGGCATAGCTAACTCGTAGCTAAGTTACATTCTCTAATCTCTAATAGTGTATGTGTTATTTGGACATCTTGAATTAATATTATTCATATTCATAAATCTTGGGAATATGGGTTAAATATTTATGGGACCACGTATGCGGCATTCAAACCATGTTTTAAGGCAGCCTAATCTCACACAATATAGGGTAATGTCAGTATTACAGTTGCACAACCATGATATTTACTCCCCAATTCTCTATATGTATTTCTCAGTGATGAAACATTTATGTACTCAGCAGATTATTAAATTATTAAGCTTAATGTGTCATTGAAAACACTGGTTTAAATCTCCTTTCTTCCCGTTGTGCTCCCTGCAGTGGCATTTGTAAACATCTTCAAGTGAAATCCCAAGAGCAAACACATCCGAAAGCCTTCAGTAGGCTGCACTTCACCTCTCAGCTGAAAGGGGTTCAGAGCAGAGGACATCTCTGTTTGAAGTCCAACAAGTGGCAGTAAAAGAAGTGCTGAGTGTAACTTGGAACAGGAAGCAATTACTTTATTTATAGGGACATGTCCAAAGTAAACAAAAGTGTGTTTTTGCTGTTTTTGTTTGGGTAATACTTTTTAAAGTAGCAGTTTTCCTTCTCCGCAGCAATTACTCAACTCAAACACCATTCATCTGACTTTTAAACAAAACGCATCCCCTATTAAACAATAAATAATCTTTTAAAGTAAGTGTAGAGCATTTGCACTATGCTTCTCTCATCCCAAAATTATTCAAACATATCAGTCTTTTGAGTCAAATTGTGTCCTGAATTGCAAAGTAGAAAAGCACAAAACATGATGAATCTTTAATAAACTCAGCTGACATGAGCTAAACACATAATGAATAATCCCACTTTGGCTGCAAAGGCGCTGTGCACAATGGTCCAGTTTACCAAAGCTTCTGAGAGCAAGGCTGGTGATTCAGGGCCATTAATAAAGCCCTCTTTGTGCCTCAGTTCATGATGGAGCAGAAAGGTTTTCAGATGTCTCTGCATTGTTTTGGGATGACAGATTGAACCGTCAAGCTAAAAAAAAAAAAAATGAAGCAGGGAGATTTTCTGACATTTCTTCTCCTCCGTGGTCGTTTCGAGCAGCAAATTTTACCCACAAGATGCAGCAGAAGTGATGCTACTCACAGAAAAGTGATGATGAAGCAAGAAAGTTGATCAGACTTTGCTTTCATTGATATGCAACATCACCATTTTCCTCAATTTACCTTTAGGTTATACATTGATGTTACCAGACCATTGCTGAATAAATGTCAACAAAAGTCAAAAGAAAAGAAGGGAAGAAAAAATTTGCAAGAGTCACAACTTCAGTGCAAAAGTAAAAAAAAAAAAAAAAAAATCACAGTTTGCATTTTTCACTTGAACTCTGAAAACAAAAATCCCAATAAGACACATACCTTAAAAAACTTGTGGAACGAATGCCTCGTATATGCCATGCTGTTGTTAAAGTCTAAGCAAGAAAAATTCAAATACCTGATAATTACAGTAAAAATGTCTTCTGAGAAGTTACTCTTTATATAATTATGTTTATTTTGTTGGCAAAGTATACCAATGAAACTATGATCTTTTTTTTGTACAAATTTGATCTTGCTTCCAAACTTTTGGCTTGTAGTGTACATGAGAAGATATAAACCAGAATGTGTGCCCTCATTTCCCATCACATTTTCAGGCAACTGAGAGCTGAGAGTCCACAAACATTTAAACATTTAAAATATAATATAATATAACATATTACAATTATTATGATAATTACTCATATAATGATGAAAATTATTACCAGGAAGAGGATAATGATCATAGGCAAAAAATTACGCTGCAAAAATCCATAGCTTTTCCACCACCTCTCTTTTCCTGGATCATAATCAGCCCCCCCCCCCCCCCCCCCACATGGAAATCCAGCATAGCAGCTCTCTAGTAAAGATGGAAAGCTGAGCGAGTCTTTTCCTGAGCTGCTCATATGTCATGTTAAAGACACTGCAGGAACAGCAAAGGAAGGCGGGGCGTACTACAGGGACTTAGTAATGTCTGGAGTGAGAAACAGAAAAGTGTTGTGTGTGTGTGCGTTTTGGGGGGAGGGTACTGCAGGAGAAGCAAGAGTGAAAGTGAACAGGCCAAAATTTTGGCATCGAAAATGGGAGTGTTTGTGTCAGCAAAAGCGAGACAGAACGCAAAACAGAAAGAATGAGGGAGACTTCAGGACTGAAAATTGCTTTTCACATGTGCTGGACGATAGTGCAATGCAATGACGACATCCACAGTGAAACACCTGAACAAGAGGAAAAAAATCTCCTTCCATGTCCTCTTTTCAGTTGCCAAACAACAAAACATCATCATCTGACAAAACTGAGGTAAATATGGGTTAATAAAAACAGCGGTGTGACTGGATATATCGACATTTAAAGTCAAAAAGTTCTTTATTTTACTGCCATATAGCCCCTGTGGGTAGCTTACGTCATCGTTTGGAAAAAGATCAATTATTCCCGTACATGCTGAGTCACCAGCCTGGCACTTTAAGATTTATACACCCTGGAGTTTGTTATGGAAAATCTCTGTTTTGGTTGTTGAAAAATGCTGTTTAAGTCTGGAGGGGTGTCTGGAGCAGAGAGAAAAAGATACATTTACAAATTTAACCATCTTAGTGAGTACAACCTTTTACATGGTAAGGTGAAAATAAGATGCCAAGAATTCACTGTAATGAGTCAGGAAATAGTCCTGGACATAAAACCACAACTTGATTTTTAAGGATTAAACAATAGAGATATAACATGTTAATTATGGAGCTTTAGAGGTGCTTGTAGGTTAAGTTACCTTTGGACAGAGTGAGATTAGTGGTTTCCTCCTGTTTTCAGTTTTATGCTAAGCTAAGATAAGCCAAGTCTCCAGGCTGTAGCTTCATATTGAACAGACAGATGTGAGGGTGGTAACAATCTTTTCATCTAACTCTCAGCTAGAAGGCAAATAAGTGCATTTCCCAAAATGTCAAACTACTCCTTTAAATCTATTCCTTTAAATAAAAAAAGATGCAAATTTTACAGGTAAAGTTTGTGATTATTTGGGCCACCTGCCATGAATCAAATCGTTTCCTGCTTATCAAGCAAACACGCTGCGCTGAAAATAAATATTCCTTTTAGCAAAAGTGTGTGTTTATTATACATATAAATTTTGGGGGCTGGTGAAGATATGTGCATGTCACATTTATTGCAGGTGCTTCAGAGCTGAATTTATTTTCCAAAATGATGAAGTTGGCATGGATTTTCAAACATTTTTAATGATTAAATAGGATTATAGAGACTTTGCAGGACTGAAGCCCCCTGGTGTGGATCAGTCAGGCAAACAGCTCAGGGCTGGTGGCAGTCAAACAGGTAAACCTCTGGAGCCAGCTGCTTCTACTCAACCCTTAATCCCTCTACCGACTCAAACTCAAAACACACAAATGCGCATACTGTGACAAAAGTTAAAAAGTGGAATAGATTGACAGTTTGGAAAATACTTTCATTTGCGTTAAATGAAAAGATCAACACCACTATCATGTCTGTCCACTGTAATATGAGGCTGGAGCCAGGTGACCTTTAGCTTAGCTTAGCATAAAGGCTTGAGATGGGTTGAAATAATGGGGCTCACTCTGTCCTGCTGTAAAAAAAAAAACTAATTAACACTTTGTATCTTGTTTGTTCAGAGCAGTGGATGGAAATGGAGGGTAAAACTGTGAAAGTCAGGAGGGAACAGTGAGAATATTCTGTGTCCGTTATTAATAAAATCAGGGGAGCGAATCAGTATATCTCAACTATCTTTCGTAATTTTAGGTAGCTTTAGTAAGAGATTTTTTTTTTGTTAGCTCTCGTGAGAATGAGAAACTCCTATACTATTGTGCAATTCATACAATGCACTTTAGTGGCATTTCTTTTTTTATGGAATTATGACTTGGGGTTGACTATGGGTTATTATTATTATTTCTTGTTACTATTTCTTGGCTGAATACAAGACTACAAAGCCTCTAATTTAGAGCATAGACAAAGATATGTAATATACCGAGTACATCTACCAGGGGCACTGATCATGTTTTTTGATTTTTTTTTTACTTTTAAACAAAGCCAGGCTAGATGTTTCCACTTGTACAATCTTTATGCTAAACAAAGCTAACTGCATCTTGGCCGACACTCAATGTTCAATGCACAGACATGAGACTGGTATCAATCCTTTCATCTAACTCTCTCTCCTCTAGAAAGCAAATAAGTGTATCTCTCAAAATGTCACAGTATTCCTTTAAATGGCTGCAAAAACATCTAATATACATTATCTGATTAATTCACTGTGTGGATCAAATCCTGCCATGTGCTCATGTTTTTGGGAACTGTCAAGCCAGTCTGACTGTTTCAGATAAATTGTCCCTGCAGTACTGAAGAGAAACTAAACTTTCTGTCCTCCCCTCTTATATTGAGAAGAAAAAGATGCTGTCTCTGGTGTTCATTCCCACAGTGCAGACTCAAATATATTCTGCAGTCCTTCTCAAGAGCCTGTGGTCATCTCTAACAAATAAACCAATTGCAACACTTGTGTTGAGTTTGTGGTCGGCTCCAGAAATTAATTTAGCTGGCGTGGTCCAAGATGGCAACACAGCAGAGAGTTATGGACTACTGTCTGACTTTGAACCATGGGGTTATTTACTGACATGGTGGAACATTAAACTGGATTTGGAAAGAGAAGGAAGTAAATATTTAGATTAGTGTATGACCTGCAGCTGCACCTCAGGCAGCATGCAAAGGGATAACATCATTCATGTTTGAATTAATCGATCAGTATCAAGTCAGGACAGGGTTGTGAATATGTTTTGCTTTTTAAGACAGGGGCTACAGCAGGATTTATGAACCAGGCAATCAGTTCCAGATTTGCAAAACCAAACACTGAAAATAATGTTTGTTTATTTGTAAAACGAAAATGGCATAGTCTGCTGCAGAGATATACGACTCCCCTCCCTTCGAATTATTAGCTGTGAAGTGCAGGCAAAACACAAGTTGAGAAAGTCTTGTTGTCTGTGGGTCTCACTTTCTGTGCTTTTTCTTCACTCATTTGTTTGGCACCTCCCTGCTGGCAGCCGAGTTGAATAAATTAATCATCCCGTGTCTGATGATACACACAAGTTTCTTAGTTTTTTTCCCCCTGCCTCTTAGTTAACACTAAAAAGGGGTGCCATTAGATATTCTGAGACTATCTTTGCCTGAAGCGACAAATTGTCATGGCTTAGAGAAGAACTGACTCATTCCTCCGTGCCCGTTTCATTTTACAACTGCCTCTGAATGGCGTATCAGCTTCCAGTGGGTCCTTGGCCTTTGTTTGAAGAAAAGGAAACAACAGCTGTTGCTTTCACAGGATTTTCTAACCCGAGGTCTTTGCAAAAAAGAAAAAAAAAAGAACTCCCTTTTTCTTAAAAAACAATACAGTCCTCTAGCCAAGGACACGGCTCCAAATCAACACCACCAGCAGAGCTTTCTCTCTGATACTGACACCTACACGCTTTATACCATTTTCTTTCTTTTGCTTTATTTCTGTCTCTTACCACCACACACTGAATCTTTTCCTCTCTTTGTCGGAGGGAGGAGGAGGGGGTGGAGTGGGAGGAAAATAAAGGGGAAACTCACAGGTTCAGCTCCGTCTTTCACCTGTCTCATTATTAGCGGCGATGAAGGACAGAGTCAGAATTCCCTCCAATGATTCTGTCTGTGAGCTGCCTGTCTCCCGGCGTCCACCTGTTGACAGAGCTGTGAAATG
Organism: Scortum barcoo; assembly: GCA_023238725.1. Lineage (NCBI taxonomy): Eukaryota > Metazoa > Chordata > Actinopteri > Centrarchiformes > Terapontidae > Scortum > Scortum barcoo. The sequence goes on from CM041535.1 coordinate 17,536,716, forward strand.
AGCCCCGGGCAGGAATGTTAATCAAAGAATCTGACATGTTGCTGGAGATTTGGCCTTCAGCGTCTCGGCGGGCCTCTTGGACAGGTGGCTTTGTCTCTGCGGGGCAGATCTAATATCAGGCTGTGGTACATTTCAGAACTCTTGGAAGACTTTTGGCTGCTGCTACCTCCTTCTTTTGCTCGATATTTCATGTGGGGGTTTTGGCTGTTTGTAGGTGTCAAAGAATCACAAAAAAGGCTCTGTGTACATTTCCTGTTGTGTGGCAAGCCGCTTTCAGATGTTGCAAGGGTAAAGCAACAATCTAACTCAGTGGGACCGTGACAATTCAGTAGCACTTTCAGCTTCAAATGAATTGAATGCCATCGGATTAACATAAATCTGCAGCAGCACAAGGTATACCATGCAGAGAAATATATATAAACATAATTTGCCTAGGAGGGCTTTACAATCTGTACAGTTGTGACACACAGGTGCCTGGTGCATCATGGGATCCTAGTTGGATGATAAGCAGTTATCAATTAATTAAGATATGATGGTGCCAGACCATGTAGAGCCTTATATGTGAGGAGTAGGATTTTAAAATCCACTCTAAATTTTACAGGGAGCCAATGCAGAGAAGCCAGTACTGGAGTAATATGGTCTCTTTTCCTGGTTTTAGTCAGCACCCGAGCAGCGGCATTCTGGACCAGCTGTAGAGTCTTTAACGACTTGTTCGGGCAGCCTGATAAAAGTGAATTACAATAATCCAGCCTGGAAGAGACAAATGCATGGAACTAATTTTTCGGCATCACTTTGGGGCAGAAAGTGCCTAATTTTTGCAATGTTGCGCAGGTGGTAAAAGGCAGACCTTGAAATATGCTTAATATGGGTGTTGAAGGACATATCCTGATCAAATAAAACAACAGAGGTTCCTTACAGTGGTGCTGGAGGCCCAGTTAATGCCATCCAGCAAGGCTATCTTAGGAGAGAACGTGTTCCTCAGGTGTTTCAGACCTAATAGGATCACTTCAGTTTTATCTGAGTTCAACAGCAGGAAATTTCCTGTCATCCAAGCCTTTATATCTTTAAGGCAGGCCTGGAGTTTCAGGAGCTGATCAGTTTTGTCTGGCTCCATTTATAAATATAATTGGGTGTCATCAGCATAACAAAGCAAACTGTGACCATGAAAAATAATTTGATATGGCTGTTTTCCTCTTCTCTTAATATATCTTGCGAGCTCTCAGAGTTGTCTTGTGACCCCTTTTGCGTTTGACATCCAAAACCAAAGTCACTTATGAAAAATAAATCACTTTCATGATGTGACAACACTATGGTTAAAGTTTGGTTGAATTTAGGCACAAAAATGACTTGGTTAGATTTGGGAAAAGATCATGGTTTGGGTTAAGATCAGTACTCTTTTAGGGTTCAGAGACTTTCATTGTTTCCAGTAATAAACACTTGGTTGAGATTATGAAACGATTGTGGTCATGGTGAGTGTCAACAAAAAATTGATTTCTCATGTTAAATAGATGTTTTCTTGACCCACCTGCACTGAGTACCGGTATGGACTTTGTCTCTTTAAAACAATGTTACCTGACTTTATCCTGTCATAATAACTCTGTCTGTTCAAGGGTTTTCTCACTTGAACATAAATAGAAGACATTTTGTGGCACTTGTTCAAATGACTGATGCTGCTCTTTGTAGGACAGCCTTCCTTTTTTAATTTGAATCCTAGCCACATAAAACTATTGAAGGAAATAGAGCCTTTCGAATCTCATACTTGAGCTAATGATGTCTTGTTCTTTTGCAGAATATTGTCTGTGGCAATAAAGTCAAAAGACCTCAAGGAATTACATACAAGTGTTTCTGGCTCCGTCAAAATAAAACACACTTGAGGATCTTTATAAGGGAATTGAAAGATCTGTCTACAAGTTTGGCGTCATGCACACTATAATTTTGGTCTTGACTTGAGCTTTGTCTGGTGTGTGGTTTTAACACCTCTCTGAGATCTTTTGTTTTCGATGTGTCTTGCATCCAAGCCACAGAGGCAAGCTGGCACTGTTAATCTGTCATTTCTTTTCATCTCCATAAATCAGCTGAATATTTCAGACAAAAAGAAAAACATTTTAAATGCAATTAAAGACAATAGATTCTGCTTACAGGAGTGTAACGTGCAACATCCATCCTGGAAATACGATCCTCTGATTCATTTGTTTGTGGTTTGACCATCAAAAGTGTGATGAGCTGGTGGGGTTTTGTTCAACTCTTAACCTGCTGTATATTTTAAGACAGTATGTAAGAAAAGAGAATAACAAGCTACAGCTGAAGCATGGCATTGTATGATGGGGTTTGTGGGACAAATGTGTCATGTAGCTGAAAGAGCCTCAGGGCAGAAGAGATCATCATCAAACAAAACACAAACTAATTGCAGAGCACTATAGTGCAGGTTTAGATGCTGATCTGTTTGATGTGTGTGTGTGCATGTGTGTGTGTGCATGCGTGTGTGTGTCTGTGTGTGTGTGTGTGTGTGTGTGTGTGTGTGTACGTTCTCTGGTCTCATTTTTTGGGGGAAACCACAGTGTTTAATCCTGACATTAGTACTTCTTTAGCAGGCACGAGGCCAAGCTGTGTATATTTGGTGGTGGTTAACCAGCCAAAGAAAAGATCCTAATGAGATACCTGTGTACACTCATCGGCTGGGCTTGGCCCGAACATTTGTTCAGCAACAAAATGCAACTTAACTGTACTGTAAAAATACATTTACTGCTCCGTTTAATAATATTTCATCTAAATTTTCTTTAAATAAAGCTAATACCTGTTGATGCCATTTGATTTTCATGCTGAGTTGGCTCATAAAATTTCTTTCCTCATAAAATCTTTGCAAATTGATTTTCTATTTCTGTTTTTTATTCACAGTCACAAATTCCATTTTTTAATCAACACAAGAGCTGTGACAATTTAGTCAATTAATTGATTAGTTGACAGAAAATGCATTTATTTTGATAATGGTGTAATTGTTAAGCTCATTTGGAAATCACCAGTAATTGTCTGTCTATTTTTGGACTGGTTGTAGGACAAAACAAAGTATATTTGAAGATGTTACCTTGGGGACTGGGGACTGTATGAACCCAGAGATTAATCTAATCATCAGGAAAATAATTGGAAGATTAATTAAAGGTTAATAAAAATAATCATTAGCTACAGCCCTAATTAAGATTTTTGGATTGCTTTAGCTGCCTGATACTTATCGAGGAATAAACTGCCGGAGTTGCTCATACATCTTGGAAACCCCCAGTGTGACTGGATCCAGACTATTTAGCACCAGATGATGCTAAACCGGAGCTAATGAGGACAATATTTCTCTCTAATCTAGCGTGTCTTCAGTTTAATAGATCTGAGACATTCCTAGAAGGGCATATTTAAATTCTCACTTACTCTGTTTGTGTGTAAATGGGCCAGCTGGCTGCTCTCAGCTGTTCTGCTCAGTTCGCTCTCTCTCTGTTGGTCGTTGTAAGGTGGAGACATGCTGCGTTTGCTGAGAGATGAGGTGTGCAGCCACCATTTGGCTTCCCAGTGTTGATCTGTGTCTGCCAGGGCTCAGTTTGGATTATGAGACGGAGAAGAAGCGGAACAGAGTTTGTCAGGACTCCCCTCATTTTGTCACTGTAGACCTCCTTCTTCACAAAAACCCATTTTACCACCAGTGTTGTCCAACCTCAGTGTTTACCAAAAGTGAAATTACTAAGCTCATTGACGGGGATTTGTTAAGTTGTCATCACAGCTTCCCTCAAACCACTAAAAAGCAATCTTTTTGTGAGGACGTTTGTGTTATGATAAGATGGTTAACTGAGGATTTGTTTTTGGTTGTACTGACGTTGCGATGAAAGTGTTTATCACAATACACATACTTCATGTTCAAGCTCCTCTTAGTGCCATAAATCAGAACTTACACGGCAAATGCCACCTTTTGGTTTTAGGAAGAGGAACATCCTCCTGACACCCGGCCCGCCCTCCCTCTTTAACACCTCTAAGAGCCTCCAGGATCTAATGCTGTTAAACAAACAAAACTTCAAGGAGAAGAGCAGAGGGTGCAGAGCCACATTTAACTTTCTAACCCTTTTGCATTTGTTGCTTTATTTATGTTTTCAGTCATGTAGTCATTTTGTGTGTGTGTGTGTGTGTGTATGTGTGGGGGTGTTTGCAGCCATTCAGAAACATGATGATAATTTGGAACATGTGTATTTTATTGAAGCCTCGGCTTTGAGCCAGCACATGCAGCATAATGTGGATTAGAATCGTGTAAATGCCTTCACTCAGCAGTCACTATTATCTAATGAGCAGCCTTTGTGTGCTCATTGTCCCTCGCAGTTAATCAACAAAGGGAAGCGTGTTAGTGGCATTCAGAGGAAGTCCAATCAAACAAAGTGACCACAATGTGAAACCTTCTGATCTCCTTTCAGATCCCTGCTTAACACCAACCAAAATAAACTACCTTTCGTCGGAACACCTTGAATGCAAGCAAGACTGAAGCGATGTTGCAGCCCTCCAGATCCCTGTAAAACTCTTTGTATGTGAGGCACTTTTAAAAGGAAACTGTACTGTAAAAGATACGTAATTATCCAAAAGCTGGCTCATAAAAAGAGAAAAAACTTTGCTGCAGGTCACCCTGGAGGTTTGTTTGTGTAAGAGAGGCTGCAGACAATTTGTAACCATGTGCATTTCGGGTACCTATTGCAGCGCAACACTTCAACACTTAATAATTTTGTTGCCGAGATGGTGAGTGCTCTCTTTTGGTCACATTCACATAAAATCGATAGTCAATTCAAGGAGAAATAGCTGAAATATTTCTAATTGAAATGAATAATAATAATAACAAAAGTGTGACTCACTGTCTGCCTGCCTGTTTGAAATACATGTAATTAATACATTCTTTATTGGGTGGTTTGTTTTGAGTAGAGAAAAAAATTAGACAGGTCTGCACAAAACAGCATATTAACCAGCTACTCAAAAAAAAAAAAAGACTGCCAAAAGAAACTTGAAAGTATTTTTGTCATGCATATCTGTTGTGGTTTTGGTGGAGTGTGTGTGTGTGTGTGTGTGTGTGTGTGTGTAACTATTTGCAGACTGGAGTGTCACTGGCATGCAAACAGTAACACCCAAAACTTTTGACTGCAGCCTAGTCTATATCAGTGATCAATGCAGGTGGATGTGTTCAGTTAAATGTGTCATTTGAGTTTTCTGTATGAAAGCTTTTGGTTTTGGGACTGCACTTTTTGGATGTCAGCTTCTGCCTTTAACTGCTGGTCAGAAACCCAGATGGGTCACAGTCTCTCTTCTGGTGGCGTCCCCACATAACCAGAGCAGAGACATGTTTTCATCAGCCTGGGTTGGATTTCTCCTTTGGTTTCCTTGGCTGAAAAAGTCTCAGAACCTTGCCTGTCTTAATATTTGTTTTTTAGAAATGGACCTTGCTGTGGTCAGATTTCCCCACAAAATTAACACTGGTCACAAAAATGATAAACCGCTGATTAACCGCAGCTTCAAATCCACTTAGAATTCATGTCATGAAGCAGAAATATTCAAGTCATCTCAGAGAGGCAGAGGAGAACAGGAAGTTACAAAGGCAGCAAGCAGGGAAGAGGTGAAACGACACGCAGAAAAGAGCAGATTTAAGTGAAAACAGAGGACAGGTCTGCACCAGTCTGCTCACATGAAGCCTGATGCAACACAGAGAGACTGTCATAGTGAGGAAAGGAGTGGAGACCAATCCTCACAATCACACAGTGCCGCACCACAGGAAATAGCCGGGGCCGTTAGTCTGCCTGGTGTATGACTCTATATTCCATCTCTGTGTTGGCCCAAGGCTTTGATACCGACACAGATGGGAAACATCGAAGCAATTGTCGTCGTGGGAAAAAAAAAAAAGGCTATACACAGATTCACAGCACACCAGGCAGAAAAGATTTACACACCCACCAAAGGGAGAGACAGTAACATGTTCTAGCCAAGGCAAACCCACACTCGTGTTTATGGACATTTTTTCTCTCGCAGACCACAGGCTATGGATCCATGAGAGAGTGTGTGTGTACGTCTGTGATTTTTTTTCCACACTAAATCTCACTCTAATCAGTATTTTAATTCTAATTGCATGTTTAGATTTCTTGGAGGGCTTTGATGTGTAACTATAGCGCTCTTTGGGAGAACAGGCTAATTACAAATTTACGAATTATCAGGGCAGATCTTGTCTTGTGGTACTCCCCGTTGAGCCAGAAAGTCACCTGCAGTCAAGCAAAGCTGTATGTTTTGTCATCAACAAGAGATTTTCATTTTACTGTGTATTACACTGTGTGTAAATTGTACCTAGAAAAATAACATTGTCAAAATCCATTTTTGTGAGTTTTTAATTTTTATCTGCATAGTTAATTTGAGGAAAACCATATTATGATTTTGATTTAAAAAACGAATTTGGCCTTTTCTTATTTTGTGTGTTTAAGTGTTGATTTTGAAATGTAAAAAAATCTGAAATCATTAAATCTGGGAGAAATTACATTTAAAGAATACTATTCTCCAGTTTCTGTTATTGTTTTTTTTTATTTTTACAGGGAAGCTGGCCTTAAGTATCTTAAGTGAATTTTCTCCCCTTTTTCTACTAGCTGATGCATTTTCTCATCTTGATTATTAAAAACTACAGTGATCAGCATGTTCTTGTAGCAGGAAACACAAGATCTTTGATGGATGGGGTAAATAACTAGACAAAACATTTTTAAAATTGATCTGCTTCTGTTTAAGTATAGTGATATAGTTTTTTCATAAAAAAATCAGTTAAAACTGAAAATCGTGTGCAGTGATTGTATTTAAGTGGAAGGAAACAATTTGACTCTATTCTTTCCAAATGAATACAAAGAAGGGGTGTTTTTAACAGGCTAAACCTGTAATTTAAACTTGAACCACAACAGAAACTGTGTGACAAATAATGCCTCGTGTTCTTTTGTGCAGCCCAAAGCCATAATTTCAAAAAGATGAAAAAAGTTGGATTTGTGAATCTGATCCTGATGATGGCCTAAGCTTGTTGGGAATATCATGTTTTTGTGCTTTGTAGTGTTTTTGCAGATGGCCAGCTGCTAGTGGTTTAGACAGCTATGGGAAATCTCCCTCCCATTAGCTTGCCTCCTGCCCTTAGTCGTCTCTCTTATCTTCTGGCTCGGCCCACTGAGAGAGCTGTCCTCTGCCAAATGGACAGAAATATTTCCCCATGAATGGAGCTATAGATAAAATCTTCGTCCATGATACCCCAGAGCAAAGTCCCTCTTGCTGAGTGCTACTCTGAGCTATCAGAGATACATACAGACAGGCCTTCCAGCTACCCAACAATCTTAATGAACACACAATTAGAGCAGCCCTGGGTCAACTAAGGCCTAAGGGTCCAGAAGCCATCCCTGTAAGACATGCACTTGTTTAGATATTTGACATCAATTCAGTCTTTGCACTTTTGTTACAATTAGCGGTGCAAGAAATAATGTCTGTGTCCATGGCAACTGGGGAGATAAGGTCAAGAGTGTGAGTCAAGAATTTCTCAACTAAAAGTGAATGATCTAAAAGGGCTGGTGTTGCATACAAAACTTTTTTTCATGCAGTTGACTGAAATTCTTTGAGTAGGACATGTGTAATGTCCCCTGCAAATAAATGGGAAAAGCTTGTTGTATTAGGTTTAAACAATTTTAACGTTTTAAGGGAAGTTTTACACAGTCAAAGTTATGTGACTTTTAGTTTGACGCTGCCAGAGTTGGATGCACTTGAGACTCGAAACACGACGTGGACTTGACTGCTGTGAGACGATTTGATACTTGAAAGCAAAAATATTAAAGTCATTCAAGAGTGAACCTGGCCAAATGACACAATAATCTGAAATAAATAAAGCAACATAAGACAAGCAGCTTGCATTTTAATTGTCAGGCAGGATTGACAAGGCTTGGCTCTGTAAAGATGCTACTAATTCAGCTTTGAAATGAAGAAAGTTTAGACCACTGGTTCATTCACTGGTCTTGAGACTTTAGAGACTTTACTTTGACTTGCCTCCCAACAGACAAACCAGCCAATCAGCGGTATTTTAGCAGAAGACATGTGATTTGTTCAGTACATGGACAGAGCAGAGAGCAAGGCTATTGAGGGCTGCTGGTTCAGCACATTCAAAGCACATTTAGCACATTATTTCTACACTTTAAGAGCCAGCTGATTAATGTTGGAGCTATGTAAAACAAGTATAAAGGGACTCCAACATGATCAAGAATTATGTTGTGCACCGATGTGCAGTTCAAATCTTGTATGAAAATGTTTAGGTGTACAGAAACAGTGGCCCCCCTGTCGTACCACCTTTGATAACAAAACATCATGTGAAATTAGCTGAAATTTCATTTGAGAACCCACAAACAAAATGAGACCCGAGGCGGTTACAAGACATCTCTGTTTTATGTCGGCTCATTTTTCCCTCCTGTTTTCTCGCTCGTGCAGCCTTCGCCTGCACACCCTGACACAGCAGCAGACATTCTTTGCCAGAAGTGGAAGATAGCACCAGCAAGAGATGGGAAGATAAGGAAAAACTGTCATGACATGCATGCTGTCTTTTGAGTGAAAATTGGAGGAGCAGAATCACTGAAGGAATTTTCTGCTTTCAGTATTCATAGAGCTCAACTCTCCTGTGTTGTTTGTGTCAGGGACAGAAGTTTTCTATGCATCTAGAAATAAAATACACATACTATATCGCATTGTGTGTTGAAAAAACAAAATGTGGTCAAAAAGCAACACTGTAACTGAGGTGGAGAAGGTTGTCGTGGTCCATTTCAAACAAGTTTTGCCTTGGGGGCTGTTTGCCAGCTGCACTTCATAAGCGTCCCTCTGACCAAAGATGCAGGTTAATAAAAAAGTCTCAGACAAAACCCCTTCCAGTTTTAAATCTGGGCCTCCGAACGCTTGACTTCATTATTTTAATTTCCGCCGCCCCGACTTGTATGAGTAAGCTTTCAATTTCCTACTGTGAACATTCCTGTGCACACAGCGGACTGCAGGGGACACGGCATGTTGACACTGGGGTTATCGATACTGAAGGGCTTTCATACACTCAATGCTTAGAAAGTCTTGAAACAATGCAAAGAAAAGTGGTGATCTATGTTTGTTTGTACATCATTTCTGTATTACATAAGAAAAAAAAAATCCTAGTTGTACTTTCTTTTGGGTATTGACATGAACAATATTAACGAGTCAGAAAGTGAGAATGTTGTATTTGCACCAGACATGAAAGGAAATGATAATTGTGCGGATTATCACTGAGATGCATCTGTGGTCTCATCACGTGGGTACCCCCTCTTCCTCTTATTGTTGTCGATGCTGCACCTCCGCACTACAGTTTAACTTTTCCATCCCCTAAAGATGCGAATAAGAGACACTGTACCGTATGTGCTTTCCCCCAACATTGCAGCGTACTCAGTGATGTCATGCAAATTCCTCTGGCGGTGTATCATTTACCAGTGTCAGGTCTTGTAATTCAGAGGAGGTAACCCGCCTGATATCACAAGTGACAACCTGTTGATGTGTTTTTGCTGCGCAGCGAGGGAGTTGCTAGGCACTTTTTTTAGTCAGCAATTAATTTCAGCTCTGGCCAAGGGTGGGTGTGACGGTCCAAATGGCTCAGAGGGTTTGACAGCCAGCCAAGAAAGTGTGTGTGTGTGTGTGTGAGAGAGAGAGAGAGAGAGAGACAGTGAGAGAGTGAAAGAGAGAGAGGAAAAAGTCACAGACAGAGAAGGAACATGAGCATGAGAGGTTCCCTCAGCTGACTTTATTTTTATGACCAGCAAACCACAGTAAACAAACAAAAGAGCACATAAATTGTTCATGGACTAAAATCCAAACCCTAGAAGCAAGAAACACGTCTCTTGCATGACAAACATACGATGAGTGTTTTTAGTTTAATTGTTTTTATTACACCACTGGAGATTTGTAGATTATGCAATGAGAGAATTTATAAACCCTGCCTTGACGCCTGCGATGTTCAGCATTCATTGTAGCATTGAGCTTTGAAGTAAAAAAAAAAAAAATAATAATTTTTTTTAGATTTAAGCAAATAATACACAAGTCTAAGGAAAGCTCTTGCTTGTGTCTTGACTCTATCCAGACACCCTGCAAGAGTCATTACACAACTTAGTGCATCACTGCGAAATGTGCTATATGTGTCATTCCACATCATCACATAAATGTCAACGGCACAGCCCAGAATTAATGCGTCTGCTGCAGTGTCTCCTTTTTAATGTTAAAATATACAAACTTGGAAATGTAGTGTTTATTTAGACAGGAACAAGACAAACTGTGCCGTTTTCTCATTTCTCCTCCTGTTAAGCTGGAAAGAAGGTGTTTTGACACTCTGTGAGAGCTTTGGAGATTACTTCATCCCCAAACACCCGCAAAACAACAACCCACCCTGTGCTTGGAAATAACTTTACTTTAAATAAACACATGCTAGATTCTCCTTTTTGTCGGGTGAACCTGTTGAGGTCTGTGTTCTCCTGTATGAATTCTCACCCTTAGCACATGTAAAATATGTGTTTTCTTGTTTTTTGTGTTTTAATCCAACTCTCACATGACATATGTATGTTAAAGATATAGGTGACTGAGCTTATGGCCCACTGATAAGGCCACTTGCATTTGCAGAATTATGAACCAGGTGTGAGTGGCAGCTTTACTGGAAAAGTCAGAAGAGGTGCACAGTTTGGCTTTTAACAAGGCTTTTAACGCAACAGAATAACTCTTCAATTTATGTGTGTGTGTGAAGCGGTGTACAGTTTTCTTTATGGTCTCTGCCAAAGAAAAGATCTATGTCTAGATGATGAAACACACCTGTAATTATCAGTTATGCCATAAGGGAATGCTTAAGTTGGAGACCAGCATCTATTTTAATTAACACCCAACATGTGAGTATTGTTTTAAGATAGACTTTAAATAATCCAAACCTGATCTTTAACCAGATGGTTGCTTTAAAGTTGAAACTGGGCTGAACTGCTGAAATGAGAAAATACTCACCCAACCCAGCTGTCAAAAAATTGATTAAATAAAGTCTTGTGTAATTCAAAGCAGCATACGTAACATTTCACAATATGTAAAAAACTTATTTAAAAGCAGTACATGAAACACATGTTGATGTTCTTGCCAGACAATGTTTTTTTTGTATTGGGGTTTTGTTTCAGACTTACTCTGATCCAGTTTGTTGTGGTCATTTCCTCTGTTCAGTGAGTTTAACTAATGGAGTCCAACAACATCTGGACTCACTAAAGCATTATTAGCAGCTTGCTTATAATTGGCCCTGACCTCTTATTCTGAGGTCATTGGTCAGTAAAGGTTGGGTAGTTTAGGAACAGGAAAATTAACTTCCTGTTATTCAATGATAACAACCACATTAGGTGCAAAGTTAACTAAGGGTCATTAGAAAGAGCGTCACACACAAACAGCTGCTGACTTTTTTGGAAAAATTTTTCTTGAATTCACTGAAATGGAAAACAGCTCTCAGTAAAGAAAAATGTTGATTAACCACCAGACAAGTTTGGTTAAAAACCTCTGTGGGACTTTGTATGTCTTGAGTCAGTATAGTTCATGCTGATTTGTTGAAGCAGCACTTGCAGAATTTGACCAAGTGGACAAAGCCACGTAAAACATAAGGGCGAGTGTATGTGCAGTTTTTCAGCATAAATGGACAAATCCATACTTTGCTATTTATAAGCGTGTTGTTTGATGTACTATGTGCAAACAGCCACCAAATAACCTGAATGTTAACCTTCATCCAAGTTTCATCACACTTTCATGCTTTTGTAGGTAAAGCACCTTCTCAGGAATCCTTTCATCATTATTAGATGCCAGCTTTTTGTTCTCACATCCAAATAAACTTTGACTGTAATCTTTGAAGCTTTATGCTGCCCGCAGCGATTGGAAAATGTCTCACTGAGGCGACCGCTCACTGCTGGTCCTGTACGGAGACAGAAAGGGCCCGAGGCTTGCTGCTCTGCTTCTAACTAAGTCCATATGGTCCGGGTCTGGACATCCAACTGACTTCTAAGGCTGTTGCAGACTGGTGCAACGTAAACTTAGCATCTCATCTAAGCAACCCACTCCCTTGCTCTAAGGAGAAGCATCTGTCCCCCCATCACTCTCAATATCCACCTCGCCCATTGCCAAAGGCTCTGACAGTAATGTGGCTTACATTTGAAATGGACTTAAATAATTCTCCATATTTTTAAATTTTTACAGATCAGATCATTCTAAAGAATCAGGAAGGTCGTAAGTTTTAATAACTAATACTTAAGAGTTTAAACAAGCACCACAGAAAGACTCCTCTTTCCAAGACACTTGGATCCCTCTTTCTGTGAGAAATCTTCTTTGAGAACCTCTTACTGAACGAGACGGTGAAAGGGACTGCTGGCACGGAGACTGGATTGGTGAATGAGCAGGGTAAGAAAGAGTACAACAGGTAACAAGGACCTACTGCTGAGAGACAGATGGCTGAGCTGCACAATAAGAGGCCCGTACACTAACGGGAAGCTCTGTGTGTGCGTGTAAGACTTTCTTTTATTCGCTCCATATCAATTTGTCCAATGAGCAATCAAAGAATGCCTCATGAATGACTGTTTCACCAGAGCAGCTATTGACATTTCTTTGGGGGTTACTCACTCCCTGCTCTCTAACGAGTGATGTAAATGTGGCTGCTTGCACGAAAAATACCAAACCATATGGCTGTAGGATTTTACATCATAACAATAAATTAAATCACAGATGTTTTGGAATCTGCAACCTCTTAAAAAAGTAGAAACAGAATTGTTATTCCATAGGAATTGGAGAATACATCAATACAAAAGTTTATGCTAATTTTCTCAGTCGGATGATTGTCATTATTTCAGTTATTTGTTGTTTGTTATCCTGCAATGCTGCTTAGTGAAGGTTATGTAGTAGTTGTTGAAGACTGAATTGTGGCAAATTGTCATGCAGGTTCGTTTTTGGAGATAGTTCCATCGATAATGTGCATAACAATTCAACAAAAATATAGACGAAATATCATTTAATCATATGTCAAGGTTCTCAGCTGATATGAAGCTTTGGTTTTGAGGCATGAGGCCTCTAATGTTGAGTTTTTCTGAAACTTTAAGATGATGACGATTCTTCACTGTTAGATATGCATAATGGACAATTCATTACATTTACCCTAAGATGATGCGATATCATACTTTTAGACATTAGTCCACAGTGTCAACTTAATTTAGTCACTTCCCACATTTTTCAGAATTAAGACATATTTACTTGCCTTAATTCATGTCCACTTAGCTGCAAAAGTTTGTGAGACATTGAATTTGTAATCGTAAGCGCTGTAAGCAATGACTGTCTGACTGCCTGACTTCTGCTCAGAGGTACATTCAGTCTTTGCTAATTCAAACTGTTACATTCAGTTTGGTAAAGCATTAGCCGACACAAGCACTGTTTATAAGGTTAACGGCACAGCAGCCAATCATTTACAACTGAGTTATCAGATTATTATTGGCTCTATAGCTTTCACTGTTTTTAATGGGCCTTTAGCGAGTAAGTAACATACTGTGAATCACAGTATTCAGAGATGAAAACAGCAGACCTGAAGAGCTCCACTGTGAAAAGCTGATTCAATCAGTGTTACAGTGGTGACTCACTAGAGTCAGTTCAGTTTAAAGAAAAGTTTAATAGAGTTTCACATCTTAGTATTTTAAGGCTCAACACCTCTTAGACTTTCTACACCCACTTCACAAGATGTAAAGGTAGAGTGTTGGATTGTTGCTCTCAGCCAGGGACAGATACAGCTGGATTAAATTTGTGAGCATCCATGTTGTGAGCTTCTCCATGATTGTAGCCCTGTCTGTAACTCAAATTGCAGTATGTGCTGGGGAGGCATTGCATTCCATCTGTTTAACAATGACTGTATGATTGCAGAGCATCAGAAGTAGCGAGTCTGTACAAAAGTACCTTCAGTCTGATTCTGGAGAATAAACTGGACACTTAATGCAGATGTTTTAGGTTGCTGAAAATTGCTCCGCTATCAAACTCCATCAAAACTGCACTGGAAATGTGCTTGCCTGACATCACGTCATCTAACTTATCTGTGGGAAAAGTACAACACCAGAGAGCTCAGAAATTCAAAGTACATCACAAACAGCTGCATTTAAACAGTTACAGAGCAAGTGTAACTTTTACAGAATGCAAGAAACTGGTCATGCTTTCATTTAAATTCAGTGCTTTCATTCTTAAAATTTTGCAGACAATCACAGATGGCATCAACAGTATGAAAACAACTGAAAGGAGACAAAAAAAATGACAACAACAAGCATATGGAGATTGTTTTTTTTTCATCTGTACGGTGATTATTGCAAGAGAACATGAATACCAGTCAAGCATGCAGGCATAGCATGGATGAATCACGGAGGATCTCAGATTTCAGGGCTTCAGCCACTGTAATTGATAGTCAAACCACCATCCCCCCTTTGGGAGAAAATCTGCAGCAAAGAGTCAAACCACATCCAGTTTGGATCTCTGCCAACAAATTATTCATTGCTTCAGCTATCTGGGCCAACATAGAATCATATGGATTACACACTCACACCCTCCTACTCACACACACACTGGTGCCCTATCAAGGGCAGACTGAGCTATTTTCTGGAAGTGAACTTGTTGGCTGTGGTGGCTCTCCACACTAAATAGCGAGGCTAACCAGTGTTTGCTTTGTGGAAATCCCTTTGGCGTTTGCAGAGTGAGATGGGACGGATGGCTCACACAAGCCTGTTGCCCTCCTCTCTGCAGTCACATGTTGCATGTCATGTGTTAGAGGCCGTGTGTTTTGTGTAAAATATGCAATAACTGTGCTGGTGGGACAAAATACACATGCTGCATTACAGAAGTAGGAAAATCAGTTGTTTTTTCATCATATTACATGGTGCCCTGGTTACGTTTCTTGTAGTGCTACAGAAATAGCTCTGAGCCCAAGCTTGAGCAATTAGTTTGAAGATGTCAGACAAGAAAGGAAAGATTTTAATTAACAATCTTTACAGCAGTGATTCTCAGCCAGAGGTTGTACTCGGGGGGTAATTCTGCACATGCCAGGGGGTACTTGAAAAGATTGTGGATCAGCTCACAAGTTTGAAAAAGTTAAAAATGTTATTTGATATAGATATATCCAACTCAGTGTGATGGGGCTCTTTAGTAAATCTGCAGTCACTGTAACCAATAAGCTATCTCCATTGACTGCATAGTGTACACCCCCAGTGTAAGGTGTAACACCCCTAAAGTCATATTTTATGAGTGAAAATACATGAGCAGGGGAAGTAGAAATTCAAACTTTGCTAAACCAGCCTAAACACTGACAACTGTTATAACATCCATGTATGTACACTGTAGCTTGACATCCACTTCAGAATCATTGAAACAAACACACTTGCAGCATGACGAGTGGTGTTGATAAAGGTTTACTTGAGCTCGCCTGATTATTATTATTACCTGAATTATTTTTTTTCTCTACCCCATGATCCAAGGAGGAAGGGTCTCTCCCCTGTCAGGATTCGACCTGGCAACCTGCAGGCCTAAAGTGAAAGCTCAGCCAGAGTTGGGGGCCCAGGCATCGAATCATCTGGTTTCTATTCTCCCTGCCCTGTCCAATGAAATCTGACCTGCTTTAGAAGAGAACTGAATTATGGGCCCATCAATAAATACCATATTTTCCCCTTTGAAGTTGCATACGTGATGGAAAGTGGTAAGATGTCATGTGTTAAAGTTATTACCCAATTCCTTCGCACTAATCTACTGTGCTTGATGTTCCTGACTTTTGAAGACTGTTGTGGCTTTATCTATTCTGACAGCGACCAGACTGACCGCTTTTTTCACTTTGCTCGAACGTCAGAACTATTTTCAATCTCTCCTCGACTTTATATAACCCTCGCAGAGGTGAGCTAGCGAGAAGAGGGAGAGGTGGGTGCGTTACAGGGGAAGATTGGCTTTGAATGTTTCGTGACAATGGTGGATAATTTTACCAGGTGGTGAATAGTCTGCTCTTGAGTCATTTGGAGGTGCCTATAAAGCCTGTGTGTAATCTTCCTGCCTCCCACTCTTTAATTGTGCCTCTCACGGAACAAGTTGCTTTTGTTAAAAGAAGAGATAGCCTAAGGTCCTGTTGATCCAACCAGCTAAGAATAAAAGACATGAGGATAAGATGAGCATTCATAAAATATGTTGTTGTGTGTTATTTCCAGATATTTTCAAGATTTTTTTTTTTTTTTGCATGCATGTTTGTTTTATTTGATATTCAGAAAGTACCACTTCTTGTAAAACGTTTTTAACAAATCAAACAATGATAATAATACAGATGAATATAAGTATAACTTCACTGAATTTTTACATTTTCCATTTAACCAAGGGCAACACACTACTCCAACTACTAAACTTCTACAGACCACTAAAACTCAGTCAGAGTATCATTCATGGTGACCTTTTAAGCGCAATGAGAGGTCAGGTGTCAGTGGAGGAAGGTGAGCTGGCTGCTACCTGCACATGCTCTGTCAATGAAGATCTCATGTTAAGAAGCTGCCCTCTCTGACAGGTCAGTGACATCTGAGGTTATCCCTGGAGTAACAGCTGCCTGGGATAATGAGTAGCAGCACTCGTGCCATCCTCAGGGGTTGGAAAATACCACAACCATTAAGACGCCTCATGTGACCAGAGAAGGGAGGGAGGGAAGGGAGGATGATTGCAGTACAAAATGAGGTGAATTAATCCAACATCTGCAATTACAGCCATAAAGAAAAAGCTGGCAGCAAGGCAGGCAACATCAACATAATATTAGCTGAATAAATACTGGTTTAAAATGCTCTTTTAGCAGCAAACAAAGAGACTTGTGAGAGTGAAAAGATCCTGGCAGTTTCAAAATTCCTGTGGTAAATATATTTATGTTTTTATATGCTGCTATGCTATCTATAAGAGTGTTCATGCTTGTACCATTTATATACGAGGAACGACACACTTCTTTCAGACCGGCCTTTATACTACAAAGCATCTGTTGACATAGGTATTGTGTCATTTCAGTGGTGCGTAGGAGGAGGTGTGAAGATGTTGTCGGTGATATTCATTACAAGCCGGCGCATCAGCCCATCAAAGCTCCCCTTTGTGGAGGGGATCAAGCCAGGGGCAGGTTAAGGCTTTCCACAGAGACGCCTGTGGTTTGCTCTTCCTCTTGGTTTCCTCTTTTCTTCTACTGCCGCGTTCTTGAGCATCTCAACAGGAGGGCGGCACAATCTGAGCACAAACTTTTGCTGAACTTAAGCTTTTCATTGCACAAGCTCAAGGATTTTCAGCCAAGTAAAATTTGCTCAGTATAGACTGATATTTCCATGCAGGATACAATTTCAATCCAATGTTTAAACGTAGATGTTTGTCATCTATGTCATATAGACCTTTAAGCTTGATTGACCCAACCTCAAGTATTTCACTGACAATTTTGACAAATTTATTTTTTAAAACAAGTCCTTGGCAGACTTTTGCTTAAATGCAAGGATTTGCTGGCTCTTTTCCTGTAAGTTTGCAATTAGATGCAATCTTAATATGTCACCTTGAGCTCTGGAAAATTGTGATTGACATTGTTCAATATTTTCTGTATTCTGGACAGATCAATTAATCAATAAATTATCAGATTAATGTAAAGTTAGCTTCCGACAGATACACATGTATGGAAGTAAGAAACAGAAAAAGAACTCCAGTTTACTTACATAGCAAACTGGCATACAATTTATAAATGTCAAAGAAATTTGGTCCATTTCACTAGCATAAATAGAAGTGCCGTACCAACACACACCAGCATTTAAATCCACATGAAGGAAGTATAGGGGAAATAGAAAAAGAGATCTGTAGAGAAATAGCGTTCAGTCAGATGCAGAAGGTCTTGGACACTGAGTGAGTAAGCCTGCAGGGTCTTTCCTGTCCAGCACAGGTTGTGACCCTGCAGGACGGAGCAGCTGCTGCAGAATGATCTGTCTGTTGAGAGGAAGTGCTGAGTCATCAGAGCCAGAAGAAGCCGTCTCAGGACCTTTGACAGGCTCAGATCAATCAGCAATCACCACGGCAGCTTCAAGGGCCATCACCACTGGGATCATCCCACCTTGACCAGCAAAGGTCACAGTTTCAATTAGACTTTTCCTCCCTAAATTGAATGCCTTCTCTATTATACAGAGAGGAATTGGTGTCTTGGACTTGACTTCAACACCAGCTACTTACATAAATCTTCATCAATCATCATGGGGAAACTCCTACCAAAGCTAACTAGCGCAGATTTTCTATGGTCACATCTAAATGTAACAAATTGTAAATTAATTTCTTATTCTATTTCTATAGTGATCATCTATCAAGCAAAAGTGATTATAGCAGATGAGTGTTATAACCATTTTTGCCACACTTTCTTTATTTCTCTTGCAGATTTCCATGTAATTAACATTTGTATAATAAATAAAACGTTACGCTATTTAGTGCGTATTATGTAACCAGGCATTATCAATCAAATTGAACGGGGCATTTTCTGTCTCTATCACTAGCAGCTGGCTCATTGTTTGAGTAGACTACACAAGGTAGCCTGAAGAAGTTTTGCTGTTGCTTCTCGTTTGATCATCATTGGCAGATGGTCAGAAGCTTTGAGGAGACAAGGTTTTTCATTCAGAGAAAACTGAATGACTTTTTCATTTTATTTTTCCTGTAATTATCCTACTGATTTCAATGTGCACGCCATATCAGCCTCAGGTAGCCAGACGGGTCACTGTGAGGCAAAGCATTGTGGAAGTAGAGTGAAAAAAACTGAACTACTGTAGTTTACTGTAGAAATTTTGTCATGTATGAAAAGACTCAAAATGAACACTGTAAGTGAACTGCTTGATTAATATAAGTGAGTTATATAAACATCATCATCATAATCGAGATTTCTGATCCATATAAGCAGTTCATCACTAACTGTGATCACTGTAAGCATTTTACACTGTATTGACTTTAGTAAGAGAGTAAAAGAGGACACCTAGCAAGGCTGAGATACATTAAATTCATATGAGTCATGCACTGTAAATAATCAAAATAAAGTTTGTTTTCATAAACAAACTAGATAAAATAAAGAAGAAAACTGAAAGAAACACATTTTTACAGTGTTTTCCCCTCACATTTAATGAGGACTCTACAAGGAGTTAAGCATTTCAGCATTTCCTTTGGTAGGATGTTGTATTGGTTTAATGGCAGTAATATTTGATATGTTACTGTAATTAACTAAAAGAAATATCAAATGAAGGTATTTCTCTTTTTTTTTCTCAACTTTAATCCTCATACAGGGCAGAATATGCAAAAGGCTGCTGAACAGTGACGACGGCTGAATTTCAATCTGAATGGCCTCAGAATCATCCAGAACCAATGTGCTTGAACTTCAAATCGGTCTTTTCTTGTGAGTCAGTCCCTAAACGTTCAGTGCAGGAGATGGTCAAAAAAGAAGAGAATTAGCAGGAGTTTTGTTTTGGACTCATTGCGGGAACGTGACTGCCTCCCCCCATTCCTTCCAGCTCAATTATCGTCCCTTTTCACTCCTCGGGGCTTGAGCACCAGGCAGCAGGCTTCAACTTGTGCAGGGGTCTTAAAAACTCTGGTTGAACCAGATAAAAAGGGCGTTTCTTTAAGACATAAAGTTTCAAACTCTCCACCCCTTGTGCTCTTTATTGAGTCTGCTCAAGTTCTTGACATTATAGAAGGCCCATGTGTTTGTTTTGTCACGTTACTTCAGGCCCAACATACAGCTGTAGCTATGAAACTACTACTCATTTTACAGTTATATTTTAATAACACTGAAAAGTAAGATTGATTAGATTAACATATATGCTATTTCTCAAGAGCAGATCCGAATTCTGTCCCTGCAAGCAGACAGACAGGACAGACAAGAAGAAAAAGAGAAGGTATATGTAGGTATTAATTTCCCTTCAAGATGTACCTCCCTCCATCCATCTCTATCGTTCTCCCTGTCCGCCCAAACAGTTTCCTTCTGTACTTTGAAGGGAAAGTATCGAATGCCGTGGACAGATTTGTCTTTCCTACAAGACTGCTGACACCTGTCTAGTGCTCATTTAAAACTTTTACTGGCCCATTTCTCCAGGGCACACACATGCAGACATGAGACAGGGACATCCAGAGAGGGTTTTCTTCTTTAACCCACCGATTAAAGAGGCCTATCCCTCTCATATTCACATATTTGTACCACTGCTGCTTTTCAGATTACGAAGAAACTTAAAGAATCTTTGTCATTGCTTTGTTCTGGCATTTTCAAAACAACGTCTCAGACTTCATGGTTTAGATGTTCAGTAAATGTAAGGACTTCATGTATCAGACTCCTTGGGGACAAATCTTAGGTAAATTATGCATTATTCTACTGTTTAGCATGACATTGTTTGGCCTGAGAGAAATTGCTGCTAAAAAGCAAGGTTTCATGGGTGTTACTTTCTTGCCAAAATAAGTGACAGGATATGCCAGTGAAAATATAAGTGATTTCAGCAGCGAGCAGGGACAATAAAATGACGCCGCAAAGGCACTTTCATGCATGAAAGCTGCAATGCACATACCCACAAGCGTTAGGCGTTTAAAGAGGATAAAATACAGGAACAAATCTGAAAAATCAAACCAATAAATACCACAACATGACTTGACAAGCGAGACATGAGGGCAGGAGGCTGTTTTGCCAAAGGATATCGGAAACGTGCATTCCAGAGTGTGTCAATTAGGTTTTGTCTTCTTATCAATTTACTGTTGTGTCTAAACACAGCACTTACAAGTTAACACTCATTATTTTATGGGTTGTCAGTAAAAACCTGTTTTGCATTTCCGTTGCCCCCATTAAACGTTTGCTGGAATATGACATCAGTTGTGTGTTTTTTTAACAAATCAACATGTTGCTATGGTGGTAAGCTTACATACAGCGTACATGTGTGGCTTCGTGCAAGTTTTGCATTAAATCAAAACTCCTTAAATGAATAATTGAAGTATTTTGTGTGAGTGTGGGGACCCCATAGCACCTAATACCCCCTTCAATCCTTTTTTTGTAATCTAACCAAAGTCCCTAACTCACCAGGGTTCAGGGGGGGGCGGTTTCTCTTGTGTTAGACAGCTTACTGCAATTAAAATTTATTTAAGGCTTACAAGGAATCCTTTCACTCTTGAATAAATCAGAGTGAATTCCTCTGACTCTGACGAGGTTTCCCCTCCCTATAATTATCCTCTGCTCAACAAACGCTGAGAGAGCAGCTCTCCTTCAACCCCCTGCAATACCTCAGAGCTTTACACTTGTAATTAAATCATAAAATAACAACAACTGCAAATTCGGAGTTTTCAAAACGAGCTCTATAAGACTGTGATTTGAGGAAACGGGTGCACGCCAGATGACTTCATTGATGTCATTTTTTAAACCTGTGTTGTATATCATGTTTTTATTGCCGAGGCATTGGGCCTTAAACTCAAAGCCACTGACATTGAAGCACAGACCAGTGCTGGCATCCCAAGGAGTGTCACTGTGTAATGTGACACAAGTTAGGAGATTACAAGTTTCAACATCTCACCAGGTACAGACTGATTCTCCCAGTGAAGCTACAGAGTGCAGCATCTCTCCCTCTGACTCAGTTTCAATTCCACATTTTGTACATCACAAAATATTGAATGTTACAGAGAAGTTTACAGTGTTTTCGTACTTCGGAGCAGTCGTCTCTGTTGCTGGCCAGTGTGGCTCTACAAAGTGGTTTTAACAGCACAAACAGCACAGTTAAGGTCTGGCCCAGTGGGCAATAGGAGTGAAGACAGAAATCTGTAAATCTAAAACCTTGCCTCACTCTCTCATTTGTTGAGAATTATTTTAAACCTAAGATGTGTGACAAATGCGTCTTTCCGTCTCCTAATAGCTGTGTTTTAGCTTGGAATTTAGTCCTGTTCAGTGGTTAGGGTATTTATTTTCAGTCAAATAGGCAGTTCTTCTCCTCTGCTGCACAATGCTATCCTTTTTTTCATTAATCTCTGAATACAGTTCACAGTTCTATGGGGTTTTTCTCAGATTGTTTTTTAGTTTTTGTGCAGTACTTTTTTCACATAACCAAAAGTCATTTGTGTGAGCTCATCTGACACTCTGGCTCTCCTTGTCCTTTTAATATGTTTTTACGATTTCCCTCTGATTACTTTGCCCTTGTGACCGAGTGTTGAATTAAATGCCTAATTTAACATGGGCCTTTTGTTGGCCACCTCTTTGTTGGGAGGCTCTTTCTAATCGTCCAGCGGGGGCCGTGGTGTTGTTGATGGCCGGGGACCACTCAGCCCGCTCTCATTATGCCTCAGTGACAGCATGTCCTTGGGCAAGGCAGCAGAGCTGTCAGGTCCCTCTGTCACACTTCTCTGCAGGCAGGACATGGCCAGCCCATGGCACAGCTAGGGGTCCTAAAGACCTAATCTTAGGGCTAATAAGCCGCTAATCTTCAAGGATGCCTACCTTGGTTGTTTAGCAACCGACTCTGCCTGACAGCGTTTGTTCGTTTGTGTTTGGCTGCTGTGTGATGGAGCGGTGGATGAGGGGGTTACAGCAAAACTAACCAAACAACATGATGGGCACTTTTGTTGCCTCACTAGAGAGGAGGAGCCATCAGGAGAGCCCACTATGTGTCCTTTCATGCCTCCAAGTCATGGGAAGAGCAAGCGCACTTTACACACACACACACACATACACACTCCCACAAGCACTGTTAATGTAGAGTACTGTACTCTAACTGTACTTAGAGTACTGTACTCTGTAAGTGTCACTCACAAAAAGCTTATCTTGTATGTTGTCATTAATCACACATTTCACTATAAATCTTCTCTGTGCACTCTTTCTTTTTGTGAACACTATGAACTTTTCCAGTTTTGTGTATTGATTCCAAATACAGTTTAGTTTCTTGACTAATTATTTGGTCTATACGGTGTCAGAAAACAGTCAAAAATGCCCAGAGATGGCATCTTCAAATTGTTTGTTGATGACACTCCCTCAATCTAAAAAATAATCATTATAATCCAAACTCTTTCTCTAAGCTTTGCTTATTTTAACCCAAATCATGACAGATATATTTCTCAGCAGTGAACTGTGACAGTTTTAGACTGTACAGACAGAGGAGATTTGTTGATAGGGAAGTAGGGTAAAGAGTCCCCTATCGCCCTGCTGATCAGAGCATAGGAACAGAAAATACTTCTCTGTGTTATTCTAGAGGGCATGAACAAACCATGAATTTTCTTTTGTTTTTTTGATGATTTGTTGGACTGATGAACTACCTTTGTTTTTATTTTTAGATTTTAAATCTATTAATTAATTAAACCTAGCATAGCCCTGTTACACAAACAAATAAACAAACAAACCAGATAAATGAAATGTATATAATCAGTTTGTCTCCACTTCAGTGTCAGCAGAACAAGTTGCTCTATGTTTACTTATTAAGCATTTTTTCTATTCAGATTCTGGATTCCAGTCAGTTCAGGTTTCAAAATGCTCTCCTGGATACAGAAGCAAAAAGCCACAGACTGCTGGCAATGACTGAGTGAACCGGCTTCCCCTTTCTTTCATCTCTCCTCTAATCTTCTGTTTGCACAGCTCTCCGTCTTGTCAGCGTAGTTTGTTTAGGTTTTATGCCCGTCAATGCAGCTGTATTCCTCTGTCTCAAGGTATCACCCACATCTGAAAAGATCATCGGTGAGAGATTTGCAGGCAGCGCATTTCCTTGGCAAACTCAGGCTTTGTCTGGAAAATGATTAAGGCTAACTGAGTGTTTTAGCCGATATAGGAGCAAAGAAAACATCTTTGTGCTACTGAAAGTCGTCCACTTAGCTTTCCTTTCAACACGAAACAATAAAAATGGTGATCATCTAGACTGATGAATTGGCTGATATACAGGCTGATATTGGCTTGTTGCAGGTATTAATATCAGTGTACAAATTGCAGTCCAGGAATGACAAATTAGGTTTAAGGTAATTTAGAGACTGTTACCATTAAATAGTTTGTCCATCAGAGAAGTTAATATTTCAACTGTAGAATTTCCTGCTCAGTTAGCATCTTGGCCAGATCCGTTAGATTTAAAAAACAAAAATCAAACAAAAATTCCCCCATTTCAAGCCTTTATGCTAAGCTAAGCTAACCAGTTGCCAGCTTTGGCTTTACAATTACTGTACAGACGTGAGTGGTACTGACTTTCTCATCTCACTCTCAAGAAAGTGAACAGAATTTCCCAAAATGTCTTACTGTTCTTTTGATATGCCGTGCTGTTGGTGGAATTTGAACAGATCAGAAACATAACAGTGATGAAAAAATAAAGGGTGAAAACTTAAACACATTTGGGTGGTGTAAAAACCACTAATGATGGGTGGTTAGCTGTGCTGGTCTGAATGATGGCAAAGGGAAATGCAAAAATAGACGAGCGTAATAAATGAGTACTGCGACAGGCGCAAGGAAGGATGAATTAAGGTGCTCACTTTTCGTCTCCACTGACCAGCTCAGCGGAGATAAAGAGAGCGCTGTTTTCCTTCGGCCTCTGCAGTCAGTGAGTCATGCTGGAAGGTGTTGCCAGCGGACAGAGTTTGACAGTTTAATATTTATGCTGTCAATTCCAAAAACTAACCTTGGTAATTAGGGGAGGTGATTCCGGACAGATGTGGACGGAGGGACAAAAGAGCCTTTTGTTTGGCTCTTTGAATGCAGCCACCTCTCCCATGACAACATCGAAAAACAGGCCTAAAGTCTCTGGCAGCCTGATAGGTTCGCTGCTCAGCACGCTGGATGAAGTCACATTTCTTCATGGCATGATGTCATTCCTGGGTGGGACGTCACGTCAAGCAGCATTAGAGCAAGACGTCCTGTCGACTGCAGAGCAATTAGCAGCGTCTCATTCCTTTTAAAGACGGAAGATTGCTCAAACTTAACTGATTTATTTCAACGTAGCAACTCAATATTTTGCCAACAGTGGAAATGTAAATACAAGGAGGTGTGTGTTGTGGCTACAGAGATGGGTCTGTAGGCAAAGAGCCACAGGTGTGACTCTGTCAGCAGCATTGTACCCGAGTGTAGACGGGCCACTGAACTGCTGCCACTGCTTTACTGTATGTGAATAACAGATAGCTTGTGTGTGTTGCGTGTGTGTACTCATGAGTATTTTTATAAGTTACATTGAATATCTTCTCAGGGGTTGAATACTGAGAACTGAGAGACCAGCATTTCACTGGAATTCTTGCCAAACTCTACTCTCCTGAGAAAATATCTGCAGAAACCTGTGATTTTTGGCATATATGTACTTGAGCGTCTGTTTTCTCCTGTGCGTTTGCATACTGAACTCTTTCATATATGTACTCAAACAAAGACACCCTCTCTGAGCCTCATTAGCATTACCACACAACAACCTCCGCTAAAAACTGACCTCAAAATGCAGTAATATAACTAGTTTTGGACTTTTCAGCTGCAGTGGTTTCTTCCACTTCATTTCATACTAAAATGGCAGTTTATAGGTAATTAGGCAGTCAGGCAGTTAAACAAGTGGTTAGTAAAACCTGCAGGCCCAATCAGAATGCACCATTTCATGATTTATTACTCACATTCATGTCTCAAATGTTTTTTTCGTTCTAAAGTTTGTGTTTTATTTAAAATCTTACTTTATTATGGCCAACAAACATGTGTTTTCCCAGGAACATAGTAATATCCCAAATCCCTGGAAAACATAATTTTAATCACATAAAAACTTTCAACCATGAGTTTATTTTTGTCATCTTTTCCATTCTCTTTGGGTTTTCCTTAAATAATTCCAAAGCCAATAAGTGCTTAGTATTTAAAAATGGCCAGCTGCATCAATAAGTGCTTAGCTTTAGCCATGAGTGCAGCTTAACACTGAAAAAGCCGCCATAAACATAATCTTCCTACAGTATCACTGATTGGCAGTCATACCGCTAAACTTTGTGTAAATGTGCAGGAGCATATTGCATGCTAAATAATACATAAATACATAGGTTGATGGCTACACTAACCACATTGTACCATTTACACTAAGCTGTGGTCATTGGTCAGCCTGACAGCCCCGACTCGGCCTCTCCTCTGTAGGAACCGTCTGACCGCTGACTGTAACTCTACAGATCATACACCACAAACACCACAAAGTGCTGCTTGTAAGTAACACATCAGGTAATACATATATCCAACACCAGTCGTGCTTGGTCTATGATGAGTGAAATAAGGAAGATAAATACCACTGTAAGCCCCCCACATACATAATAATAGGATTTTATTCTAAATTTCACTCCTTTAAACCCTTAAAAACACATTATTAGTACAAGTATGCTGCTGCATTAGCTGAGGTTTAAGACCAACATTTAAATGTGATGATTGCTATTAAAACTTTCCAAGGTTACATATTTATATAATCAAACAAAGAACCCACTGATGCTTATTCAGATTCATAAAATGCGTCAAAACGGCAAATTCCCCATAAACAAAAGAAAACTTCATACTAATTATTCAAGCAAAGCACATTTTTTACAGCAGCTGGTACTTTGGCAAATTAATCAACTTAATTGAGGACGTTAACCAGTAACATAAACCACAGACCAGGCTTATCCTCCTGCAACATTACAAACTTTGACATCATTTATTTTATTTCCCCCACATCAGCCCACCTGGGCAGCGAGTGAGAGCGGAGCACAGGTACTTGCCATAAACACTCAGGCTTTATCGTCTGGGGCAAACGTAGCCAGGAGTCATTTTGTTGCACTCTCTAGTTTAATGAGAGATGACCTCAAGCCATTTATAGGCTGTAAAGAAAAGTGCATCAGAGCCAGAGGTTTCAAGCAGAGGTTGAAGTGTATGGTCAGTAAAGACAAAAGGGCAGGAGGGGATGCTTTTCGGCTGCAGGCTCTGAAAATGTTGCTGTGGGGAAGTGAAGTCCAGGTGTGTTTAGTTTGTCCGTCACTTGATTCAGATTCTTGCATTTGATTCTGCTGCGTGGTTTGGCAGGCTTGAGCTTTTCTCACACTTAAATGAACTGAGGAAAAAGCTTTTAATGAGCTGAAAAACTGTGGGCCAAGAGCAGTGTTAGAGCACGCAGCTGGCATTATTTTCTCTCCTAATCAATTCATTGTTGATCACAGTCCCTGCGTAGTTTATTAGGAATAAAAAAGATTTTTAAAATGCAAGTGTTACCCATTAAACTGCAAAACTTACAAAAAGATGAAATGTGTATGTAGAGCTACAACAATCAATTGATCTAGTTATCAATTAATCTGATAATTATCTTCCTAATTAGTTTTTTTGGTCTATAAAGGGTCAGAAAATAGCAAAATAATAAACCTGTAAACCTGTCAGTCTCCCAGAGCTCACGGTGATGTATTGAAATGTCTTGTTTTGTCTGGTCAACAATCTCTAACCAGTGATATAAAACAGAAAAGGAGAAAATCGTTCCATTAGATCTGGAACAAGCATGTAGTGGGCTTTTTGTGCTTGCTATCATCTTTAAGAAAAAGATAATATGTCAATGTTGTATTTGCAGCTTGTTTCTGCTCCCATCTGGTGGCAAAAAATCAGCTAATGCTAGTTTAAGCATATAAAATATGTCATAAACCAAAAATAAATGCTGTCAAATTTTACAGCCACTACCATTCCTTAAAAAAACAGTCCTAATTAGATCAGTTTTATTACCTGCTGTGCTTAATGAGCCCGATTGATTTATAAGAAAATAAGAAACAGATATTCAAGTTGAATGGATTTGTGTTTATCATTACACCATCGCGCTCATGGGAAACTTGCAGCACGCTCATCATATGTGATAGTTGTGGGGAACAACAGAAGCTCAGGCAAACATAGAGAAAACAGGGCGTGGGGGGAGGTCTACATTCAATCTCCACATGCATGGTCAAACCTGATGGCACAGGGGCCCTTCGGCAGAGGTAGAGTTTTGTTGTGCTAAACCTGGGGATCCAGGCCTTTTTATTGAGCAATATGCTCTGCTTTGTGCGACATGGGCCCACCCCCTCATGATGTGTTTGTGTTATATCTTCCCTTTTACAAAAGAAGAGGCCCTGCAAACAGCCACCTTCACACCTCTCTCCGCAGCTCTAGTGAATGAGCTCAAGCACCTCTCCATTCATATGTGGAAATATACTACACACACACACACACGCACACACACACACAAAAAAATCTGGGTAAATGGTAAGTGTGAAGACCTTTCTCCTCACTGTGAAGAAGGAAAAAAAGCGTATTCAACAACGGACTGAGATCTTCATATGAAAGAGGAAAAAACACAGGCTCCTGTTCAGTTATTGGCCTTGAAATGTTTATAGGTTTTTCCGAAAGGGCGATTGAGGAGTGAAACGATTGACAATAGGCTCGAAAAAGCTCCAGCAGCTTGGAACCTTTATGAAAGTGCCAAATATGAATCACTGCACTGCGGATGCCAGACGGTCCTTTCCTGTGTTGCTAAGAGAGCGCCTTGGACTGGGACAGGCCGGGCGGCCAGAGGGGGGTTAAGTGTTTCGGATGGCTGTACAGTACTGCACGGTAGATATGACTTGATGCTCCTATTCCTGCCCTGCAGCATGGGTGGTCTGCGCTTGATTTTACACTGCCACCTATTAGCACCATGAGCCAGTGATTTATGCAGCTGTCAACTTCAACTTCATCAGCTCCGTCAGCCACTGGTGAATTGTGGGTATGCTGGCAAAGCCTTTCCTCTCTGCACCTCCTACTTTGGGGCTAAAGTAAACCACCCCTGAGAGCAGAAAGAAGGGAAAAAATGCTGTTAAAGAGAAAAATACAATTTAGATAAATAACAACCATGCATACCACTGAGGCCTCCTCTGTGGAGAACTTCCAGCCCAAACATCTGGCTGACTGCATATAAGGAAGAGACTGTGCTTGAGTTAAAGAAAGGTGAGAAAGGAGGAATTCATGGGTGAAACAGCCAACTAACATTCGAACTGCTTGGGGATCAGTCAGGGGCTGCACAGAATTATTAAAAGCAAGTGTTACCAGGAAAAAATGCTGTATTCATGGAAGTAAAGTCTCTAAAATAAGTATCTCGCTTAACTCTGGGATATTGTGCTCGAGGACATGAATGTGTAAAAGAGGAAAATCTGATGAAAATTAGTTGATTGAGTGAGCAGCAAGTTATTTTACATCAGGTCATACACTACAAAGTAATGGAAACTGTGGGTAACAGCTCTTATTCGCTGGTAAATGAAGAAAAAGGTGTTATTCCCTGTGGGCAGAGCAGAGTAATGAGATTTTGCGTGGCTGTAATGAGGCTGCTAGATTCACGCTGGACTGGTGCTGCAAGCCAATTTCAACAAACACAGGCATGAAAGGAAGGTGCACCGCGCATTGGACTGTGATTTACAGTATGTAATTCTTTACCATAAGGAGCATATTATCAACAAAAAAACACTTTGGCCGCTACTGCAAAGCTGAGGGCGATGCATTTAAGATTAAAATGCTGATCTGTGGAAAAGACGCTGGGGTTTAACGTGTCAGGGGCTAATTGCTTTTACTGCATTTGCAACCCAGGAATGTTAAACTTTATTAAACACCTGTTAAAGTAATACCCATCACAGTGAGTTTGTGGAAACGTCCTGTTGGATATATCTAAAGTAAAATATATAAAGGAAAATCATAAGATGTTGTGGTTTAGATCAGTCATTCCCAGACTGCCCCAGGAGGGCACTTTTCAAGAAAGACTGGAGTAGATGAATGAAACTGTGATTTGATTTTTTAAAAAATATTTCCATAGTGTTTAGGAGGAAAATAAAAACCCACACAGGATAACAAATGGGTGTAATCTTTAATAAATGTATTGCTGAGTGCACAGTGCTGTCAGCCTTTTGCAGTGCTAACACCTTAAAGCCATGTGTCGCCATTGAGACTGCATGAAAACTAGTTAGCAAGCATGCAAAGAAGTGAAATAATTAGCCAAAAGTAATGAAAATGAAAATAATTAGCTAAAAGTAATACATAAACAATTACGAAACTCATAGTCCAGTAACAAAAAATAGGTGAAATAACTACTTTAAGTTAAATAAAAAACAGTAAATGATTAGTTAAAAATATGGGTAGTTGAAGATCTTTGCCTCTGATATAGTTCTCAACAGCAGTGGTAGTAGTCGTAATAGTAAGATAGCAAACTTGACCAAACTGAGACAACAGTTCAACTTAATGTAAACAATATTGTAACATCCACTGAAAAAAATCTATTTAAAAAAAGAACAAAAAACCATTTGGAACATGACAAGTGTTGATGATGTAGCATGTCAGACAAAAAACCCTTAGTCTGAGATGATTTATCATAACGTGAAGACCAGATTTCTGCCACACGAACTGTCTAAAAGAGAAGTCTGTCAACTGCTGCCAGAACTGTTGTATATCCTCTTGTATATTGTTTTTGATCCTCACACACTAACTACTGTACGGCCGCTCAGTTCGCCTGCCAGCCGTCTTGTGTGCAGATGCTCCAGACCTACATCACCGACAGTCACTGACTGTTGTGTCGGCTACGTGCAGGGTGTGACTGGTGGCGAAGGTCTCTGCTTGGTGTGAAGTGGTTTACTTAATTTATGCTGGGTCATACGCAGAGGTCATACTTTTGAGATGAGAAAAAAAGCCTGTTAAGGTCACACGCTAGCTTTCCAGATGCCAGAAAGTGTGATCAAACAGTTCCCAATTAGAACCATATAATTTGGTAACATTATGATATTAAAGATGGCAGCTTGGTTTTCCCAAGCAAAACTAACTTCACAAGCGGCTGACCATAATTTGGGGTTCTGTTGCATTTCTGTAGTGGGGTTATGGTGCAGGAGGAGGTTGTGTGTGTGTGTGTGTGTGTGTGTGTGGTAGGGGTGGTATGAGTTGCTGCAGAGACAGAGAAATATTCTGGAGAAGAAAATGGTTGGTAAGCATTCAAATATGCATTTCTTTGGTCCAGAAGCAACATGACTCGAAGATGAAAGGGCGGAGAGTAGGTAGGAACATGACTGTGTCACAGGGGAGGCTTTCTGCGCTTTTGGCTGTCAGGATTGGAAAAAAAAGTAGAGGGAAAAATCTGTTACTGTCATACAGACTGAATATACAACAGACTGACTGCTGTCAGTTGTCATGGTGACAACAGAGAATAAACACAAATACATGGACAACAACGTGTTACTGCTGAGGGGAATAAAGGCAGATGGGATGAGAAATCTCAGCATGCATAATAATCATAATAATACATTGGTTAGCAATGTATTATTATGATTATTAGTCTTTATATTAAGCTGGTTAGCACAGCTTAGTATGGCTCCGTTCAAAGGCTTACAAATTAACTTTATATTTCTCACTTTAAAAAATGTTCTTTAAAGAAATTTTTAAGGGGATTATGTGCCGAACCATTTCCTGGCATTTGCAGCCAGCTACTCTGAAAGGAACCTATTACTTCACATTGGAAGAAATTGAACTACAGCAAAAACTAGTAGAAAAAAAACTTCTTTGTTTAACTGCTACTTGAAAAAAAGTAGTTTAAACCACTTTGTAAAAAAAAAAAAATCAAATTGGCAATTTAATATGAGATTAACAACAAAATATAATACAAAAAAGTCACCTCCCAATTAGCAAAAAAGGGTGAATGACTCCAACAACGACACCATGTTCCACTGTCTCCTCACTCGATGCATTGCTATATGCGGCTGAACCACTAGTGCCATACCATCACACACTTTTTGATCTCAGCACGACTGACAAATGCCCACTTTGTTCACAGGTCACACCTCAATATAACACATAAAATACCCCACTATTGATGAGGAAGTGCAAGATATGATACACAACACAGAGGTCAAGTGTGTGGCTGTGGCTCCCTGGGCATGACTTCACAGCGGTGAAAGAAAAAGGTGGCTGGTAAAAAGGGTTTCAATTAAAGGCGACAAGCAATTTTACAATAAAAGTAAAAAATGTTTGCTTTCCCTTTATGGCCAAAAAATATTTGTGGTTTCACTACCTGAATCAGTCTGCAAATATGAATGTAGCTGAACTACCAGCACACTCTTGCAATATGTAGTTCACTCCTCCCCAACACTGACTACGGAGATGTTACAAATAAATATTCCATCATACATCCCCCCTAAGAAAAAAATTTACACACAGCTTTTTGTACAAATTGAACGAATCAGATATAATTTGTTAGTTTGTGAGTTTGACTGGTGGTAGGTAGACAGATTTTGTTACCTTTAGACAGAACCAGGCAAGTTATTTCCATTCTTTATGCTAAGCTAAGCTAATTGGCCCCAGCTTCATATTTACATTTCCTACATTACTAAATCATTAAAAAATTACCATGGAGATTGTCAGGAATATTGTTCATCTCCATGACCTCTTTTTAAGTTTTTTTTATGAGACAGCTTGTAGCTTTTCAAAAACATTTTAAAAATATATAAATTATCCACTTGAGAAACTTGGTAGTCATAAAGCAGTTAAGAAAAGAAATGACAGAAAGCATCAAAAGACTGGTATGAAAACAAGAAATTCTCTCAAACTATGGACTGGCCTGAACGTATTATCACCAAAAAAGAGAGCTCCTTTGTAAAGTTTTCATACCGTGACCTATCCCTGCGTCTTCTGGGTAAAGAGCTGCAGCAGAGGGACCTTTTTTGCAACATGTGGATCGATATACCTTAAAATGCATGTGTGGAGAGAGAGCGAAAAGTTTGCTCAGTTCACTGAAGCGTTGTGACCCTTCGTGGCCAGGTTGTCAGTGAAGCATACGGGAAGGGGATCCAACGGGGGGAAGAAGAAGAAGGATCGAGGATTCACAGCGAGCCTGAGAGTCAACAGCCAGGCTGAATCCCCAGAGCTCTCTGGCTGCCTCGCTCTGTCTGTTGACACTCTCCTACTCCATTGAGTTTTTCATTAACCCCTTATCAAAATGTTTTTCTCTCCCACACTCCACAGACATTAGCCCCACTCCTTTTTTTTTTTTTCCTCCCCCCACAAGATCCTGGTTCAGCTGTTCCACCTTGTGGTCAGATTGGATATGAGGGTTTCCTTACATTATCTTTGTTCAGGTAGTTTCATTTTTACTCTTAGAGAAGTAACATTTATGATCATTATAAGGATAAAGTAAGGGCCAGGTCAGTGTTTTGCACAGGAGCCCCTTTTGGTTATTTTGTTTTGTTTTGTAAGTGCATTTGAATTCAGAAACTTCACTTAAAAAACTTTTTGAAAAATCCACAATCCTGATAGCCAACAATAGAATAGCAAAAAACTTTGTATAAGTTTCTTTAACTACGTCTTGGTAAGCATAAAATATAGACCTACACAAGAAACCGAACCTGTGAACATATTTTATTTGGTGCTGAAAAGTTCAGCTTGGCCAAGAGTAACTGATGGCTTCTCACTTATTTTAATTACTTGTAACTTGCAGAGCAGCCAGAATCAATGTTTTCGCTGGCCTGCGTCCAGAGTTGGGCACTCGTGGCGTCCTCTGCAACTGTGACAACATCTCTCACTCCCAACTTTAACCCTAGTGCTCATGTTCCCACTTAAATTAATGGGAGGCATTTGTGTGATTTAAATAGGTAATTTCCAAATAAAACAGGACATAGTTAAGAGAATCGGGGCGGGAGTTTCCAATACCTGTGAAGTGCTTCATGAATACTGAACAAAATACTCACTCAAACAAGCAGTGACTGAAATCATGCAACACTGAAAGTCACAGCAACAGCATTTTAGCTTCTTTTCTCCACAAAATAAAGTCACTCTACATTGATTTTAGTCGAGACATTTTTCCCGGTCGTTAAACTTGCTGAAACACACTGCCCTCACTGTTTGTCTGCTCCAGTTGTGCAGCTTGGATAAACAGAAACAGTGCCCACTAGTGGTTTGAATAATAACCTGAGACTGAACGGGGGAAGCTGAGTGCAGGTATCATCATAAACTGACACCTTTTTGCAAATTGAAGTGTTTGGGGGAGAAGTAATGAGAGCAGAGAGGAAATCAAGAAATGCAGTGAAAGTGCATAACTGGGGCGCTGATAGCAATATGCACTTATTTGCGTCACTTCTTCACTATGCTTCATTCAGCCAGTTACGTGTAATTGGAGACATTTTCCTCCTACGAAAAAAAGAAATAAACAGACTCCCTAAAACAGATTGCTTGTTTAAATATGCTGAAGTATAAAGCAGAGGAGACAGAGTGTAAGAAAGAAAAAAAATCCACTCCTGCTTTGGTTTAATGGTGCAGACAGCAAAAGCAAATGGTCTCAGAGTTCAGTAAGCATGTAATAAGGGGAGGCAGCAGGTGTTCACCTTCCAGCGCATCGCTGATTTCCGTCCTAAGTGATGATGCACTAGCGGAGGAAGGTGATAAGGATCCACTTTTACTGTAGCAGAACACCTTTCTGGCACTCCTCTCTCCAACTCCCATCTAAACCTCCACCCTTCTCTGGTAGAAAATCAGTTTATAACATAATTTCAGCTTTTGGCCTAAATATGCGGGATATTGAACAGAATTGTGACTCATTTGCTATTTAATTTAGGCTTTCCTGTACTAGTTGCTCCTTATAGTCTTAAATTTCAGTATGTACTGACTGTCAGCTGCATGAATTCTTTATTTCTGTACTTGGATATTATGCTTTTCATCCTTATTAACTGCGATTTTCTCCACATTCTGACAGAGTTGACTGATGGACAGACTTGTTTGGAGCAGCATAATGAAGAAGACAGTTCTGAAGAAAGAAAAACTAAATGCTGAAATTTCACCAAGGAACAGAAAATCCTATAAGAAAACACAACGCAAAGACCAAGAATTAATCATTTATTTATCAAAATTGTAACTCGTGTACAACTCCCTGAAGAAAGATGACAGATACAAACTGTTAAGTCTGTTACAAACCATTTCCCCGTTTTTATTCAGGTCATAATATATGGTAAAGGCTCGGACAGAAGCTTTATGATAAAATTTCTTCATTGTTCAGGTCTGTTAGGTAAAGCTGTTCAAAGACCTAATTCCATGAGAGTCTTACTGTTTTTTCCCATATAATCAGAAGGAGTAAGGAACAATTATACTTCATGAGTACAGCAACTGAAAACAGTGATACAGTAATGAGGCAACAGAGGACACCAGAAGAAAAAGACCCAATTGTTGTATCTGAAAAATGAGGACAAAAAGCAGAGACAGAGGCACCAGTAGTTTTATCCCTCATCAAAAACTGCTTTCAACCACATGGCCTTTTAGTTACCAGATTCGAGGTACTGTTGAGCGAATGACGAGGTGATAGCAGCGGGTTTGAGAATGCTCAGAAGTCCTCTTCTGCGTTTCGACTCCTGGTGGTCTTGAGCTGTTTCAGACGCTCGATGCACTCCTCCACAGTGCGCTCGCCGTGGACTTTGTTATCTCGGGTGCGTACGTTCACAGTGTTGCTCGATTTCTCCTTCTCTCCCACCACTTTTCCAAGCAGGGAAACATGCAAGCACAGAAGACAAAAGAAATCAATATCTATATGGACAGCGAAGAGGAGATAAGAAAGATACAAAGAAAGAGAACGACAGACAGAGGAGTCAAAGAGTGTGTTGCCGCTGACCCAGGATGAAGTTGTACTGTGCCAGCTGTGCATTTCGGATCTTCTTGTTCAGAGTGCAGCCGTGGTCAAGGTCCACGTCAGCCATGAAGCCGCTGTTGTGGAACTCCTGCCTCACCTGCCACGTTAACCAGAGAAACAACAAACAGTCAAGTCCATGCCAGCATGTTTTAAAAGGTAATAGGCTTCTTTTAATCATTTTAACAAACTAATAGACTCTAAATCAACAAATTCTGTATTTTTTCAAATCTGGTTTTGCACAATTTGGACAAGATATCGCTTGGGCTGTAATGAAGATTATATTATCACAGCTGTGAAACTGCTGTCTTTTCCAATGACATGGTTATCGGGACAGCTCTTTATTTTACAAATAGGCTTTCTGTGCAAGTCACGATGTGTTAAGCACACAAAAATGATCAAACTCATGTTCCACACATTTTGAAAAAGGGCAATTAAAGTTTATCACAACTTGGGCTTCATTTTTCGGGGCCCTGGTCATCGGTCCAATCAGGTGTACATTGTACTTGCTAAAAATAGGTAAAAAGGAGCAACAAATGGATGATCATGGATTTAAACCGGCCAACAGTTTAGTCAGACAATGAATGAAAATAGTCTCAAATTATTACCCAAACTGTCTAAC
Source organism: Scortum barcoo (assembly GCA_023238725.1). Taxonomy (NCBI): domain Eukaryota; kingdom Metazoa; phylum Chordata; class Actinopteri; order Centrarchiformes; family Terapontidae; genus Scortum; species Scortum barcoo. The sequence goes on from CM041535.1 coordinate 17,573,010, forward strand.
TGAAAACTCCATTGCAGTTTACAGACCAACCTACTTTTAAAATGGCAGCTGATATGAATAAACTCTTTTGCCCTGTTGGATCTATTTTTAGCAATGTCGCCGCATGCTGAGATCTCAGCAGTTACTCTGATGACTACGATGTTACCATAACTCACCGATGGCCTGAGCCATGAAAATAAAAGCTAATTTGTACTAAATTGTTGTTTAGTTATGTCATTTTAAAGCTGCAGAAACATCTAAAGCAGTGACAGCATTTTCTGTGGTTTTGAGCACTCATCTCATCTTCATGTGATGTTTTTTGCTGTGTTGACACAGCCATAAACTATTGAACTTGAACTGGAATTAACGCAGCAACATCACAATACTGAAGCAGCACAGGATTCCAGTCTGCGCATGCATCAGTGGTAAAACACAGACAGCTTAATGTTGAATCGAAGTGCCTGAAGGGTACTGTTTGTGCTGTAGCTGAAGTGAGAATATGGACTTAAGTGGTCAGTGGTTACCTTCTGAGCATACTCCTCACAGGTCGGTCCCACAGGCACAACCATCACTTGGCGAGGAGAGAGCCACAGTGGCCTGAAACAGAACAGGACACATTTGCATTTAACTGGCGAGCATAAAATCAGGCCAGGAAAATTCTGCAAGGTGCTGTGCAAATATTTACACCTGCGCACATTTCTGTTCAGTCAATTTGAACATCATTAACAGTGCTTGGGGAATAAAGACAATGAAACAAAACCCCTTTATGTCGGCAGTCAGTCCCTACTTGACAAGTCAACCTTTTAAAATTGATTGTTTACCAACCATTTGCCTCCGTAGTTTTCGGTCAGAATAGCGATCATCCTCTCTACTGATCCCAGGATAGCTCTGTGGATGATCACTGGTCTCTTCTTGTCATCACCATCATGGCTACAAAATCAATTTGAGGGTGGAGGGTGGGTTAGGAATTCACACAAAGACAGAAACACAACAGGAAAGTGATCATCTGGGGAAATGAGTCTGTTCTCGATATTCAGGCTGCGCTGTTTTTTTTTTTTCTTTTTTACAAGACAGGGAGAGAGACAGCTTACAAGACAGCTACAAGTACAAGACAGCTTTACAGCAAAATAAATAAATAAAATTTTATTTTTTATATATATATATTTTGATGATAGGATGATCATTTGGAAGAAATACGTTTTGTATATGCCCCAGGTATATATATATATATATATATATATATATATATATATATATATATATATATATATATATATGGGCATATATATAAAAACGTACTTCTTCTTCCAAATGATCATCCTATCATTCAAAATCATCCCAATTTCTGTTTTTAATATCTCAAATGCTGAATTGCTGATTCCTCCACTGTTTGTGAAATTTCTATTTTTGATTACATTAATTATTAACAATTTTTGATTCTATACTATACTTGAGTATTTTACAGCAGCTATTCTTGTACTATTTTACTGTGAAATGCATAAAAACCAGTAGAGGACATACCTAACAAAGGTGAGATTAAAGCGGATCGGGAGCTGGAAATCAAGCTGAATTGTGGCACACTGATGGTACCGACCAATGGCATCCTTGATCTGAATGTCGATCTGCAAACAAAGGACGCATACCATCAGTAGTGACCCTCCTGCCGTTTCACAATTAGTACATCATCACTGCAGCGCATGGCTCACCTTTGGTCCATAAAAAGCTCCATCGCCTGGGTTAAGAACCCATTTCTCCCCAAAGTCATTCAAGCTGTTCTCCAGTTGCTGTAAAAACAAATAATTACAGCTTTGTTACAATATCAATAGCTGACCAACATGCAAGTAAACAGCAGTGTTAGGCAAAGCTGTATATTTAGACCTGACATTTTCTTCATCTGGAACTAATCACTGAACTGAGAATTGTTAACGTCTCAATAATATTTTACGGTTGCTTGTGGGAGTTAATGAGGTGAGGGAAACATGCTGCAAGTTCCACTCCAGTTACTATGCCAAATGTACAAGTCATTTTTTGTGTAAATAATTTTCCACCTTAGAGAATGCAACCATTAATCATAAAAAGTTGGTGCTGAATTTAGGAAATGTTTTTCTCTGGAGAAAGCATCCTTATAGGTCACCCATCTGTGCAGCTTACAAGCTATTATAATCATCATTTCTTTTCCTCACAAGTCCACATATATTATATACTTTTTTGCACTAATAATATCCTTATTTTGAGAAGTGTGCGTAATGTTATTACACATTAAGTAAGCAAGAATTAGCACAATCTCTATACTGTAGTCCTGAAGTTCTCTCCTCTAGGTCGTCCATCGGCAGACTACAACGTGTTCAATATTTTATTTGTTACTGTGGCCGCTAGATTGATTTTTCATAAAATAATAAGCTAAGAATAACTTTCACTATCCTCAGTAATATTCTGCCTCCAGTGCACAAAAGGCAAACTTGAAAATAAAGATAAAATGGAGCACTGAGGACAGAACAATGACACCGACTGAAACCATGGATGGAAATTAAAATAAGCCATAAAATACACATCAGTTCAAAAAACAGGGGGACAAATAGAACCAATTATTAAGAATGAGTATCTGAATCTGCATTATATCCAGCTCACATTTTAGCATACCTAATAAGTTCTCATCTATTTAAGTGTGAATGTGGATACAGTCCCCTGTGATTTGTTGGAGCCTGAGGCCAAGCAAAATCTCTCTGGTGGTTTGTTGTGGGTGAGGAAAAAAATTGAGCTTTTATTGTTAGAGAAACAGCAGATGCATTTTGAATCTTGTGGCACACATCCTGTGTTGCAATGTGCACTGCTGATTTGTTTGTTTCATTTCACCGGTGAAATAAAATGCCACCTCTGACAATCAGATAAAGAGGAAAACAAATGTCATATGAAGACTAATCTCACCTTGCTGTAAAAGCAGCTACGCATGCTGCTTCTTCGTAAACAGACAATTTTTCATCCAGAGTTTGCCAGATGAATGCAAAAGTTGTATGTGCTTCATATAATTGTACCACTGATAAACAATACAATATACCTGGCACATTTATCTCACAACTGTCATTTAGTGTTGGTTTTACAGATTCATCTGTTCGACTTGAAGATGTCCCAGGGGAGACCCTTGCTGTTTTTCACCTAATGCTGATAGCGCCAAACAGTAAAGATTCATTATCACTCAGTTTAACTCACTCACTGATGTTATTGCTTTGTTCATGCTGGTTTTTACACATTACCTGCTCCCTCCCAGAACAACTTAGAGCTGAACCCAAGATGTAAAAGATAGAGCTAGTCCATGGAGAATGAATTTGATTTGACAGCAAAGGCAGACAGTGATAGCACTGATGTAGATTCTCTGGAGATGAACGAGCTTTTTCTGCTTCAGAAGTGATAGCAGTTCTACAGAATAAAACTCATTCATTAAAATATAAATGTTCCCTCGGTCTACAAATCACACTATCCCCATTTGCCGTCTGTGAAGTGGCTCCAGACTTTTCATCTCGATAATATCACAGATCAGCGTATTAATTCTCCAGTGAGACTTTGTCAGAGTGTGGTTCATATTTTCAACCGCACAAGAGAAACAAGAGAAACAAGAGGCCTTCTGATTACCTTTTCTGCTTGGTCCCAGATGTCCGGGTCCCCCAGGAACTTATCTGGTCTTGTTGACAGGTTGAGTTTGAAAGTGAACCCAAACACTTCATACACAGTCCGCAGGAAGTCCAGGCAGCCCTTGATCTCTTCCTCAATCTGGGGTCAAAAAACCAAATGCAACAGAATTTGCATCATCCATCTGGGCATGGCTGCTAATTTAATCTGTGGTGTAATGAAAGTTTTAATCTTTGTTTGTGCGAGTATTAAGAAAGAATAAAATCATATGAAGTAATCAAAGGACTATTATTGGAGATAATATATCATGACTATATATTTCCAGTAGCTATAGCTGTGCAATTCATCATCACTGAAGTGCTTCTTAATTTTTTAAGTCCCAGTAAGGAAATCATGCAATTCCACTACATGTGACCACTGAAGGGTTTTAAGTAAGTAGCTTTGATGTGAAAAAAAACATGTGGTACAGCAGGATATAAGCACAGAAGAGGAAAGTTGAAAAGAATAGACTATATTACAGGGAAAGATCTCTCTCCCGAGTCCTAAATGTGAGCTGCCATCTGTAGATCATAAACGTTATGACAAGTGTGACATAGGAACATATGCTCTGAAGTTTGCTTTAAGTTTGTTTGAGTTTGACAAGTCAAAGGACAACATTAAGCACAAGCAGCATTTTCCAGCTGCTGCAATCAAAGTGAAAAATTAAAAGTGAAACAATTTGTGTACAAAGTGCAATCAAATAACTAACCATCCAATCCAATGCCATTACAGATAAAGAGAAAACAAAATCAGTGGGATCCTGGCTGCAAGTTGCTGTGCTACTACATTTGAACAAACTAATTAAGAAATCTTTTCTGTCTTCCAAAATCCTGTTTGTGTGCATCGATTTTGGCAGCGCTTCTCTTTTGTGAAGGGACTTAACAATGCAAGTTGCTCCATCAGGCTGCAGCAGCCTGTGGACTCCTCTTACTTTACCTGAGAATGTGACAGACTGTTCACTGGCAACATTACTTGAATTTATTCAATGAACTCTGCCAGCAAGGGACTGATGTACTGAGAGACTTCAAAACTGGGCTTCTTTCAAACAGGTATAATGGCATATAGAAACATTTATCAAAGGTATTGCCAGAAAGGTGTGACAGCAGTATGAATTAAATCACTTCTTAAAAGCATACTGCACCGATTTAGCATTTCACTCCTATAACACTGTCAGACTCATGATGGACTGTTTTTTTCCCAAAATCAAGTATCAACATCAATGCAGCAGCACCAGACATATCGCGGTTTTTATTACACGCATCCTTCCTTGTCAAAACCTGGCACCAACATTACCCACGATGAAACTGTCCACAGGTTGGAGATTTGGTTGTGTTAGTAGCAGCTAATGTAGCCCGGAGTTGCTAGCCTTGAGGTGAACAGACTGTTGTTGCCCTTTAAATAAAATGTATTGGTCCCCGTTTAAATAAAATTTACTGGTCCCGTCGGGGAACTTTTTTTTTTTTTGTGTGTTTGTTGTGAATGTCAATTCATCAGTGCAAGGCCTCACCTGGTCCATGGTGCAGAAAATATGAGCATCATCCTGTTGGAAGCGGCGGACACGAGTGAGGCCTGTCAGGGCTCCTGACAACTCGTTCCTGTGCAGGACGCCAAAGTCGGCCATGCGAAGGGGTAACTCTCTCCAGGAGCGCGGCCGGTGATCAAACATTAGACTTGAGCCAAACAGACAGAAAGGCAGAGTGTGAAAATACACAAATTACACCTGCCATCTTCAACCTAGAGTTATCTGGAAACTGCTCTACTGCTTCAATACTACTACGAAAGACAATCAATATTTGATTTAACCGACATCCAACACTTTGATAAAATCTGTTCGCAAGCTCAATTTCCATTTCAGTATGATCTCCAGAGGGGCTGTCCATGTGGAAAGCACAAAAATTGGAACAGTAAAATAGAGATAAAAGATCTGAATACAAAGAGCTGCAGTCTGGCTTGTCACACTGCAATGCAGCATTCAGCAGTAAATTGAACTGGGTCATTCAACAACTGAAAACAAGGCAAAAACATCAGTCCATTATAAGTTGAGCTGAACTGGGTGACAAGCCGTTGTTGCTGTGAAATATAAAGCCATTTCACAAAGACAACTACTGATGGCAAAACCCCTGTGCAAACTCTTATGAAGTTATTCAAGTGTGGTAAAACATTGTTTTAATAGTGGTCCCCATTTGACACAGTACACAGATAAATTCGGTTTTGTTTGTATTAAATTAAATACCAAACTTTGTGACAATATTACTCTGAGCTCATTTAATGCTATGAACACATTTAATGCTAGAGAAGAACAAACAGTCCTGCACCCCACAAACACAACTGTTTCTCTGATTAGACACAAAAACCAACTAAAAATATCTATTTCACACTAGAGCAAGACTTGATACACAGTGTGTAAGAGAAGTGGGTGTTTCTCTTTACACTTGATGTCAGTCTTCTCTTGTGCTTTGCTGAAATTAAAACACAACTTTCAAAAAAATATGTGAGGAAGAGGAGACCTCACCAGTGCCCCGGGCAGTTCATGGGTTTGAGGGCGAAGGTCTCCTTCTCCACTTCGAAGGAGAACATGTTCTCGCTGTAGTGCTGCCAGTGACCGGAGGTCTGCCACAGCTTACTGTTGTAGATGTTAGGTGTCACCACCTCCTGGAAACCCCTCTTCCTGTACTCACTCTGCACAAAGACAGATAAAGGTTATCTCACAAAGAAGATTATAATAAGACTGTTCTGAGTTACTGGCACATCGAGCAACTCAGCTTTATAATGCTCAATACACATCAGAACTACAAACAACAACTGGTTACAACAGTTTGTGTCAACACCTGGGGACTCACTGATAAATAGTGCATATCCCCTAAAACATACACAACTTCACAAGCAAAGGCTGAGATTTTGAGCAAGCAAACTACGTCTAAGAACTTTCACATCCCAGTTTGTTTACACATTATGAAAGGGATAAACTAGGGTAAACTGAAAGGAAAAAGACATACATTAATGCATCTTTGGTTGGCCTGTCTTGACTGATATCTGTTTTAAAATTCTACACAGACGGCCGTTAATAAAAAAAAAGGTGATTTATTTCAAATCCCGACAGTCATATACCCCACAAATATGTAGATGTTCTAGGTGTTTTGTTGCTTGTATAGGCAGAGCTGTTTTATAAACACATCTCATTATTCAAAACCTCCCCTGTCAGAAATCTATTTTACCACATTAAAGTGAAATTGCTTCCAGTGTGCACTGCATTGTGACTGCACTGACTGAAAGCCCAGGAAAGTGAATGTTTTAAAATTAGATTGATTCGTTGCTCTGGAGCAGGTGCAACAGAGCTTTTCTTCAGTGCTGTCAATCAGACCTGTTTTATGTGTTTCTGTATTTATTCCAAATAATTGGGTAGCAATAATAAACCTATTTATGCATCTCAAAATGGCTTGTGTTCAAAGGTAAACTAAACACAGAGCAGTTCTTTTTCTATCAACTAGCCAAAAAATGAGAAATGTTAGCATAAATTAGATAAGAACATTTATTTACAGCATTACAGTTGTGGGAAGAGAAGATATGGATATGAATGAGCATTTTATTGTATATGCATGTACATGCTAATGTTTTAAAATGAATGAAGTTTAGTTGTTAAACAATAACATTTTACAAAGGCTGTCAGTAGCAGTTTAACAGTTTAAAGAACATTACATTAAACTGTATCATCAAAATACCATATAACCAAACCTTTCCTCCTCCTCTGTTTAAGATAATACCACACTGAACGTGAATTTAAATTGCATACACAGGCCACACTGGACACAGGCCAACTAAAGGTCCAAATGTGTTCTTCTCCCCACGTCTCTCTACAAATTTAAACTTTCTGACTCGTAGCCTCTGTACTTATTTTATTCTTAAAGTTTAGAATGAGATCACAGCAATTATCCACTGTGGGTCTGACAGCTTCGACTTACTCTGATGAACTCAATCAGGGCGTTGTAGATGTAGGCTCCCTTAGGCAAGAAGAAGCAGCTCCCTGGGCTCAGGTCATGGAAGAAGAACAGGTCCTGCTCCTGAATTAAAAGAAGAAAAAAAAAGGGTTTGTTAGTGTGATGGAGAATTAATGCAACCAATGTGGTCAAACTGGTTTCAATTTGAAGTAATGCAACAGCTCATCGCTTATTAAATGTAGCTGGATGTTTGCCTGGCAGAGTACTCCGTGTTCTGCTTAGCTCTCCACACCTGTTACTGTGCGGAATGAATGGCATCTACAACAACAACCACACCTTGAACAGTCACATTTTCTAACAACAGTGGACTTACAAATAAATGTATGACGATTCAGATAGCCTTACAGCTTAATAAAACAGTTCCAAAGATTATGATATACATCTAAATTGTATGCTGCCTTATGACGTGGGTTAAGTTTGCCATCACTCACAGCTGAAAATAGGCCATGGGTACATTTTTTTTTATGCCATTCTCACTTTTTCTTAAGGGATACTTTTGAAGTGTTTGTCTTTAATATTTAAAAACCAAAACTTTTCTTGTTATAGGATAGTGGCTCTTTGCTGCAAATGCATCAGGAGTGGTATATTTTCACACGGTTCAGAAATGGCTTTGAACATCTCGTCTGTTGAATCAGTGTGACTTGGTAACATCAGACACACGTCGAACCTGATCACTGCTCTTACACTTTTCTATTCTACCTATACTTTATAACATATTTGTGGATACAACTCTGCGATAAAATCACAGCTTCATACATTAAACAGAGCTATTCCATCACATTGCAAATAACATTCTTGTGTGAGAGAATAAAACCTGGAGGAGACTATTTTAAACTGACTATGGACATGAACTCTTTTGCTTTGCCACACGTTTGTTCATACCCGGCCTAGTTTGCGGTGATCTCTGTTCTTGGCTTCCTCTTGAAACTTCTCCCACTCTTTGAGCATTTTGGGGTCAGGGAAGGAGATTCCATAGATCCTCTGGAGGGTTTCCATGTCCGCCTTTCCCTCCCAGTATGTAGATGAGTTCTAGTGCACCACAAAAGGAGTATGTTAGCTTTTATCATTCTTTGGGGGCCATCAAATCCCTTGGGAATAAAACATCAAGTAACTCTTCTCTAAAAATGGATGGGGACAAATGTGCTTACTGCCAGACATTCAGGGCACAGACTACAGTCCTTGAAATCCTGCCTGGTTTAATCAACAATAACTCCACATGTACAGTGACAACCAATTTGCTGTACATAATGCACCACTGAAAACAAAGACTCACCTTGTGGACCTTAAGTGCCTTGATTTTCCCAGTATGTCTCACATGGGGCCCACGACACAAGTCAATCAGGGGACCGCACCTGAAATGCAGAATATTTGTACATGTCAAGTATTGTTTTACAATACTGAAATGGATAACCAGTTCGGTTTATGATAACTCTGGTAATACTTTATATTTTTGTTATTATCAAATACTATCCCATTAAAATAAAAAAGGCAGAAACCATTTGTCCATCTCTCAATACTCTGACGCCCATGGTTTCCACTGAAGACGTAAATCCTCAAAATCCGATTCCAAACATACATACTGTATAAATTCATCAATTTATTCTTGTTTTTTTTAAATGGGATTTGTTGACACCACAAAAAATATATAGAATATCACCAGAATTACACTTTTAACATAAAAGGTTCTTCTTGCACAGGACCTGGACTCACCTGTAAACTGTGGTAGTGGGAGTGGTGACCTTCTCGTTCAGAATCCGGCACTTAAATGTGTTGTACTGTAAAGGACAAGAGATTTTTTTTTAGAGTCGTATTACTTATGCAATGTTCCTTTTTTCCCTTTTTTGTATGTTTTAGATACCTTGAACATTTCCAACAGAGTTTCCTTCTTTATCTCCAGCCTCTCAAATGGCTGCTTCTCCTTGATAATTTTCTTGCACAAGTTCTCCAGACATGGGAAGTCATTGCTCGATACACCCCTGTCCAAAACATCAAAAAGATAAACACAACAAGAACATTTCATCCAATGACGATGACTCTCTTATGTAGTCCTCCATTAATATGCAAACTGCCCTCAGTGCTAAATTTAGTCTGCCAGTGTTTCCAGAGGGCATCATGGATGTGACCAGACCTTTTGTTCACCAATGTAATTATTTAACTTCCAGAAACTGATAACCTCTGCCAAGCACTGACAAATAGTTTAAAGTCCTTGGCTTTAGGGTTTGAGCAATGTCAAAATATCCTTGCAAAAAACAGTCTCCAGGAATGCCATTAGCATAAAGTGACTTCATTAAGGAGGTTGTAGAATTAATTAGACAGCACTCCTCACGCTCTTCTGCAGCCTACAGCAGAAAGAAATGCATCTGTTTTAGGGAAAAGGTCAAGTGAAAAAGTTGTTTATGATGAGGAAATGTTCAAATTTCTGAGGGTGTCTTAACACTTTCAAAGCTTCACTGAAGTAATCTCTAGCTCTGTGTTTTGAATAGATTTGCTTTTAGGCCTCCAATCCTGTGGGCAGTTACAGAAAGATATCATTTCAAATCCATGCGGCGACAAATCCAGCTTGACAGCATTTGTGTCATTACGATCCACCTATTCTGTGTTTGCCACCGGTCTAAGACAGTGAACTGGAATGACAGCTGCTAAGCCTTGAAGCACACATCAAAATAACACCGAGCAGACTAACGCAACTAATTATACAAAGTGCAACTCACTCATTGTTCTCCAGGAACATGTCGTAGTAGAAGCCGTTCTCGATGGGGGGACCATAGCAGAGGCAGCCCCCATACACCCTCTCCATAGCTTCACCCAAGATATGGGCGCTGGAGTGCCAGTAAACCTTAATATGCAAATAAAAACATTTCCCAGTTAGTAAAAATAGAGTCTATCTCTGGTGTTTATTAAGAAAGAGAAGTATGACTGTGCTGAAAAATCAAGATCATTGACCTTCATGCCTGTACTGATGTTACAATCATTCACTGTGCTACAGACTTTGTTGAAGCCTTTGAGAAATTTAAAGCACTTAAGCTGGGCAAAATCACCTCTTCCAAATGCTGACAACACAAAAGATGTTAAAAATCTGAAAAATATGCAGATAAAACCTACTGACAAATGGTACCATAAAAAGCTAATTGACTGAGACTTAGGAGTAGTCTTAAATACTTAAAAATGTCAACTGACAAATGGCTTTTCTTCAGGTGAAATATTAAGCACCTTGTAGAGACGATGAAGCTGAAATAGGCTTTAACTCTCTTTAGAGACCAGTTGCTGCCACTTTTGTGACAGTACATGATTTCTGCAGTATTTTACATTCTGACATCTCCTCTTTATGTCTTTGTGGATGGACACTTGGTGAATCACAGAGCTTCGAGGTGTATTGTTGATTATAAACTTCTCATTCATCACATTAACTTTGCATGCTCAGGCTAGCCTGCCCTAACTACATATCAATAAGATTCAACAAACTCTTCAGTGTTGTGTGCTGATAAGCACATCATACCACACAATTTAAGTGTACTATACTACACTGTTCTGTGCTATTCTATATCTAAGGGGAAAGAGAAAAAATATGTACTGTGTCAGACCAGGGATGAGGTGAACTTACAGCTTGAGCCTCCTCATCATCAAACTTGAGCAACTGAAGGCTGCAGTCATCCTCCAGAGGTCTGTCCAGGTCCCACACATTGTTGTTCACTTTAGCAATCACTGTGTTGTCTGCAAGGCCTTGACTAGGTGTAAAACATGAAAATATTCTACATCAAATCTCATGTGCAGATGTACAATAAACAATCAATCATATTTCATTATTCCCGGCAAGAACAATGTAAACACATAAGCTTGGTCAAAAGAGGTAAATACTAACATGTTCTCTAAAATCCCCTACAACTAAAATATTAAAACAAAAAGCAGGTGTGCATGATATCCATACATAAACAAACAATGTAATAACCATAGGACCTTCCAATACTTATTATAAGGGTCATCAAAATAACATGTTGATTTCGATTAATTAATCATAAGACAAATAACTTGTTAAAAAAAACAAAAACACCCATATCTTCTAGCTTGTAAACACTAGTGCTGTGAGGATTGCCACTAACACCATCAGAATGGATTTACCAAGCACCCCCCACTTTAACATGGAGCGTCACATAATTCCAACCGGTCAATGTGTTAGTTGCATATGAAAATAGCATGATCAATAGTTTTAAAAAAAACTAGTCAATCGTATGACTGACTGCATTTGGAAAATGACGGGTAATAAAATTATTTCTAATGCCCCCTTTTGATATTTCTATTACATTTTTTTTGTTACATGCCACAATAATGGAATGTTTAGTTGAAATATCTTCATTTGGGGGCTTCTTCAAGCAAATATTGATATATTCAATTAATTTGAATAATTAATAAGCATTTCATGTAATTATTTTGATTTAAATTTTTAACTGATTAACAGCCCTGCTTGTTATCCACTTATAATTTGAGGAGCTTAAAATTTGCATTTTTTTCCAGAAATTGAGAGTCTGAGATAGAACTTGTTCTGCATTTGAATTTATACAAAAAAATAAATAAAAGTAAATAAGTTAAAATTGTTTATTAATAAGACTGAAAAATCCTGTTAGAATCTCTAATAATAGGGGGTTAAAAACACCAGCTATGATACCAATGTACTCATTGCCTCAAAGAAATTACGGAGGTGGGGTGTGGTTGATGTGTTTAAGTCCTATGGAACAACGCTGGCATCTACTCTGCAATGATTTTAATAGAGCTGCTGAAATTCCTGAGGCTTTTTACTGTGTTTACGGTATAGTCTGTTCATTTGACCTTTGCTTATGAACATTTAATCTCTGTTAACACACTCTTGACACCTTCAGTATATTGAACCATGCTGGTAGGGAGATCATTCTCAAGACTACCCCAAGGCAACATTTCCTCTACTTTTTAACACTAACCAGGATTTTTGTCAGAGTGTTTTCTTGTCTTCAGTGGATGGTCTAAGGTTGGCAGGTGTCATTTCCAATTACTGTTTTCATAATGTGGGTGTTGTGAAGCCTTTTGAAACTGTAACATTGATTACAGGCTCTACAAATATATTTGACAGCTAGTCTTTAGAAATTACATTCCTGAAGCGGCCTTGAGGTTTTTTTTTGGTGGTACAAGAGAGTGAGGTGTCACATTCAAGTAATAATTACAGCAATCCCATCATCACACTGACCTGATTCCACAGGCCACCTGGTATGGTGTGGTCTTCCAGGACTCAGCATCCACCACCTTTCCATCGGGCAGGGTCACTTTGATGGCTCGGCTATCCTTTGCAGCCCTCTCTGCCATCAAGGCTTCATGCTCGGCTTTCAGTTTTGTGTACAAAGTAAGACGCTCCTCGATGTACTGAGGTGGTGGAGAAAGCTAAACAGCAATAAAAAAAAGTTTGGCTGAGATGCTGTATCTGTCTTTTCTTGTTATCAGGTACTAATATGTAAAAAAAGCATATGTCCTTCTTAAAAAAGAAAAATCAATCAGCTGAGTCTGAAGATCAGATATTTAAGATTATCTTCTGCTTTGTGTAATAATATAATTAACATCAGTGCAAACTGTGAGAGCACAAAGACAAGATGACACTGTACTTGTGAAAAGACTGAACCAAAAATCTCATGATTGCTTAATTAATTTATTATTTTAAACTTGCATCCATGTTAAAACATTTCTGTGTGACAATATTATTTCTGTTTGGCCATTTATTCATTGCATTTGAACAGCTATGTGTGTTTTACCATATTAAATGTTTAACTGGACTAGAATAGGATCATGAACCTCAACAACCATTAAGCTGGCTGGTGGCTGCTTACAGATATAAGAGCATACAGTGAGATATACACAAATATTAAATACACTATGAATTAAGGTGTTGTAAAACAGGGCATTATTATGATTTCTAATAATAGCATCAACACACTTCCTGAAAATGTATTTAGCAACTCACCTCTGCCCTGCCTCCTGAGTCTCCAGCAGCATTTTTACCCTTCTTCTTTCCTCCATCTTTACCACTTTCGGTTCCCCCCTGTCCAAAAACCATACCATGTGGTTATTATCACGTAAAAAGTTTAGTATTAAATTTCACAGTACTTATATACAGATACTTACAAAATGCTTCATATTACAATAATAACATACAAAACTAACATTAGGCACATAAACACAACACAAAAAACTGCCAATTTAAAAAGCTTTTCTCATTGGTGGTTTGGAAGTTGACTTTTTAACTTTTGAGTTAGATATATGTGGAGAGTACATTACAAACCAATTTTAAGAATGAGCTTTCTGTCAAATAATCCCCTTGGTCCATTGGGTGTATGCCGATTTGGAAAAGAGGACATAAGTGATTCATGCAAGGTCCAATGTATCGGTCTACTATATACAAGCCCACCAGTAAGCAGGGAAATCTTTAATTATTGGAATTTTAAATGGACTTTGGCGTACACTAAGTACTGAACTATACGTGTAAAAGCCACGTTAAGCAAACCAAACCAGGCTCCCTTGATTGCAGTGTGCTACGATTCATAGCGTAAACAAAAAACAAATTGATCTCTCGGTTGTGGGAGTAACATTTTGACGTAAAGCCGACATAAAGTCATTCATAAATGCGAGTTAGCGGTAACATTAGCGCCACATTGCTCGTGGCTAAATGACAGCATGAATGTGACTACAGGCTGGGCTAGCTGCTAACTAGCTAACATGACTTAAAAGCAGCCGGTCACGAGGCTAAAGTGTCACCTTTTTCTTCTCGTCCACTTGCAATTCGCTCATTTTCTCCACGACAGTCTGGTCAGCCATAACAAGTGGAAAAGCTACCTCTCTCCTGGAGATAACTTTTATAATCTGGGAAACCGATGTTATCTGGATGCCGGGTGAGGACTGATGACGTACCCGGAAATTGCGATTCTGATGCAACATTGCCGTAGTAGGCGGGGCTTTGTGCGTCAGAGGGTAACATCAGCTGTTTTTATGATCAGATAAAAGTCCATTCATGTGATTGTATCAGTGTAAGGTTGTAAGGTATTATTAGTATATTTAATGGTAACAGTAGTCTGTTGTGTGTATATAGGCAAGTACAAAGGAAAAACCTGGATAAATGAGGGGAGATTAATGCAGATGTTTCATCACAGTTGCACTACATGGTACAATTAAGCAGTTAACATCCAATCATGCTGCGAGGCATGTTTGACAATGCTGAGCAGGCCCAGTTGATTTTGTATCAAGATGGCATGAGGAAAACATCAAAGTGACTTTGAAAGAGGGTTCATCGTTGGGGCATGGATGGCAGAAGCTTCAGTCACAAAGCACTCAGCTGGCTTGTGTTTCAATAAGAAAGTGAATGAAGTGACATCTGCTTTTAGATCTATGAAAATAAATCAGTGGGCAGGGTCAGAAATTGTGGTTGACAGCAGATTTGATGAGTGTGATCCTTGTGTATGATATGTAGTCAATGCAGGACGTGATCAGACTGTCAGCAACCACAGTTGGTCTACAGTCACATAGAGAGGAGTATTACTGTAGGGTTGGATTGGCACACAACAAGACAACGGTACAGACCTGAATGCTTGGCCCTGACAATGGAGGGATCTCTTGGTGGTTCTGGTATACTTTAGGGAGGACTTTGGTGGCATGGTTTGGGTCTACTTGTCCCATTAGAGGGAAGGGTCACTGCAAATCAACACACAGTTCTTCTGAGTGATCACCTTTATCCTATTTCTTATCTGATAAGTGCGGTCTCTTCCAGGATGACAATGACCCCATCCATAGGGCAGGAGGGGAACTAAATGGTTTGATGAGAATAATTATATGTTATGGCCTTTACTGTCACCAGCTCTCAACCCAATTAGAGATTTTTGTCCAACGTGCTAGATAGCGCTCTTCACCACCATCATCAAAACACCAGATAATCGAACATCTTGAAGAATGGCGTCCATCCTTATAATTGAGTTAAGAGATTTAGAATAAATGTTGAGGCTCATTGAAGCTGTTCTAGTGGCATGTGATAGTACAAGACCTTACTAAGACACGTTGTGTTGTTTTTTCCTTTAATTTGTCACCCATCCAATATATAACAGGCCTACACAAATAATACACTGTACTGAGTCTAGAAGATTTACTAGATTTATTTTTTTATTTGTTTATTTGGTTGGTCTCACCTAATGTATGTAGCATTAGATTATAAAGTCTAAAAAAACTGGGATCAGTCTTTATAATATCCACCACGAATAAGACTGAGGGCATGACCTCAGTGTCCTCAGCAGGTACTACCATCCTGATGATGCTCATCATCAGCACCCAGCACAAAGGTTCAAGAGACTTCTGTTCTGCTCAGGCAGCCAGCACACGTACTTTCTTTAGAAAACATAGCTTTCTCTGAAGCAGTCCTTGTAATCATGATAGTCTTTCTGTGTGAAAGGAAAGTGTACCAGCAGATCATATCTGGATGCTAATTCATTTCTTATTTGGTAGTGCCTTTGCTCAGTGTGGTTACTGACAGCACGGTTATCATACTCTGAATCGGTGGAGCCATGTGTGAGCCAGTTTTCATTACAACTCAAACACACCTTTAACCAGAGAGCTTGCTTAAATCTGTGAAACCACTTGCCGTTATGTTTGCCTTGAGTAAAACCTGAAAACACATAATGTTTAGTGATTGCTTCATATTAAGGTGCTCAAAAAACAAAGTCAGCTTATGTTTCTGAGTGAAATCACTGGAGTATTTTACTCTTGCATTATTGCTGACATGGTCACCCAGCAGGGACAAGAGAGAGATGGTGTATCGGTATTGTTAGATCAGTGTTGATCAGGAGTGAAATCCTCTCTTCTATTTAGTCTGAAGTATGATTACCGTCTGTTCAGCATCAGGCGATTCCTCTGTGCCCCATCCAACATCCCTTGATGCTCATGGATCCAGTCAGCAGGTTTTAGAGTTATATAATGAAATACCTTCAAATGTAAGATCATTTGTGAAGTAGAAGAAGATGGGAGATAATCTTTTTATTCTAACATCCAGAAGCAAACAGGGGTCTTGATGCCTGTCACCAACAGTTGGTTTCAGCCCTGTTGCCGGTAGCAACCACAGCTTGCACAACTTCACAGCAGTTCCAGTTTAACTGATATAACTACAGCCGCCATTTTGTCTGTTATCTCTGACCGATCAAATATTGTAAAGTATATTTTAATGTTGTTGTTATCTTGTTGGAGCATGTAGGTATTCTGGTATAGCTGTTTCATGATTGTTTGTTCAGTTGAAGCTAGCCAGTACACTAGCTGTTTGAGGCTAATTTGTTGCTTATACAGTAGTCTTCAGTTTTTTTACATTATTGTACTTTTTCAGAAACAATGTGTCCCTGTGTCCCTATGTGGCACCTATGGCAATAATCGTTGCAATTTGAGGTGTGTTTTTGAAAGTCACTTAATTTTTGGTTTCTAGTTACATCATCTGTAGTCACCTGCCTTTTTAAGGCAACAGTATGACACCTCACACACACAGGTGAGCTAAAGAGTGAGACTGCTGTGTTAAAAGACATATTAAAAGCCTTAACTCCTTGCTGCTTGTGATTTTTACAACCTGGGTCATAACACTGTAAATGGAAGGGCTTTCATCAGTGGACCACTGACCATTGTGTTGCACCATTCAGAAATAGTTAGTGACGTAACAGACATTTGTTTAATTTAAAATCTTTGTCTTATTACATTCTTACATCTTAAATATTGATCTCTCACTGGTTATACTTTGATCTATAATTTGATCCTAGCACGCAAAATAAAGTTTTTAGTCCAGTGTTCTTGTTACTATACCTTAATTCATGTCTACCATTCCAGTGTTCTAACTCTTTTTTTGTAGTATGTCATTGTTTCAGATTTATCATCTCAATAATTCAATTTGTTGTCCAACATGATTTTCACTGTTTCACAAATGCTCCAGTAAAACTACAAAGGTCATTTGTTTCAACCTTTATTGGAAGTGTATTTCGCCTGCTGCATAGCTGTGCACCCACCAGAGTAGTTCAACGAGACTCGCATTTTGAAATGTCTTCTTACATGAGAGAACTGATGGTGTGCAGGTGATTTAATGGGGTAGGAGCCAAAATGGAAGACCAGTGCTGTAGTTTTAGCTGATTTTGGATTGGAAAATTGTTCACAATGTGGGATGGCACTTCAGTTAATATTGTTGCTAAACACATAGTCCACATAGTCTAAAGCTGGACTCAATTGGTCAAGCTGTAGGCAAAAATTTCTCTTTGCCACAAGTTTTGACTAAACTGACTTAAAGATGAGAAAAAATTGGGTTTTCAACATTAAGTAAAGGTGTTCCTCTATCTACAGTTTCATCTGCCTATATGTATTCCCCTTTTTATTTTTAGACATCTTTTCCAATTGCTGCTTACATGTCGAACATATTTATTAAAGAGTACTGTATGTTTTTAAATCTTTAATCAGATTAATTTAACTTTATCTACACTCATAATTCACACATTCACACATGCATCCCAATGCATGCATAATCAAAATAACAAAGAACAGATTAGTCTTGTTGGTGATTAGAATCATATTACTGATTGCTCTGCTTACCAAGAGAGTGTCTGAGGTTATGTTTGTCCTGTATTTCCTTTCTGCTCTGCTTGAAGGTGCCAGGCTTCAGACAATGTGTGCATTTCAATTATAGTCAAACAGTGGTTTTAAACTTCTGACACTCTCCAAGGGAATAAAGAAGAAGCTGCAGCACGCGGTGCTATCCTGCTGTTCTTGGCTTGTTGTGAGGAGAGGAAATTCTTTAATAATTAACCTTCAAGCCCTTGAAAAGTCAGGCACCATGTTCTATTTCTTGGCTCTGTATCGGGCCTTAAACACAGTTTCTGTTCCAACTCAGGCTCACAGTTCTTTTGATGTATAAGGTTAAACCGAAGTAGATTGCAATATATGCAATATAACAACAGCAAGATAAGAATGAATTTTGTATGTTTGATTGTGGGTGTACATTTCTTATGTATTATATAAATAATAATTAATAGTCATCACATTTTTAATATAGCGTCAAATAAAACAGATCATAACAGGGAGAAAATGTGTGATAAAAAAATAACTGAAAAGGATCTGCTCATTCTTTATAGGCAGAAAAGGAAAACACAGTGTGGCAGAGGCAAAGACCCTGTAAAATTGGATTTATTCACAGAGCCCCTGGTGTGAGGAAAAGATGTATGCGTCATGTCTATATCAATTCTCTAATTATTGGGAGATGTTTTAAATATTTTATATCACTACAGCCATTAGGTGTCAGTAGAGAAACCCTGCAAAAGACAAACCTTAGCCAGAATCCAATACCAGCCAGTCTCAAACGCTCTGTTTTCCGCCTGCAGTTTGCACACCCCCACACTTCAGCCGCTGACATTGTCACCTCCCTCACTGAAGTTTTGATACAGCCAGCATTTGTCTATAGGCATCTCCGGAGAGAGCAGCACAGAGCTCCTGCCTCTTTCTATCGACTCCACATTCAAAGGAAATTGCAGAGGCGAATACATGATGGGATTTGTTCCAAATGCATCATAAATATTTTATCTCTCCATGGTAAATTCATTTTTTTTCAATACAGAGTAAGAGATCATCAGTCAGTGCAATTGTCTGCCTCCATTGAAACACTTCTCTTAAACAATTAGGGAAAACCTCTTGATTAGATAATTTATAAATCTTTATCATTTTTAGAATGGCTTAGGGTGGCCCAATTACTCACTTGAGCCTCCCAAAGCCAACATCCTTAAAACAAAGCCTTGAATCTGTGATGCAACAAAGATGTAAAAGTTGTAAAGACTAAACAGAGGTAGATGATATGACCATGGAAGCAGGAGAATGGTTTTCAAGGATCAGTACTGACAAGATATCTCAGAAATATCTTAATGGGTCACCAACACCTCACAGCCAATCCCTTTTTAATAATAGTGAAAGCAGTCCTACAGCCTGGCCTGAATAATTCTACTGGTTTCCCTCTCCAATATGTAAAATCGCCAGCCTTTCACTGCCCTCCATACTGGAAAAGGATGACACCAGGTCAGAGACAAGGGCAGGGAGAATAACCACTTACCCTGACCAGGCAGACAACCATCTGCTGCAAAATCCTTTGTGAGATGGTCTGCTCATCCCCAGGCTCTTCCTAGGAGCTGTCACACTGCTCCCATCAGCAATCCTAACGTTTACACAATCTCTGGACTTCTCACAACTGAATGTAAAACCTCCTACTATTTCTATTCATTTCCATTTTCTTTATTATTGCCAAAAGCATTTTCTCAGTGTGTGCATTATCATAATGCAGATTTAAGCCTTTTGAACCTAGCTGCACATTATCTAAAACATTTTGTATACACAAATTTTCTTTCTCATTCAACTTTGGTAATTGAATGATACATGTAGAGTGTCCATGTAGAGACTTTAGAGTCAGCTGTGTCACTATAGAATTACCACCACCATGGTTAACTCCTATATTTTGCGGAAGTTATGCAAGTTAACTAAATACAATATTTATCAAGGCACAAACAAAGACTTTTATACAGTTTCTTCCCAAACATGACAATGTAGTAATCTCAATTATTTGTTTCCAGAATCCAATGAGGAAAACACTGTAAACAACATTATTGCACAGTATATCAGTGAATGTGTTTCCTTGTGCGTATACCCACACTCCCATGTTTTCAGTTTACTTCAGTGGACTATAGACTTGCTTATGAGTACGGTAATCCCTTACCAAGAAATCCATATGAAAATAAACTTTACCATTTTGTGGCACTATAGATGAAAATCTGTTTCTTCTTCTGTTATTAGCTCAGAAATCTTAGATGTGAGAGTTAGAAGCAAAACATCATTGCACTAACTAGCTGCATTTTCCTAAATTTTAAAAGTAAGACATGTTCGCAAACAATGACATCCTGAAAAGCATAATGTGTATTTGATGACTCCATGTATTAAAACTGATGTTGATCAGTAGCCAACTGTTAACATACTGTTGTTATTCTATATTGTTTCACTAAATTATTTATATTTAAAATTTGCAGTCAGTAGTATTAGAACAATTACTTGAATCATATATCAATATCGAAACAATAGTGTATTCAATAATCCTTTTCTCCAAGCTCTTCATTCTGTATGCATACAACTACATACTTGGAAATGGCTCTTCAGATCTACATCAACCCATTGTTACCCACTCATCTCCACAACACATGCACATGCATGCACGCTGACACACACATGCAGGTCTGTTTCTGGGGCGTTTGCCTTCCTCTGCGGAGCTTCCTGCAGAGTTTGTGGTTCAGACAGAGGTGCTCCCTTTGAGTTGCGATTCAAATGCTGATGCACATGAAACAGCTTTGACAGCAGTCAAAAGAAGTACAATAAACAGAAAAAAAGTTTTTCAAAGGGAAAATGAAAAATATCTTCTCAAAAGTATTTTCGCACTGAGCCTGACTTGTTTTTATTCAAGGTGAATCACTCACATGAAATGTTTCCCTACTTAACAATGAAGAGCAAAGCTTAGCCATTTCTCTGCACCTATTTATGTGTAGATGCACCAAAAAAAAGGAGAAGAAGAGATAAATCAGATGTGCCAGTCTGCATATGACCAACAGCTTATAAATAAATCATACACTATAGCATTAACATTGTAGTCACATTTTTGTGTGCAATATTTCTTCAAAGCGTGGGTATGGGTCACATCCCAGGCAGATGGTAGGGGGTCCAGATTATGCTGTTTAGACTGCAATCTCTGCATTGCCACATAATGTCAAATACACCAAGGGACGGCTTTAGTGAGGCTGCCTTTTCCAAACCCTCTGTGCTGCCAGGGGAGAGGGTAAAAAGCTGCAAAAAAAAAAAAAAATTAAGATACTAGGCTTTTCTCCCACTGTTTGCATCCTGGAAGAAAGAAATGAGAATCAGTCAGTGTGGAAGACAATAAAATGTACATCACACCACACCCAGAAGAACATTTATCGTCTTCCTCCCACAACCAGGGGTGATGGCAGATCAACTGGTAGTGGTTAGTTTGAGGGAGAGACAGAAAGGGAGGGAGATAGAAGGATTAGGCTTGATTCTGGTCCCTTATCATTCAGTTCAGTCTGCTGGCTCAGCAGCAGTAAGCAAATTGAAACTAACAGGATCTGCTGTAGCAACTACCTCCTCACGGTAATATGTGAGCCAAGCCGAGCCTGACTGTCATTAGAGGATTACACTTTATGTCCTCCGCTACTGCCAAAGAATCCTGATGTACTTAAAGGAATAACATCCCCCCTCCCCTAAAACAAAAATCACATTAAACATTTGTTAATATGAAGACGTCTCCTCTGAAAGAAGCCAAGAATCTTGATTGTGATATTTTTTTAGGAGCTTCTCCAAGGACAATGTTTTTGTTTGAGCTTAAGCAATTATTTACTTTTTCATAGCAGTTTTGGATGTGAAAAGATGCTCATTACCCAGGAAATGCTTCCTGGACACTATAAAAGTGCTTAAAATTCATTTTGACATTCATTGACGCAAGTTGAGACTCGCTGACCTATTCTTTTATAACAAAAATTGTCCATCCTGGGCTTTATTGTATCTAAGAGTTAACAGAATCAGGGACACGTACTTCACTCCTGAATATTTTGTCACCTTAGCTGAGTGATTAAGACCAAAATAGATCTCCTAACAAAAGGCACTATGTTGCACAATAGAGAAAGGAAGTTAAACTCATTTTGAATTCCAAACATACATTACACTAAGTTTATTCACTTAAGTAGCAGGATAAGCCCCTTGAAATGAAACAGCTCATTAGAAGCATAAAAACAAGAAGAAAAAAAAAGCCAACTTAATTGACCTAGGCTTCAGCACGACTTTCTCTGAGTCATTTCCACATCTTTGGTACTGTATAAGAAAGCCTCAGTGATCCACACAGGTAAGCTGTATTAATCTCACAAATTCTCATTTCAAATTTACAAATTGAAAAGCATCCAACAAGATCCAGAAAGCTCATACAGTCTCACAGGGAGCGTGAAACTGAATATTTGATTTTCTACCTTGTGAGAATGGCAAAACAAAGCAAAATATGGTGCAACCCTTCCCTTGCTTCCTTTATAGACGTCAAATGTGACTTAGTCCTCTCTGTATGGACATCAATGTGAAATATGATCCAACTTTCAAGTCCTCTCTGTAAGGATAAAATGTGTACTTAAACTGGATAAAAATCAATGTCTTTATAATAACAATGTATAAAATGATGTGACAACATGAAAGGGTTCACCTGCAACAAATCACTGGGATATGCAGCTCTCCTCAGCTTTACAGGGCTTATACATAGAAAGTTTCAGCTCATTGTTTATCTGTCGGCCCTCAACTTTACTGCCTCTCACAGAGTAATTTCTGGCTACAGCAGGCAGCTGTTTTCAGCAAAAAAAAAGCTCTAATAACCCACTGTGCACTACCATCCCAGCATCAAACAGAAGACAGATGAAGTAAGTGACTATATTCACTGAAGACAGTGGAGTGTTTATCAGCTAAAGAGCCAAATACTTCTTTCAGGAGTTCCTTGTATCAAGGAATACCTCCTTCAAAAATAAATCTAGATACAGACGGTACCTCAAATCCTAGGAATGTTCCACTGCTTCATTTTTATGTGAGGTATGTGTTTGAAGCAAGAAAAATTTCATCTGGATTTTAGAGCAACACATAGGATAGTGATTTTACTTTTTCTTCAGATTAGGGCTGAAAGTTCAGTTTTAATCCTATTAGATCTTAATGCACCATTTGACAACACAGACTTTTAATGGGCTGCCTTAAATTTGTGGCTCAGCATCAAAGGCAAAACACTAAACTGCCTTAGCTCATACCAAAATTCACTATAGGAAACAGCACATTATATCGTGGAGTATAATATGAAAGACAGTGAAGTGCACGTTTGCAGTACCTATAAGTTTAATTTTTAGTTAATTGTAGTTACATACATTGATGCTGCCTTCCGCCACAGCTGTCCCTTGTCACTGATTCTGTTCTCAGGATCTCAAGGTGCAGCCAGGGAGAGGAGAGTGTTTTATGGGGACCTCAGAATTGCGTATCTGCTGTTTGCAGATGATGTGGTTCTGTTGGCTTCATCAGACTGTGACCTCTAGCATGTACTGGGGCAGTGTACAGCTTGAGAGTGAAGTGCCCAGAATGAAAGCCACTCTGTGCTGGGATTGAGATACTGCTTCAAGCAAAGGAGTTCAAGTATCTTGGGGTCTTCTTCATTAATGAGGTTAAAATGTAAGATTGACAGGAGAGTGTAAGATTGACAGGTGGATTGGTGCAGTGTCAGCAGTAATGTGGATGTCACATTGGACCATCGTGGCGAAGAGGGAGCTTTCAATTTACTAGTCAATCTATGTCCCAGCCCTCACTTACATTCATAAGCTTTGGGTAATACCAAAAGAATGAGATCACAAATACAAAGAGCCAAAATGAGTTTCCTCTCTAGGGTGGCTTGGCTCAGCCTCAGAGATAGGGTGAGGAGCTCAGACCTGCAGTAGGATGAAAAGGAGCCAGTTGAGGTAGTAGACAACTAGTCAGGATGCCCCCTGGGTGTTTTCCCTTGGAGGTCTTCCAGACACATCCAAGTGGCAGTAGATCCAGGGGTAGACCCAGAACACACTGGAGGGATTACATAGCTCATCTGGCCTGGTAACGCCTTGGGATCCCCCCTGGAGGAGCTGGAAAGTGTTGCTGTGGAGAAGGACATCTGGACTACCTTCCTTAGCTTGCTGCCTCCGTGACCTGTCTCCAGGATAAGCAGAAGTAAATAGAGAGAGACATGGATGGATGGTGTTGTATTTTTGTCTGAGATGCACCAATGGATGTCCCAAGATACCTACTGCAAAAATAAAACCAGTCCAAATGGTACAGTTGCAGCAAACATGGACCATTGTTAATAAGACAGCGAACTGCAGTGCTGTATCCTTCCAATTTTACGGAATTTATTATTTGGAAAAAAATTATTGCTGATTTCCTGTTTTTTTTAATTAAAAATGAAGCTACATCACTGTTCATTTCTGTTCATTACATTTCTATTTTAGCATGAAGTCACACATCTCTCACACTTCCACCTTGTTCTGAACACAATGAATCCTAATTGGTAAAAACAGACAAAATCACACCTTTCCAATTCAGCCATCTCCTCATGGATTAACAGTTTTAGAGAGTTTATTTAAAATTTTACTGATTACTTACAGTGGCTTACAGTTAAAGATAGTCGTGAAGCACACAGTAGGTAAAACCCTCTGTTTGAAACTGGTTAGGAGTCTAAGATTAAGACTAAAGATAACTCAAGTGTTTTTCCGCATTGGAAAAACAGAGCAGAGCAGAGATTTTTGAGAGTTTGTATGTGTTTATTTTATTTTAATAACAATAATATTGATAATAATAATAAACAACATTTATATTGCACCTTTCAAAATGCAGTGCTTTACAAGGAAAAACATTTTACCACTGAAGAATACAAACATTTAAATAGAATAAAATACACAGTAATAAAATAAGCTAAAGAAAGATGGAAATCAACAAATAAAACAACTAGTACCTAATATAGCCTAGGGGGTTAATATTATTAAAGTCTGAAAGATAATACAAGCAAGCCTCGGATCTGTAAGGAAGTTTAATATTTGATGTTGTTGTATATTATTATACAATACAATACAATACAATATTTCTTACTTTTTATCATTTTATGATGTCCTTTTACTGTTATTAATAACATGAACAGCAATTGTAGTTAGATAGAAGTTATAGTAGTGTATTATTGTTTGTTAAAAGGATTCTGTGAACTCTTAAAAAACTCTTTACATTCAATGATTATATGATTATATTTGCGTATTGATGGTTGGTGATAATCTTTCCGGGCACAATCGTGCACACACAAAAGAGCAGCAAGAGGAGGCGACTGTAGAACATATAATGAGACATGGACAATTCACTAGCACCTGCTGTAGAATTCAAGTAATGGAGAGGGAACAAGAAGCAAAAACCAGTGAACCAGATAGCACATGAATAAAGCAGAAGGGAGACGAATGGAGCAGGGGCTCCGCTCCTCCCTCCCCTCTCATTTCCTTCGGAGCGGGTCGGGAGGCATCCTTGGCTTTAATCAGGCTCACCTAAGCATACCTCAGCGCTGCCGTGCCACAATGATGGATGGCCTGGAGAAATACCTGTAATGGCAAGCTCACTGCTATGCTTTGTGTTTGGCAAAGCAGGTGCTTTCTCTCAAGAAGTATGGTAGTGTACCACGCGGCTGATAGAGATGAGGGGGGCATACTTACTTTTTTTACTAACATTTTCTACCATGTTAATTATTGCTTTCCCCCACTGTGCCTTATTTGTATCTGGGGGAGATAATCAGCTTTAATGCTCAAACCTGGTGCCTTGAAGTGCGGACACAGCTGAGAAGGGCAGGCTCTTAGGGCATTTGTGACATTTTGTGTGATATACCACACAGTAGTAATGTGTGTGTCATTCCTTTTTGCCTCTGGACTGACATAATGTAGGGCTGATAGAAAGATGTCCTCTCGGTCCTGAACGTTACATTTTGTTCTTTGAGAAGTGCCAAAGGCTCAGTTTAATCTATTCACACACTCTTTTTCATGCTGTTGCCTTCGAGGGCTGAGGCTACTGCTGCACACAGAGAGGCTCTTGTAATTGTAATAAATAATGTATGATTAATATGGCTGATTAAACAGTCTGGGAATCCTCTCCCTGTGGGCAACACTACTTCTAGCAGAATAACAAAGATTACCTCAGAGCTTTCCGCTATTGTCACACCATTGTCTGATAAGGAGACAGCTGCTGCAGATCAAAGAACACCTTTATGCAACGTAGCTTTGCAAGTTCAGTTTTAGCCTGTTTGAAAGTCTTGGTAGCACTACTGGGTGTGCAGTGATTCTTGACAGAAAGTTTTCAGGTCAACTATGTGTTATAAAGATTTTTTTTTTCTTTTTCTGGCACCTGAATGGAAGTTCTGCATGTGTAACATAGAAGCCAGGTTCTGACATAGAAGAAAAAGGCAGAGAATAAATAAATGAGATATCTCTGGTACAGGTGAACAATACAAATTTCCTTTTTTGGTACAATGCATTGTATAATATCGAAAGAATTGAGCTAAAACTTTTTGTAATATAATTTTGTAACAAGAAATTTAGGGTGCTCAATGTCTGCCATCTTTTAACCACTTTGCAAGTACTCATTGCCATTTGCGGTACAGAAATGGTACTAGAAATCCTTTTTATTCTCTCAATGCTAAAATAAGCTGTTGGAAAATTGCATTTAGCTACTATGCTCTACAACTCCCTGCCTCCAATCCACCCTTGAGTCTCACCTTCTTTTATACCTTGTACTTCAGCCTCCTGCTGTAGCCGGTGACGCATCATCATTACTTGCCTAGATAGAAAATGTTGGCCTCCATTTCTCATTTTGAGTTCTTTTTTCTTTTTGGGTCTTGTGGAGTGCCCTGCTCTAAGGACATTCTGCCTTCAATATCAAACACAAAGTATGAAAAATTACATTACCTTCCTGTTCTACGTGATGGAGACAACGCTAAAACTTTCTAGCTATAAATTCACTTTAAATGTCAAGTGTCCACGTACTTGAGACAAGGTCAGAATCTTTGTCCATGAATGAGCCCCTGATGTATGAAGCGAAAATTGCATTACAAAGTCAACGTGTTTTGAGGAACAAGCTCTGTCCCTGCACTTTGGCTAATACACCTGTTGGGACCACTACCACAAACGGTCAAGCAAGAGTAAGACTGGCGTATTTCTAATTTAACTGCCAGTGTCTTTGACAGACACTGACCTTTGGCGGACAGAGGTCCTTAAACACTATTACACCATTTTGGAGGAAATAGAAGTCATTTAGCCTAATGCTTGGCTCAGGCACCCACAGAATCCAATAAAGCAGAAGGTTACAGGCTGTCCATTCAAGTCTACAACAGAGAACTCAAAGAACTCGCTAAGTGCTGTTATCTTGTTGGGACTTCAGAAAACTCAAAATGATCTGACAGCCCAGAATGGGAAAACAGCTGTTTGATATACTGTTAGTGAGCCTTGAAGATTTAATAAGCTCAGAAAGAAGCCAATTTGTTGTACAGTTTTTTAAGTTCTGATTGTTAAGGCAAACTATGTTTCAAGCAAAGCATGTATTAAATATAAATGACTAGGGCTAAATGTGTGTTTTAGAGAAAGTCTGCCCAAGATACACCTGTCTTGTGTGGCCCTTTTTTCATGCTGCTTCTCCCAATATATGTTGTTTTGCTGGAGTTTGCCAAATGTCTACAAAAAAAGTGGAGGTCATTATGAGCCACTGTCATAACAGCCAGAATTATGACAGAAAGACTCATTTTAAATTATTTTCCTTTAACAGTCTTTATTGATTTATGCATATAGTCATATGACTCACCATCTTGGTATTGACTGAACTGTTGAGATGTACAATTGAATATATACTTTGATAGCAAATTGATGGAACTGCAATTATTTGCCAAAGACTTGTTGACTAAAATTATCTGGTCTCAAAACAAAACACACTGGAATGGAACATGTGCATGCTGTCTACCAATAAAACAGGGCGTAGGAGGTGTGATGAGATTCATCACAATTTTTAAGACTCAGGGAGTATGTGAATAAATAAAAGCAGAAGTTCTGCAGACATTTTGGCATTTTATAACAATACAAAATGACAAGTGAATCAGACAGTAAAAATGAAGAATGGCTGTGATGGTATTTAACTAATACCAATGGCATGACTGTGGTAAACCTCCATTCAGTAAATTATTCATTGTCTTGTTTGTTTGCAGGGGCCTGAAGTACTTCCCACCATGCACTGGGCAGGACTCCAGTTAATAACAGCACTGCCTGAGATTGACAGCCACTCACATTCATTTATGGGCAAAATAATGTTTCCAATCCAAACATCCTGCATGTATTTGGACAGCATCCAAAAGATATCACCACAAATATGGTTTAAAAAAATAGAAACGCACTAATAATTAAGCTACCAAGTCACCTATTTCCATATGCAGCCACTCTGAATTTTGAGACGTGCCTGTGATTTCTTTTCAACAACAAATCCAGCAGTCAAAATGATATTAAACCCCCCCCTCAAAAAAGTAAGCTGTCGCCAAAGAACGACAGCAACAAGGTTAATGGCCTTGCTTGCTTTATGACTTTGGAGGATGATTACTTTTTGTGGTAATTTGCTGTTTATATGAACAGAAAAGCCTATAAATAGAGCAGCCTTGGAGAGTGACAATGTGATTATGGCTTTGGCAACTCAAGATAAGCAAATTGTGTTGCTATAAGTAAAAGCTTTCCTGGGATTCACTTTCCTTGACCTAGAAAGTCCCGTCACTCCCACTCATCCACACACTTATTTCCCCTCGGGATGGTTTAAAAAGTCAGTTGCTTTCACAGGCAGCAGGTTGTCGACTGTCCACACTGAGTCTTTAGAGTTTTATTATGTAGCTACTTTTATCCCCTCAAAGTACAGGGTACTTTCACAAGGGTAATACATTTCAGAAATGTTTAATATCACTGGGACTGCTCAGTTCAGGCTGTGTTTTAGACTGAACATTTCCAAGCAGACCAAATCTCTGATTGTGATCTCTCTTGTGATTGTTCGATAGGATTAACAGTCCAGTTTCTGATAGACAGATTTAAGAGATTTTACAGCAAAAGCACCCAGATATTGTTTGTCTCTGCATAACAAAACGGTCTTTAGCCATGCCATGCAAGCCAGCAAAGCACCGCTGTGCAGAAGTACAGACAGTGAGATAATAACTCCACAATTGTCTCTCTGTCTTATACAAACACAAGTGCTTGCTGCAGCTAATGTTTCAATCCAGATACAAAGTGTTACACAAAAAACTAATTTATTCTTATTCTTCTTATGCTTTAAATGGAAAGCCGCCTCTTTGGGATTGGATAATCTGCCATATAGGATGAAAATGTACACAATTATGCTACAATTATGAAAACTGCATGTTATTTTCCTGCCTGCCTTTTAACTTGTCAAGCCTTAAGTTATTATGTATATGAAAAACGCTGGTTCAGTCGCTGAGTTTTGGAGCAGCAGTTTAAAAGACTGGTTCCTGTGAAGAAAATGAATGGCCTTTACCGATTTGTTTATGACAGACTGCAGAGCCACAGTAGCTTGATTTTACTCAATCACCCTTATGTAATGTGGTCTCCAGTGAAGCATGCAATGTTTCTCTTTTCATAACAGCTATATACGCTTGCTCCTAAAGTGAAAATCCACTGTGACTGAGAAAGATATTTAGGTTCGATTTGGTTATATAAAATATAAATTACACTGTGAAGCTGCTCATTTGTAAGTGGTCACGTCAGAAGCACAGTCTTCGACATTATAGATCATGTTTCTTAATTGTACGTATCTACTGCTGTAAACTGGTTCTTATTTTAAGATTTGTCTATTATCTATAGCTGCTTATTCTGTGCAGTGGAGTCTGTCTGAACTGAACAACTGAGCTGACAGCATGGAGTATTACATGAGAGAGGCTGACCATGGCTCAGGTTTTACAATCTACCTGGCACCTTAGGCGAGTAACACATTAAAAATCTGCTCAAACAGCGATATGGATCCATTCACTCAGCAAAAGTGATCCCCAATGAGCTGAGTGATGATTTTAACCCCTATTTTATTAAACGTAGTTGAATGTTTCTTTTCCATATGGTCATTTTACAAAACAATTGCAAAAAATTGACATTATTTATTGTATAGATACATGTATGTCATACATGGCAACACATCACATAATGTAATGTTTCTATCATAACATTTACAAAAATATAAATAGGGTACAACAAATGTTAATTATTATTCTGTCGATTTTTTTTTTTTTTTGATAAATTGAATAATCCTTTGATCGATGAAAACTGGCCAGCACAATCTCTGACTTCTTCAAATAGTCCATTCCAAGTCCCGACCAATAGTCCATAGCCCCGAGATATTCTAAAACAATTAAATAAAAATGTGGAAAAGCAACAAATCTTCACATTTTAAAACGTGGATCAGAAAATATTTGCCATTTTTGCTTTTTAAAACAACTGTATCTACTAACTTACTATCTATTTAAAAGAAAAGAAGATAAGAGGGAAGATATTAAAATAGACAGGACACATGAGAGGAAAGCATGAAAGCATGAAAAAGTGAAGTTGAACAGCTTGAAAGTGTGAAAATTGCTTTTAACTGTTAACCGTGGGTACAAAATACTTTGCATTTCTGTCACAGTAGCACTTCCACTGATAGCATCTACCTGATGAGAGCGGAATGATCAGTCTGTCGCCTTGTTGGTTTTGCATCTGTGACTGTCTCTCCATCACAGCACCTAAATGACACCCACAGATGGTAACTGTGTTCCAGAGCTGTTTAATGTGCTGTTTTTACGACCTCGTCTGTAAACCTCCCCTATCATCAGTACAGTTTTCATACTAGACTATTGTATGGAAAGCTTGACTGTTACTCCACACTTTAAAAAAAGGTAGTTGTTGCTGAGCCAATGGCTGCACAGTGAAGACATTTTAGGTCCTTGGATACTTGAATTCCTAATAATGTGAAAAAATAACTTTCTTTACATCAGCATCATTGACACTAATAGGAGTGTGCTTTTTGCTGTTGCCTTCAAGTCAGGAATGATTTCCTTCATCTCTGTGGCATTTAAATCAACTTTATTTTCACCTCTCCACTCCGTGAATCACACAAACTCCTTTCTGTGAAAGGACTCATCATTATTCTGTATTCCCTCCATCAGTTTTTCCGCTCGCAAATTTAATGATGTGGTCCCTATCATATTTTGCAATGCAGTCATGAGTGAAATGTGAATATAGAAGTGAACTAAGGATCCACCTCTGGGGCGCATCTGCATTCATTACCACTGCAGATGAAGCTAAATTATCTCTTCTCATGGTTTGTTCTCTCCCAGTAAGAATGAGTGAATTCCAGGCTAACACGATGTCTGCATGCTGTGGTGTACTGGTTGTTGATAGTGCTTAAATAAAAGAATCTGTGTTGAGCATATGATCCTTTTGTTTAATCTCATTTTGTGACTGGGAGGAAGGTGCTCTGAAGAAAGCAGTTTTAGCAAAATGCTGATGTAGAAATGATGAAGAAATCATAGTAAAACACTAAAATGTTACCTGACTCTATGTTTCTATCCACCTGGACAGTGTATTTGTGGTCGAAACACCTCATGCTGGAAAACATATTTTTCTGATACATGCACATTTTAACAGATCTTGTTGAAGCACATTTTTTCAAATCCCAAGGTAAATATATTTACCCATGAATATCTTTTCATTGCTGTGATGATGGTTCAATATGCTTCAGAACAGTCTGCTTTGGATCACACATGACTTCCATCAGTTTGACAACGAGATAAGCATTATATGATAGCTGATAGAATAACATGTTTTTCTCTCATTTCCACCCTATGACTCTGATACCTTGTCTTCCTGTCTTGTATATCTGGCACAGCGCAAAGTGCTACTGCCTCATCATCAGAAAGTAAACTTTTAATGTCCCCCTATTGTATGTATTAATTCAAACTGTCTCTTTAGGAGTCGTACGATTTCAGTGCAGTCTGATGTAAACACCATTGAGCTTTTGAGAATAGCAACATTTCTGTAGGAAACAACAACAATGTTGGTGTATTTCTGATCAGAATGGTAAGCTGATGAGGAAAACTGTACGTTTAGTCCATGATTCCCACCCTGGGAGTGAGGATGCTGGGTGTTAGAAAAGATGTATTTTGTTGTCTAATTTGGAGGACTTGGTAGGACTTTCTGTGTAGTTTTACATCTTCAGAACTGTAAAAGGTATTCAAATGAGTCACTCTAAGAAAAGAAGATGACTCTCAAACTGCTCATAACTCACAGGCGCATGCATTACCCTGTGATTAGGGGGTCTCTTTTAGACACTATTTTGTTTTAAGGGTTCACAAGCCAGAAAGGTTGGGAGCTGGCTTGCAGTGAGTGTACTCCAAAAGAGAGGAGTTGGGAGTATTCATGCAAAATGATGGGTTTGTTAAAAAAAAAAGAAAAAAGAAAAAGATAGAAGAAGAAGCAGAGCGTACAGGCTTGCTATCCAGACCTGTGAAAACATTCACCGAACTTCTGTCACCTGCAGCTTATCAACAGTGTCATGTGAGTGGTTGCATCATCTCGATAATGAGCATGTTTTGTCCTCATTTTTATCTGTGCCACCCACCTCCTTTTTTCCCCCCTTTCTGGCTGCTTTCCAACATCATTTCCACCTGCTCATCCTGTCACACCCTCAGCAAATGTCTATGCCACAAAACATCCTGAACTTCACTGAAAGCCAATTCCAGGTGAACAAGGAGATCAAGACCTGCATGAGCTGATAATGTGGCATGGACCCAGTTTTTATATATGGTGATATTTAATGCCAGAAAGCTCCATATGGCAGCTTAAGCAAATGTTGCTACTGGCTCAGCATTGGCACATTTTTACTTTTATCAGCTTACAACGGTGTGAGTATCAGCTCCATTATTTCCAGGATAGCAGCACATCCCAACTGTCAAAAACTACAAAAAATGTGTTTTACAAAACACTTTACATTGCCAGTGCACTTCTTCTCCCTGGAAGAGCCCAAAGAAACAGCAACAAGCTGTTCAGAGCTGACCAGACTCAACCCGGTGATTGACCCAACTTGCTGGGCTCCCTGTTCCTCACCTCCCAAAGCAATATTCTGGGCCCCTAATTGGAAAGACTGTGGGCTTGAGCCAATCAGGATGTCTTCCTCTCCACAGGAGTGGAACTGCACGCTGGCTGTGGAGCTTGTTAAGGCATAGTTACTTGTACCATCATGGGAGCACACACACACACATACAGCACACTTACTTAAATCCCCACCTGTCTCTAGACCATTAGATGGTACCAAGTAGAATTTTAACGTTTTACATTAGAGAAAAGTACATAACATCATAGTCAGAGATTTTGTTTTTAATCATATTACCTCTCAAATCTTCCAAATGAATGATGTTGGCCTATGTCAAACCGCAAGTTCAAAGTGATTAAGGACCAGTGAAATACAATAAAGAAAAGAAAGAGAAATAGCCTTGAATAGTTAATTAAACTTTGTCATTAGTTGCCAACCAAACAGGAATAAGAGTTGTTATTTCACCAGTTGTTGGTAACAGATAAGGCTTAGGATAATATAGCTATACAAACAAGACTGCCATTATAGCGACTCTGTATGGCTGTACTTTGATACACACTTTGTCAGTGCTTGGAGCAAAATGATAATGCCAGAAAGCTGATATGCTTGGAGTGTATAAAGTTTACCATGTTCACCATCTTAGTTTATTGTGTCAGCATGCATATGCTAACATTTGCTAATTAGTATTAAACTCAAAATACAGCTGAACTTTATGGGAACATAATTTGCTTTGCAAGTATTTTGATAAATATACATTCTGACTTGAACGTGGTAGAAGATAAAAAACAGAGATCACCAAAGTGATTACAATACATCTTGTGGGGACCATAAATGTTTGACCAAAATTTTATGGCAATCCATGAAATAATTGATGAGCCAGTGGAATGAAAACTCACAAATGTCAACCTTATGGTGGCACTATAGGAAAGTCAGGGTTTCACCAAAGTAAGTAGGATTCATCCTCTATGGGACATGATGATGTGTCTAAAATTTTATGGCAATACATCAAATATTTTGTACCAAATTGATGGACCAACAATGTAGGCAACGGGTGGCAATAAACTGACCCAAAATCATAAAAGAGAACTCACCCAAATTCATCTAAAGAAAAAAAAGCTTTGTTCAGCATTTTTAAGTCCTGCAGAGCAAGTGCAACCTCAGTGGGCACAAGCTCGAGAAATGAGTCTGCGTGAGTGATGCACGCCCTGTGAAAAGATCACAGCACAGGTCACATCAGACCTCACTGTCCAAAAGAAGGCAGGGAAGGATAAGAACTAGAAAAAACTGTCTGTCATATAAATTTTAATCTTGGGAGCTTGTTTTTATGACTCCATAACAGGCACTGCATACACTGGGAAAAATAATAAAACAATGGTGCCTATGAAATAATTTGACAGGATTTGAATATAGTGCCTTTTATAAAAGAAATGACTGGCACATATGCAGATGAAATACTTCAAAAGATGAATAAAATAATGACAATACATGATATGATTGCAGGTTTTCCAACAAATATGACACTTTAATCCATCCATCTTCCACCCCTTATCCAGGACCGGGTCGCGGAGGCAGCAGTCTGAGCAGAGATGCCCAGACTTCCCTCACCCCAGACACTTCCTCCAGCTCTTCCGGGGGGACCCCGAGGCGTTCCCAGGCCAGCCGAGAGACATAGTCTCTAAAGCATGTCCTGGGTCTTCTCTGGGGCCTCCTCCCAGTGGGACATGCCTGGAACACCTCCCTAGGGTGGCGTCCAAGGGGCATCCAGAAACAGATGCCCGAGCCACTTCAGCTGACTCCTCTCAATGCGAAGGAGCAGCGGCTCTACTCCGAGCTCCTCCCGAGTGACTGAGCTTCTCACCCTATCTCTAAGGGAGCGCCCAGCCACCCTGCGGAGGAAACTCATTTTGGCCGCTTGTATCTCCGCGATCTTGTCCCTTTCGGTCATTACCCAAAGTTCATGACCATAGCAGGTGAGTGGGAGTGTGGGAGATTGACCAGTAAATAGAGTGCTTCGCCTTTCA
Organism: Scortum barcoo; assembly: GCA_023238725.1. NCBI lineage: Eukaryota > Metazoa > Chordata > Actinopteri > Centrarchiformes > Terapontidae > Scortum > Scortum barcoo. The sequence continues at coordinate 17,608,432 of CM041535.1, forward strand.
ACTTAGCTCCTTCTTCACCACGACGGTCCGGTACTTACTTACTTACTTACTATTATTATTCTTTTTACTATATTTAAATTTAAAGCTGGAGGTCACCAATACCAATTTCTTCATGTGAAAACATGACAATAAATTATTCTTGATTCTTGATTCTTGAAATCCTGTGGTTCCCAAAGTGGACTCCCTCCGCCCAGCCCCTGGCTACACCTAGAAATTCTGTCCATAAAGATTATGAACAGAACCGGTGACAAAGGGCCAGCCCTGCGGAGTCCAACATGCACTGGGAACAGGTCTGACTTACTGCCAGTAATGCGAACTAAGCTCCTGCTCCAGTTGTACAGAGAGACTGAACAGCCCTTAGCAAAGCAAGGCCCCGGACCCCATACTCGCAGAGCACTTCCCACAGAATACCACCACGAGGGACATGGTCGAATGCCTTCTCCAGATCCACAAAGCACATATGGACTGGTTGGGCAAACTCCCATAAACCCTCAAGCACCCCGTGAGGGCTATAATGTTGGTCCAGTGTTCCACGACCGGACGAAAACCAAAAAACCGCATTGTTCCTCCTGAATCCGAGGTTCGACTATCGGCCTCCTCCTCTCCAGTACCCTGGAAAAGACCTTCCCGGGGAGGCTGAGAAGTGTGATCCCCCTGTAGTTGGAAAGTTGGAACACACTCTCCTGTCCCCCTTTTTAAAAAGAGGGACCACCACCCCAGTTTGCCACTCCAGAGGTACTGTCCCCAACCTCCATGCAATGTACTGCAGAGGCGTGTCAGCCAAGACAGCCCCACAACATCCAGAGACTTGAGGTACTCAGGGCATATCTCATCCACCCATCACCCCCTCAGTGAATTTGGCTTGGGTGATGGACGAGTCCACCTCAGAGTCCTCAGCCTTTGCTTCCTCAGTGGAATTGAGGAGATCCTCGAAGTTTTTCTTCCACCGTCCAACAATATCTCCAGTTGAGGTCAACAGCTCCTCACAGCTGACTCAATGTCCCCAGCCTCCCTCGGAATCTGGGAGAAGTTCTCACAGAGGTGGGAGTTGAAGACCTCCCTGACAGAGGGCTCGGCCAGACGTTCCCAACAGACCCTCACAATACGAATACCCTTGAAGGTCTGCCAGGTCTGTCCAACTTCCTCCTCTGCCAGCGGATTCCAACTCACCACCAGGTGGTGATCAGTTGACAGCTCAGCCCCTCTCTTTCACCCGAGTGTCCAAGACATACGGCCGGAGATCAGATGAAACGACAACAAAGTCGATCATCGACCTCCGGACTAGGGTGTCCTAATGCCTGGACGTGCACTGATGGACACCCTTATGCTTTCGAACATGGTGTTTGTTATGGACAAACCGTGACTAGCACAGAAGTCCAATAACAGAACACTGCTCGGGTTCAGATTGAGGAGCTGGACCGAGGGAACCCAGACTATCTCTAGTCGGTACCTCTCAACGTCCCACACAAGCTCAGGCTCCTTCCCCCCCAGCAAGGTGACATTCCATGTCCCTATGGCCAGAGTTTTGGTCCAAGGATTGGGTCACCTCGAGGTCCCCAGCTTTGACTGCTGCACCCAAACCACATTGCACCGGCCCCTCATGGACCTTCCTGCGGGTGGTGAGCCTACTGGAAGGTGGGCCCACATCGTCATTTCAGTTGGGACTGAGCCTGGCCGGGTCCCGTGGGCAAAGACCCGGCCACCAGGCCTGGCTGGCCCAGGGTGGGGCCCGTAAGTGTAACGCCAATCTGAGTGGCGACGTAACGGTCCTTGTTCTTCTTTTATCCATGGTGGGCTTGTGAACCGCTCTTAGTCTGGCCCGTCACCTAGGACCTGTTTGCCATGGGAGACCCTAAACCAGGGGCGTAATGCCCCCTGACAACATAGCTCCTAGGATCATTCAGGCACACAAACCCCTCCACCACGGTAAGGTGGCGGTTCAAGGAGGGGACTCCTTTACATAAGGGGGTTAACTATGCGCAAACAAACTACGTGAGACACTATCATTAATGACTGACAACCTCAGCAGGTACAAAGTTTGTTAACAAAGTTTGTTGAAAGTAATTTCATTTTTTTCAATCATATTATTTAAAGTGATTTTCATAATTTCATAACACTCAGCAGCTGGCACAAGCCTACATGTGGTGCGCTGATAGGTTTGACTATTTAGCATAATGCATAAGCCCCTGGAGGCAACAGGGAGGCCAGATGTGTCTCATGATATGAAATAACTACCACAGACAAGGGGAAAATGCTTTTGGCTCTCCTGCAATTATGAAAGGGGAGAACTTTGACGAAAGGTACATGCTTTTAAAAAACGGAAATGAAAGCAGTGGGGTAAATTATATTGTGCTGTAGAGGAGCATGTTGCAACACACGTGAAAGCTGGTTTGTACATTTAGGTAGAGAGGTTTATTCATGGGAACATGTGTAACAAAATAATCTGAGCTCAGAGGTCCACTTAGTAGTTTTAGAGCTTTCAGCCAAATCTCATGGGCATTCCACATGTCCACAAATCAAAAAAACTAAATTGAACTGCCTTCTCAGATGCAATTGCAATGACTACATAGATTATATTTTTAATTTGACACCTTTTCCAAACCGAAAAATGAAAACCTGAAAGATATTGCCATGGTCAGAGCTTAAGTCCAAACCAAGGTTTGCATTTCTTGTTACATTGCATACATTTGGTTGTTAGTTTTGGTTTGAAATTGCAAATATGCACATGCACTAAAAGTGATACATGGTATACCTACATCCTGTCATCATCACCTCCCTATACTTCCCTATATAGTTACATGATTTTCACATTGTCATTAATACATTTTGATTATAAACATATTAATTACAGACACTTCAAAGGTGTAGTCTGCAATTTTCATCTAATACAAAAAAAAACAATATCTCTGTATGGTTCGCTGGCTGTCCATTCTAAAAAAAAAGACCCTTGCTCATACACAGGCCTGGAGCACTGAGACTGGAAGTGTATTTATTTGGCTGTTGACTTGAAATGTTAACAAGCTTCCCCCAGGACTGTAGACTAAATCTTTAAGTAAAACATCTTTTTTTTCACCACTGCAAATCATCCATGCTTGTGTCACTTTACAAGACTTTACGCTTAATCCCTGTTAAAAAAATTATGAATAGTGACTTCATGTTGGCCTTTTAGTTGTTAACATGCATGAAACTGTGATTTTAAAACACACTGAAAGATCTAGCATCTTGACACTCACAACGGAGTGTTGACATTGAGCAGTGATAATTAAAGCTCCCATCGTTCTGATCAGCAGCAGTCAAATCTGAGACTAAACTACAAGGACTTGGGTCCCTAATTTTGATGTCGGCACATCATTGCATCTTAAACTGTAAGCATCATTAGCACTCTACAAACCCCAAAGCTTTTCACAGAATCAAAAGCCAGTCATCATTTCGGCCTGTATGACAGATGTCTGTGTGGTGCTACAGACTGCATATACCCACGACAGACCTTATTAAATCTCCAAGCTCCAACATTCAGCCAATCCCTCTCTACACAGCATCTGAAATCTAGCATGACCTTTCAGGTCCCATCACACTGCCAGGCTGTCTGCTTGACGTGTTTGGGTCCAGTGTGTGCTGACAGGAATCTGGAGGAGGAGCAGCGTGCAGCCAAATCAGAGATGTGAAGCTACTTATTCAGATCTGCCCTGTTTTGACAGTTCTCACCCCCTTCTATACCTCTCTATTTAGGACTCAATTTAACACCCTCTTTTCCTTAAATTTCACACGACACTGAATGATTATGTATGTAAAAGATTCAGACTAGTTTGAACGAAACTGTTCTATAAAAAATTCATGATACCTCTTCATACATGATGATCTATGAGTTGCCGGCAATGGTCTTGGAATGACACCTTCATTTTTATCTCAGGGTAACAGGAACAAAGTGCTCATGGGACAGGGAAGTTGGATAATCAGCAGTCAGTATGCACACATGTCAAAAAAGATTATATAATTAGACCCCTATTTCGTTTTGTAATGGATGAGCACACAGACTGAAATGTGTGTTCCATTTATCTCATTTCAGTTCTTACTACATGTGGCTAATAGATCACAAGCTAGTTCCAAATGCTATGTACTTACCCAATCATGAATGAAGCCAAAAAAAAATGGATGTGCTGGAAAATCTCTATTTTTAATCATAAAGTGATGCAATCTAATCTGATTTATGTCTTGGTGGGCCTTTATCTCTTTTTGGGGACGATCAAGATTAAAATATGTTTTCCACGTTCACCATCTTTTTTTAGCATGTTATTATGCTAACATCTGTTAATTAGTGGTAAATTCAAAATATAGCTGATGGATTGTTTTTTAGGTTTGTAGGTATTTAGTCATAAAGCAAAGTATTGGTTTGGAATGTAGATCTGATAATGACACTAGAGTCTAGCAGTTAGTAGGATTCACCCTCTGGGGACCACAGTTTGTCCAAAATTTGTTGGTAATCCATTCAGTAGTGATTGACATATTTCAGTCTGACCAGTCTGGTAATAAGCAAATTACTTGAAAGTTAAAAAAGTCACTTTGGCAAGTAAATAACTAAATAAAATGCAATACAGCAGCAACAAGGAGTCCTGAGAGGCAATGGGAACAATAGGATTTAGCCTGGGGATTTCTATATGTGATCGATTGGCTGCACGCTGAGAGAAAGGGTGTGATCAGACCTGCAGGTAGCGGCTGAGCAGTGTGAACTGGCTTCCTTTAGGGGTAATTTGGCAGGACGTGAGTATGTACATGTGCATTCCCTGTACTTCCTGATATTAGAATTATTACTAGTGTGCATCAGCCCATTGACAAAATTGTATTTTAAATCTAAAAGTTAGTAGAATTCCTCCTCCTCTCAATAACTGCGATGTTCATTGTTGGGCTTTTTCCCCACTACAGTATTTAACCTGCAGCCCCGACTTCAGTAGCTGAGATAAAACTCAAGAGTCTCCACTTTCCCTTCAGTCTTTGTGCTGTTTGTTATTTCAACTTCCCTGCGTCTTCTCACTGATAGAGACACAGCTACTTCGTGGCTGTCTTGTCTCTCTCTCCTAACTTCTAATCTCCCTCATGGACATCCACTAATCTCTCATTTATATTTAAATCACAACTTTATGCAGAATGTCTGGCTCATGAGGCAAATGAGGCTTGTTACTGTTTCAAGCTCAATTTAAATGAGTGATAGCATGATGGAGACGCCGTAAAAGCCAATGTTTTGCCCCCTTGTAATGGTTGTTTTGGGAGGCAGTTGGACAGGCTTTAAACTATCCGGGAAAAATGTAATGAAAACTGTGGAGGAAGAGATAAAAATGAGAAATGAGGGAAGTAAATGAGAAACACACAACTATCTTTGTTTGTTTCCAGTAATTAAATTGGCCAGTCAAAGATGTAATTAATTGTTTATTAACTCAACCTAAACTAACGTAAAATCATTATGGACCGGCGTGTGCACCCTAGAGTGCATCTGGTCCTATGAAATGGCCTCATATTTCCTGGTTGCTATGCAGTCGTGCAGAACAAACACTGGACCTGTGACTCTCAACGGATGGATACCCAGACCATTACAGATTGACCAACATGTTTAATGGCGGCCAGCAGACATAGTAGGTTAAATGCTTCCTGTGGCTTTTGTCAAATTCAAACCACTCTGGATGTGAAGAGGCTGAAAGATGGCTCATCATTAGTTCTTCATCAATCAGCCCTTCAGCATTTCTGCTCTTCAGATCACATTATTCATCTCTGCATGCTGACCTAGGATACAAGTGGTGCATAAACTGCATTTCTGTTGTAGGTCCTCGCTAGTGGGAGGGTTATGATGTGCAGTTTTCTTAAAATTGGGGTGAAAATTCTAAAAATTCTAAATGTGGAGTAAATGTGGAGGCCAAGCTGTTGTTTTCTTTCCAAGGCAGTTGTTCTATGTTTGGAATAAGTTGTCTCCATTTTCAAGAGTGTTAACACTGCAGCAATCACTAGCTCTCATTTTTTCTGACAGATTTTTGTGATGGCAATTGATGCACCTGAAATATCACGTGTGTCTATTTATTCCTCTTTGTAACTCTGTTTGCTGCCTTCTGTTGATTTTTAAACTTGCATTTTCTGAACTTTTATACTGCTACCATATACTGCTAATTAGTATTTAAATGAACATGACTTGTGGGGCTGCTTTGCAATTATGCTTTAGTTCATTTAAAATCAAAAAGTCCCTTTTTCACATTGCATTTGCAGAATTTTATTTGCTGTAGTTGAGGACATCACATGTATCTTGTCTGATGTTTTTGAATCACTATGACACTTTTTTAATAATGAAAGTATAACATCATACACTTTTAACACTAAAAGCTGACATACCTGTAAATTTGACATTTTGTAAATGTTAGTTCATGCAAAGTGTTTCTACTAAAGGGTTTTGTGATTGTGAGCCCCTGATTTGAATCACAAAAGACTCTATAATTATGATCTATCATTAATAAACGCCATAGAAAAAAAATGTGATTAAGAACATTTTGGTCATAGTTTGGGAATAATTAATATCTCTCTTTTGAGGTTACAATGAAATGAAAGAAAATGAAATGAAGAAATAAGACTAGAAATAACACTATGTTTGCACTTGTGATTTGCTTATTTGGATTCATTTTGATCAGGGTTTTTTATGACTTTAGATGGCTTTGTTTAGCCACACTCTCATGGCTCTAATGATAGCAATAATGGTCTGTTGGTCAATCAGTCTACCACTTTAGCCTAGACAGAAATCTTAACAACTACAACTACGGATGGTTTCTTGAGCACCGATGGCAGGATGATGTTTGTAACTTTTACTAAAATATCTCAAAAACTATTGGATGGATGCTTACATGCCGACATTATCTACATAGCAAGCATGTTAGCACTGTTGTTGTGAGCGTGATCACATGATGACATTAGCATCTAGCTCAAACTATGACTGTGTCCAAGAACAGCCTCACAGAGCTGCTAGCATGGGCACAGACTCTTAGGTTTGTCAAAGCAAAAAGTAACCAGAGCAGCAACATGTGGATGCCAGAACGGAAGGTAGCAAGAGTCACGTAAAATAAGAAAGTTGGGCCTTGCAGCTCCTCATATTTGCGCCCAGTACAGTGGCTCTGTACTCAGGCTGCAGGATTTACCTGAGGAAAAACAGCCATGCAAATAAGCCGAGCTGAAATTGCTCTAGTGCTGTAGGTTATGGTGTGTCAGAGTAATAATCCTGTTAGATATGTTAGCCAAGAATCCATGAATACAAAGAAGGTACTTGCTTTGATTTCATGTGTGTTGGAAGTACAGGAATATCCACTGTATGAAATTTCAATATCTAAGACCATGTCATTTTGGTCTAATTTGTCTCATTAAGTATAGTCACAGGGCCTTTATTCCCGCCAAGGGGTGCACTCTGCACTTGGAATATTGAGTCTCTTATTACATGAATTTCCATTACTTGGCTTTTCATTGAAATGGCAGAAGAGTGTCTGAAAAATGCCCTGAAATATATACAGCTTCACAAAGTTTTATGTTGCTATAACCAGTGTTTCATTTTGCATTTCAATGGCACTTTTTCTCCTTTCAGTATCAACTGAATCCTTTTAGAGTACTGTTCCTCAAATTATCTTCTTAATCTAAAAAAGGGGAAGAGGGCCAATTTATATATTACTTTTTGATGCAATGAAGGGAGCAACATAGAGTCTTTTAATATGGAGGTTGTGTGGGTTGTGCTTTGTTCAGTTTAATATATAAGGATATGAATGATATTAATATGAGAATGATTCAACAAAATTTTGATAAAAGCATGAAGCAATTCCACTATGTATTACAGAAGACATCTTTTTCCTAGTGTTTTTTTCTCTTTCTGGACAGAGAGAGTAGAAAAGAAACGTTAATGTAAGGACTTAAATGCCCTCCAGTGACCTCATTCCATCACATTTTTAAAGCTCAACAAAAACACTCCAAGTAAAGAATTGATGCATAATTAACTGCAGCAGTGGCAGTTCTGGTAAAAATGAGGAATTAGTTTTTTCTCCTTTGTCTTGCTCCGTAAATAAATGCTTTGCTTGCAAAGCTTGAACAAAATGTTGATTAGGTCGTTGAAGTGAGAGTGTAGGTCTGCGTGTTTAGCTATTTTCTATCACCAGAGTAGAGGAAAGTAAAGCTTTAATGTTCCAGAGGTGTAATTTGGCTTGCATTAGAAATTATCCTTTGGTTTATACGATTCTTAGCTTAATGAATTAGTACATTTACACTGATAAAACATTATAATTAATTATTCTCAGGTTTATGTGCATTTGAATATCCCTAATTGAATAATTTCACATTTTTGAAAATACACTTTCTCTTGAAGAGTTAGATGAGAAGATGGATTTCTGTGTACAGCAGGGAGGGTAGAACCTCTACAAGCATGTAATTAATACATCATATCTTGTTAGCTGAATCTGCACAGAGTATAAAAATGCCATTTTATGGTTTGTGCTGGACAGACAGGCTAGCTGTTTGTCCCTGTTTTCAGTCTTAGTGCAAAGCTAACTCCTTCCTGGCTGTGGCTTCATATCTAACAGACTAATATGAATAGTATCAGTCATCTCATAGCAAAATTCTCAAGACTATTTCTTTATGGTCTGGGTTGATTTTTGGCTCTAGGGATGTCGGCAGTGTTTGTCAATCACCACTTTTCTCAAATAGTCAGTGGAATGGATAAAATTCAAGGTCCCCAAGGGATGATTTCTGCTGTCTTTGCAACCCTCTGACTGATCAGTTTTAATTTATCCTGTAAATATCTCAACATGAATGGACTGGCACAAGTTGGGTACAGATTTACATGGTGCAGAATATATATCATTCTGACTGTGGTGATCTCCTGACTTTTCCAGTAGTGCCACCTTAACAATTTCTATTTTCTTTTCTTATATTACAACAACTATCACATGGACTGCTGTGAAAATTGAGTACAGACATTCATGGTCCCTAGAGGATGACTTGCAATAACTTTGATCCCATGATCTTTCATCTGGATCTAGCGCCATCGTCAGGTCTAAATGTGATAATATCCTATATTTTAGTTTATGACCAAATACAATATATGCAAAATTGATTATAACATGATAATGTGTTTAGTGCGTATGATCAGATGTTAGTTCACACAGTAAGATGGTGACCATGGTAACAAAGTACACTTGCTAGACATCAACATGCTTGCAATACCACATTGATGTAAACATTTAGTTTAAGTGCAGCCTCACGGAGTCATCAGCATGGCTGTAGACTCTGTTTATTAGTTTGTTCTTGGCTGTGGTACAGTGTGCACACTTGCAAAAATGAATGAGTTCTTTCATCTTTCTCTTTTCAAATAATTTCATCTCAGTCTCACAATCTCACAGGATGAAAGATATTAAGGAGCTGCTGATGGATCACGCCTAACTAAGGCATAAAGCAAAGAGTCATAAAACTCTCTTTTTCCTTATATAAGAGAAAGGCTATATCGACACTGTGCTCTGAAGCTGCCTTCATACTGATGCTCTGTAGGAGAATTATTTATCTCTTGCTCTATTCCTGGGAGGAAGCTTTTGACAGCGTCTCATCTCACTGTCTGAGTACCACCAGCTTCCATTAGGACAGGAATTGCAATATGATGTCTTTGTAGGAGGTTCACCAGTTGCACTACATTTAAAAGCTTCGAAAGCAGAAGTAATACTGAGGCAAAGAAAGAAAACATTTATTGTTTATGAATGTGGTGTCACACAGGTCCTGTCAGAAAAGAACAGGGAGGTGAGGTCTAGGTTTGAGGTCTCTGAAATAATCCTGCCTCCCCTCTTCTCTGTCAGCAGGCAGCTGGACTTTGGAATTGTTCCCATCGAGAACAATCAGCACATTCGTGTAAAAGCGATACATTGCAATTGCAAAAGACAGTCTAACATTCCACATGACAACTAGGTTTTACATTTGTGATGCCCACTGTTGTTTATATTGTTATAAAAATTTACAGAATAACATTTTTGTGTCTCAGTGCAAAAGATATATTCCAAAAGAATTTCAGAAAAGCCGTGCCCTTGATAAATGTCCCCCATGTCTCCCCCTGATCTGTGCCCCGACAGTAAAATAATTGGCCTGTTTACAGGACCACCAATAAATAACCAACAGAAGCAGTTTTACAGTCACCGTCAGATAGCAGCAGTGTTTCAGCTTTGACTTTAAATACATATTCACAAACAACAGTGTGTCACTGTACACCAACAATTCATCAGAACAACTTTAACTATAGATAATAATAATTACAGTTGTATTGATAGTAATTACCATGACAATAACAACCAAAGGAAAAAAAGAAATCCAATGTGTCACATCTGCATTAAAGTATTTACATTGCTTTTTCAAGTTCTGTGGCTTAATTTCCCGTGTGTGAATTTTCCCAAGTAAAAGAAGGCAATGAAGTGTCTCTAAGGTAAAAGGTTGGGTGTGGGGAGTTTATCAGCTGGTACAGATGCTGTTGATGGAGATGATGGCCGGGTCCACCAGGCCCAGCTCCTCGTGCTCGTTCACGCACAGCTGATAGCCGCAGCCTCGCCTACGCTTCAGCGGGGTCACCTTGGCGTCGGGCTTGGCGCGAGGTGGCAGGAGGAAGCCCACGCTCCCTGCGATCAGCATGTGCCAGATGCTGTGGATGTAGAAGTAGTTCTCCTCCGTCTCCACGAAGGCGTACAGGGCAACAGCAGACGTGGCGATCATGGTGCCTGGGAAGAGGAAGAACACCCAGCGCTTCCAGGTGGGAGGGTAGCAACGCCGCCGACGGATGGTGCGCACCGTCTGACAGGCCAACAGACACATAAAACAATGTTTTGTATTTTATGAAGTTTAAAATAGCTAACTGTAGTTTTCATGTTAAAATAGCTTATTTGGTAAGCCCTAATTTTACTATTGTTTCTTAGGAGGATTCCTGAAAAGGCTGTATAAATGCTTGGTTGCACACTTATTTATTTTGCTAGGAAATGACAGTAACATGAAATGATAGATGGGTAGAGTTGGTTGGAGTTTATAAAAAACTGTTGACTTTTGGAGGAATTTCCAGGAAGATCCATGAGACCAATTTTCTAACCCAGTAAATACTTAATTTTTTCCCATATTTGTTAAACTGCCTATAATTTACAATCACACAGAAGCACTAAAACATTTATCTTTGAGTTAATGTTCAACATAGCTGTTCACTTGTAAGTAAAGCTGAAATAATGCTTTTCTGAGCCGCATGTTAGTTAACGTACATGGGAGCTGTTTGGACTCTTTGCACGTGTTTCTTGTTACTTGTGCATTCGAGGTATAACGTACAGGTCCACAAGGAAACATTTGTGTCACACTTAGCAGACCTCAACTGTCAAGAAATCGAGAATTTGAGGAAATCTCGTGACAGGATATTGGATCAACCTGCAGCCCAACACATCACTTAAGGAAGCTATGCAAAGTGTGCACATCTGTCCCTCTGTGTGTATCTCCAAATTACTGCCTATCTTTTGATGAAAATTAAAAATAAAATGATATTCCAGTTTCTCCCGTTCTTAGTCTAAAAACTAAACAGAAGCTTACCAAGAATTAACAGTTATTCATCTATTTCTTTCTAAAAAGTTATTAGGAAACTGAGGGACCAATAAAAGAGCCATTTTACAGTTTATGTCTTTTGCAATTGATCTCAGAGGCCCCATGTTTAATGTTCTTATTCCCTTAATTTAATGAACACATTTCATGTAGAAACAGGATATTAAAGTGGGAGATCGCACAGGGAGCAGTCATTCAAAAATGGAGACCAATGGGATTTCAGTGAGAGAGCAGCAGGCAATTCACTTTGATTGGAGGAACAGAGGGAGGGGATTCCTCATAAATCTCTGTTGGTTTTGTCTGGAATTTGTATTCATGCCTACTGCTGCAGGATAAAGTCCATCACAATGATGATAATTAGCTGATTGATGTTTTAAATTGGTCATTGATGGTTGGCCAGTCACCACTCTGGCTATTTTGTTATTTTTGCTCATGTTCCCTCTGTCAGTAACTGGATATGATATCTCCATTTGTTTGATAAAAGGAATGTGCTCAGTCTTGCTCTAAGTGGTTTGGAATTGGTGGAAGTGTGGCCCAGAGAGACTTGGACATTTCACTTCATTTCCTTCTAAACAGCATTTAGAGAGTGCTTCATTATTGTATTCAGTCTATTTTTATCGGTTCATAAACACTGATTGCTTGCATTATACTTTTCCTCCAAAACATTACCATAAAGATTTCCCTCCATTGTCAAGGGAAATGTAAGCCATTCTTGAATGACAAAAATAATTACATGTATTTTAGCTGGAAAATGGCTATTATTATGCTGTATATATTTTAGGTTAAAGACTGATCATCTATGTGAAACCAAGTGAAGAAAAAACAAGAAAACATGAAATCTCTTACTGCTTCAGTCCCATTTGAACTGCACATTTTTCTGGTTAAGACAAACAACTTTCAGACCAGGACGGTCTTTTCATGCAGAAGTCAGGGGCCTCATTTAGTTTGGAGAATTAGGGATATTTGGCATTGTCAGATTTGAACTTCTCCCCTTCTTACTGCTCATGACACCCCTGCAAAGCAGCAGGCGCTCTGTGCCCTCCGCTTGACTGATCTAATTCGGTTGTGTCTGGGAACATTCAGAATGCCAGGCTTTGCAGAAACATGACAAGTTGAAATGAAAGGGCCCTTGTAGAAAATGTGCGGCGCTCAAACTCAGAGGTGCAGCTCTGAGGAGAGAATGCTGAAATGTAGACATATGCTTCTGAACGCCTGATAAATTATAAAGTGTCAAGTAATCAAAGCATGAGCCCAGCTTTATCTTTACAAAACTGCGGCATTAGCATAAGATCCAAGTAACTTGAACATGAAAAAGTTGCTGTGTTATTATTGTTAGCGTGTGGTTCATTGCCACTGGATCAGTCATTTTGACATTGTGCAAAATCTGTGTATACTTCCATGCTGTAGATATTGTCACTGTACAAGACCATGATATTTGCATTTTATATTTGTCAAATAATATATGTTGATGAGCCATCCATAATTGAATTAGAAATGCAGCAAAGCCTAAAGAAATCCAGCCAAATAGTGGAAGCCAATGGCTTTATGTAAATCTCTGAATACACTCGCATATGAATGATACAGTTGTTTCGTGCGTGAATTCTGAAGTGCTGTTGTTAATCTCAGAAGGAAATAATCTTGTCTATAGCAAAAAATATTGTCTCCTACCTTTGCTGCTAAAACTGGAAGGGTTTACATAGTGGAATTAAACAGGACTTCATCTTCCACTGTTTCTGTAGGATCCTACAGCTCTCAGAAAGATAACTCTCAGAGCTACAACTCCCACACTTTATTCAAAGCAAAGCTTTCTCCAAGGAAGCCACAAACCTTGTTTTCAAACTCATGTCAGAGGTTTGGTGTTAAAGGCTTTTTTTTTCAAGAACCTTGCCTGAAAGACTATTATTTTTTATCTTCTCAGTTCAGGGAGCACATTATGACTCGGAGAAGAGTCAGTGAAAGTACAAGCTGACTTATAATGGAACTACAACCCATGACTAATACCCACAGGCTGCAAAACTTTTAAAGCTCCTTCCATGCTAATGTAAAACAGCTTCATTGGTCAGAAACCCTCAGTTTTTAGCCATGCACATGTTCCAGCCTCATGTTTCAGCCCTAAGCTTAAATGATGGATTAAGTCCTTTTACACTTACAGGCATGAGGAACAATAGAGGGACACTGCTGACACTTTCATCTGAATGTTTGAACAAGCTAGTCTATGAATGTCAAACACACATTATGTATTAAAATTAATTATCTTTCATCCTGTGTAAAAATCCCTTGTAAAGCAGTGGTTCAAACACTGTGCAGTAAATATATACGAATTGCCCTTACCCATGCCACGGCCATGATGCCCAGAGCAAACAGGCTGGGTCCCAGCAGGTTCCACAGACCGTGACGGTCTAGCTGCAGAGCCATGGACAGAGACATTGCCCCCAGCAGATACAGCACCTTGACAAAAAACACATCAGATCAATAACTGTCCTCCATAAACACTGTCGACACTGTTACATCCCCAGTAAATAAGAAGATATTTGTGTGGTCAAAAAGAACGGTACTGCTTTTGGGGAGAAAAACACCGGCAAAATTGTAATTTCCTCTGCACAGAAAAATTATGAAAAAAGCTTTGCAGTTGCATCACAAATGTTTTAGTAATGACTGATGGTTACTAAAAAACAGAGAGGGGATTTTCAGTTGCTGTATGTGGAGCTATGCTTTCATTATTCCCGCAGCTGTGTCCTGTTTTTTGCAGTTCTACTTTTCGTAATGCAGCTGGTTGCATTCATGGAGGTCTACTGTAAAAACAGTAGATGTTGCTGCAATATGCCCAACAGAAAAAAAGTGCTGTAATGTTGTGGGTGCAAGTCAGTTCAGTAAGGTCAAGATAAATGAACAGTACAGCAAAGAAAAACTGGAACCAGTCTGTTACTATTTGGCACTGGTTACTATGGTAATGCTCTACATGTAGTGCTTGTTGTAGGCTTTGTTATGTTAACTAGCCCACTGGGTAGTTTGGAAAACCTTTTAAATTAATGCTTTCGGCTGGAGATGTTTTTCTATATTTTCCAATCCCATGAAAAAAACAAAACCAGCAATGGATTGATCCCACCAACATGTATTTTATGTGTAGCAAATGTCTGATACAGCTTATTCCTCTGTGCCGTAGGCCTATTAAAAACCCACACTTCTGCACTGGGTGACATGTTCCTTCATTAATATGAACACACACACACACAGTAGTTTATTTTGACTCAGTCCCACATGCAGCATTCATGGTGCTTTAAATATGCACTTGAGCACCAAATGTGTATTAATTTCTGACTGAAAATAGTCCTCCACAAATGCATTATTTACTCCTGGTTAACACATTGTTGTTAGAAATACATAATTGCTATTTCAAACCAATAAACAATAATATAACAATACAACAATAATATAAACCAACTGAACTTCTTCTATATCAGCGAGAGCCACAGTATAACAATGGAAACAAAACACTAACAATAGAGGTCCATGCTATAAATAATCCCAGTTTAACTTTTTTTTTTGTCAAGCTCACAATTTGACATAAAGCCACGGGATATAAAGGAGATAAAGCGAGAAAGGGGGAAAAAAAAAATCAATAATCGGTGCTACACATGCTTTGAGAGAACCTAAGTCTACCCAGGATGCCTGAGGTCTGCATTCTTCGGCCTGGTAGGGAACATGAGGAGAAATTGGGGATTTTCTAGGAGGGAAGGGATGACCCGTCTGCAGGAGAACAGGACTAATTGGCACAGACCAAGGAGGAGAGGAGCAGCGTGGTGCAGCCCGAGGACTCTGTGCAGCATCAGTCATCAGTCATATTGCACCGCTGGATCGTCGAGGAGCACCCAAACACGCATGTATAGATGTATTATATGCAGGCATGAATGCATGGGCACTCGAAAGCAGGGGTTTTTGCTGTAATGAATCATTATCTGTCACTGTGATGGACGAGCCTGTAGGAAGTCTGGTATTTTTATCTTTCACATATATTTTCATGCTTATCAATATACAGAAATATAGACTATGTACAATGAGCTATATTACAAGGGGCTGGGTTGCACAAACACATTAAAAGTCACTGATGAGTTTAAATTTAAGCATGGATGTTCATTCTTGACCTTTGGGAAGAGCATCTAAGCACAAAGGTCTACTTACTCGCTTTCAGAGCTTTCAAACAAACCTCATGGTTATTTGCTAAATATGCTGTTCTTGGCGCTTCACCATCTCTGCCCCACAATTAAAATAATAATTTATTAATGTTGAAAAATTCTGTGTTTTTACATGTGTTTTCACAGTTCTTTGCTGTGATTTTATAGGTTTATACTCTGCTGATCTGACCTTATGACTGGCTGCTTCAAACTACAATTGTTTACTCATTTTCACCCAAAATCAAGGTGGCTGTTCAAGCTTTCAACCTGCACTATTGATTGTTGGCTGATTTGTTGGGACCCTTTGTCTAACTGTATTACATAATTGTTATACCCAACTTGAACAACACTGCAACAGTCATTAATTCTAAAGTGTGCTTGACAAAAGCATTCATTTTATACAAGAGACACAAATAGTATTTATTATATTTAATTGGTTTAAAAGGATAATTTTTATTACAATGTGTGTATGATATTCTTTGACGCGGCCATCATTTCTATCAGTAAATGTAATGTTGCACTCAGCAAGTTAATTGCTAAAATGTGGGAAAGTGACAACATCACTAAAAAGATCACACGATGTAAGGTTAGCAAAAACATTCCACAAGTTGAGATTTAAAAATGAACTAAAGATCTTTGATTATGTGAACCATCAAAAATGTCCTTACAAGACACTCCTCTAATATATTTGTAAGGACTTTTGGAGCTTTAAAGGTCACACACATTTTCCAGTCCTCCTTCACCCACTGCAGCTGCTGTGGTCATAGACATAAACAAACAAACAAACAAACACCCACGTACACAGACAAACAAACACATACACACACACTGTCTCTCTAGTACACAAACACACACACAGTTCCACTTGCCAGTCCTGACATGTGCGATTTGATTAGTGACTGCGTACTGCAGCGCTCAGCAAAAATGAAAACTCTAGAGGACAGCAGATGTTCGTATACTCTCCCTCCCTCCCACTACTCCACCCCCTCGCCCCCTCCCCACCCCCTCTCTCTGTCTCATTTATGGACATGGACACACACACACACTTACACATACACACACTTTCCCTGAGACTGCTCTATCTTGGTGTGCAGCCAGGGAGTGACCCAGGGAGAAGGTGCACCTGTTAGTGTTTACTGTTATCCACCGCAATATGTCAACAACCGGAGAATTTAGCACTGCGCATCGCTGATTCTAGCGCATTGATTTTTTAATTTATAACTCAAAATTGAGGCATATGCGGCACTAATTTATAGCTCTCCTTCATCGCCCCACAGCTCTCCTTCTCAGTCCTTTAATCCCTCGTTGCTTCAGGGTTTATTTCAAGTTGTCGACCACTAACATGGAGCTCTCCGGTTTGGTGCCGTCAGACTGCAACACATGGCAGTGGATGTGCGTTATGGTCCGAGGATGTCTGCTTCCAGACGCCTGAATCACTGCCCACATCCAATGTTTTATGGAGCAAATCAAATATGTCTGGAGTAGCTCTTGTGTGCTCTTCCCTCTGTTCAGAGACTCAACCAGAGCCAATCAGAGCCTTTGTGGGGACACGGGGGACGCATGCTGCTTGTTACATACAGTAGCAGCAAGAGCGGGGGGAAAACCATTTAAATGGAGTGGAGTGCAGGCAACATATGAGGAGGCATGTATGACATTGATTCACTATCAGCAAATAATAAAACACACAGTGGAGATGCTTTTGCGTGTCGACAGTGTAGCACAGTAAAATACGTGTTTATTTGTCTGCATTATTAATGATGCTTCTGATACAGATGTGTACACAGTGCCGTCTACTCAGGTCTTGTCAGAGCACGTCTTGTCCTGTATATTGAATTGATGGGGTGCACATTATTGTCAGATGGTAAATTCATGTTGGGTCATGTGCATAGCTTAGCAAGTAGAAAATAGCTCACAGCTCCTACTCTTTGTCATGACTTAATCCACTTGAATGCTGAGAATGTAATGTGTTCTTGACTTTCCAAATGACAAGTACAAGCCCAAAAGTTTTGTAAAAGTGACCATTCAGTTTGAATATCAGGACAAGTGTTGCCTACAATTACTGCTTGACTCTTGACTCTTCTTTAAGGATAGTCAGGCAGATTTACAGTAGGTACCAACCTGTTTGATGATGGACTTTAGCCTGGCCATTGCAATGACAGTGACCCACACTGACATAAGCGACCCGAGGAAGTCACAGAACTGCAGGACGTCATACTCCATGATGCAAAAGACCACAATACCCGGCTGGTCGCACGCGTGGTAGAACTGTCAGAAGAGTGTAAAAAAGCACAAGAAAAGCCATAAAGAAACAGATTCAGTAAAATGAAAAAAACTCTTTTAGTGAGTTTACTCTTTGATAAGAGATGAGTGCCTTATGAGGTTTTTTTTTCTTATCTCACAACAGCTAACATCCATACTATTGTTTGAAGTTGAATGTATCTGGCTTCTGTTTTCAGGTCTGTCTGGTTTGGCTCAAATTTAGCCCAAAATGTATTTTAGCATCACTCTCGCAACCGTGATTACTCTCTGAAAACATATGCTTTGGTGTTTGTACATGCTATCTGTGTGTTTGATCCACCAACACTGCTTGTAGAAAAAAATTTTAATCCAGGTTAAATGATACAAACAAAACATGGGTTTGCATCACTATTAGTCAAAAGCTTCACAGGCTGTGAAATCATGATCAGCGTATTTCTTTCCATCACAGTAACTGACAGAAAATGTTAGCTGGTGTGCAGATGAAGCAGTGATGCAGCTCTCCGTGTGTTGGTGCTGGTACTAGACTTAAAAATATTTTATAGGTCGACTCTGATGTTTTAATCGTGGATGGAACATGCTTTGTGGTGTTTGTGTGGTAGCCCCTTACGGTGGAGAAAAACATGGTGAAGATGTAGACCGAAGCCTCCAGCAGGTAGTGGCTTCGGATGGCGATGGCCACGGGAGGGACGAACATCAGGTTACTGAGGCAGAGCAGCAGGGTGGAGAGGAGCTGGAAAGCTGTAGGAGTAGGCTTCAGAGTTGTCTGTGCATCCCCAGCCGTCCCAGCCTATCATATACAAAATACACACACACACACACACACATACAGAGTCAGTACTGTACTGTATGTTATTCAGAGAGAGTAGAGATCTAAGAGAGTAGAGAGCTTTTGAAGACTTTAGCGGTCGGAAAAAAATTGAGTTAAAGTGATTTCCGTTTTCCTTGAACTTTCAGTAAACTTTAGGAAAGTCTTCTTAAATGTTTTCACTGAATGGATGGTGAGAGACTCAACTGTAGATGAATCCCTTTGTTTTGAAAGCTCATCCCTTCAGAATTAACAGTATCGCTTAAAATGAATAAAATATTTATCACTCAACATCAGCTCTTTCTTATAAACAGACATTTCTTTGTGAAAAATAATCAAAAAACAGATGCGTGTCAAGTTGTTCGTCCTGCATAATAGAGCCTCCTGGTGTGAACTCCCTCCTATGTTAAAACACCCCTGCTCTGCCACTTGAATTGGATCCTTATCAAGTGGTGGATTGGATAAGACAGTGTGAATTAAATATTCGTGAGCGCTATTGAACAGAGGGTTTGCAGCGTGAGACAGGCCAAGGGCAAACGCTGAATGCAAAGAGCCTGCCAGGAAGCAGTCACACATGTGAAGTATGACAATGAATTTAACTGAAGAGAAACCAGCTCTGATAAAAGAAGATCAAGGGCGGGATTTAAAAAGCCTCAGAGGACATGCTTTGTTTAGTTTCATAAGCTCATCTTTTATTGAAAAGCTGTTCGTAATTAAGAGCCTGTTTTATTGTCTTATCAGAACGGCTTATATTAGAAGATTAATACCGGGCCGCTGCATGACTCATTGGACAGCGGCACATACAATTTAATCGCTGTTTTGTCAGTTCAGTTCTGGAAGGAGACCTGTGCCATCCCACCTTGATCTCTCCCATTTTCTTGTCAGTCTGGATGATGTATTTGCCGACAAATTAGAAATTCTTTTGCAGCAGCGGTGACCCAATTTCCTCCCAGAAAGTTTTATTTTATCTTGTATGCAAAAAAAAAAAAAAAGAGAATCAATTCCAATCCAATTATTAATTCATGGTGACGCTTTTGATAATTATTAATTACTGATTAATAATTAAAGGAACTGTTGTGTTTACGCAGTGTTTGTACAATTATTTCTCCACACCCATTAAACAGCCTGCTTTGTTTTGTTAAGCAACCGGCTTCCATCGCTGGGCTTTGTGAATGTGAATACGGTTTGAAACTGAAGTGGACATTAAAATAGAATCAAACGAAGACATAAATAGACCACCTCATATGAATTTAGCCCACATTCACAGAAATTCAAACCAACAAAGTAAAAAAACTAACTCTCCATGTGAGCCTAACAAATAAACTGACAACGCACTGCATTTTTAAAGTAAGCTGTTACCTGCTTTGCATTCACATGCAGCATAAAGGTAGTTGTTGGTGCGTAGGAGCTTGCACTGTCCGTATGTCCCACAGTCATTGATGCATGGAGTCAGGTATGAGCGCATATACACTTCGGCGGTGACATTGGTGCATGCCTCAAATCTGTAAAAGTCACAGAACATTATAAGGGGGTGAGAAAGAGGAACATCACTGCAGTGCCACCAGTGACTTTAGGTACCTTTTAGCTGATAAAATCAGCTTTTAAATGGATTTCAACCGACATACTGCACTCAAGCTAGACTCTTCATTTGTGAGTAGTTATTTTTAGTCATGATAGAGGCATAGCTCTATAGACGTTGGTCCAAACTCAAATATGTGATGGATTCCCATGAAAAGGCAGAACGGATCACATTCCCATCGGCCTCAGCTGTACTTTTGTGATTCGTGCTAATTAGCAAATGTTGCCAAGATTCTAAATTAAGATGGCAAATATCAGCATGTTTCTATTATCACTGTGAGCATGTTAGGATGTTGACATTCACATTTCACTCACAGCCAAATTACAGCTTCACAGAGCCGCTAGTGTGGCTGTGTAGACTCTTAGTCTTATTTTATGTCCTCAAAGCACGATCGTCACTTCGAAGACCAGCACTTTGAAGATCAAAAGGTCGTTTTAGGGTTGTCAGATGGAAGACAACTTTACTATGTCAGGCCTGTGCAATCTCCAAATAAATAAAGCAATTACAAAAGTAATTTTCCACAAATTATGCTATTGCTTATAGACCAACAAGGAAGCTAAAGTTTTACTAAATTAACCTTCATTAGGTATCTCAGTCATGCAATTTTTCACAGTGCTCTACATGTAAGCCGAAAAAATGTAATTTCTGACTTCTCCTTTCTACATCTCCTTTTTTCAATTAAAAGCCTGATGTTGTCTTTTGTTTTGCAGTTAATTATAGCTGGATTAGCCAATACATAATTTGACACTACATGTCTCTGACACTACATGGAATAAAAAGAAAAAGAAGAAACCTTGTATATTAGAGCTTGCATTTTGTCTTTTCTTATTGCTATAATCGGTCACAAAGAATTAAACTCCAGGAGGTAACAAATGTGTT
Organism: Scortum barcoo; assembly: GCA_023238725.1. NCBI lineage: Eukaryota > Metazoa > Chordata > Actinopteri > Centrarchiformes > Terapontidae > Scortum > Scortum barcoo. The sequence goes on from CM041535.1 coordinate 17,629,730, forward strand.
TGTGCCCTTTTCCAGAAGCCGTTTTTTAATTGACACAGCTGCTCGCTTCTTTATTTTAAAGTTATATCAATCAGTTTAATTGTAGCCTTTAAGATCACCTATGTTTCACACTTCCTCTTTTCTTCTCTAACAAGATCTGATTGATTTAAAACGTGTAAATGGGTAGAAATCTAACACATAGCTACGTGACAGTTTTCCACATTTTCATACCTCAGCAGTGTTCTCATGTGAGGATGAGACCATGTCCCACACCATCTGTTATTATTTGTTATTCAAATTCAATTGGAATTCCCAAGAGGCTCGCGAAGAATCTGCTTAATTTCATTCTGTTCACATTTTTGTGCCATTAAGGGTTTGGCAAAACAGCTCAATCTGCTGAATAGCTAATACTCAAGCTAATACTCAAGAAAGAAAAACTGCGGTGGACAACTTAATGGAAACATTTTTCCCACCTTCTCTTTCTTACATTTTTCACAATGACTTTAAACAACTGCCAGAGAAAGACCATGAACTTATTGCATTATCTATGAATTTAACTGTACATGAAGGTGGAGATAACAATGGAGATTTCAAGATTATTTTCTTATGCAAAAAAGCGCTGTGTCCTTAAAAACCCACCATGTCTTGTATTGTAGGTGCAATGCATTATAGTCTATTTAGTATACTAAAGGTTCTCCCTGCTTCTTTTATAATGCATGTCTACCTGTATGAATGGTGACCATTGACACAAAATGTTTTAGAAAGATGCGGAAATGTTCTGTTGTCACTTATTCACTGAAGCAATTGTGGAAAAATATCTAAAAGTAATACCAAGTTGTCACTGCATGTTGAACCAGACAAATATTGCACAGCAAATGAAATACATGCAGGAACTCAGAGTACCCTGTTAAAATATTTAACTATGTTGGGTGGATTTTCAATTTGCAGATCCGCGTCTCATTTCATAAAACACATATTTGAATAATATTGCATAATTTTCCTGGAATGTAAATGTGGGAATCTGAAAAATCTGCTTTTTAAGCCTCAAAATTTAACCCTCCACCATGTCATATGCTAGGTGTGCACCAGACGCAAATTTAGGAAGCCAGTCCTAGATTAATCTGCTGGGTGACAGATGGAAGAGGATGTGGCTGAAACAGGGAGGCTGCACAGAGAGTCTTCATTACAGCACTGAATTATTAATTTTGGTAAACAAACTAGTGACTGTTATACATAGTTAAATTTTTAAGAAATATTGAATGTCCTATTTTGCAATTGCCTTCCTGAAATTGATGGCAAATATTGTCTCACAGGGGTTGCTTTGGGGTACTGGGACCAAGCCAAAGGATTGATTATGAGGCTGTCAAAAATTTATGAGTAACATTCATTCAGCTGATTTCAGTGGACTTCTACTTGTAAATGGTGTTTTGGGGACCATCTGGGTTGACTACTCCAGAGCACATATTTTACACCATTAAAAGGAACAGATTTGGGGGAAAATGTTCATTTGCTTTTGTGCCAAGGGTTCAACAACAAGATCGGTACCACTGTCATTTCTCTACACAAAATATGAAGCTACTTCCAGCAGCTGGTAAACTTAGCTTAGCATAAAGACTGGAAACAGGAAAACAGCAAGCCTGACTCTGTCTTTAGGTATACTGCTGGCAATATCTTCATATTTAGTGAACAGTCATGACAGTGGTATCGATCTTCTAAATCATGTGAAGAGAATGAATACTGCAAGCATATTTCCCAAAGTGTTTAACTTGTCCTTTAAAGACATAAAAAATGTAGCTGAGTCACATTCCCCAGTGACTATAAGCATATAAGATTAAAAAAATGCCTCACCCATGTTCAGTGGCACATAGAGAGCGCAGACTGAGGTACCAGGTGCCTGTTTGCGGGTAGGGAATCCTCAGTTTGGTGATATTAGCCGAAGTGTTCACAGAGAGGAAAAACCCAGCCACCGATTCTGCAACAAAAGAAATGAAACTGTGATAAAGCAGTGAAAACAAAAATGTGAGAACTTTATAGAAATCACTTATATAGAAAAAAGCATTGACAAGAAAAGGTTACATTTTCTGAAGAAAATTGACAGAAATCGTTGAAATGCTGAACCAGGTAAGCTGCAGTCAAAACACTGAAAGTAAAAGTACTGTAAAGAAATAGCAGTTCAACCTGAATGAAGCTTAAGTGTCAATTTAGGTGTAAGCACTGAGGTGAAGTGGAAGAGTCGGTTGAAATAGAAAGGCAGAAAGGAGTTGAATATTCAGTCAAAGTTCAGTCACTAAAAGGAGTTGAAACGTCAGCTGTGTTTAGGTGATAAACTGAGCTTGAAGTGTCTTTGGAGTGTTGAAGTGAAGTCTTGAAAGACATTAGCATCAATTCAAGTGACTGAGCAGAAAGATTAAACAAAACAGTTGGAGTAAATGGATTATATGAATAGTCAAAGAAGAGCTGGAGAAGTCTTTTTGTTGATGAAAACTAGAAAGAGTAATACACTCACACAGAAAAAGCATAAATCACTCGCATTATTCTCACAGAGCAATAAACAGTTTGTCAATTTGGAGGTCACAAAACATGTGGCTCCTGTTTTAGGGTAGAATCTGACATACCTGATTCACATTTCAGTGATGAGTTTTCCCGCAAGAAAAGAGGCATCCCGTGGTTCAGGCAGCCAAATACTGTGACATTAGCTCCTTTCAGCGTAGACTGCAAGAGGATACACAGGCAAGTGTCATTCATCCATCCAGCCATCAGCCATCTGCTGCCATCATGCTGGCGAGCTAAAGCTATTCATGATTACCTCAGGTCTCATTTCCCTTCAGCCGTGAGATAGTAAACTTTAAAACTAACAAATCAAGTGAAACTGCTCTCCCTCTGGCTGCCAGAGGTACCCAAATGAAGATGTTGGTAGTTTATCTCCTTAAAGCATCAATTATACATTAACACGCTCATGCATTAAAAAAAAAAAAGATCCTGCAGAATTATTCAAGTGGTGGGAACTGCATATGCTTATACAAATTGGCTCATTCTGCAGAGAGGTGAAAGGAGACCACTACAGCCCAATTCTGGTGTGTAAGCAAATGAACAGCAGCGGCCAGAAATGACTGCATGTCTTCATAAAGCATCAGTGTGCACACAGGCATCACATTTGACACTTCATGGCTTTTAAAATTCCATACAGCATATTGCTTTACAACTATTTATTTTTAGTGTCCGTTACAAGTTACAAAAAGTCTTTGGTTTTCAGAGAAAAACTTCACAGAGCAAGATGCAACACATCACATGCATTTGTTTTGAGTCCAGAGGGAAATGTACCTAGTGGTCTGGATAACTTTAAGCAATTATTTCTTGAACAAATAAGATTTCATCACCCTCCTTGCACAAAATGAGCATAATGTAATATGCAGGGAGTTGGCAAAGTTGTTGATTAATGCAATGACTCAACAAACACTTTGCCAGGTGCTGAGATTTCAGGCTTCCTAAACTCACCATCTGGCCTGTACTCTCTTGGTAGTAAGACTCAATCACGCCCACTGGCATTTCAAGATAGTCCCTCCCACCCTCCCCACTTTCATCCCCGCGCTGCCCTACAGTTTGAAGATGAGGGATTGAGAGAGAAACACTCATGGATGTATTACCAGACAGACCCACCAGGCCTAGGCCCAGGGGCCGCAAAGGGGTTCGCCCCCAATGTCAGACTCTTTATATGAAGTGACTTTTCATCAACAGTTCTGGCTGGTGAGTGGAAGAGCTCAGTAAAAAGTAGAAATGTCTTTAGTCAGCATAGCAGCATGGCAATGTTAGGAATGCTGGTCCACCACTTTGGTCCAGACTGAAATATCTCTATTTGACTGCCATGAAATTTACAACAGATACCCAATGTCCCGAAAGGATCACTTATAATGACTTGCTCTGACTTTTCCCTCTAAACCCACCAGCAGGTTAGCATTTTCTCTGTGTTACATCCCAACCTCTATTTGATGGATTTTCGCAAAGTTTGGCACAGACTCATAGTTCTCAGATGATGTATCCTGATGACATTTTAGTTCTTTATTGAAAATATCTCCTCAACTTCTGGATGGATTGCCGCAGTTTGTTACACACATTCATGGAGGATGAAAGTCTATAAATTTGACCCTGTGACTTTTCAACTTTTTATAGCACCATCATCTGATTAAAATTTGACAAATCTGTCCAATACTTTGGTAAACAATATCGAACAGGGAAAACATTGTACCTTTAAAACATCAACATACTAGCATTATCATTGTAAGCATGTAGATTTTCCACTTGGCTCAAGTGCAGCATGACTGTAGGCTCTTATTCTTGTTTTGTTTTAGATCCCAGAAAAAATCCCTTAATACATATATCTGGCCCATAATGAGTCAAATATTTACTGGTATACTGGTGTTTATCTTTTTCTACATAACAAAGTAACACAGGACATATTCTGCATAGTAAGTTAAGGTTCAGGTGCTGGTTTTAATCAATAGCAGCACTTTACAAGTACACTGAGTGCCCACAGACTCATTGTTCCCTAATTTTAAAGACTTATGGAGACCAAATGACCGAAAAAGAGATATGATGAGATAGGAGGAATAAAGCTCCCTCAAAGTTTTTCCCCTTCCTCCTGGCCCAGATAAAGCTCCGCAGAGGTCTTATATGGCTCAACACCTCTTTCAGGACTGTTTTTTTCTTAGCATTATTTGCCTAATTAAAAACTCAGTCAAAAAATACAAAAAAGAAAAGGTATTTTCTTATGCTGTGTTGCAAAATCTCATTACTTGTTCTTCCTGGCATACAGAAAATCTTAAGTGACGACATTACTGTACACGTGGGGAAAATCCAGCCAAAAGTACTATCATAGGTTTAGCAATTAAAATGAAGAAAATAAATAAGAATTAACTTACTGGCAGACTAAAAAGTAGGTTAAAAATACAGTGTTTTATTATTCCCCTCATTAATCAACACGATCAACATATCCTGGAAACATGTTGTTTTCAATGAGCCGCTATTTTTTTCACAACCCAGAAAATGCCATACTAAAAATAAAATTGTTTATGGTCTGGGACCCTTTGAATTACAAAGGAGTCATCCTGGTCTCTTCAGAATTTACCCTCAAAGACAAAGACTTTGTCTCAGTAATACTGACACACATTCATGGACGCACAAACATTTTTTATCATCTTTTCCCCCATTTCTAACTCACCTCATCACAAATTAACCAACTGTGACATTAGGATCTTAAAATGCTTTACACAGTTGGAAAGGCAAGGCTTTGTGCTTTTCATGGCTTTGGTGAGGATTCAACAGGATGCCATCCTAAATAATATAACTTAAACCCCTCCAAGCCCAAAAACTGGCCGCCATTTAATAAAGGATAAGCATTCATTAGGGAGCTTAGATAGAGCCAGACTACTGCCACTTTTATGTTGCTTGGGCATCTATGTAACCTGTGTCACTGAAAAAGAGTTTATTTCTCCACACTGAAGCTCCATTAAATGATATAGTTTTGGTAACTTACATTGTACTGAAACAAGTCTTAGCTATTAGCCTTTAGAATCCCTAATATTCTATTGGTTGATTGGTTTTAAATGATTGAATCGTGTGTTGCCTGCTCGTCACCACCTTGTTTCAGCAGGAAATATATCAAATTAGGGAAGCAAATGCTCTCAAGATGCAGATGATTATTTTGTGATATGTATCTATCATCTGAACTGCCCGATGTGTGTGGTGTTGAATTTAAGATTTTACTGATAACTTTGGAGGCTGTCATCCAGCTCCATCTCATAAGATCTTCCCTCACGTTGGATGCTGATCGTTCCTCAGCAACCTGTAAAAAGATTTCAATCTCTTCTTAGAATACCTTTTCTGTTGTCAGGGCATTGTTGTTGATTTATGTTAAATTCATGTTGTGCTTGCCTATTTTTTATGCCCCATTTTAAACTTGTGTCTGGCATTTAAATGTTGATTTTGTTTGGTGTTTTATTCATTGCTGTTATTTGTAAAGCACTTTGTAACACTGTTGTGAATACTGCTTCATTAATCACGTTTAATATTGTGATTTATATGCCTGATCCATTATGCAGCTGTTAGTTATGACTGTGGAACATGAGTGGTACAGGCATAATTCAATAAAGAGTGCCATCTTCCAACAACGCAGTGCTCAAGGTTACTGACTGAAGCAAACCATTGTTGAAAAACCTCTGAAAAAGTAACTCTTCAAATGCATTGCCGCTACAGATAATTCACATCATAAAATGCGGCAGACAGAAAAGATTCTTCATGGATGCCAGTTCATCTCTGCTGTGTACTCATGTGGCTTTTGCTTTTTGCAAAATTTCCCAGAAGGTATGCTGATGACATGTGCCAAGCAAGACACAATGCCAACGGATGCGGGAACATGGATGAATCTGGCTTGTGTAGTGTGTGCTGCACATCCCACTGCCCAAACTAATCAAAATAAACTCCATGATGAGTTTTAAGTTTGTTCAGTAAAATATCAAACTGTATTATGTTTTTTGAGTAACACCACAGTGCTGCTTAACAACAATAAACATTAAAAAAAGTATGGTGTTTTTTTGCCAAATTTTCCCCCACAAAAAGAATACATGGATGGGCAATACATATGTGAGGAACATTACAGTTCTCTGTATTTATTTGTTTCTTCGTTGTTTTATTTCCACAGGTCCACTGTGATTATGACAGACTGTGTCAGACAACTGATGAAAATTTCCATTGTCAATTAATTATTATTTTTTGGGCAAAATTTCTATGATATTTGAATGTATAATGCTAATTAATTTATTAAGATGAAGTCACTTTGAGCCCCCATGGCCAGAGGATAGTGTATTACTATGAAGACAACTATAACATATAAAAGCTAACAAAGCATACACTGATACCATCTCAAGGACTAACGCTCATTACAGCGCTTACAATTTCATTCCCTGCATAAGCTCTACCTACAGAAAACTTTGAAAAATGGATCTAAAGCGATTAAACCGATCTAGTGCCAGTTGAGGTATCAGTGGAAATAAAAGCCATATGCATTCCTTTCACACTCTTTCGCAGAGAGTGATGCAAGGCAGACAAGCAGCTCCAGCTATTGTCTCCTAAAGCCCTGCAAATCTGCTAGAGTCCCCCACTGGCAGCGGCTGACTGGATTCTGTGCCCGTGACAAGCAAGTGACAGATCACCGCCGAGGGGGGAGAAATCTGTCCATTGAATAATATAGTATGACAGTCTCTCAGTAGAATACATCTTGTGGCTCATACAACAATCTCAGCAACCAGGTTTCATCACAGCACACTGTCTCTGTGACATCCGCAGAATCCATTGAGTTAAAATCAACTAACTATACGCACTTGGGATAGCGGGTGGGAAGGGTCAGGGTCTTGGAACTAACACATGGAATTAGAAACAGAGGTTGTCCTGAGGAAAACATGGACAATCGCTATTTTTCTTGCTGAATGGTCGCAGTAGCTACTACCCACCGTGTCACCACATTGTCCAAGGAATCAATCCATACACCACCAAATTAATGACAGTCAATTATTTTAATTCCCTTAAAAGTCAACCGTTTGTGTTTTTCTCTGACAATTACGGAAATAGAGCTGTTTGCTTCTTTGCTGAGGGTTAGATGAGAAAATCTGTTATCAATTTCATCTCTGGGCATTCAAGTGGAGACAAAAGATGTGTTGAGCCTAGCTTATCACAAAGTCTGGAAGCAGGTTAAAAAAAAACAGCAAAGAGCATGATAACAGCTGAAATGTCTGAAACAGCTAAAACCTCAAGGAAGTTAATTTCACAGCAACTTATTAACTGCTGATTAATTGTCTGTTGATCAACTTAGGAATTAGCTGCCTGATCCTTTTTTTGGTCCACCTATGTGTATACTGATACGTGCTTAGAGCAATTAGATAATGTATTGAAGCTTTTTAAGTGACTCAGGCTGAGTCTATGGACTCACTGCAGTGGAAGTGCTACACACAGCCTTGTGAAGTTATTGATAGTTAGTTTGCCGCAAACAAGACACAAGATTTATTTCAACTTAGAAAATGTCGTTGACAAAACAAGGTCCGCTCAGTAGCCTTTTTGGCACTTTCAGTCATATCACACTACTGTTTCCAGAATCAAGAGGGTTTTTTTTATCTCAGCTTTTATGCAAGAATGAATAGAAAAAAGTGTGTGCTTAAAATGCTCACAAAAAAAATGGAAATTTGAACATCTACGATTCCGTGACAACCGGGGAGCTTCATCTGCTGAGGAGGATCTGGTATCATCAAAAGCGCCAGAACAGCTATTGAATGGACCTTGTGGTGAGGCTGTTTTGTTCATCTTAGAATTGTTAGAGGGGCGTATTTCTGCTTCTTTTTCGAAGACTCGCTCTTGCCTCCTTCCTCAACCTTTTGTGCTAAGCTACAGATGCTGTAGGCTAAACATATCCTTGACCAACATCTCTTCTGAATGCAGAGAGATGAAACTGATATCAATCTAACTCCTGGCAAGACAGTGAAAAAAAAGCCTATCTCCCAAAATGTCAGGATATTCCTTTGAACTGAGCAATCAAAGATATTTGTTAGAGTTTATACTTTATCCTCCAGTTATTTCAGCATGGGCTGGCTTGCTTTCTATTAGGAATAAAATGCTTAAAAGTCCATCTGCCAGCCTGTAGCTCTCCAGTTTCTGGTTCCCTGTAGACTTCAAGAGTCGCTGCAGGTGCATTCCTAATGCCATTACGGAAGCTTAACAAAGGACAGCTTAACAAAGATATATCAAATCCTGCTTGGCTGATTTTTGCATGTTGTTCGCTCTGAATTTGAGACATATGTCACAAGCCCAAATACTGGCGCCTGTTTCACTGTGAACTTTTTCAGCTCCCACAGCAAAGTCTATGACCATACGAGCATCCATATTTAGTAGGCTAGCTCAGCCAGACACTTTGTGAGCCCAATTATTCACCCTTGCTAGCTGAGGATTTCCCTGCACTATTTATTTAACTGATTACTATCTGATCCTTTGCGATGATAAAGCATACAGCAGGTGAAATGTGAGGGTGGCAACAGGGTCCTGTCCAACATCTTGAACCCAAGATGAATCCTTTAAGAGGATTCTTGGATGGCTCTTTGAACTGATATACCAGTAGTTATACAACAATGCCAACAAATATCTCTTGCATTGTGGACATATCAAATATAGAATAATATTATTTTCTTGTATAAAATCTAAAGTAAATCTAATCTAACAACATAGATTTAATTTGTGTAATATCTTTATAACCTGTCAACCACACTGAGTAAAAGAAAATAGTCTTTTAAATGAGTTTTTACAACTGGATTATAGATTATGCCATCAAAACAAGCAGGAAAAGTGTCATCAGAGTGACTCACCATGTTGAGTTTGAGCTCCATGTTGAGGACTCCCCCACTGTCTAAAACTGGCATCAGGTTGATGGCGAACACAGCAGCTCTGTCTGGCGGTATCGATATATTTGGACCAAAGAAGACGTAGAAGTGCACGGAGAAGGTGTCCAGCTCGTTGCGCAGAGTCGGACGGATGGGCCAACACTTGTTAGTGTCAGCGGTGGGGGCGAGGTAAATGATGCTGTCCTCTGAGGTGTGCAGGTGACTGGCATTCTGCAGCGGGCTGGGCAGGGCCGCCATTGCCAGCGTCTCAGACAGGGAGAAACCCATCGCTGTTCCAAAAGACTGAGGCATGTTCATGGAGGAGCTGGGCTGTGCTTGGTCCTTTGACAAATTGGACTTGGAGCAATCTAGTCAGAAGGGGAAGATATCAAATTCACAAAGGAAATCAATCAAACTGATTCCTTTATGAGCCACATATTCTGGCAAACATTCACTGGCTTGTTACAGAAGGTTTTAAAAATGTACCTTGCAACACCTTGTGTAATATAATAATAATCCCTATCATAAAATCAAACAACCAATCCCCAGCATCTCAAACAAACAGGCAATAACCAAGTCAGTTATTTTAGGCTACTTGCGTTATTATGCATGCTAAGCAACCAAGTCTTTTGCAAATGTTTGAAATGATCCCCTTCGGCTTGCTTCCATAATGTAAACAGCAAGGTTCGGCACTGTACACTGCTTTTTAATGAGACAAAGATTCACAGTAATTGCAAACAGTATGCTTTCACTCAGCACAAAGCAACTCACTGAAAAACGGTCATTGATGGCAACTGGCAAAGTACCATCAAATATCGCCAATCCCCGAGGGGAAAGGATTTCAAAGGCTTTTCTAGCTCAGCCTCGTTTGCATAGTGTTGTCTCTGAAAGGGTTTGAAGTATTTTGATGTCCGTTCAGGCAGCTGAAGCACTTCAAAAAATACTGTAATTCCAAATACTACTGGCTCGAGGCAAATGTAACTTTGGTAGAAACAAGAAAAATCTGTGTAAAATCAGTAAAGACCCAAATATATTGCACATCTTTATGTATGTATATGTGTGGGTGGGAGTAAAGGGGCTGTGTAAACATACTGTTTCATAACATTTATAATCCAAAGACTTGGCTTCATTCTGCTTTCATAAACTACACAAGAGATAAACTCTCTCCCATGCCCAATCATCTATTAAGGGGCAAGACACCTGCAGTGAAAATACTGTATAAACAACAATAATAAATAATAAAGTGCAACCTAGTTTCACCACTTCCTGTATAGCACGCAACCATAATACCTGCAAACTGGAGTGGATTCAAATAAGGGCATATATTTCTGAGATAGCTCATAAAAACAGTAGCCAATAACAGTGAGAAGGCATAAGAAGGTGAGCACTCCAGATGGTCCCTGAACCTGAGGTGTTCTTCAATTTGAATCCACAAAAGGTCAAGTAAGATCTGCCTGGCAGGCAGGGGGAGAAACAGAGTGTGAATAATTAGTGTCTGTGTTGCCATGGTGACAAAGTGCACTGTATAGTGTCCAACAGAGGGAGGGGATCGTTACATGGGAGTAGACTTCCCACAGATTTGTAAGCCATCCCTGTGGAGTGCACATAAAGAATATCTCAGTTCTCCACAACTCCAAAACAGCATGTAGCACTTAAGTGTGGTATCACTGGCCTCTTTGCAATCGCATATGAATCGCTATAGTTTGGGCTCTGGTCTTTTCTTGACAAGAATGTTAATTGTCTTTTCCCATTAAAACACAAAAACTGCCAAAAATTACATTTCTGCCCAAGATATATTTGACAAACACGAGCATTTTGGACACGCTTTGAAAGACATTTGGAGATTCGTTGATACTGGAGAATAAGGAGAAAATTACACCTGATATTTTTAAGAGCCCCTGTGCAAACTGAAAGCCACTATCCTTTATACTTTTATCATTTTGAATATTGGATATGATACACTGCTGAGATCTACTTTGAGCTTTTGTTTGGCCTAATTTATGAGTCCTCAGATTTATAGAAAACACTCCAGTATCGTCTTAAATTACACATCAAAAGCAGCATGAATCAAAATGCTGAACAATGCTGGAAGCAAACAGCTCACAGATTGTGGTAATAAGCATTAACACAATTTATTTGAAAATAATGAGAGACATCCAACACATAATCTCTAATCACCAAATAATAATTTAATAATTTTGTATAATTTGCAAAATTGGTAAAATACTATAATTTTCGAAACTGTGGGGCTTGCAAATAAAACATTTATTTTAGTGACTTTAAAAGTAATAAAATAAAAGAAAAATTCACAACCTACTCATACCTTCTTTGTAAATGTATGAACAGAATAACTCACTATGACAAACCAGGAACTAATATACTTTGAATTTCTGCTGCATTTAAAGTTATCTGTAAACTATCACATGTAGCATATCATTATTACATACCACTACATACAGAATCTGGGCCATACTGTAGCTCTTGGTGTTATAATTAATTGTGTGAATGGTTGGATTATATCACAAATAATCTGAAATCCAATGTTTATTTTATTTAGTGATATCGAACAACAAACATAGGAAGAGAATAAAGAAAAATTAGAAAATGAATTATTGTACTATTTGTTTTACAGCTTCGATGCACAATTTATTTTTTCTTTTCCTGCGGTCCTCCACTTAAGTTGGACAGTATTATAATGATATTGGCGACATATCAGTATAATACCAATAAACTGCTAATGTGGGATTTTAACTTTAGTATGAGTTAGAAGTTAGATATCCCCACTTAGCATCCTTTCTTATTTTAATACACTCAGTGGCTTGTTGTCCTCGTCACTTACACAATCATTTACTCATTATTTGGCCTGGTATGACTGGTAGCTAGTGGTGACTAATGTTAGCTAATGTTGTGCATTGTGTAACTGACATTAGTGAGTCACTTAGGGCTAGGGACTACATGACCCCCCTCTGTGCTCGCGCTACTGTTACAGCCTGTTTTATCACTTAGCTTTATCTTTATCTCAAACACAGTTACATGTGGTCACTTTAAATGATAGAACTTTATAATTTCCTCTTCAAGCTGATTGAAATGAACAGTGAATGATTGAGCCCCTCTACCTGCATGAGTAGACTTATGTCTAATCAATACTATTGTTTTTTTATGTGTTTCTAATATAAATAATGGATGCATATTGCTACTGTATTTTAGGAAGAATTGCTTTCCTTGCTGTCGTAAAGTGAACGTCTGATACAGTTCATTAGAATAAAAGCCTCTGAATAGTCATGAATTATATTTGTCCTGTAAAACAAACTCACCTGTGACCTGCACCCCGATACGGAAGTAAACGTTGCAGTTAGTGAGATATCTCTCCACCAGGATGTAGTACCATTGTTCCCAGGCAGGTACGAGGGTGTCTAATTCACAAGGGTTCCACTCCCTACAGTCGAGGGCACTTGAGTTATGCACCGGTGGCGCCCGCGCTCTTATCTTCAGCACCACGGGACAACTGTCACTACTCTTGTTCTTGGTGCTGCAGTTTACCAGCTGAACCTTCACCTTAGATATATAATTGGGGATGAACACTCTGCACAAGCACACACACACACATACAGAAAGACACAGACAGAGACATAGGCAGACTGTGTTTTAGGCAGTAAGAATACCAACCTAGGCTATACATTATATCACACAGAAAAATGTAGTTTATAGAAAATGTATTCAAATTACACGCGTAATTTCAAATCCAACGCATCCTTACTTCTGGCTTTTGGAAGCTCAGTTAGAAGACTTACTTATAAAGTGCAGATCTGTTATGGATGGGGATCATCTGGTCGATGAAGTATCCAGGATAAAGCACTGAAATCCCAATTAGCCTCTGGACAATGAGCTGAGGCTGGAACAGATACTGGCATTCTTCAGACAGACCCTGAGGAGATAACACAGCAGTGGTTTAAATGGTGACTCGCCAATATTTCTTAAAAGCTGGTAAAGAGGAGATTAGATATCATTCAGAGTGGCTGAAAAATTCCTAATGGACTGTGTGCATAAAGCCTGTCACCCTCCTGGATTAATATCACTCTGTCCTCCCTCTGCCTGCCACACAGCGTAACATGCACCCACTATTTCACTCATGTTGTTCTGACCCATTACTGCTTGATGTGCATTACTCTGTGAGATGAGCTGAGCAGACAGAATGACTTAGAGTCAGGAGGCCGTGCATTGTGTCTACACATGATTTGCTGTAAAAATTTGTTTTAAAAAGGAACAGGGGGCCTTTTGCACCCAATTCAAAAGGACAGGTGTGAATGCCAAATAAGGTCTTCCATTCCTGTCAGCCATTCACTAACCCCTCCTGCTCGGGTCACAATTACTGTGGCATGTGGCATTAGTCCGGGAGCTGCCGAGGTGACCCTTTGATTTATTACAGCCTGTCAGTTGGATCTGCATGTGTTTCTTGTTGGGCACGTCGCGTTTTAATTAAGGCTCAGACAATATGGGTTTTTCAAGGCCAGTGTTTTTACACTGTAAGTGCATGCAGTTTTTGCTTGTGTTCAGTAGCTTTACATTTGACCATTTTCATGCCGAAGAATATATAGATATTAATTTATTTTCCCCAGAATTTGAGTCTTGGCAGGATGTTAAAACCTCTAAAAATCTATTTAGGCCATAGAACACTAAAACTCCCCATCGACACCCTGACTAATTGCATTATTTTAGCTCCTTCAGTCAGAGTGACCCACTGAGAAAATGCAATTTCAGAGAGCTCGGGGTATACACTGAGTTTCCAGTTTATTAGGTATACCTGAACAATCTAATGCAATCCATCGCAACAGTGCTGCAATAAATGCAACTTTTGAGAGCTTATGTTCACTTTTATTAAATGGTTCTTTTTTTAATCTGCAGTTAGTGCTGTTGTTGTTCTTATAATTTGAATCTTCCCATTTCCACAATGTAATGTAAGGCTGTAAAGCTCACATAGGAAGGATTCATTGACGGAATAATATGATAGAGTGCATTAAACAGTAAAGATGTACTTAAAGATGAAGCTTTTTGGGTTTGGTCTTTAGATGAAGAATAAAATGAACTATGGTATAAGTAAATAATGTTTTTAAATCCAGCATTTAACAAAAGGCTAATGTCTACAACCACTATGTAAGATCATTGTAACTAATGTGTAGGCGAGAGAAAAGACAACCCTCCAGAATTGTGATTAATATGCTAAGAGTTGCTACGTAACATCATCATTACCCACATACAAGATAAACTGTTTGCACTACTCTCTGGTGAAGCCGTACACACAAACGTCTAGATGCACAAAGACGGCTGAGTAGATGGGTAAGCATTTAATATAATTTACCACTCTTATCACTTCCTCATCAATTTCCTCATTTACACTGCACTTTGTATGATGTGCACTGACTTTAAACCAGGATATGATGCACCTGGTCTTGATAAGCAGGCGACGGAATAAGTGCCTGGGCAGTATCCAATGTTTCTCTTTGTGACATTTTTGAGATTTTTCGAGTAAATAATGGAAAAAATACATTTCATAATTATCTTGACTGCACTTTTGTTTTTGGTTGCTAAATCCTTATATCCTTTGTTCTAAGTTCAGTACTTGACTGAGCTTGTTATAAGTCTAAACACACACACACACACACACACCCAGCCCCTTCCCCTTCTTCTTGCATTGCCCTCACCCGTGTTTTCTTTTTGATCTGACACCATCACATCTTGGTTTGCTGGAAAATTGCTTCAGAAAGCAGAATCTGGGAAAAGGTATGCTATTTCCATCTATACAGTGTGTCATTGAAGGCTAGTCACATTTTAGCCACAGCGGCTTCTATTCCCAGTGCCCCCAAAGCAAACCTATTCTTTTGTATATGCAATGTCAATAGCAACTTTTGATGATATTTTTGATTATTGTGCATTCTACGTACACCTTTGCCAGCCAACGGAAACCACAAAGGAAGCACAGCTCAAGACCATGCCAGCGACAAATAAATCGCCTGAATTGGAAATCAGCAGTTTATGTGGCCAAATAGGAGAACATGATGCGATGAAGAAAAATTCTCTGACAATGTTCTGCCTCTTTACTCTGCAGCACAACATGGAATACTAATCCTGACGAGTACTTAGATAATTTTTTTCATCATGTTTTTCTATGAGGGGAGTAAAGAAACCCTGAAGAAAATAATCCTTTTACATTAATAAGTCTCCTTTAGTGAGTGATATATAACAAAACAGTGATTCAGGCTTTTCATTTGCTGCTCTGAACAGCTGATAGTGGATATAAAAGTTATCAACCTTGGAAATAAGTGAAATGTCACATCATGTAACAAAATGTCATGTTTGTAGAGACATCAATGGTACCTCGAGAATAAATCCCACCGATTTTGATTATATCCCGACTTTTCATCTTGTATCACCAGCAGGTCAAGATTTTCACTCACCTAGTAAAATATCTTAACATCTATCAGCTAGATGGGCACAAAATTTCACATTCATGGCTGGTGCACAATGTATCCAAATGACTTTGGTGATCCACTTTTTTTCCCTTAGTGTGTGAAATATCTTGACAAGTATTGGACAGATAGCTATGAAAGCACAAATGTCAGGTCAGGTCAGGTCAGGTCAGTTCACAACATTTCAATCAGCCCCAGCTGCACTTTGTGTTTGGTGTTAAATGGCAGTGGGGTTAGTATGTTAACACCTTGATTTTAAACATGATATCTGCCAAAAATAAATGCGCATTAGTGTTGACATTATGAGCATGTTTGCATGCTGATGTTAGCATTTAGCTTCAAAGCATCAGTGAGCCTATGTATCTATAGAGGACAGTTTTGTCCACACTGTTTGTTTACAAGTTGACCTCTGGGGAACACACAGAGCAGGCACAGCAAAGTCACACGAGCCACCAGCTACAGCTACATTTTGAAAAAAACCTCACAGATTCAAATTCTCACAGCAAACTAAGATGTTTATTTGTGCTAAATGTTCAGGCTCACCTTGACTGAGATCTTGCCTTCGTCCTTGGGTAAATGTGCGGCTAGGAACCAGTCTCCAGGGAGCGGGCTGGTCACGTTGAATGCTCCTGTTGTACGGTTTGGAAGAGTCCAGGTAAGAGTCACAGCAAAGGATCCTGGGACGACTGTATCCCGAGGGAAGCGGGTGTACAGGGGGTTGATTACTGGAGGAGCCCCAGACCTGAAGTACCTATTAATAACAAAGCCGAAACACAGTCCCTGTTAGGTCAGATATATATTTTTTTAAATAAACAGCGGCAGCATCTGCCAAATATAAAAACCAACCATAGGAACAGCTGACATCATGAGCACAGATGGCATGTTCTATTTAAAATATGAAAAATTCTAATCCAAAACATTAATAATCATATCCAACCACACATATTTGACAGTGATAATCATGTTCACGTCAATCACAACATTGCAGGCACATGGAAGAGTCACCTGAGATTCTAGCTCAGCCACTGCTTACCAATATAATAAAAACAGACAAGCAAAATTAAAAGCTAAATGTGGCTGAGGCTGCCAGTGATGGCTGTCACTTCTCAGGGTTAACAAGCTGCCATAACCTTTCTCCCAAAGGTAAACTGTAGGATAAGATGCCGATTTTCTATTATTCTATTTTCTATTTTTCTATTCATACCCCATGGAAGGAGTAAACTTCAGCTTCTAAGTGTAGCCTCAACAAAAGATCAACAAAAGAAAGGCTTCGAGCTGAACACAAGCAATTTACAAAAAGAGAGAGAGAGGTGGTGTGACAATGCTCATCGTCTTACACAGTCACATTGCGGTTTGGGCAGCTGTCTCCGAAGGTGCCCCCTTGCTCCTTGAAGGTGATGAGGTTCCATACGGCCATCATGGTGTCGTCAGGCACATTGAAGTGGAACAGTTCCACACTGGCGAAGGAGTTGAAAGCATTCAGCTTACGAGGCGTGCGGGTGAAGTATTCAGTCACAAAAAGGCAATCTGTGGGGAAGAGAAGCAGAGGAAAGTGTCCCTGTGAGGATAAACTGTTTAGTGTATCAATATTTGCTCATTTGCGCCACACATGATGTATGGCTGATGCTGATGGGAATGTTATTGGTTTTGCATGTATTTAGTCATAAACCAAATTACTGGGCAATTTAAAATTTGACCTGATGGAGGCGCTAGATGAAAAATCAGAGGACAATGAAAGTAATTATAATTCATCTTCTCGGAATCATTAGAAATGTGTGCCAGATTTTGTACCAACCAAGGTAGCACAGGAGTTTTCAAAGTCTGAGACTGTGGGCGTTCCCTCAGACAAAGCTTGGAAAAAAGAGCCCCCCTCAGCCCCCCCTTTGTTTACTTGCTTAGTTTCTCTCAATTGCCTATGCCTACAAGATCATGATTATGTTATTTTATCCCATTGACACTCAACAATTCAGCCAAGGTAGCCTAACATTGCAGTTTAACATAACTTCAGACTTCATCATATGTAAATAAAGGTCTGTCTAAGGGTTTTATCAATTTCTGACTCTGGGAAACTGGGCAAAATAGTAAATTTTGCCCATACTTCTGTACGTCTGGACAATGAGTTATGATTAGGTTATGATTACTTTTGCTCATAAAAACTAAATCCCAAACATTTTCCAATTTGTCTGCTCTTTCATTCTTGTAAATAGAACAGAGGCATACGCAGTCTCCCTGCCCTAAGTCCATAATGGGAAGCTTCTCCTTGAACCCGGCGAACTGTTTGAAGAGAGCTAGATCATATAAATATGCGATCACAGACTTTAACTCCTGTTAAAGCAACTGAGGGAGATGTATGTATACAGTCTCACTCGCGTCCTGCATAATGTCAAATCCTTGGATTACATCCACCGAAGGCTCTGCATATAAAAGCAGCAGAACAAGTGACAGGTGTAATCTCCCATATTACCTACATGAGCCTAGCTGGCATCGAGCACACCCAGCGGGAAGGCAAAATCTGGGGGAAATTGTGTGTGAGATAATTGCCATACTAGAACATATTGCATCTGTTAGATAAGTGTTATCATGAATATAAACATAAGTGGATAAGAAAGAAGGCAGCAGTATTTCATGGGAACAATGTGGAGACACCTTGATGTTTCACTAGGGGAAAATGTTTTCCATTTGGAGCACACTACCTTTTTGTGTGCTTTGTGCATATCAACCATTTCTACCATGTGTACTTGGAATACCTGTGAATGTTTTCTTTATTTTTTGAGGAGGATAATTTATCTCACCAGCAAATTTGGACAAAAATAGCCACATTTTACAATCATGTATTTGGGATGCAATGAAAAGCCAGTGCCTCTAAAACAGCATGAGCCCAATTCGTTTAAGGGCTGTACAGAGGATGCGAGCTCGCTGTACTAAAGCTGTCATTTTGCAGCTGCGTGTTTTGCCATTGCCTCTGCTTTTCGCCTTGATAACAACACGGAGCAAAGAAAACCAAGTGACCCTCCACAGTGACAAGGTGCCGAGGCGTGGATGCATAAAGCAAAAGGTTTCCTTGAATGTGCAGTGTGTTCTAATATGTGTTGAAAAAAAAAGAGAGCGAAAAAAAAAGCCTCTGCTCTGCTCCTCTCCCCCACACTTTTACTAGTCCTCAAAGCTTGCGCTGGCTCTCACCTATGGAAGCAACCTTGAATACTAAAGGCGCAGAATAAGGAGGCAGAAACTCAGAAGAATGAAGCAATCTCACTGTCAAGAGCTAAAACCTAATCTCATACAAAGCTCCCAGCCTTATTTTCACTCTCATCTCAGCCTTCCTCCGGTGCGCTATCTGCATTATATGTGAGCCTCCTTTACATTAAGGGTCCTCTTTGCCTTTTCACTTAAATGGATGCCTATAGTTAAGGAGAAGCCGATGGCATGTCACAGGCTAAGGTGCTATAACTGAATAGGTGTGGCACTAACACTGCCAAGAGTCTGCAGTAAACCCACCATATGTTCTGCTTGTCTGATTAGAAAGGAATAGACAGGGTTTTTTTTTCCAGCCACAGATCACAGAGCACTAAAACTTAATGACATACTGTAATGAGTTGATTACTTGTTGGTCAGACAGATGTTTGAAAGGCAAAAATTTTGCACATCTGGATATAAGGCTGGTTATGGACGGTAATTACACCATTCAAAGGAAGCTTGTGCATCGCCACATTTGTCAGTCAACATATTCAAATTCATATTCAAATATTTCAATAAGGTTAAATTTAGTCTCGGATTGAAGCCATGATGGGGTTTGCCTCTAGATGTAGCTTCTTATTAAAAGGTCAAAATGCATGTTTTTGATATGTCAAAATGCCAGACAAGAGCCACCGTACCAAGCTATTTAATAAGTTTACCATAAGCAGACAGACAGTGTGCAGCAGATTATTTTCAAACATATCATCATCTGAAGATGTTGGCTGAAATCTACATGTCAAACTATTTCTAGAAAATTAGAATAAAACTTCCATATCTATTTTCAAACCCCTTTTATGGGGGAAAAAAGATTCTGCACAGGAAATGTACCCAGAAAACAGCTTCAGTCTCAGTGACGATCCAGCAGCTACACACTGTGACTACTCCTAATGTGAAGGTGTAAACATGCCAAAATATTTAAATACGCTTGTTTGTTTGCCAGCTAAATAAAGACATTTCATTTGAAGATAAAGGCAGCAGAGTGCTTGCAGGCTTTATTACAGTGAGGCTCTGAATTCAGTAATCTCCTCAATGAGCGCCTCCCAACCACTGTTTTACTCTGTTAGAGGCTTAATACAGACATAATCCTGCTTTTTGTCATCTCAACTAGAGATTCATCCGTGAATGCTTAGGTGGATGTATTACTTAAACTTTATTTTTTTGGAACAGCGTATAGGCAAAAGCTGCTTTTCCTCCTCTATTCACTGGTAGGATTTTAAATCTTTAAAAAAAATGCAGATGGAAAAGGAGAACCATCTGAGACAGCAACAAGGACAACAGATTTTTTTTTTGTGTGTAAACTGATCAATTCCCATCTCCTGCTCAAACACAATGCCCTCTGATTCATGTTGATCTCATCCATCAACAGGGACAAATCTTCATTACTGGACCTTCTTCTCCAAACCTCAAGAGTGGATACACTGACTCTCGGATGATCACTGAATAAAAATCATCATTATTTTTAAGAAAACCGGAGGAAAACTCTCAAAAAAGACCTGATTCTAAAATACCACTGATCCTCCTCACTGTGATGTGTATTTTTTTTTTTTAAATACCCCCAGTAAGCCGGGGGAAAAAAGGGGAAAAGGGGGGAAGGGGGCCCAAGGATTTACCTAAACTGATGGAGCAAAACAGCAACAAGTCTGCAGGGGACTGCAACATCCTCAGGCAGACCTTTGAGATCCTTCGTGACCACAGCCAGTACAGCCTGTGCTGTAGGTATGGATTCATTGTTGTCCCACAATTGAGCACTGAGGTTTTTGTTTCACGCCTTCTGCCTTGAAGCTGCTAAGACATCACAGCTGATGGGCACAAAAAAAAAAAAAAACACCAGAAAAATACTCTTCAAGTCTGATGACATTAGATTTGTTTTTCATATACAGGGAGAGAAATGTGCTGTGTTTACTTTCTGGTCCAATTTGATGATAAAGGGAGAGGAAATGAAAGGGTTTTAACTTAAATATCCCCACATTTCCCAGTTAGATCTTCTCATTTTTAATTAGGCTGAGTGGAAAAAACAAGGGGACGACCAGGTTTAACTTCAACACCGCCTCATTGTCCGGCGAATCTGCTCATATTTTCGCATGATGCCAGCGTGTCTCAACAACTTGTTCTCCTCCTCCTCCAACAAAGCGAAACAAGCGTGCAAACAAACAGGCGGACAACCGGAGAGCGAAGGAAAAGCGATGATTACATTCAGCATCAGCATCTCAGCACATATATATGTACACACACACATATACACAACCTATAGCAGCATCTGTCAGCGTGCTGCGTGACATTATTAGCAGCAGCCGTCCCCATCCATGCGTCACCTAACCGGACCCAGCCTGCGATCTGATCGGGAAAAAACGGGTGTTTGTCGGTGGCCGAGACCGTGTGAGAGCAGCAGCTGTGAGAGCAGAGACGGAGACCAGATCTGACACTGCTGCTGCTGCTGCTGCTCTCCGGGAAGGATTTCAGCACCCCCGACAAAAGGAACAGCTCCTCGTGAATCAAAGCAACACACACACACACACACACACACTGAATGGAGAGCACTCACCTCCAAGAGCGCAGAGACAGGTGTAAACAAGCAAGAGGAGCCTCGGAGGGCTGCATCCCGAGCCCCGGCGCTCCAGCTGCCACATCGTTAAAAGCCTGATATTTAGTGAGGGGCTCCAGCCCGGGTGCAGTTCTCAGTCCGCCGCGCTGGTCTACATTTTTTCAGGTTTTTTTTTTTTTTTTTTTTCCCAACGACCAGCTGTTTGTGCATGACGTAATTCAGACGACGACAGGACGGCGCCTCCCCTTTGGCTTTGATTTGACAACCTCAATATGTCGACTTGTTTTCATTGGACCTCCGGCCCTGTCAGTCCGGGGACGGTGCAGACGTAGATTGCACCACAAGGCTCGTCACTTCGGCGCCCGGGCCACCACACATCACATCACATCTCATCGCATCGCATCGCAGCGCACCACCGAGCGGCTGCAGCACCCCCCCAACACCTCCTCCATCCCCTCCAAAGAACCTCCAACCCCCCGGAGGCTGCAGCCGCTTCACCCAGGACTACCCGGGACAGAAAGTTGGAGGGTGGGGAAAAGGGACAGAGAGCATCGGACCTCATCTGCCCCCCCCCGTCCTGCCCCTCTTAACTCACATGTACACGTGTGTCCCGGGAAACGCGACTGATCATCTCGTTGAAGCTCCTTCTGCACTGCAGCGTGTTTCATTTGCAACAAAACCCTAAACACTTTTTCTTTAGACGCACATTGACCTCACATGTGCTCCCTTTGACAGCTCAGAAAAAAAAAACATACTTCACATAGTTTTATCACTCTGATGCTGAGTTACTTTCCCTAATTTTTGGGACAGAGTCGCGTGTTTCAGAGGTCGGGTACAGAAATTGATTCAGTACTTTCTCAGACACTCCAGCTGTAAAACATGGTGAAATGTGAGGGTTTTCTTTAGATGCTCTCTATATGAGTTTGGTGCTTCTGACACAGCATCACCACTCCCAAATCCCAAACAGGTGGATTTGTATTCCTGTTATTGTTTTATGACAGTCTGAGTTCTCTTTCAGTATTTGGCGTTAAAACAAATGTTTTATGGTAATTTTATTTTTGTTTTTTATCACCTTCATCAAATATTCAAGTCCATTTAAAAGCCCAAATTGTCAAATTGTGATTTGTGATATTGGGCTATATAAATAAAAAAAAATTACTTGACAGTTTGAGTCAAGGGATGAGTTACATCAGGTTTTTAATAAGGTGAAATGAAAAGAACAAAATTTTATGGTGCAATCAATATTCATAGTTTTATCCAAACATCAGTGGTGTTAGTGAAAACCCAAACACTGATGAAGCGATGCACTGTCAAGATCTGTCCCAAGGGTCGATAACAACATTAACGTAGTTGCACTGAAATGAAATAAAAAATGATTGCACTTTTGTTATTCGGTTTTATTCAAACTGGAAGAAAAACAAGGCTATATTTTCCTCCTGAATGGATACACAAATAGTTCTCTCTAGGAAATATTCATTTTAAGCATCTCGCTCATGTTCAGCAGGTGATTTGCAGACTCATTGGTGGAGGGAGTGGGGGCTGGGGGGTGACATATTCACCAATCTCCGCATCAGACAATAATCCATTTCCCCTTCAGGAACTGGACATTAAGAGTGACCCAAATTCTCACTCATGATTATTTTTAGGCTGTGGGGAGACTTCAACATGAGTCATAACTGTCCAAGCAGATCTGTCACAGAGCGACTGAGCTCCTGAATCAGGTTGGGTATAAATCATTTGACATGAATGAATCATTAATGTGAATTGTTCGCGCTGAAGGAAGAGCTAAGAGGGAAGTGGGGGGGCGGGGAGGGTTCAAAGATGATAAGCAGGTTGGAGTTCACATTGTGACACTTTGTTGCTGTCCTGAAACTAACCAAACACCTTTATTTTTCTCAGGTAAAATAGTTAACACTTACGTCACCCAGTTTGCCTGGAGTTTGTCTGAATATAGTTTGAGTATGAATGAATGTAATCTCTGTATTTTGATGAATCTATCTAAATGCAATGACTGACGTAAAAGCCAAGGTTTGCTTGTTCTCTGCTGAGTGACAGCAATTTCTTGATATGGCTTGATCTAAAAAGGAGAAACTACATTACTGTCACTGTGACGGAGAGCGACGAGGCAGGCATACCTGAGAAAGCGCTCTTTGTTGTGAGTGTGTAACGCAAAGATAACTGGCATACTGTTGGCAGCAGTCAAAAGTTTACTCTGAAGTTCTTCTTCAAAGTTGTAAAGATTGCCAGATTCCCTGGATACCACGACCCACGCATAGCAACCCGCCGTGTATAGCTGGCCTTGCCATTAAGTACTGCAATAAACAGATCAGCAAGAACGCAGCCTCACTC
The DNA here is from genome assembly GCA_023238725.1 of Scortum barcoo. Taxonomy (NCBI): domain Eukaryota; kingdom Metazoa; phylum Chordata; class Actinopteri; order Centrarchiformes; family Terapontidae; genus Scortum; species Scortum barcoo. The sequence continues at coordinate 17,653,711 of CM041535.1, forward strand.
TACCTGAATGAACTGGCCTGGCATGTCTGTCCTCAGCTGTAGACACTACTTATCCCCATAATGACACTTAAAAGATGCACAGAACTGAAATGTGTTGTGTTCCTCTAAAGATTGGATCTATTGACCCTTTTTTTGTGTGTGTGTGTGTCAGCCTGTGTGTCAGTGTTTTGTCAGCCTCTCCCAGTGGTTTCTGCTTCCTCCAATGGGCCCCAAGACTTTCAAGTCTTGACACACCGACTGCATATAGCTGTTGATGTCTGGCAACCTGTCCCGATCGCCTTTTAATCCAGTGTCTGCCGGAGAAGGCTGTCATCCTTTGGGTTGTGAAGTGTTGTACAGCCTCAAAGCCAAAATACTCAACATCAGAAGGAAAGCTTGCCAGATATCATGGCCAGACAAAAGGACAACCGCGCCCTTCTGTCAAAGGAGACCTGGAAGCCACCCAGTGAGTGATTATTACTGCAATTAAGAGCAACACCGGTCAGCGAGGAAGGTTTGATCAATTCTGGCAACCCAAGAGAGAGTGTAAAATCATAAATCGTCATAAATACCCCTGATTGACATTTCCCTGGCCTTCTTTTATTTCACACCTTGAAAAAAAAAAGCATGCATGAGACCTATTTGACTTCATTAGAACTCAATATGTCAGGCAACTTTCACTTACTTCAATGAAATCTAAACTTTTAAAACTGGTTCACGCTGTGTGGTAATGCCTCCCACAGTGACATTTGGTGTAAGAAGATGAAGGCATAACCGGCAAACCAGTTTTAAAAGTTGGTGGTAGGAGGTGGTGGAGGATGTGCAATAATGCGTGTGTGTGTGTGTGTGTGTGGTGGTGGTGCACACACCGACCGCTTACACACACATCATGGCCTGAGTTATTTCTGCTCTCCCTAAGGTGAAGCTCTCCACAGCCTCAGTGTAGCAGCCACACAGTCACACACAGAGGAGCATGAAGAGCTTCCAGTTAAGCATTTTAACCAGCTGGCTTCATTGGGGGGGGGCATTCAAACATTCAAATCCACTGCTGCACCTAATCCCCAGCGTCCAAAAGTCCTATGGAGGAAGAAATGTAACTCGTTGCCAGAGTGAACTCAGGCAGTCTATACCAATATGTGAGCATGCCAACTGCGTGCAACATGTTCAGTTAAAGAGATAAACCGACAAAATGGAAAAGAGAGAGGGGAGGGGAAAGAAAGGGCAGCCAGCTGGTAAAGTTAAGCGCTCTTCCTCTGTGGCTCAGCTTTGGCACACAGTCTGCCTGCAGCATCTCTAAGACCACGTCCTACTCCTGCCTGCTGTAACACAGTGTTTGCACAATTATAAACCTGAAAGGCAAACAGAAGGCTGGCTCACAGGGCACAATAAACCCACCACTGTCTCTGGACAGGAGATAATTACACTGAGCTTGGACAGCTTTAAAAAAAAAAAAAAAAAAAAGTTGTGAGGACTTTCCTCAAAACAGCTCCTCCATCAACACCAGAACACCACTATGCATCATCTAAAAGGCATTTAGCTTGAGAAATGTGAAGTGTCTGTCTACCATTTCTCTTGCCTGTGGCCTGTTGTACATTTATAGCTAAACAGCGCCCCCTTATGACGCTTCTTTTCTCTCTGATATTAAGAGGCTGTTATCACTGGGAAGCAGCAACAGTCCTGAATAAAAAGACAGCACCTGTATGTTTTTGCATTTTTATAATCCACCATTTACAGTATTTGATTAAAAAAACCATCAAAGAGAGAGGAAAAGGGGAGGACAACAGTTAAGTACAGTTTGAATTAACACTGGAGTAGCAACAGTTAAGGCACAACATGTAAGTGGAAATGTCCCACAACAGCACAGCATCCAATCACATCCCCATGGATCCAAGGATGTGTGATTCTACTTTAGTGTTTTTTTTCTTTTTTCTTTTTTTTCCGTGTTTGTTGCTCTTAATCTGGTGGCACCTCACAAGGAAATCTACAAAGACTAGTTTAACAACTCTACACCTGTGCAAACTAAATGAGCTTTACATCCTGAACACTCCAAAACGTGTCTTCTTCGTTGGTGCATTCAGTGCTGCACTGAGGCTCAGTCCCAATACCATACGAGTATCGGCAGGATCAATAATCCCGTCATCCCACAGTCTGTAAAAAGAAAAAAAAAGTGCATTAGAGCATTACAGCTCCACTCATCTAATGCGTCTTATCGTACTGTGCAGGTCTGTTATCAATATACTTTAACAGAGTGTCAAGCTTTTGTGCTCTCTGATGGACTCCCTCTCATCTTCTGAACAAGCTACTATTTTCCATCATCAAAGATAAAAGATCATTGTTTTATTATCAGATAATTGTGACACTTAAAATCATACTAATGACTGTAATCTTAATTTGAATATGAAAATCTTTCTGTTAAATATTTTTATACTATTAATATAAGAAATACTAACTAATGTATTGCAATCCAGCAACCTCCTCTGAAAAAATACAACCATTTACTTATCATCTTACAACATGGATAGCCAGCAAAAAATTTTCATTCATTTTCAACAGAACACCAGGGCCACGTTTTCAAACAAATACTGTAATGACTATTATTAATCTTCGATCTTTCATGGGCCTTGACTGGTGGTCAACAGAGTCTAATTCTGTTGACTCAGAGGTGTCATTAACTGTCTTGCCCTTTACAAAATACATAAGTATCTCCATTTCTTGCTGGTATTATCTCTATATAATGATGGAGTCATCCACATATAAACGGTAAGATTTTCCTCGTTAGGCATTTACCACATTTTATGATTTTATTTATTCAAAGTCCTTCTGACGTTGTGTGCTTTGCGGATTTTGTGCATTCTCTGCAGAATGCATCTAAGTCATTTTAGGTATGTGTTATGTATTTTGAAACCTCTATATTGTATCCTCTATGTTGGCCAGGATACTCCTGTAAAAGAGATTTTAAATCTCAGTAAAGTCTCTTCTCAGTTAAATAAGTAAATGGAAAATCTGCCCAATTTTAACATTTAAATTGACTAATTGTTTACAACTTGTACACACAGATGACACCATATGATACATATTTTGTATTAAGAACTCCACCATCTGATGTGTGCAGTGCTCACATACACCATAAAAATAGCCCACAGGACTGAATGATAAGCAAAGATGGCTCATGTTAGCGGAACAACAGGACATCTAATGGAGAAGAAATACACTTGAAGCAGATCACAGCATCACTCCTCGTGCATCAAGTGTCTGTCCTGTGGTTTCTCGGTTCTTGGAAAAGCAGAATCACATGGTGCATTGAAATGACTTAAAAAGAAATTAGAAACACATGCTGATGGTCTGTTGGTAGTCCACCTCTGCCCAATATTATCATTCCACAAATAACTCTTTCTCAGTAATAGTGTTAAACTCTCTGCTGCTGCTCTGACTCACCAACATCAAAAACATACAATGAGTCAATGCCGTACAGTCTTTCGATAATTGTTTTATCACGCCTCTGCGCGAGACATACAGTACGATGTGTCATCAACAAACCTCACCTAGCACTAGAGTAGTATGGACTGCCTTCCTCTTCGAACCGCTGCACTATTGGTTTTTTCATGGCAGCCTCTTGCTCAGCTGTGAACTGTGAATAAATCGATGAAAGAAAGGAATTGGTGCACCAGGTTTTTCAAAGATAATTGCAGAAAGCATAGTTCATGATCATGTGCATTTAAATGCAGAATTGGGCTATATGGACCTGTGCCAAAGGCATTTTAAAAGGTTCTCTGAAATGCACAAGGTGTAGTAAAATGCAAACATTGAATCAACGCTGTTGAACCTTTAAGTGCTTTTAGTCTGTCCTCTTTTTTACAAAAGGGAACTACTGTAAATATTATCTCTCAATATAAAACATTACAAAAGCAGCACAAACTACAGCATCCAGAATAACCATTAAGTTGAATTTTTAAATAATTTCAACAAAAACAGAATATTATGACCATAATCTATTCCAAGGTTGTGTATTAGACTACATTAGGTTTAGCAACAAATACCAAATAAACTGGCAACAGAGAGTACATAGTACACAGTGAAATAAAGAAAAAACACATTTCCAAGTTGTAATCCTGCATCATTGTGTCAAATATCTTGTTATATGGCACGTACAGTATTTCTTAATCAAAATCTCTTATTATTTTTCTTTCTGTTAAAACATATTATTCTTGGAACTCAACTCAAACTTCAGGGGTGTGTACATACGTTTATCCAATCAAATGTGATTTGTGCTGATCCTGTCCACCATATAAAGCCAAACTTATGTATTAGCTTGTCGGCTACAGTAGCGAGAGGAATGATATTATGAGTCAGAGGTGAGCGTTTGGACGTCAGCTGGTAAAAACTTTGAGCGAGACTGACATCTAATTTATTCATTTCTGCCTCATCCACCGTCTCCAGATTTAATAACATGGGTGAGGGAGGCAAGGGAGGCGTTGTTGGGGGCCAGCAGTCGTGAACAGCTCCACATCTTGCTGCTGTGAAATGTGAAGGATTTGATTTAAATCCCCCTCTTAACTTTTCCCCGTCCACATGTTCCATTTCTCTCTGAAATACGTCACGTTACAGAAGATGAAGGCGCTCTTACTGCTGGTTTTACTGTGACTCTAAGTCCAGTTGATGTATTGCCAGAAAAAATGAGTGATGGGAGTTCATGATTTTTTTTTGTTGCTTGGTTGTTTTGTTGTTTTGCATGGTACTGCTGCCATGGTTTATAAAAAAAATGATCAAACACGGTGAAAAGAGAATACATTTAAAACATATTAAATTAATTAGTTTGTTTTCTTTTTCTTTTTAATGGCACACATTTTTAACCCATCTCTAATACTGACAGGGCACCGAAGTGAGGCGTCATTCTGAGGCTATTAATGCACTATTAATACACCCATAACAGCATATCTGACACAGTTTAATTACAGCCATTTGATGACTGTCTATTCAGCATACATCACTCTAACACTTAACACTGATATAATTTTGTAAGTATAAAAGTAAAGTGTCTTTCATAATGTTTATGCTTTTTGGCAGCAAATCCACAAAAGCTAATTTAAGCCTTTCCAGTCAAGCGCAGATGGGATGATTAATGTGAATCATTACCTCCTTTCCCTCGCGTGCCCTCTGATCCTTGGTGATGGTGGCCAGGACAGTGGCTGCCTGCTCACCGCCCATTACAGAGATTCGGGAATTTGGCCACATGTACAGAAATCGAGGGCTATGAGGGGGAAAAAGAAGAAAGTGTCGGTTTTCTTGTGTTTGCTGAGCCAAAATGGTCTGCTAAATCACAGATGAGCAACTAACAAGACCTAAACAAAAAGCAGAAGCCTGCATTAATGAAGATCTAATACTCCAGTAATAGTCTAATAATCTGGTGACAACTACAGCAAAACATGATTTATGAGAGTTTTTGGCCAGGAAAGGTACAGCTTGGGTAATACTAAATAATTCAAAATGTCCAACCAAAGGTGAGTACCAGCATAAATTTTCTAAAATGCTAAATCATCTGTGCTTATTTAAATTTTACACGAGAATGCTTGCCACTAGTTTTCTAAATGTATTTAAATTGATGGAGAACAAAAAGGAGAAAGACCTGAGTAAGATACAAATGAGGGAGATTAAATAAATTAATTCAAACCTTCAATCTAACAACAGCTTGTGTCCAACGTATTCACACAATATATGCAAATTTTACTATTTTACAATGAAAGGTGTGAGTGGGAATACTAATTCATGTGTGAGAGGAGCTGTATAAAGACTTCTGTGGATTCAGAGGGAGCTGTGCCAAATTAAACTGCCTCAAGTGACGTCATTTTAAGCAGTGTTGGTTTTTCAGGTGCACTGCATGGTACAATTAAGATACTAACATCCAATCATGCTCTGAGGCATGTATAAAAATGCTGAGCAGGCCCAGGTAACTCTGATTTTGTATGAGGATGGCAAGAGGAAAAGATCTAAGTGAATTTGAAAGAGGGTTCACTGTTGGTGCACAGATGCAGGAGCTTCAGTTACAAAGAGCTCAAGTGGCTCATGTTTCAACAGTTAAAGTGACTAAATTGACATGAATTTAGATCTATGGGAACAACAACTATGGCCTTTCCAGTCACCAGATATAAATCTAACTGAACACCTATGCAAGATTTTGGAACGGCATGTTAGACAACAATTTTCACCACCACCATCAAAGCACCAAATGAGGGTATATCTTTTGGAAGAATGATGTTCTTCCCTCCAGTACAATTCAGAGACCTGTAGACCCACTCACACACAGGTGCTAAATGCTAAACCAGTAGAGCACTCTTATATAAGAAACCCACTGCTGTCACACAATCAAAACCATCCTGTAATTCTCTGTCTGATCATTTCTACAGAGGTTAAACTGTATAGGTACATTTCTGAGACAAAATAAAGAATAATTAAAACAGTTAGAAGTGGTAGTCGGTGTGAAAAAAACTACATAATTAAAATAGATGTTTTTGTTATAAAATGTTACTTAGCGTCGGAGAGTCTCTTTTTCTTACATTAAAAAAAGAAGTTCTCTTCCATCTAAATGTAAAAATCCAAGGGCGTCTCATGCATATTATTCCACATTCTAAACAGCATGCACAGTACATTCTGTACATCTAAATTATGCACTAACAACTCAGACACAGCTAATGATTTTCATATTTATGTAACAGGTCTTGGCCAGGCTTCTACTTGTGATGCTACTGGTGCTACCGCTTTTTATTCCACACGGACCACTCATGAACTTCCTCATACCTGTAGGCTCTGCCGCACATGCCATAGTTTCCTGCACCATAGGAGCCGCCAATGATAACGGTAATCTTGGGAACATTGGCACAGGCAACTGCAGTTACCATCTTGGCTCCATCCTTGGCAATTCCTCCCGCTTCGTACTCCCTACCCACCATGAAGCCTGAGATGGAGATGAGAGATTGCAAATAAAAACTGGGTTCACTCTGTGTGCTGTCACCTCGAGGGAAAGCGTACTGTAGTGTGCTAAAAATAAACCATCAGTAATAAACAGGTAAAGACAGCTTGTATTAAAAACTGAGTTATGTGCCTAAGATCTCATTAAAAGCCACAATACAGACGTGTTATTTTACATGTTGTTAAAGAAGATATTTAAGTACTCAAATAATAATAATAAATACCCTTTGGTAGCATTTTTATTCTGAATGGAGGTGACAGAGTAATATCAGACAACAAAAACCCCACAACAGGAAAAAAACCCTCCATTGTCAATAATCCCCAAACCTCAGAAATGAAGAATTCCCACTGACCTGTTATGTTTTGGAGAAAGATCAGTGGAATGTTTCGTTGGCAGCATAATTCGATGAAATGCGTCCCCTGAAAAGGTGTTGAAATATTTAGTGAATCTATTATGTTCCCACTGCAACAGAAAACCTGGGACCAAGGGACCGAAAACACAGACCATCACTACTTTAAAATAAAATGATAGGATGGCAAAAATTAATTTCTTCTTGGCACCTTCAGAAACTAACAAAAATATAACCTGGAAATGAACCAACACGAGACACAAATGTATAAATATGTAATGGAGAATACAATTAAAGCACACAAGCATACATGCTGAACTGTGTGAGGTACTACATTCTGTCCGGGCTGATGCACACAGTCTGTACTGTCCGGATCACATCTGAAGCTTGTGCTTTCACAAGACGTGCTCTGCGATCAGTTGGCCTCACCTTCATCTTCATCTGAGCCGAGACCAGTCGGGACAGAAATTTATCAGCTTGGGAGGAAGGTCATCCGGCTTTGCACTGGCTTTGTATTCTCTAGATTTTACTTTGAATACGAAGCTGGAGCTGGATGGCCTTCAGCCTTGCCGGTAAAATGCACTGCACGACACAGAGCTGCCAGAAGTGCAGGAAAGCAAGCACAAAAGACTGTGCACTGTATGGAGACACTTAATTTCCATACACTTTGTATTGCTGAATTACTCAGGTGTTTTCTTTATTCTGGCAGTTACCGCCGGTGGATTTCTTTTACTGGAGCATCCTGTCTTGCATTGCAAAGCGTAAACAGAAGTTGAAGATGGTGTGAAATACGTCTGCCTATTAGAAACTGTCACTTGGTGAAAAATGATCCATCAGTCTGCTCTCAAATACGTGCACAACAACAGCAATCTAATCTATTCCATGTTACCTCTCCCTTTCACAAACACAAACACCTGGGGAAAAGCTTTTAACAATTCAACAGAAAGCATAATAGAAGCCCAGGCATGTCTTAAGTGATGACAGCATGTCTCAAAAAATGCATTTCAAAATGCAGGTGCTGTATTGATTTTTCTTGGATATGCTCTTGGAGCATGTCTGTTCCACATCTGTCTCTGTCTGAAGCACTGTGTCAGTCCCTTTTGACAATAATTACACTGATGAGATAACCAATGCTTATACTGTCATATTGAGACCTCAGAGAGAAAATGAATCAAAGAAACCTTTTCTTTCAGGTCAAGCTTGTAATCTAATTCAAAATGTGTTTAAAAAACGTATTAGTCTATAATCACAAATTCAGCTCCTCATCTTTCCTAAGCCTGTGTAAAGTTCAGCTCCATTCACGGCAGGCTGGCTTGCAAATTAAGTAAATTACGCCGAATGAAATTTATGATTGTCTCCTGCACGAGGTTTCTAAATGCTATGTTATTACAATGCCATTCATCGGAGCACTCCTGAGATGACCCAGACAAGTGCAATCTGAGAGCTTTTTGTACAAGAGAAATTCAGCGCCTTGGCTGTGAAAGGTCAGTACAAACCATCCACGAAGACTTAAGCTCCCTCAAGAGAAAAATATAAGTAGTCAGCATTGTAAGCAGCAAACCTCTGTGGAGAACACTATCTGAACTGAACTGAACTGCTGAAGTATTGTGTTAAAAGTCCTTGACATTTTCAGGGACACGCTGCAAGCACAATGCGTTCACAAAGCAAAAAGTGAAGCATAGCTTTTTTTTTTACTTTACACAGGTCCTTCCCTGTCTGTTCATTATATAACAAGATCAAATCTATATCGAATGCGAACGTTTTGTGAAAGAAGAGGGAAATTTTAGGTGCTTCTAATAACTACTGTGAACAGACTTCAGACATCCATAGTCACTGATTCACTTTTACTGCTTCAGTCATCAAAAGGATACTTACCTTTTTCGCAGACTCTGAAAACAAGACCCCGTTGTTGCCAATGATTCCGACGGGGTAACCAAATATTCTTGAAAATCCTGAACAGGTACATATTGGAAAGCAAATGGTAAGCTTGGTATATTCCTTGAGAAATAAACAGAGTTGCATAAATGGAAGAATCTTTTATTCCACATACCTGTAACAAGTGTGTCTCCATAGAAAGCCTTGAACTCATCAAATTTACTGCCATCCACGATTCTGGCAATGACCTGTAATTGAAAGAAGTTGCAAAGTTGTGAACTGAAGTACATGGTGTATTTGTTGAGGACTATTTTCAGCCACAGATGTAGAGGTAGTGAGTGTTTGTAGCAGAAGGATGGTGTTTGTTCAATCAACTAAAATAAACTATAATGTCTGTGATCATGGTAGTGGAGGAACACATCAGCCAGTGCAACAGTGGGGCTCAATTATAGACCAATAATAAAAATAATAACATCTTTTGGACAAAGAAATACGATTTATAAGGTATCAGGACTTGGCTACACAGACAAGACTTTTTGTTTTTGGCCTTTCATAAAAATAAATAAGAAAAATATATAACACCACCAGACTGATACTTAAAACCATTTTTACTCAAGTGATTTCATTTTGATTCAAGGGTGCCCTTTGTTGGAGAGCCTGTTACAGTTGAAAAACTCCTGTAAAGAAGGAGCAGCCAGTTGATCTTGCATCCTAAATGGACTGCCAATACTGTTCTACACTACAAACAGTTTGACATCTCCAGAGTTAGCAGTAATTCTTGCTCCTGGGTCTACATCAAGAATCAAAGGCACAGGCTTCAAACCAAAGGGCCTGCCAGGGAGAGCAAAAACAAAAGTGATTGATGCTGGCTGTCCATTATTGACTGCAGCTCCTAATAGAGACCTGACAGCTAAACATCATTTACAATGCATTCAAAATCTATAAAACTCAAGTTTGCTTGTATTATTGATGAATCTTAAATATAAAAAAAGAGGTGCACAGTGTGTCTTTATTCTATTAATCTTGTTCTCGGTTGGTAATACTATAACAAATACATTTAAGTAACAACCATGCTGTGCTAAGCACACAAAGGGCATCCGTTATATATCTGAGCTGAGTGGAGCTAAGTAATTATCTTAAATTGACCATTATGTAGTCCCTTGTCGTGGCTAATCAAGTGTTTTACAAGTTCAATAGTGACTCAACCTTTCAGAAGAAACCCCCCCACACTACACATTCAATAGACCTGAACAACATTTAGTTGAAAATATTAGAGTGTTGCTTTGTTCAAATCATTGACGGAAATATAAAAGGGAAATAATTCTTCATGTGCAGCATATAAGATTTGTTCTTGTCCCTTAGAGACGCTGTACAAGAAACAGAAGAAATACCTCTCTGATATCAAAGTTGCGTTTCAAGTTATCTCCAACTATGCCATAGAGTTCATCTGCAGGGTAGAGAGGGGCTTCAGTCGGTTCTGTTGTGACCTGAAAAATGTAACGATGTAACAATGTAACAGCTTAATTTAGTTGACAGTGAAAGGTGATTGTTAATGATTGTCATCACCGGACTAACCTCAATATTCTTCCTGTAATTGAGGCTTCTCACTGCCTTTCTTGCCAAATGGAGCGCATGGTTATCGTCTAAAGCGTAGTGGTCTGTCACACCAGATTTCCTGTAAAACAAGCAACAAATCACTGTGAAATTATCAACAGCACATGCATCATTACTTAAAAAACAATAACACTAATAGGAGCATGTCTTTCATCAGTGTAAATTAAATAAAATTATGCTACACAATTTATTTTAAAACTTTTACTGTACAGTGAAAAACAAATGATGTTAAGCGTAACTGACTCTGAACCATAACAACATTGCAACGACATTTCGACCATATGAAAATTGCACTTTTTCAGTGCTGATTTCCAGTGTCTTTCCATCCACATATGACATGCAAATACTTATGTTCCCTGTAAAGAGAAAAACAATTCACAGCTACAGTATTATATGTGACAACCTGCTCCCTGTGTAAACCCATCTTGTAAAATAACACCAGTAGAAAATATTTGTCCAACGTTTTGTAATCACAGGATTTTAATCTTCCACATTTAGGTTGTGGTTTATGGTTTTGAACAACAGTCCTGAGAGTCATGCAACCTAATGATGTTTTAGTTGATGAACAGCACCTCTGTAAAAGCAGAAACATTAGATTAAAAACCCATACATACAATGTAATGAGAAATACTGTTATTTCATACTTGCAGTGGAGATCAGCACCACCAAGGTCCTCTGCAGAAACTTCTTCCCCAGTGGCAGCTTTGACCTGTAAACACAAGGCCACAGAGACTCTCAAACAAACAGAAACAACAAACACAACATCAACAAGGTCTTTTTCTATAGCTTTAAATAGAGTCTGTCATCTAATTGCTTTTTACTGTTGACTGCTTGAATAAAAATGCTACAATAAAATGTATTCCATGAGTAGGTTATTACTGGTGCTTACTTCATAATGTTGGCAACTCGTTTAGCTCGTTATAGGACCCACCAATTCACAAACAGGAAATACAATTTAACAAAGAAAAGTTCACAAACCAGTGGAGGTCCTCCTAGAAAGATGGTTCCTTGCTTCCGTACAATTATGCTCTCATCTGCCATGGCAGGTACGTACGCTCCTCCAGCAGTGCAGGACCCCATGACAACAGCAATCTGAAAGAGTCAAGGAAAGAATTAAGTCTTATATTAACGACAGACATCCAAGATTAGCAAGACATGAAAGGTCTGAGATCAAATGCTGCCAGGCGGAGTTCAGATTTAGTACTGATTTTATGACCCTGTCCTTACAGGCTCTTATTAGACAAAATTTGAATTGTCAGTATGATTAATAACAATGCAATGAGCAGCAACTGGACCTCTTAATTTGCAATACAGCCATCTCATAGTAAATCTGTCTGTAATACTAAATATGGCTAGGGGAAAAACCTTAAGAAAAAGTAAGAAAGAGCCTTGAATAATATAATATGATTTTAATCATCAGGAGAGACAATATTAGCATGAATTAACAAGCTTTCAGTTGGTGAGGTTGTATGAATATATTCATCTGTGTTCAGACCCCTGGGTCTACCGGAGAGATATGAATGCAAGACCCGTGCAGGACCCGACTTCCCTACAGCACACTTTGCATTTATCAGCTCTCACCCCAACTGACTTGTTTTTGTTTTGTTTTTAAAAACACAAGGATGTCTCTTCTTCAAGAGTCAATAGCAAGATGGATTTCAGCTGTCTGCAAATAATGAAAAGATGAATAACCTACAGTAGTGCCATTTAAATTCACCATTTCTGCTCTCTCAGTAACTTTTCAGACAACCCTATCTGCTTCTAAGGGCTGATCAATGATTCAATGCGAAATGATCTGAAATACAACACACATACCATCCAAGATGATAACATCAGGCCACAGATGAGCAAATTCTGAAGCCATGGTAAAGTCTTAGCTGCTCCAAGAGTTTGAGATGATTAATATGAACCAAAAATTAGCGTCACCTGTGCTATTCCCTCTGACGACAGCCTGGCTTGGTTGAAGAAAATGCGCCCAAAGTGATCTCTGTCAGGAAAGACATCGGCCTGTCTGGGTAGATTGGCTCCTCCCGAATCCACTAAAGGAGTTGAAAACATCATTATATTTAGAGAACTTAGCAACCTCTATCATCCTGCATTATACAGCACCCTGAAAGCCTCAATCAGAGACTTCTGGGATGTTCCAAGTCTAGATTGACCAAAAAAAAAAAAAAAAACCCTGACAAAAAGAAATTAGGATTTTCCCACAGGACTCTTTGACTTTGGAACAACTGCTTGCCTGAGAGACCTAGCTGACCATTTTAATGCATCGCTGTGTAAATACATCTAGCATGCTTTTTAGATTGACAGATTTCCAATAGTCCTCTTACAAATATAGAAAAACTCACCTAAATAAATGCATGGCAAGTGGTTCTGCTGGGCTATCTCTTGTGCACGAAGGTGTTTCTTCACTGTAACCGGATAGTATGTCCCCCCTTTGACAGTGGCATCATTTGCAACAATAACACACTCCACCCTACGAGAAATGAAAAAACACTGAATTTGTGTGGTCTCTTTTGAAATTAAACAAAAAAGCTAATTACAAGTCACAAAGATGAAAATTAACACTCCATGTAATTATATTTGACTCTTGATTTTTAATTTTCTGCAGCCAGTTTAGGCTCTTCATTCTCCATTTAAAGAAGCGTATACAAAATCCAATTATATTTTGTAGCCTGGTTTTAGTTGCTCTAATCAAAATACATGTTCTCAAGTACTTAAGATCTCCCTCTGTGACAGATTAATAGGTACACAAAGCACTTACCCTGAAACCCGCCCAATCCCAGTAAGTATGCCGCCTGCTGGGACTTCCTCTTTTCCATACAGTTCATATGCTGCAAACTGAGAGAATTCCAAGAAAGGGGTCCTGCAAGAAAAAAGGAGATTAAAAACACATGAGAAAAACTTTTACACTTGTGATGTTCCAAGTTTTGAGCATGAAAGCATGATGGTGGATTATTTAAGGGGTCTACAGTTAAAACTGTAAGATGACAGCAATCAATGCTATCCCCCTTTCCAATTTCTTAGTGTACAGGGAAGTTTGAGCAAAAACAGACAGGAGAACTCGCCGTGCCAAGGTTTGTGTGATGATGTCAAACCAGAGCACTACAATTCGTATGCATCTGGTCTGCTGGGTATGAGTCAGCCATGAATTCTGAATCAGTCAAAGACAAAAGGTGAAAGCAGATGGCGCTAACCCTGGGTCCAGCAGTCTGTCTATACGCTCTCTAGGCAGGAGTTTCCCACGAGAGGTATGAAGTCTCCTGGCTTTTTCTCCCCCACCTGGATAAACAAAAATAAAAAGCATGTTCAACTATATGGATGGTACAGTGTTTATTTTCAACTGACTAGCATGTGTCAAAGTGTAGAGAATATCCCAAACCTTTAAGCTATACCGTACACACCAAAACTCACACGGACGTCGAGTATGTATGCACTACATCACACAGTTATATCAACTTGAAACTATAACTATACTTATACACTGTAATCTGCTCATAGTTAGGAGAGTATCAGCACTGAAATATCTACAGTACATAAAGTTATTGTTTGCACAATATGACAGAGTTTAGATTTCCTGCCCTTCGTTAATCCAAGCAAGTTAATTATGAAGCCTTAATATACAGGTAGACCCTGAGCAGTTTTACAGATAAGTAAGCGAGTGTTTTGTCAATACTTTTATCACACAAATTGCCTGAACTTGTACATTAATTTGTACTGTATGACTAAAAACAAAAAGTAATGAATTGAGGTTCAGCTCAGTGTGTAATCTGTCATGTGCTCACACCTACCCAATCTAATCTTCTCTGTCCGGCTTTTCAGTTCATCAACAAGAACCTGCATGCGGTCATAATTCTCCTGAAAAACAAGAAGAGTTCAGACATTTGTTTTGTTGTCATGTTGTATGATTTCTACAGAGAGTCACACAAAGACAGAGTTCAGGTCTGCAGGAAAGTGTCATGGTCGTATATATGAAACAACAAAGTCATAAATACTTTGGTCGACAAAACAGTGCTGTATCATGTATAGTTGAGGGATATTTCCTAAATCTGTGTATTCAAGTATTAATCATTAACTGTTAATGTCGGATTACCTAATCAAAGCAAAGTAAGGCAACCACCTACTCAAACAGATTTATAATTAAACTATATGCACATATAGTGTCTAACCAAAAACACCCATTAACTTGCAATAACACCCAATCATTGTCTGAGTAGGCGAGCATCATGACAGAAAATAGGACAAGTTGTGATTATGGAACTCATTAAATAGTTAAAGTCAGATCTTAGATCATTTGCAATGGAGACGTTTACAACCCCCGAAACACTCATCAAACTGCATTTGTCAAGAGGAAATGAAAAATGTCAAGAACTGAGCTGCAATAACACTGATTCAATGGGGGAATGATCACTTAATAAGACATAATAATGCTGGTGTATTTTAAACAAGTCTTTCTGCAAGCTGGAGCTAGGAAGAAAATGTGTCTGTAGTGCCATCAAGTGACACTTTTTGGTGTTGCATCAGTGAGGATGAATTGTTGTTAGTACACAATGTACCTGAATTTGAACTAATGCATCTTATTATTGAAACGTTCATAGTATAATTTAAAACTAACAATACTAAGCATTACAAACCTAAACAGGTAATAAAACATAACTCTAATTAACATTCTCTGCTAATACTTTTATATTTTAATGATATTTTAGTGATAAGCATGGTACAATAGTATGTTTTTAACTTTTATGCATTTAATTTGTTAACTAATTATTTATACAGTTATACTGTTTATAAACTTAGCCAGAGTTTCTCAACTCCAGTCACTGTGCAGCACACCCCTGCTGCCTGCGATGTACTGTAGTCCCAGTCAGTGTTGGAGGGTGGTGAACTACTTGTGTCTTAAGTAAGTTAAATTTTGCAGTAGCTTGCTAGTAGTTCACCTATATTCATGTTTGCATAGTGATTCAAGTATTAAATTACTTTTTTTTGTCTACTTAACCCCTGAAACTAAAAACAAGTTTGGGCTATAAACAGAAAGGATTTATTATTGTTATTACTATCATTATTATTATTATTATTATTTTACTACTGCTTCCCTACTGCAATTTCAAGATAAATGTGTGTTCCTCTTCAGTTTTAGTTGTGGTTGTTTCATATAAAATCAAGATTTGTTTGCAACAAAATTATAACACTACCTGCAATTTTGTCCTTGTAACAAGCCCATTTAGGATTGTTTGGTTCAGGACATGGTTTGGGTCTGCACTTTCACTCGATTACTGCGTTATTTCATTTTTTGGTTTTGTACGACCTGCGCACATCAACAGTTAAGTGACTTTTTTTTTCTGATAGGTGACTTTTTTGTGTTATATTTTGGTGTAATTTCATATCACATGTACATTGAACATTTGGTCTTTTTCCTATTATTGAAAAACTGTAAAAACGGTGAGAGGGGCAAACTAAGTCTAGGATGCAAACAAGGAAAGTTCACTTCAATAAACCGATTTGATAGGATAAAAAAAAGAGCAGGACTACTTGTGGAGCACTGAAAGTCCCAAAGCTGCTGAAACCTCGTAAGAAGATTGCAGAAATGCAGCTACCTTGCCAACTTGTGATGATGACAAGACCTTAGCTAGGCACCATGAAAGCTCAAGGTTTTGACCTCCTGTAGCCACTAAACGGGCAACAATTAGCCTCTGAGTGGTTTAAACTGCAGTCCTAAAGGTTGTCAACATTAGCTGACCTTAGCTGTCTGTCAGGTGACCCATGTCACCAGGTTGAACGTTTGACAGGTGAACACTGACAGCCAGAGTTGTCTAAGTTAGCGCCTGGCTAGCTGAGATTAGCAACAGACTCTCCTACCTGGTATTCAGAGGACTGTTTATCCGGTTGGGAGCCGAGTCGAGCTACTTTATCGGCGTGGTAAGACCGTGTGCACGCCAAAGGTAGACTCCTGCAACGGAGCAACCAGGGTCTGAGCGTCTGCTGAAGCATTTTGATGCTCACGTCCCGACCAGACGTGCAACTTGTTAGCTTACTAGCTAACCCAGCAGAGATTCTTCTTCTGTGGTTAATGTCAGTAGGCGTGAAGCTCGATATCGCTACCTGCTGGTCAAAGATAAGATAAGGGAAATTCAGATGTGGGAGCAGCACAAGGATAGAAAAAAATATGCAAATAGAGAAAATCAAAAAAGATATTATTAGGAATATATAAAATAAAAATCAATAATAGACAATTAAGTCACAATTATGTAAGAGTGATATAGTAGTAGATTATAGTTATAGAAACTGTCCACAAGCTCACAACATCTATTCCAATTACAGTCCAGGTTTTTAAATTGGATCAACAATGTCAGGTTTGCATGTTTTTCTCAAAATGTTAAAAGACCCATCAGTCAAAGAGTAGATTCATTTTTGTTCTTTTTAAATGGGACATAAAAAGAAATCTCTTCCAACACGATTACATTTTTATTCATTTGTGTAAATATTGTATCAATATAATGAAAAGTGCATCCTATAAATGAGGACTGTAATGTGCAAGAGCTAAGATTATTAAGTCGAAAGAGTGTTCCCAGCGTCAAGAATGAGTAAAATGTGCTTAAATACATGCACCACTGCCTGCTCAGAAAATATATAAAAACACCATATTGCCCTTTATAAAAATGCAATGAAACCCATATTATGAATGCCAAAATAAGGTTTCTCACACATAAAAAAATAACTTAATTAATCAAATAAAATGGGATGTTAGCATGTGAATAGTAAACTTGCATGAATACCACGTTTCATACTAAAAACCAGATGCCAATGAAGAGAAGAGAGATCCCACCTAGATTCATTCTGCCATCATGTGGCTGGTACAAACATTACACCCCTGAAAGCCATGCTTAATTTGAGTGTGTATGTTTGTTTGTTTGTGTGTGTGTGAGAGAGTGTTTGACTTCTTTCACAAGTTTTAAAAAAAATGTGTGTTTGATTGGTGCATTACCTTCATCTAGAGGCAGAGAGACTTCTCTTACATTAAATTAACTAACTACAGTAGCAGTGAAACAGGTGCAGAGAAAAGGCCCTGTCTTGTTTCCGAACTAAAGTTGTAATAATTGAGAATCAGAGTTAGCCTAAAAGCTTCAAAAACATCCCTTCTGACCCGAGTGCTTTATTCGAGCTAGAGTACATTTGGCAGAGTATAGGCTGAAGAGCATTCAAACCAAGAGCTTTTAGTTCATTTAGTTTTAAGAGGCCTTTCTCCTCCAACGCTTCCACCTATTCTATCAGCATGCATAGAAATGTCCATGACCTCCACTCAAATGGCTGCTCCTGTTTTCTTAGGAAATATACAATCCTCCACTCTCTGCGTGAACTTAAACCCTCTCACTCATCCATCTCGTTCTACTTTGCCGTGACCCTTGAACCCTTCTCACTGCCGAAGCGGTAAAATGACAGAATAGATGTAAAGGTATGAAAAGCCTCTTAAAAAAAAAAAAAAAAAAAAGGAAAGAAAAAAAATTAATAAATATAGTTTGATGACTGGGAGTAGAGAGCAGGAGAGTGTTTGAAAAGCACACATGGGTTGGATGAAAAAGAAAGGAAGAGCAGGGTATCACTTTGTCCTGAAATTTGTGGAAAGTCACAGGGTCAGGCAAGGAATTTAGTAAAGTCTCTCAACACTCAACTCAGGGAGCCACAGCAATATATCACAATATATTTCCTGTTTTTATTGTAGTATTTTCCTGTGTTTTCACATGTTGCTTTATACAGTTTTACTTGGCCACTTGGTTGTTCTCTCATAGCTCTCATATTTTGAGTAAAGCTGGGTAATACTCTTTTTGACTTATTTCTTTTTGACTGGATGTGTGATGATGAAATATGTCCGTTGTACTGCTGCTGTGTGGTCAGAAATCATATTTATTCGATTTTTTTTGTGAAAGGGCTCTTGATTTTAATACAGGCTGTTCTTGTAGCACTGCATGGGACAACAATTAGCATTTGAGAACTTTTGTTAGATGAAAGAAAGGGTTTGAATATATTATATATTTCTCAAAGTGAAGTATCAAAAAGAAATGTTGGAGTATCAGTACCAAAACTTAGGTACTGCACCTGAATCGTAATGGAAAGATTTTAAACAAGCCCAAGATGAATTCATATTAAAGGGGCACTCAACCATTTTTATACATGAAAGTCGGATTACTCAGGACGAACAGTAGTCCATAGTTCAGCCTGTAAAAACTGCTGTATAATGTAAAAGGCTCCTCTGACATGAGCATTTACCAAGCAGGAAGGGTCTATTGAAACATTTGCACTGTGGGAAATGCAGGATTCAGCTTGACCCATATCAAAAGTCATGAAATCTGAGCCTCTGCTGCATCAGTTTTGACCATTCATTGTTTCTTTGTTGTCTTTCACAAGTCATCCAACTTTATGGGAGTGCAATATAAAATCAATCCGGTGCCCTTTTAACCCAATTAAAAAAAGATAAATCAACACACAATGCATGTTTTACTGTACTATATACTATTATGTATACTTTGAAACCTGTCAACCAGATTAATTGCTGATTAATTGTAGTTTGTGTTGAGCTCAATAAAGCTTCTTCTTCCATCCCTTCCTTCGAATGTGGTTTGCAGTGCTTAAGTGTCACTCAGTCACTAACTCACACACACTCTGTCTCACACACACACATTCACACACACACACATTCACACACACAGTGACTGATGCCTCTCCTGTCTTTATACAAGCTGAGCTGAAATCTCTCATCCTTCCCTTTTTGAAAAGAGATAATGATGCTCGTTTCACAGCTCAAAGAAGTCATTAATGTGTGACACAGCCTTGAATGTAGGATATCAAAGCGCCACAGAGTGCGCCCCCCTCCCACCCACTAACGGGCGCAACCTCGTTAAGATGGCGGAGACATGAATTAATCATCAGCCCACCCTGTAATAGGGCAGGAAATTGTTAGCAGCATCAGTTGTTGTGAGAAATGTCCCTTTGAATCGCTTGGAAATATAAAGCTCCTTACAAATCTTTCATCTCATTACAGGATCGCCCTCAGATTTACTCCACCAGATATGCTGATGGACGCGCTCCCTCCTATGTGCCCCCCTTCGGTCTCTTTCACAGATGTGATAGGACAGGCAAGGTGAAAAATGGGAGGAGAAAATTAGTAAGTCAGATATGACAAGGATAGATTTGTGTGAGTTCAAATGCAATTCAAGGCCGTGAAAAAGAACACCATGAGCCTCATGGCTGTGATATAATCCTGTTAAAAAATACACCAAAGTACATCTTGAATACATATCATAACCTGTCCCTCTGAATACCAAAGGAACACATTTCTATTCACAGGAATTTTCTTTCATAGGTCTCATCCTGCCAGTGTACTAAGATACCTTTCTGTAGCCCTGGGAGCATCTTTTTTATGCCTTTTACATTTTTGGTGGGGGCAGGGACTGACAGAAATTGACTCTCACCCTGGTGTCCAAATAATGGGAATAGGTGGGCAGAAATGCTTGCGCTGTGACAAAATTTATTTTTCTGACGCCATGCTATAAAATGCCACAATGAGTTATTGTTTTGCTCATTAGTTGTTTATTTATTTGCTTAATGTTGAAAAATCCACTCAGTGCATATTAGCTTTAGGTTTCTATTACTTTATCACTGTCTGAGAGCAGAGTTTCCCTGATCCCGGGTTATAAGGTAATGTCTTGCTCTTGGCAGGAGTTATTAGGTTGCCCACAGTGTGTTCTTTCTCACAGCTAATACTTGAATACGAAAGCGGTATAAAAGCCATCCATTATTGGAGGTCAGATGTTATAGCGGTTCATCTATGGTCATTATCTAAGTGAAAAAATCCTGGCATTTCCAAAGGTAATTGTCCCTTTTGCGCAGAACATGTCTTTTAAGCGAATAAAAGACTAAAGAATACACAGCAGCACATCGTCTCCTGGGCTTTTGTGTGTCCTATCAAAAGAATGACCAGTGATTTTAAGTTCAGCTGAGGTTTTATGATCAAAGCACGGTGGCCGCAGGAAAGGAGTGATGTCGTTCACTAACCTCCCCATTCCAGTTGTCAGATATTGTAAAATAACATATAAAAAAAAAATCTCCTAGCAACCATGTCTGGTCGGCTACTGTGCCACATGAAAAAACACTTTCATAGGCCGGTTTAATGTGTCATTAGAGGACCAGAAAGCTCTGGTGATGTAGTAATTGGACCAAAAATCATTTGGTTTGAGCTTTAATAGGTGCTGAACCAGTATCTAATAAGGCCTATTTTCGTTTCTTCTATAATTTGTGGTTTATTTTAATGATTGACTAAGTCAGTTTGCATCATGTTTGCTGTTTGGGTGACAATTTGAAGGCTCTTTGGTTTCAGTTGCCATATCCTGGGTTGTTTGAGAAGGTGGGTGAATCGAGGTTTGTTGTGGGCTGTGAAGGATGCTGTGCTAGACCTGACTCTATGGTAATGTCTGTCTGGCCATCAGCTGGTCCAACACTTTGTCCAGGCTGAAATAACCAAAAAAACTAACACACTGTCATGAGATTTTGTACTGAAAAGACATCAAAGATCCCTAGAGGAGGAAGCCTGCTAACTTTTTTCTCTTGTGACACCATGAAGGTTGACTTTTGGATGAACTATTGGATGAATGGCCATGAAATTTCGCCCAGACATTCATGCTCCCTTAAGGAGGAGTTTGTATAAACCATATAGCACAACAATCCAGTTATTTTATTTTTTTATTCTGTCCTGTACTTTGGTTTAAGACTAAGTACGTGGTGGGATTTAAGGGGGTAAATCTACTAAACATCAACATGGTAGCATTGTCACAAATAACTTGTTAACATGCTGACATAAGCATTCAGCCCGAGTACAGCCTCACAGTGTCACAGCATGTAGCATGGCCGTAGACTCTTGTTTCTAGTTTTTGTTTAGAGCTATGTTCTAAAAGAGAGCTTCACATACTTTGTTTTTAACAGCAGTAAATATTCACTCCGTTGCATCTATAGTCCTTCTCTGGAGCTGTCAGTGCTCTGAAAGTGAATGAATCAAGAGCGATTCTGACAGCGCTCTGCAGTAAGTAGGGTATTGTAATGGTTCCGTAAAGTGGCACTTTGCAAACATTATGCCAGCTGACTATGAGGTCCCCAACATGGTCACAAAGGTTTCTGGAAGGACAACAAACGTGATGGTGGTGGTCACTTGCGTACACATTTTAACACATTTTAAACGTCCAAGTGTGCAGCCTTGTTGTGCGGTAAATTAAAGCCGCCTTTGCAGCTTTATGAACCAAATCTACTGGCAACGTGAAGCAACGCATACAAACTGAAGCCATCTCGCTATTGTGTGGCCTGTTTGTTTAATCCAACTTTTATGTCTGTCAGGAAAGTGGGCAATTTGCAAGCCACAAGTGCTCTTAATATAAAATGTTGAAGTAGGGTGGCTCATTCCCACATTGCATCCCCACCTTTCCTCCTTCTCTCCCACTTTTGGCTGTTTGAAGTGGTGGTTGGAGAGCTGTAACAGGAGTATCATTCACTGTAATGGTGGAGCGTCCTCCTCCACAGCCCTCACTTAGATCACTTAATCCACTTCAACAGTCCAGCGCTGTGCTCCGCGTGAACACAGCACGTTCACAATGGGAGGTTAGACTGAGACCAGCGTTGACCTGTCAGCTTGCACTAAAATGCCACACTAAAACACTTGAAGCCCTTGTTTCCCGGCTCACTTAATATGGATGTGGAGTACGGCTGTCACACACAAAAGAGTCACAATCTGAAGCTTTTTTGGCCAAAAAGTTTGTCACACTATACTTTTTAAGAGGACACAGAAGAATCATTGTGATGATTACTGTGATATTAATGTCAGAGGTTAGAGGCATTAGAGGATTTTGTACATCTCAGAGTTGTAGTAGTTTGCAATGAATGTAGACAAGGGGATAAAAAAATGGAGAAGTGGTTTTGAAACTGCCAGTCAGGTCATTGGAATGAACCCAACAGCCCTTGCAGAAACAACATGAACACTTCATGTTTATTCAGAAGAGCATCTGCTTTCTGCTTAGGTTTAGAGAGGATTCACAGGCAGGTTTAGAAGTTCAGGGCAGCTTTACAGAGCGGTGTTTCAGCAGATTTATTGGTAAGTCCAGAGCTGAAAAGTAAACAAATCAAAGGACAAACTAGAAGCTGTTTTTCTGGTTGTTTCACCACAAGACAGTGGTGTAAGTTTGCTTCAAGGGCAGAGAACGAGAGCTCAATGGAATAACCTTTAATGCAAAATTAATGTGCTGTTGCTGACAGCGGGCTGCAGCCAGTGTACTTGTGTGGCAGTGGTGTTAGATTGTCAAGGAAACCATTAGAATATAAATGCCCTGGCCAGGCACAGAAAAGAGGCAGCTTGATAATGAGTCCATTAACAGGTTTTCACACACAACTGTGTGAACTGAGGAATGAAATACGTGAACACGTCAAGTGTTCTGTTATGAACATATAAATATCTTTCTGCAGGAGAGAAGGAATATGTTTCAGTGACTGCAGGTTAAGCTGTGTCACAAGTCCATAACACTCACACAAAATTTCTAATTTCTGCTACTATGATCAAATACCAAAGATGCTCTTCAAAGATACAGAAAATCTTTCTTTGATGCACCTTGCAGTGCTACGGTGGGAAAGACAAGATCATTTTCCTCAGCTGGGCAAGAGAAGAGTCAAAAGATTCTTACAAACAAAATGTTTCTCAGTCAGATGCAGCACGGGCTGTCTGTCCCTCTAGAAACGCAGACATGCATATATCACATCTGGATACAGAATCATTCTTGCAGAGCTTTTATACAACATGCACCAATCTGTCCAAGAACAGTCACTTTCTCTGATGGTTATGTAATGCAAGCACATTTTAGTTTTATTTGAGTATTTTCACTGTAATCAACTGCATTATTTGTTAATAACAGTAATAATACATAATCAAATTCCTTCAAAGTCTGACAGATTATTAGTTTGAACAATGAATGAGTCTGAGACAAAATACTCCACACAATAATTTAATAAAATCAACCACAGACTAGAAAAAAGAGAGCAAAGGCATTTTGTATTGAAGAGGGGCAAAAAAGGTCAACTAGCA
The DNA here is from genome assembly GCA_023238725.1 of Scortum barcoo. Classification (NCBI taxonomy): domain Eukaryota; kingdom Metazoa; phylum Chordata; class Actinopteri; order Centrarchiformes; family Terapontidae; genus Scortum; species Scortum barcoo. The sequence goes on from CM041535.1 coordinate 17,677,600, forward strand.
ACAGGAAGTTTCTTTCCATCGTAAGCTTGAATTATTACATGTTTACAGTAAATTTATAGTACCTTCATGAGCTCAGTCAAGCTAAATGCTCTACACATCGTTATTGTAGGTAGCATCTTTTCTGCATCAGGTCATGTTAGCCAGCTAACTTGTAGCAATCAGATGAGACGAGTAACATTGAGGTCTGACTCTCGACATTGAGTATAACCAAAGTGTATTTAATATTCTTCCATTATTGATGGAGATGACTGTTGCACGGTAGCTATTTAGTACAAAACGTACAGATTTTATGATTCATTCAAGAGCAGAAAATGCAGCTGAGCAGTGGATGACAGCAAGGTCAATGAATCGTCACTTTAATTTGAAAGCGTAACTGACTGCCGCGAACACAGAAACGTTTTGGATTCTGAAAGAAAGCACTGAGTGAGGCAAACACTGTGAAACAAACCAATATCATGACTAGTCCTTCAGAATGTACAAAGTCAGTGTGTGTGGCGGTCAAAGAAATTACAAAAATATCAATCCAAATAATGTAACATCTCTCATGAGGTCTCTCCTGCGTCACACCCACTGGACTTCTCTCTGGAGGGATGGATTCGCTGCAAAAATGCCTTTGCATTCACATCAGTGCAGTTTCTATCAATAGTTTCTTCAGCTATAATATGGACAGTTAAAGATATTTTTACAAATAACCGATAATCTTCAAATATGCTTCTCCTTGGCATTTCGACTGAAAAAACTTTACTTTCTAGTATCACGACTTTTTTTTTCCCCCACAAAGAGCTTTAAGATGCACTCAGAAATTTCAAGTGGGGTTAATTCGTGCATGAGTTTCCCAGGCTGACATAAACTGATCCGTTGAGCTGAATTAAATACGTGTATTTAAATATTAAGACCTTACAGTATAATCAGACAGGTGGAAAGGTCTCCTTCAGCTCAGATTCCTACTGAATGTGAACACTGCTTTCCCTATCCGTTTTAAAAGTAAACCAGAGAGATAAACGGTGAAACACATTTAAATTTGGCCACGTTTTGTCAATTTGATCTTTTACAATATCAAAGGAAGAACCGTACTGAGCCAGAGAAATAGGTTTTAGGCTGGATCGCATCAGTGATAAAAACACGTTAAGCCACACATGAGATGGAACTTCTAATTATTTTGATCCTTATATTATTTGAATCCCATAAACAGTAAAAACACTGTGTTCGTTTCCTCCTTGATTCGCAGGTTGAGACCTGGAAGTCAAAGCAATCGAATACAAGGTCCGGCATTAAAATAATAGATGTGAGATTTGATACATGAATCCAGTTATTAATCTCAGTTTACAGAACTGTTTGTATTAAATCACTGGTCTCAAAATAACCTTTTACCAAAATTATGGATCGCACAAGAGTTATGGGAAGTAGCTAAACCAGGATGTTGGGTATAGCCACTCAATTTGAAAATATTATGTTTAAGAATGAAGTTTGAAATGACAGTAAAGATTAGAAAAAGATTGGTGTTGTGCACCAGGGGTCGTAACATACAGATGTGCTGTGTTTTTGGATGTATTATATTTTCCTGTAGATGACTGTCATTTGGGCATGGGGGTCGTAGGTACGCAGCAGAAATGTAATAGCAACGAAAAAGTGCAGCGAAGATTACTGTAGCTTCTAAAATGTCTGGTCAGTGGCACCATGCTTCCAACAATCTGACTGAAACTGCAGCAGCCATGAATAGTGTACTCCACGTGCGTGTGTTCAGCAAAGCGGCTACAAGAAGTTTGGTCTCGATTACCTTGGACTGAACAACAGACTGACACAAACCAGACTGGATAATCTGTGTTACCATGTTGATTAGCTGATAACTCATCTTTTTACTAAAATCCATCCATAAATGTTGCAAGATGTAGGCTACCCTTAGTCATTTTTTTAAAAAACACTCCAACAGCAGAGTCCGTCACATTTCACCTCCATGCAGTTCAACACTCAGCAGGACGAAATGGAGTGATAAGCGTAGCAGCATAAAAGGCACTGTGTTATTTCTACAAGCCGACAGAAGGAAATCCAAGAGAAATTATGAGCATATCACTGACCATGTGTTTTCAAGAGAAGTGTCCAAAGGTCAAAAAAAAAAATAAATAAAATAAAATCCAGGCAGGAAAATGGAGGTGCTGGTTGACCTCCAAACACCAAACAAACAGTTTTACTGAAATCTGTCCGACAGCATCCAATCAGCATCCGGAGGGGCCTGAACGGAGGGGGCAGAACCAAGTGCAAAGGTCAGACAGATGTGAGTGCACTGAGGGCAATCTTGTTAGCTTGTTGCTCAGTGCCCACAAGGTAAAAACACACATACACGCACACACACATACACACAGTTAAAAATATGAATGAACATACATAACATTTAATGAACATACAGCAGGTAGAAAATAAATATCCAAAGTAAAAGACACAAGCTGCTTTTAAAGGAAAAGTTTAGACATTTTTGCGAATACAATTAGTTCCTTTCTTGCCAAGAGTAAGATGATGATGATGGTGATGGTGATGATGATGACGATGATGATGGGAGGTGGTAAATATGAAATGACAGGCTAGACAGAAAGTCCTGAAACAAGATTAAAGAGCTTCCCTGATTAGGCTAAAGATCAAAAACTGTAAACTGTACAAGTAAAACCATCAATATTTGATTTTATGACATATTTTGTTTTGGACACAGACACTATGTTTATTCTTGTTTACAGTATTTATGCTAAGTTTAACTAACCGTCTCTTTGCTGTTACATCATATTTAGTTTTCAGAGATAAAAGTGGGATAAATCTTCTAATCAAACTCTGCAAAAAAGCAAATAAGAGTGTTTTCTGCAATGCTGAAATATTGCTTTAAGGACAAAGCCAATGTTTTCGTAATGTGGAGTCTGTTTGTCCCGGTGAGAGCTAAGTGTAATCAGTCTGCAGCTCTGTTAAGGTGAAACAATTGAAGCAAACTTCTCAGGATAAGGCATTAATCCTTCCACGTAACATACCATTATATACAGCATGCATTTGTTATGAAGTGAAATGAATGCAATTTTATGCTTTTCACATGTGGGAGGCGTTTTACTGAACTAAACATAACAAACAAAGAGTATCTTGACATTTGAAAATAAAAGGCAAACTCGGTATGAGGTATTAACATGCAGTGCCTGAAGGCAAGAATGAGACAGAGCCAGAACATAAAAAATGACAATACTGCCTTGAGACCTCACATTAATAAAAGCTGTTCGGCTCAATCAAAACACAGGAAACAACTGATTTTATGCAAATATGGAAATGGAAGTTGTTATTGAATAAAACCTCGGATATACTTGTTTTCAACCATGTTAACGTGTGCATGATGGCTACCCCTGCACACGCTGTGCTCACTCGGAGTGTAGTGGCAGTATATCAGGACGTGAAATAATGTTGGCAGCGGACTCAGCAGATGACAAGAACAATGGCATAAAGCTTGTCACCACTGAAGGTTTTTCACCCATGATGCATGTGTATTAACCCTGCAGTAATCCTCTCAAGTGTTGCCATTTTAAGTTAGGCATGATTATGTTGTGCCAAATTGGAAGTTCTCAGAAAAGATATTCTGCTGTCAGCTAGGAATGATCCTTCAGATGCACACAAAGTACAAGGTGTGTGAACAATAACTCGTGCTGTAGCTGCTTGTCTGCGCAAATGTGTTGGTAAAAAACAAGTATAGCAGAGGCCTAAAAGTTTAAAGGAATGTTATCCAGTCAACGGCATCCTCCCTAAATTCAGTGCACATGAACATTCACTCATCCGAACAAGAAAAAGCCACTCAGTAAAGAAAGAAAAAGTCTCTGTGCTTGGTTCTGCTTGTTCGTTTTGATCCACGAAAAGGTCAATAGGTCACAGTCCGAGAACAATTCTGTCTTTGTGGTTAGTCCCGTTCAAATCCATTTTATACACCTTAAAAATTGTACATAGGTAATGGAGAGCCCCTGGATGAAAAGGTGGCCTTGTTGTTGAATGGCTGCAGCCCTCCTAGTAGTTGACCTCATAGACAGTTGCTTTCTTATCTCCTGAGCCCGTCACAATGTACTTATCATCTATGGAGATGTCACAGCTCAGCACTGAAGATGACTCCTTTGACTGTAAGGGGAATAAAAGATGTGTGAACATGTAAAAAGTGCACTTGACTGAGAGACTTAGAAAAAGCAAAGAAGCATGACTTGAAGGCTGTGTGTGTGTGTGTGTGTGTGATGGATGGCTGTTGAACAGAGTGCACGGTGTGAGACTTGACAAAATTTCTTTATTTATTTATCCACAAAAAATGAACAGAAGATGCAGGACCACATTTAGCTCGTTTGGTTTGTCCTTAATATTCTCAAAGTGAAGTGCAGGTACACATTTAGCTCTCGTTTTGGTTTTGTCCTTTCTTTTTTAGATTCTCATGAAGGCTTCTAGTTCAAATGTTTGTGTCCTTGATATACAATAATAGACCAGAATGAGAGCAGAGCGTGTGGCTACATTTTTTACTTTTTTTAAGATTTCTGATTTTGCTGTATTCGGCACATCCGCTTGTGTGTACAGCTTTCACTATCTGTCCTGTCTATAATTGACCAATTAACTTTTTTTTGTACTGATAATCTTCTTTGAGCAGAAAGGTTTTTTATGTTTCGCTCAAAGATATTTCCATAAAACCTGTAACCTCAAGGATATTAGACTGTACTGTATTTGGCCTGTCATCCATGTTTATATTCTTGTGGTACGTTCCTCCACACTTACCTGGAATATGCTGGCTCCATATGGGGTTCTCCATGCGTTAAGAAGATTGTCTTTTCCTGTGCTCACAAACCACTTCCCTGAAGAGGATGGGAACCACATTAGGCCACATAAAGAAAACATATTTCCCCCAACTTTTAAACATGTCTCAACACTTACTGTAAGTAGAGCTTGTAAATGTAAACAGAGCCATGAATTCCAATTTAAATTGTTTCTTGCATCAGCTTTTAAAAAAAACACCCCAAAATGTTCTCCAATAATAACTTCTGCCAAATTCCAAGTGATGCTACTGGACACTGATATAAAGGTATGTTATATGTGAATCAGCATGTTGGAAAATGATGCAGAAACTACTGGAAACATCTGGAGCAATTTTTGTAAGATGTTCAACTTGAACATGATGTCACATAAGGGAGAGCGGGTTGAGTTTAACATAAATAAATATGGATCCCGTTGATAGTTTTGGCACTGAAGAGGTTGAAAATGTGTATCCATATGCATATGATGGACCACAGACTAATAATTATGAGCCTGTTAGGTGCCCAAGCAGAATGCATATCCTTATCTGGTCCTTTGGTCTATCAATTAGCATAAGGACTGGTTCAAACAAAGCTTGTTTTGATTTGTCTCTCTTCCTTTTTAACAAATATGGGTATTAAACAAATACATCTTATTTACTGTATATAGAACCAAAGTCATGGCCACCATTTATGTAATTTATATCTAGAGCAGTAGTGACTATTTATCTGATAAACCCGACTATAGTAAGTGTTTGAGAGCACTTCTATCTATCACTTCTATCTATCTCTAGATAGAAGTGCTCTCTCAGTCACACACTGGAAATGTTCAGTGCAGACTGAGGTTGTAACTGAGCAGAAATGTTGCACGCTGTCTTGAAAAATACAAGACTGTGTTAAACTGAGATAAAGGGTGGGGTGACTCTGGGGTAAACCGAGAGGAACAGGGTGGAGTCAGATCTGTCAGATCTGTCAGATCTTCCTTTACACCGTGGATGTAACAATGCTGCGTGCCGAACTGAGCGCCAGCTTTTCATTTTAACCACTTGGGGGCGAATTGATCCTGACTAATGGTGCTCCATGCTAACACTTCAGCTACAACTATGTTGGCTGATTCCTCTTTGTCTAAAAGTCTTAATATTCAGTACTAAAAATCCATTGTTGATTTGGATTGGTCCAGCATTATTCAGACTGTACAAGCTCCCTCAGAGAAACTCGCTGTTATTTTCATTGTAAATTTTGTAATTGTATTTGAGTTAATTGCACCACTCTCCTAAACAAAACCTGCAACATTTAGTCACATTCCCATAGTCTTCACTTATCATGTAGCACCATAAACCTGATACAGATTGTTACCTTCTGTAGTGCATGATATCACTCAACATAGTTAATGCTAAAGCAAATCTTAAACAGTCCTCGTCAATTTACACATCAATTGATCAACAAGGCTATTTCCCCAAGACTTGGTACATACATCAATTCTATGTTTGAAGATGGGATTATCTTCATAGATTTGCTGATTCTTACCACAGTGAGCAAATCTGAGTGAGAGCACACAGCTTTCATGCAGGTGGAGCTGATACTTGTCAGGTTTGGTGACATGAAGAACCTCCACATTGTTGTTCTCCATCCCCACTGCCAGCCACTCCCCCGTTGGACAGTATCCCAGTGAGAAGATCTGCAATAAAACCCAGAAAAATAGTTGCAGCAATTATATCTCTCATAGTTTATATAGATATAATACATCATCATCTCTTATAGTAGTCTGCTCTCTTTCCCATGCATGAAGATTGTGTTTGTCTGCGGGGGTGGACATTTATATTAACATATCTATGAATGTTGGCAAAAGTCCACTGTATGCTTTTCCGCACCGTCATAAACATTTCAGTCCCTGACATACTAATCTGTGGAAACAGATGGCTGCTTCAGTCGCTAAAATCGTATTAAGTATGCAGCAGGACTGTTGGAAAAAACAACTGTACATCATGCAGCAAGGTGAGTGAATGATTTAGTCACTTCTAATTTTTGGAACAAATCTCAACAATATTTTTCCAGATGATGAAGTAGAAAAAGTCGTACAGGGAATGCACTTGATGGCTTGATGAATCTGGTAAACACAATGGACGTTTATTTCTATGCCAAATGACGGATGGCAAATTTGCCGCAGCTCGTTTTTTTGGGAGGTTTTGGTGTTAGAATAGATATTATTGGATAGCGTAAGAACTCTATTGGCCATGTCTTTTCTTGTCTGCCCTGCCCTCTCTGAGCTCTCTTTAATGCACACTCACCTCGTCCTGCGCACACTGAGATGGTGAAATGGGTCTTTTCAGGACAAATTGCAGTAATGGTCTATTATTTCTGCTCTTCTCCTCCCCTGAAAAAAAACTAAATTCTAACTGCCAGTGTTATTAGTGTTAAAGGTATTTGAGCACAGGGCAGAAAACCAGAGCTCAGTCTGGCCTTTATTGTGGGTTAAATGTTCTGAACTGGGCTTGTAAATTACTGCAATAAAGCAATGCCCAAGAGTGTAATCACACAAACTGCAAATGGCTGCGACTTGTCCTGAGATGCACAATTTTCAACAATCTGTGCCTTTTACTTTAACCACCAAAGACTAATAATAAAAAGCAGTGCAAAACCAAATCGGTCTGCAACTTACACCTGCAAGCTGCAGGAGAGACTGAACAAATTCCTCACTGCTGCTACTAAAACTATGATCCTGTTTGACTACAAGTAGATTATAAGGAAGCTGAGGTAAGTGTTGGAGCTCGGGAAGCATCAGCACATTTTCCCTTGTTACAGTTATAAGCGTATTTGCAGCACTAATAGAAAAGGTGCTTTTGCTCGTGAGAAATGCCTTGTGCACCTGGGAGGTGAAGTCGTGCTGCTGCAGCTGCCGGCCCTCTCTCAGGTCCCAGGACCGCACAGTGTTATCCAGGCCTCCGGTCCACAGCTTGGTCCCATCATTAGAGATGTCTATACAGCTGGCTCCGTCGGTGTGGCCCTGGAACTGCCTGCAGAAAAAAAACATAATCAGACAATCGAACCAAACAACACACGTTAATACTTGCATCACTTACATCGATCACCTTGACACTCAAAATAACATAACCTCTAATATAATTGTAAAAGGGGGGTATTTTGGTAAAGATCAATTATCTTAAAGTCTAGATTTTGGGTTACACATTGAGAGCTATTTCTGGACTTCAAACCACACACACAGAAAAACACACACACCAGTAAGGATATATGTGATAACAGAAATATGACTGCTAAATGGCTATATTTTGATGATTGCTGGCAGTTATTCCTTGTCCAAAAATTGTAGGCATTTTAGTACACACTGTTGTAAAAGTTAAATTTTATTCAAAATAACTTGAAATTTGATGTGAGGAAAAAAAAAAAAAAATATATAGATATATATATATATATATATATATATATATATATATATATATATATATATATAGATATATAGATATATATATATATATATATTCACAATGTCAAAATATATGTATAGATATAGTAAGGGTTATGGCTAGAAACAAAAAACAACAACTTAATAATGCAGTGAAAAAAACAGTATGCAAGAGTGGTGTGTGTTTTTCTTTTGAGTTAAAAGTTACTTATTTATATTCTAGATGACTTGTTGATGGCTTGCTAAATTTGGTAGACATATAATTTGTGGACTAATCCCCAAATCAAAACATCCATGAATCACCCTCCTGAGCTCCGTACCTAACCAGAGTCTGGTTGTGAAGATCCCACACGGCGATGTTTCCGTCGGAGCAGCAGGAAAAGCAGACTTTGGAGTCGGGGCTGATGGCCAGAGCGTAACACGCAGGGGCTGACGAGGTTAGCTCAGCCTTGATGCGCGGAGTTGGTGTAGCCAAATCCCAGATTGACAAAGTACTCGCCTCGCCCCCGACAATTAGAGTTCGCCCGTCAGGAAGGAGCCGACAGGAGCGGATGTAGTTATCTCTGTTCTGATGTGACAGATACACAGAAGAACATTTTTTTTTTATGTCACTAAAAAAGTATCCATGAATAAACTAGTGGTAACTACGGGTATTTTACATGTATTTTAACCATAAAGTAACACAGAAGTGTCACGTGTGGAAGAGTCAGTGTACTCACAAGGCAGTCCAGCTGGGATACAGGGGTTTTGTTGCCCGGGTGACTGATGTCCCACACCTTGACGCAGCCCTTGCCGCCGGTGTAGACATGACGCGTCGGGTTACTGATGGTGACAGCACACACCACCTCTCCGTGGCTGAGAGTATTGATCTGTCTAGCGTGGCGCGGAATGCCAGGGCCGATCAGTGAGTCCGGAGGAAAAGGCACAGGCTGCATTTGTCCATCAGCGCTCACGTGAAAGGAGTAAGCTCTGGAGGAAAGAACAGGGAAGAGAGGTGGGAGTGTGGGGGGAGGTGAATTCAAATGTGACAAAGAAGAGGAAATAAGTGTTGTTTTGTTAAACGCTGCTGCAGCAATAGTGCTCTTTGAGAACTCGGAGGGGAAACATACGGTTTTCCACCAGGAATGCCTGACAGGTTAGGAGGAAGGCCAGGGACTCGTATGTGGTGATGAGGATCAAATCCCACCTGGAGGATCAGAGAAAGACAGTTTAGAGTTTTCCAAAACACAATCTGTCTGCTGGCAGCATGTTTGAATTAGAGTCAGCCTTTTAAAACAAGACTTGAACCAGCTTTTGCAGCTTATGTCCGGGGTGCTGTTTTCTGTATTAAGGCCACAATTGAAAAGCATCTAGGATAGTGTCAGGCTGATTCAGATTGAAATATAAAAGTTTTTTCTAGACATAAAGCACAAGTTATACAAGTTATAACTGTTGCCTCAAGAGCATTTCAAGGAAAATATTTCAATGTTATGCACATTTTAAGTCAGGTGAAATGCAGTCACTGGTTTATATTTAACACAGACATCTTTATTAATTAAAACTTTATTTTTTTGTCAAAATTTAGTCCGGTATTAATCTAGATGGGGTTTTTTTACCTGTAAATCAGTGCTGTCTTAGGGTCCAACAAACATTTCAGCTAGCTACAAGATAAAATAATAATCTTTCGTTCACAGCATATTTTCCCATGTTTTTCATGTTTTTATTTATACTTGTTCATTTCATCCAGTCATACATACAGTGCCAAAAGTTGTAAATTCAGTAAATCCAATCCTAACTGGAATTAGCTGCGGCAGAGGACTAATTCTGTTTCTTAAGCATCACAAACTGTATGATTTTATTTCATTGTGCCTTTTTTAAGTTGTTGTTAAGCTCGCAGTTTTTGTTCTGTCTTTGTATTACATACCCTGACTAAGTATGTCACTGTACAATGTGTTTGTGTGAGTTCTGGTACCACTTGTGTGCGTCCATAAGCCGCCACTGCAGCAGCAGCCACCGCGCTCATCTGTGGAGAAATGTTATGCAGGCCGGTGTAGGCTGCTCCTGCTCCGCTCAGCTCTCCGTTGATACCCGGGTGGGGAACCATTCCAAACGGACTGGGGTACGAGCAGGGCACTGCCAGCGGCGTACGGAGACCAGGAGCTGCAAGACAAAACACATTGGGACATTTGAACCTAAAGTTATTCTAAGAGATTATTTTATCTGGGTTGTTGGTTTACATTCCCATTAAATTTAATTGAGAAAAAGATTGCAAGATTGTGCTTACCAAGCTACCTTATCTGACATTTGAGTGGTATCACATTTCAAACATTATCATGTTCTGGCTGAAGAAAAGGCTGCAGCAATAGTAGAATACTAAACATCAAGTCATAGGTGTATTTTGGCCTACGCTGGATTATAGTGACATGATTTTTCCAGTTTTCATTTTCATCATTCGTTCATAATCTCACTGCTGCCTAGAGAGAAGTTTTATATTCTGTTTGCAATGCTCACCCAGCGCCTCGACTTTACTGGGTGCCGTCCTCAGACCCGGGGTGGAGGTGCTGCCCGGTGTCAGGGCATCAGAGCGGGAGGTGGGGGTGCTGGACTTGGACACGGGCGTTGTGGACTTCTCATTCTACAACACGAGAAAAGAAAGGAGTCCTAATCACACAGTGTTTAATCACTGGCTTCACATGGAGGAGATATCTCTTAGAAGATATTTAAAGCTAAAAGACACGCGCAGTCATTTCCAAATTTAATAGCAGAGCGGAAACATTTAAATAACACAGGAATCATTAATCCTGTTGAGCTAATGACACATAAAGTCAATATTCAATCAAAATGTGTTCAGTGTTATTACACGCTTTCTGCACCTGAAATCATCTGGGGTTTTACACGGTTTATTTACATTTCGCTTCTGGTTTATCATCTTCATTTCACTTCTAGTTTATCATCTTCATCATAAACAAGAGGTCTGCCTCTTTCATACTGAACCTTTACTCTCTTCTATACCTTCCTTACAGTGATTCCATTTTTATGAATGCCTAAGAATAGAAAACTACCCAGAGAAATTATGAAAAAAGAAGATCAGAGAGCTATAATTACCCAAATGACTCACCAAATTAATCTCTTTGGATTTGGATGAAGGTGTGCTGCTGGAGGAGGCGATGGAGGACGGACTCAGCGGAGCATCCTTCTTCAACAGGCGACGCTTGTCCAACCCGTTCTCCCGGGGTGAGTGGGCAGGACTTCCTCTAGGAGACACTGGATCCTGTGGAGGGTGAGCACGGGCAATGAGAGATGGATTCATGTCTGCCCGATTAGGTGACAGAAAAGATGGCATGATGCTGATCAGTGTTGTACCTCATTGGAGACGTCCACAACCAAGTTATCATCGCTCTTTTCTCCATCACTTTCCTGGGATGGGACACACAGAAGACACACACTTGACTTATATGTATATAAAAATAACACGTGCGTTTCAGGTTTTGCATATTTTGTATAAATTTGATGGACTTCAGAAATTTTAAAACAATTTAAAACAAACTGTTGTATGTCCACGTTATGTCATAGTTTAAAAAAAAACATTTATTAAATAGTAAATGAGACAGAAATTACACATGCAATCGTAAAAAGGGTGATCTTAAAATCAGTGATTTAATTAATGTCCTGAGAGAAGACCATAAAGACTATTTTAATCATTCCTCTGAAATGATCTGTCTTGTAATTTTGCATGTTTTAATTATCAGATAAAGTGGTCAAATGGTTCCATTGTGTGGCATCCAGATGGCTCATTTGGCTGATGTACAAGCCATAAACTCCAACATACTGAGTTCAAATCTGAGCTACGACCTTTGCCACGGCAGGTCTCTTTCTTGCTGTGTTTCTATTGCCAACTGTCCAAAAATCATAGGAAAAAAAAAGAAAGCGAGAAAAAGAAAGTGTGGGTTTGAATGTGGTTCATGTGTGATGACTTCACATACTATATGACAGTCTACCTCTGTTTTGTAGTGGATTTTTTATTGGGAAGATGGCACTTTTGCTCTAAGATGGTAAATACTTAAGCTCAATTTAGACAAAAAGTGTAGCTAATGTTGTTCTGACAATAAAAAAGTCACGTGATTACAAAAAAAAAATCAAATACAGTTCAGCTTGTCCATCATCTTCCCTTCAGAAACAACACATTTAACTGAAAAATGTATCAAGTCAAAACAGATCAAATTTTTGTCCACTCACATAACGTGTGGAGGCCAACTCTTTGTCATCTGTCTTCTGTTTCTTGCTGTCGGAGGAATAATCACTTGAACTCCTGTGTTTCTCTCCGGTCCGAAAACTGGCCGAAGGAGACACAGATGAGCTCTGGAGAAAACGAAGACAATCAACTTATTAAGAGATGCAGAAGATACCACATTTTAAGAGACACGAACTACACACTGGCCAGGGATGAGTCTAAAATCTCTTCACTTGCACAAATGGCCACATTCATGCTGCGTGTACATTTAAGTATACTTCAACCACCGTAACCATCAACCTTTATGTAGAAGCAGGTGTAAAAGAGTTCTTCAATCAGTTGTCTTTGAAATTACTTTCTACCAAAGACACAGTCCCGCTGAAAACATTCAACAGCGTGTTGTGGGACTTATTCAGACTAAAGGTGATGCTGACATTTAGCTTTGAAATTTTATAAATTTAAGATAGCAGCAGAAACCATAAACGAAAATCCATTAACCTCCTCTGTACTGAGTGAAGAACAAAAACCATCTGTATGACTGCATACCAAGGCAGGTAAGAGAGAAATTAGGTCTTTTTGTAATATGGCTGAACCAACCCTTAAATAACCTAAATTAAATTGCATTCAGTTCGCCAATCAAAGGAAATCGGGTGCAAGGACTATAAGTAAAAGCATTATTTATTTTAATTAACTCTGGTATATATTGGGTCTGCCTTACATCTTCCATATTAACATCAAATGAGGAACTCCACATAAAGGTAACTGAAGAAATGAATCAGTGTGGGCTGAAGGAGACTGTGGTAGGTTTTGGAGAATTACTGACATCCGCAGGACAGGGTTAAACAGCACAAGTTTTCACTTTGAGCTAAATTTTGAATCTAATGCAAACAGTGAAAACACAGCATGTCAGTGATCCACTCCACGGCTGGATTTGCACATCCCGTCAAAACCATTTCACCGTGTCATACAATGCCAGAGCAGTTGACAGCTTGACTGCATCATCGTGGCTTGAACTCAGCAGCATTATTTAGATATTGGGGGAGGGGGAACTGGCCCATTGATGTCTCTCTTTCCTTAATCAAATATGGCATCCTTTAAATACCATTACCGAAGGATTAATCCTCTTTGAGAAGCAAAGATCAAAATAAGGTCAACTAAACATTTCCCCTCTTGCGTCGCCCGTCCCTGCTGATCTCTCCTCTCTCTCTCTCTCTCTCTCTCTCTCTGCTTCCTCTCCTCCCCACCACCCCCACCCTCTCATTGGGAGGCGCTCCTTACCCGGCAGACAACGGACAGAGAGAAGAAAAATAAAGCAGGACCTTTAACTCGACCTTTCCACTAACTCACGCTTGTAACCTTTCCACTGCCCTTTGCCGTGCTGCAAGTGTTGATGACAAAGATTCTGTGGGGGAGGAGTGACGTTTTGTGTGTGTGTGTGTGTGTGTATATGTGTGTGTGTGTGTATGTGTATGGTCAGGCAGCACTTGTACCTGTTTACATTTTAGTACTCCGTATGTGCAAACTACACTGAGATGTGTGTGTGAGTGTGTGTACAGGTGTCTCTTCCTGAGTGAGACAGAGCAGGTTGAGCCTCCATCTCTCTCTCTCTCTCTCTCTCTCTCTCTGTCTCTGTCTCTCTTCTCTCCATCTCTCTTCCCAGACTGATTAGATTAATTAGCCTGCAAATTAGCTCTTTCAAAAACATCAAGGCAAATTAATTTTGCTGCAGAGACAAATGAAGACTCCGCTGGCAGCACAAGCATTGTGAGGTGTGAAGCACCGCGTGGTCTGGCTGGGTGAAAGTATTCACTTACCAGCCTGTCGTAATTATATTTGCCTCCCATTTCAAATTGATTCTGCAAGTCCCGATAATGATACCGGTACCCTTCGCTTGTTTTCCTCAATTTCAGTCTGACTCTGTGGTGTCTCTCCGGTAACAAGAGGACCAAAACGACCAAGCTCCTCTTGAATATATTAATGTTGTTAAGTACCATGAAGTCAGCAATCCTCAAGGTGGATGTTTGGGTTGCATTACGGATTAAAAACAAATTAGGGGGGCATAAACTCATTAAAATACTAATGTGACTGGCTTGTTCTAAACCTGTGTTACAGATGTTTTATGTTTTCAACATCACTGTGATAAAATTATGTACTTTTATCGTGTAGTTTTTTAAGTGTGGTCGTTTTTTTACGTGTAGTACTAAGCACAAGTTTTTTTTGTTGTTGTTATGTTTGTTTTTTTACGCTTTATCTGTCCAGGGAAGTGTCAGAATCAGAATTTGTTGCTGAATAAGTTTTCACACACAAAGAATTTGCCTTGGTATTTTGGTGCATAACAAAAATTAAAAAGAAAGAAAAACAATTACCACAAAAATCATGAATCCAAAATAGAAATATAACACAAAAAATCTGTTCACGGCATGTGCAAATGTTCCCAGTATAAAGTATATAGAATATGTGCAATGTACAGCGACAATTATTTTTTGAAAAAGCCTTGTGTCCATGGGGCAGGAAAGTCGGTGTCAGTGGGGGTTCTGGACCTTGCTGATGAGGCCAGCTGCAGTCGGGAACAAATCGTTCCTGTGGTGTGAGGTTTTGGTCTCGATGGACCGCAGCCTACTGCCAGAGGGGAGTATTTCAAAAAGTTTCTGTCTGCGATGGGAGGAGTTGGACATAATCTTTCCTGCTCGCCTCAGGGTCCTGATCACTGATAGTAACTCTCTCCTTTTTCAGGAACTCCCCGCTCACGTTCGCACAGTTAACATCTGGAAGCTGCCCGATCTGATGGGCTCTGAGCGGCCCCACAAGAGCAGTCGGGGGTTCAGGATCTTGCTCAAGGGGCACCTCAGATGAGATTCTGAAAGGGTCGCTCTTTTACTTTTCCTTTCACCCAGATTTAGTCTTGCAGTCCAACAAATTGAACCACCATCTCCTCGGTCACAAGTACAAATTTCTCTGCTTTTAGCTACCACTGCTGCAAAATGGTCTTTAAAAAAATCACAACTTCATCGTTCAATTACTCAAACGCCCATAATAATGTATCTCAATGCCAAAAGAAAAAAACGTGAGATGTAATGCATTAGGTGATATCATATCATGTAACACTATAGAACCGCAAGCTCCAGTTTTCTCCACCGCAGTTCCAAGGTCAGGAACTGACTCCGAACTTCAGCTTTTTTATGGATGAAAAGTACTGAACTGTGTGAAAACTACATTTCCACGTTAACAGGGGAAGACAAAAATATGATGGCAAAGCTACACAACAGTTCCTGAATGGACCTCGTGGTGCAGTGTTTGTGGTGTGCATTATTTCTTTGGGTGCATTTATAACTTGCATGTGTTCACAGTAATGTCAGCCATTTATGCAGTACGTTAAACTGGCACAGTATTAATGATGCCATATTCACTCACTTTGTTTCTCCTCCCTTTTTTCCTTTTCCTTCCCTGAACTAAGACAGTGGTTAGTGTCTTTTTGGAAAACCTGTATTTTATTCCCTTTTGTTTCTCTGCTTCTTTCGCTCACTAACCCACAAAAATGATGGCTCAGCTCACATCGAAAACCTTTATCACTCAGGGTTGAAGTCAGATGGTTTAATGTATCACCTTTGATCCATCTGTTGGACTCAATTTGTTTCTTATTCTGCAGCCAACACAGCATGGACAGCCAGACTGTTCACTGTTTATAGACTGCAGCTGTAAGCCTCGTTTACCAGTGAAAAAAAAGCGGAAAAAAAAGATGTCTGATAGCCGCTGCAGCAACCACGATAACAACAATCTATATGTATATTTACTTTCAACAGGTGATTCATTCAAAAGGTCAGCCGAAACCTGAAAGCAGCCTCATTAGGCATTCATTTCCAACCTTTTTTCTAAAACTTCAGCACACAATCAAGGAGGAAGACTTTGTTAAAATGAGATTTTATCTTGAGTAATAATATTTAAGGTCGCCACATTCAAACAAAAAAAAAAAAAAAATTGCACAACACACTCCACGTATCTCCTTTCATCACACAGTGGAACGAAAAGGGAATGTTAAAAATACGGCAAAAAAAGCAAAAGTCAATTGCAATAGCAATTAGCTTCATCTCCTCAGTACGCTGACAGGCTTGAGGAGGCGCATTCCTTGAACACACCACAACTACATAACTGACTGACTGCACTGGTGACAAAGTATGCAGGCACACATGTATGTCTACACCCACATACCTTTATGAGTGTGCGAGGTGCTAACACCAAGGACATTAAGGCACAGATGTTCAAGCAATTCACACACACTGTACCCTATGAACTGTTGCCAAGGCAACAGTAGGCCACTGACAAGGGGCTTATTGGTTTCATGAAGTGACTGTTGGCAGTGTCTGTGTGTGTGTGTCTGTGTGTGTGTGTTCTCACAGGGCACTAATGAAAGGCATTCATCATTCTGGTCTCTCTACCTTTACCGCTGATTTCTGACGACCTCTCACACACACACGCACGGGGACGCATGCATGCAACACACATATACACACTGCTAATCGCTCCCATCATGGTGCCTTCAGCTCTGAGTGTGTGTGTGTGAGTGTGTGTGTGTGTGTGTGTGTGTGTGTGTGTGTGTGTGTGTGTGTGTGTGCGGGCAGGAGATAACATATTAAACATTCCTGTCTCCATCTACTCCAGAACACCAGAGAACACACACAACACAAGTCATGTGTGAGTGTGTGTGTGAGCTCAGGCTGCTGGAATAAAGAAATGCTAATCTGCTCATTGAGTATTCAACAAACCAAATGTTTGCCTTGGGAAAAAAAGCTCTGCTTAAGGGACTAATTACTACAAGTGTTGGATGTAATGTTGCTCTGTTGCCTCTTTTTGCTCCCTCCTTCTTTCACAAGTCAGATGTGCAGGTTTTTTTCTTTGCTCATCTTGGGGTTTCTTTTCACCCACTTCTTTCTTCCTTTTTGTCCCCATTTCCAAAAATCTGAATGATTGAAACTGATCTTGATCATTGATATATAAGATTACGGAGATGAACTATATTTACATTTTTTAATTTTAAAGTGTTTACCAACATTTCTGATGTAACAACATCAGGAACATCAAAGGTTTTATGTGGAAGTAGGTAACATATATGTAGTTTTTAACATCTATAATTCTACATAAAAACATTTCATCACCAGCATTTACACAGTGACCACAAAATTGTTACCACCCTTACCACCCTGTTTGGACACCCTTTCCTTTATAGTTGACACAGTTTTTCACTCCACGTTCTTTCCATATGATATCAAATGTTACTCTTTAGACATAAGCATGATTATTTCGATTGTATTTAGATATTGTTCTGTTAGAAGTCTTAGTGAGAAAAAAATGACTGTACTATTGAAAACACATCAGTCTATAATAGACAGAACAGAAGGAAGGACTTACCTTCACAGAGTCTCTGTCTGAGGAGGCAAAGGGCGAGAGAAGGGGAAAAAATCACTGATTAAAGCACTTAAATAATGTATGAGCAACAAGCATAAGAACTGCAAAAATTCAGACAGATAATGGAAAATACTCTCTCACACACTCACACACATGAACACACACACACAGAAAGAGTGAGTGGGGAATAGGGTTAATGACGGATTGCTATTCTTATTGATTCTCCTGATTGATGGTGATGATATTATATGAAGTAACATTAATAAGACTAAAAGTAGATTAAATGAGTATTCATCCTTTTTATTTTGCCAGTCAGCCCACAGCATGGTAAGTAAATTGTTCCAGGATGTTACAATTACACAAGCTACAGTGACCCATCAGTAAAGTCAGTCGCAGTAAGAACATCCTGTTTGCATAAAGAACAACACATGAAGTCCTGCAGCAGCTGCAGCGAGTACTGCTGTATGTTAAAAGATGGTTGTCAGCCAACTCTGTTCTGAGAAATCTAGCTATAGGGCATCTCAAAGGCTGCAAGAGGTCACAAGATGGCATTAGGTCACACTTCCTACAGCGATCTATGCTTGGCAGAGAAAGAAACTTTTCCAATGAAAGTGCCGTGATCACGAGGCCTGTTTGTATTAGACAAGCTAGTAGCCAAAATGTACAGAAAGGTGCTAGAATTGTAAAATGAGGAGCCCAGGCGGTCAAAAGGACACTCAATCTGCCAACAAAGTCACCAGTGGATAAGTGTATGCAACAGTACAAAGAAACGTATTCAACTAAAGAGACAAATGAAGAATTTCCTTCATACACACCCATTCAACAGGAACTGAGCTGGAGATGAAAGTGGATTGCTATTGATGCTCCTAATGGGTGTAAGTATCACCTGAGTTAGCAGCTGGAAGCTTTACTGCAGCTACAGGGCAAGGTTAACTGCTCTACTGCACTGTAAAAACCCTCACAGTCATGCTGCAACAGAGTAATTAAGAGATGGCACACGCTGTTTCTATGTACTATAATTAAGTACTCGAGCTCAAAGTCGGCTCGGAGAAGAATTAGAGGCGGTCTGCGAGTACAAGAGAAAAGAAGCATCATGGAGGTTGTGTATCGCTCCTTATTAGGCCAATTAAAATGGCATAATGACAAATCAGTTTTTTAATTGCTTTAACTGCTGTTCATTCAGAGCACCAACGATTAAGCACCAGTCAGTGCAAGTGGTTGTATAACTTATAACGTTGAGTGAATATTCCAGACATGTAAAATTCGTTTGGGTTCATTAACTGAGCAAAAGATAAAAGCTTCAGTGTTTATGTCTATTAAACACATTTAGCATCTGCTTATGAGTGACATTAAACAGCACAGGCTTGTGCAGACTGTATTAAATATTGACATGTTTTATTGGACTGTCTGTGTTTTTATAACGTCTCAGATCAATTAAATTACATTTTCTGTTGTACACCCTTTTTCTGGAAAAATACCCTGTTGGAGGATGTGAGAAAGAAAAGCTGAAAGCGTAAAGACTTACAGCAATCTAATAAAGCTCTTATCTAATATGATGTAAGGATGTGACATAACAGGAATTTCAGCAATGTTAAAGATAAAATAAAGTACACTGTGATGCAATAATTTGTTAAATATCTAAATGTGTTTGTATCATTCCTAGATGTGACGGTAAAGCAGAATTAAACATACACACATAAACACAACACTTCAAGTACACATGCAGAGCAGCTTTACCTCTCGGGTGGTCACTGTTGTTGTCGTGGTGTTTCCTCTCGTCTTTGAGCGGCAGCTGGTGGCTCAAAGCGGAGGACAGAGCCAGCAGGCTGGCAGTGCCGGCCCCAGGGGGCAGAGGGGGCTGGAGGCCTGCCGGGTGTGGCGTGAGCGGGACGGGGATGGCGTGGCCATGCGAGAGATGCTGAGCCTGGAGCTGCTGCTGCTGAACCACACACCAAAACATTAATTACTGCAATGCTACATTCTGACTTAATTTTGGGTTGGAGAGACAGAGAGGAAGGTGAGAAAGAGACAAAATAAGAACAAAACAATATTAAGAGCACTAGTGAAACATCTAAAGCCTGACCAGTACTGGATATTAGACATGATGCCATTATCTTCAGTTTTATAAGTGTTCTCAAAAAACTGTAAAAGTCTGAGGAGAGCACAACTTGAACAAAATGTCTTCACAGTGTTTCAGTGTGCACAAAGCAGAGAAATATTTCATGAATAACTGAATACACCAGCACTGAGTGAAAGAAAGTATGTGAAAAAAAAAACTCATTAAAACAAAAAAAACTAAACGCTGGTGAATGAAGAAGGTCAAAAAAGGGCCAAAAAAACCTTGTCTTTGCCTTGTCTTGCTTGTCTTTTTCATTGTTCATACATGTCTTTCTCCTCAAGAACGAGCACCTGACTGATCCATTCTGCCTTTGTCTGGCAGCAGCAGCTAGCGTTTAGCACCCACTGTCCTTTTTTTTCTGTTCCTCTCTCTGCACTACATTTTCAACCTTTATGTGTTTCTGTGTAGATCTGTGCGTGCTGTGTGTGTGTGGTTGTGTGTGTGTGTCTAAAACACCCACTCCTATGATGGCGTTGAGTTCAGCCATAGTGACCTGCTTGGCCCTCTCCACTGCCTGCACCACCTGCTGCTGATGCTGTGAGACAGACAGACAGTCAGACAGAAACAATCAGAGAAAGTGAGAAGCAGAAAAGAAGATCAGTTCAATTCTGACACGAATTACAAAGAGGAATTTTGAAGATTATGACCTCTGTGGACAAACAGAAGAAACTACTACAACAGCGTCACAGATGTGTTCCTCCTACACAGGATGGTAATACAGTATATCAAGCAAGACTCAGGTGCACAGATGTGAATCAGCTACTACCTCACAGCTGTGTGGGTTTTTTGGTGAAGCGATGTTCTTTTTCCATCCAAACCCATCAGTCTGCTTTTTCTATTCAAAAAAACACCTTATTAACAGCTAAATGGCAGCTGTCAGTTAGTCGCACACTGTAACTTCACACAGCCTGTAACTCCTGTATCAATCAGCAATGCACTGATGGAAAAAACTGACAAACTGCTGTACGTCTCATTAAACCAGCCATCAATGTGCAGTAACAGACTGAGCTACAGTATCTCACTGTGCCTTGAACCAGATTTTTCAAAAGCATCCACCGTGTACTTTAAATTCACGGCTCTGACCGGATCCAGCTTAAATGCCATCAGACAAGAAGCTGAGACACCTCTGAGTCATCATTGCCGCTTGCTCTTTATTTGGAAAACACATTCACCTCCTCACTGTTTGACACTCGTCAGCGCGTTCATTAAAAGTCAACGGATAGAAAAAAATGAGCAGCTAATCAGGGTGGGCTGGTTGGTCGAGCGTGACATGCACACTTGTAGTTCCTTCTTTTGGGAGCAGAACTTATAGTAATTTGTAGTACAAGTGGCCAAACATCCTGATTTAAACACCGACATGTGCAGGAGATCCTGCAGCCCCTTAAGGAGTAAATCATCATACGTATATAAATATGCCCATAACTATACACATACGATGATTTACAAATTCCGTGCAATTGTCGTTTTTCTGCCCACACGTCTCAAAACGGTGCAGGAAAGACGGATGTATTTGTGGGGAGCGAGAGAGAGAGAGAGACAGACGCCCGGAGAGACAGACAGCTTACAGGGCAAAGTCATCCAAAGGGTACAGAGCAAGGAAAACAGATCCAGACGGTGAGCGAGAGCAGCAAGATTCATCCAGGAGCGCAAAACATCAAAGTAGGGCAGAGATGAAAGAGCTTATCCAGTGTGGAAATGAACCTGACCATCGAGTTCAGCTACACCTCTGCAGACGGAGTCTAACCTACCTGAACATGACTCACACACATGAAAAGAATCATCAGTCTGATAAATGTCTGCAAATGGGTTTTATGCCATTATTATCAATAAATCTAATAATTACAGGCCTGGGATGGACACCAGATATTGAATGACCAACAATTTTCACGGAGCCAAATCAAACACTCATGACACTGCCGTCGGAGTTTACCTGTTAAACTGCGACAAAACAGCACAAATACGTCTTTGTTAACTGATTTATTAAAACAGTGTTTCAGAGTGTCTGAGATATTGGGAAGATGAGCACAAATCACCTCAACGCAAATGCAAAAAGCAAATGAGTGGATCTCTGAAAGCTCCGTTTACATGACAGACCGTCGTACTTTTGCAATGTTTCACCAGAAGACAAGACTGTAAATGTCAAAAGCCACCCCGCAATCATCACAAAAACCTTCACACACAACCACACAAATGAAGATATTCATTTCAAGAACTGGTTAGTAATTATCCCATTTAAACAGGCAAAATGACCAGAATTGTTGAAATATCAATCTTGCAAAATGATGCTGGATTGAAGACCAGGTTTGTTAAGAAATATTCTAATATTGGTGCCACCACGGTAACTGAGTATTTGCACACATTTACACATTACTTAAATGAACTGTATTACGTGCTGAGTTGAAAAAAACAACAACAATACAATAACTTTGTGTTTAGAAATAGTAAAAAGTAAAAAGAAATATCTGATCAAAGAATATGACCCTGGACTCAGAGCTGGACTCAGAGAAACCGTTGGATGAAGTGACAGCTCTGTTAGTGACAGTTTTGTGTGCGAGACCCACTCCTATCTATATATACACGATTATATGTAGGCATAATTCAAATATTGATGCTTAATGGGTGGAATATTTCAGAAAAATTATTGCCCGATACAATAGGCTGACTGATACATCATACCATTAGCGGCAACAATGCTGCTGTCAAAGAAATTTCCAAATTGCAGGAAGGAACAATATCAGAATATGACAAAAATAAAAATAAAAACAAAGAGCTCTCACAAACGCAGTCGATGTGATTTGCTGCACAGTAATAACATGATCGTGTCACGTTTTATATGCACACCCAGTAAACGAGGCTGTGCATCAAAACAAAGCAGTAAAAGCCATTTCCTCTCCCTGCCTCCCCTCTCTGCGGGCCTCAGGGCTGTGTAGCAGCACCGCAGTCTAATGCCATTATTCCTAATCCACCCTAAACCCTCCTAATCCATGGCTAATCTGGAGGAGAGCTTTGGAGTCCACACTCACTCCTTCCTGCTGTTCCCACCCCTCAACACACACACACATACACATGCACGTTTAACTCCTCCAGAGGAAGGATTTATCAGCTAAACACACACACACACACACCTAAAGAGTTCATAATAAACATACTGTATAAAACACACTTCTCACACCCACTACTGTATCTGCACACATTTACAATGCACATTGTGTGTGTATGCAGGGGGACGAATACACAAACACGCACACAAAATAAACGTTCTAACACAAAAGAATTTTCTCACACACACACTCAGCCGCTGGCTCCTGCATACGTTAGTGGGAGACATTTAATAAGTTCAGAGCATATCTGCCTATCCCGAGCAGGGAGGATTAGCCCCGGATAATCTGTGTGTGTGTGTGTGTGTGTGTGTGTGTGTGTGTGTGTGTGTGTGTAAAATATCATATCTGTCTGTTTTGCCTCACAATCCACCACACACTTCTCCTCCTTCTATTCCTTCTATGGGTCCTATCACTCTTCACCCCTCCTTCACTCTCTCTTACTCCCTCATTCTCTCTCTCTCTCGCACGCGTGCTCTCTCGCTCTCTCCCTGTCTCACCCACCTCCATCTTAACTCATGGTGACAGGCATTTTTTAAGTCTTACCTCCTGAGAGAGGAAGGGGATGACTTGGGCGCAGATTGCGTTCAGCCGTTTGACGATCTCCGCCTGCAAGACAGAGACGTGGGCATATAAAACACAATCAACCTGAAATTCACCAACAGACGAGAAGGCGTCATCCTCCTCACGCTGAGTCAATTTAGAGTGTGAAATTTAACTAATAGCCCACATTATTTTCACCCAATGTGCAGTTGACATGAAACAATGATAATTTAAGGTGTACTTTTAAATTTGCTGACAGAAACATCTGTGTTTTCCTTTTAGCTCAAGGCAAGTCAGACTTTTTATATACACTATATAGCACTTAAAGGTTCCCTGTGGAGTTTTAGGCCTCTGTTAGCACTATGGACCTGTTCTTCTATGTGTGGGCCCTTGGTCTGTTTATCCCACACACATGCACAAGAATGCACAATCCTTTCACTATCGCACTGATCAACAGGTGGCAGTGACATGCCAAGATATGCCTCAATGTGCCAGCAGAGGCGGGGAAGAAGAAAACTGCCAACTGGTAAAAACTGATGTAAACCATTTAAAACACTTTGCAAATGTTGTGTTAGGAAAGAATTACACTGGAAACATGCATTAGACTATTTGGTTTAGTGAGCATCACTGAATGTAAACATAACTTTTGTTTGTTTACAGAAAAAACACCACGTGGCCCCTTTAAGTTGAGCATTTTAATGAAAAGAAGAAGAACAGACAGGACAGAAAAAGCAGCTCGCTTATGAAAAGAGCTGAACCACCACGGACTCATACTTCATCTGCGGGAAAAATGCAAGAAAAAAAGACCACCAAAGTACCGCCCACACTGAGTGATTTAAAGATGTTGTCTGGAAAGTCCAGTGCAGAGGCACCGCAGCAATGAGCACTTAGGACCACGGCAATCAAAACAGAAATAAATGAACATTTCATTGCTCTCTGGAACTTCATTTTTGGGTGATTATTGTGAAGCAGAGTGTATCTGCCAAGAAGTTGACTAAGTTACCAAGGCAGAGGTTACCTATTCACTCCAATAATCCTTTTTTTTTGTCAATACAACCCCCCTTTCATACACATGTTTGCTTACACAAACATTTACAGTGACGATGATACAGTTTGGCTTACACATAAACGCTTTCATAACACATGCTCATGATCAATGATGCTCATTTTGATGTAAAGCAATGCTTCTCTGGCCTTGAACTAATACTAATGTTTTCTTCTTATCTACTGATCAATGTACACATGCACACACTGCACACACACACACACACACACACACACACACACACACCGAGGAGCACAAACACACAGAAGTCAAATCAGTTGACTCCAGTAAAAAATTCATAGGTTTTCAATAGTTGTCAGCTGGTAGATTTTTCTTTATATTACAAGCAAATGTGATTTTGTTAAATTCCAAAAACCACTGCTATAAATATCATGTCTTATTCACTGCCATTTCTGTCTGTGCAGACTGCTGTCTAAAGCACACATGACAAAATAATGGAATAAAAATCATTCTCAGTCTATCCAGCAAAAGCCAGATTCAGGGAACAGTCGGGCTGTTTTAAGCACAGAGGGCGTCAAAAGATTTTGTCTTTTCTATTCCTTGTCAATGCCTGGTGCCTACGTCACCCACAATGCATTGTGATTGATAACAGCTGGGTTGGAGATTCAGGTGTTTTATGCTGGTAGTGGCTAAGTCCGGCTCAAGCCGCTGGCCTCAAGCACAGACGAGGAGTGAGCTCCGAGGAGTCTGGCCAGCTCATTTCAGACTTGACGCAGCTCCTTCTGGATCCTCAAAAGCCTTAAAACAACGTTTTAACATATGAAAACCCAGACTTCTGCCACTTTTTCCAGCTACACCAATATATATATATATATATATGTATGAGCTTACTGCAGGTATATCAGTGTTGGTGTTTCCATAACACCAACAGACACACCAATCGGTAACAAGAAATTGAAATGCAGAATCATCATCATCATAAGTTTGGAGGTAATTTAGAAACAGTGTCACCATCACATAATTAGTCAAATCTTGATCACCGTCACAAAGAAAATAAAAGGAAACCCGAATGAAAACTTCTAGTTTATGTTCATGTTTTTAAAAATTCTAACTATAGTGTGTGATTTCTCTAAACTCACATATATCAAGGTCAGTATCGGCCTCAGACATCCAGTATCCATCGGGCTGAATCACTTATCCTTCAGCATCTCTGGAAGGTAACTCTACCGCTGCACTCTCTGAACATCAATCAACATCAGCCTAATGGATGATTTGTAAATATAAACCCAAGATTTGGCCCTCTTGAGGATTTGGATGAGTACAGAGAGAGGAGTCCACTTGAGCAGACAGCTGAGGGAAAACATAAGAAACGTGAGAATTTTTTGTGGACTTAATTGGCTAAATTGAGAACCAACTCCAGAAGAAGCCATCATGGACGGAGATAATTCCTCCAAGTCCAACGCAAACATGCAGAAGATGCTCCACCACTAACCTTGTCGAGAACTTGTTTGTTTGTATATAACCTTGATGGAGGTGAACTCTGCACTGGTATCAGTGTTAACAGAAGCCCCCAGAGGCCATGAGAGCAAACCTACAGACACACACCGATACGAACCCTTCAGACGGAAGCACAAGCAACACTGAGGCAGCACATAGACACGACCATGTGCACACAGACACAGGCAGGCAAACACCTCCACAGCCTTCTCTGTATTCATCAGATGTTTTTACTGAACCCAAGGGTTGGCTTTTAAAGATTATACAGCACTCCATCTCTCTCTCTCTCTCTACATCAGGTGGGATTTTATTTTGAACAGGAAATTGCCTGATCCACCATCCCAAAGGGAGTGCTAGAAGTGCAACTCAAATCTATACGCAGACAAAAGACAAAGACTCACACAAAAACACACACACTAAATGACACACAGGGTTACACATCACCTTCTTTATTTGTGAGACTAAATACGTACAACCATACAGCGGCAAGTCTTTCCTTGAGGGGGCTCACATGACCTGCAAGCGCAATGGTCAAAGACTTTAGGGTTTCTCCCACAGTACTGCTGGTTTTACAAATAATCTGACCAAACAGCTAGATCGCCTGAGGATGGTTGTCACACACACAATTAAAAAACGTGGTTGAAAGAACCTGTTAAGATGTTGCAGAAATATTGTGATATTGTGCCCATGTGTTCAGAGTTTGGTATCTTATGTCAAAAGAATTTAGAGTTTTGTCACATAAGACGAAAAAAAGAAGCGAATTTTCAAATATGAGAAGCCAGAACAGGAGATTGTTGGGCACTTTGGCTTGAAAATTGACTAAAACAATTACAGGATAATTTTCTGTTAGGTGAATAATTTTTACATTTTTTTTATTATTGACTAATCATTTCAACTCTACGCAGGAAATGACAGAATTCGGAAAGAACAATTCAAAGTCATGAGGATCTGTTTTAAAGCACAGGCACCAATTAACCTTAAAAGGTTGATTGTTGAGTAAAACACATCTATTAAAAAAAACACTTTCAACTATAAATTAAGCAGTGCAATATAAATAAAGTTTATTCTAATACACTATGTCCAGTACTTTGGAACTGTTTGGTATTATGAAAAGTTGACTTATGTATTACTGACTTTATCTTTACTGGGGCAGAAGACTTGTGCTCTGCTGAAGGAGCAGTACCAGCTCAGGTGCAGTTTCTGCCAGTTAAGAGACGGTGCTGAAGAGCAGAAGTGGAGCAAGAAAAGGCAGCCATGTTCTCCAAAAAACACTGCTAAGCCCGACAACACCGAGACGGAAAACCAAACAAAAGGTTGACTTCAGGCTTATTCACTCTGCAGACGTTCCCACAGTGCTCAAGAGGTTCCACTGAGTACACTGCTTCATTCACTCCTCATGCTTGATTATTCACTTACTGACAACGATCTCACTATGTCAAAAAAATTCCCTAAAACATCTTTGACATTTGAGGGCTTTCATTCTTTCTGATGATGTTTTTTTATCGAATAGACCTGAGTGTTTTGCCGAGCTTTTAAGACAAGACTTCAGAGACTGTGAATGTAGAGCTTGAAAAATGCATTTTCAGGATATCTGAGCAACAGCTATCAATAGAGCTAGGGAGCCATTTAGAGTCAAGCAGACGAGGAGCTCGAGGGTGGGTTGCGATTCAACTTACCTGTGATTAACACAGCACTGCAGCCGCTCGCGCCCCCACAGACAACCTAAAACATTGACATTTTCATTTTATATTTAACGTTTATCCTGGGAAGACTTGCTGTGCACACATGCCCTTTTTCAGCTCGCTTCTGCTTCACATTCATACACACCAGGGAGCTGCCCAGTACATATTAGCCTCTGAGAAACTCCACCGTATTAGCTGGTTGGGGTTTAAGTGCCTTGCTCAAGGGCACATTAGCGTTAGGTGTCGAGGGCAAAGGAGGCAACACTCAGTATTTTACAGCTAGGAAATTGGAGTTGGTGATCCTCCATAAGGCTAACAGCAACCCTTGTTGCAACTTAAGAAGGGAAGGAATAAAAGGACCACTTCCTCTGGAAATGAATGTTCAAGGAGGCCGTGAATGGATGGCAGACAGCTACAGTGGTCCAGAACCAGGCTGCATAGGATCTTGAGACAGAAGAGGGCTGCCAGCACAGCCAAAATCACCTACAAGCTCTCAAAAATCACTGACTTTAGGCATTCTCACCTGTACTTGATGAAATGTGTAAGTACTTTTTAAGTAAAAATGACAAAAAAAATCACAGATTTGAGCTTCTAAAATGTGAATATTTGTTGGTTTCTTGCTGCTCTATGGTATTAAACTAATTATCTTTGAGTATTTTACAATGTCCTGGCATTTTATGGACCAAGCGATTAAATTAAATTAAGAAAATACTCAAAAGATGAACAGAAAATGACTATAATCGCTAGTTACAACTCAAGTGTATCTTATAGCAAATGAGCTAAAACGTGCAAAACGGGTGAAACAGTGCTTTAAAACTGGTTTTATTTTGGAAGACAAATACAGCAGCGTAACTGGGACACCAAAGCTACTAGATCAGTTGTAAAGATGCAGATCCCCGCTAACAACTCAACAACGCAAACCTCCAATCGATTAATTTTGAAGCGGCGACCCAGAGATGTCGGCCAAGAAATGGAAACAAAATCAGTGGAGCAGAAAAGGAAATGGAGATGCTTTTCCACGAGGCAACACAACCAATTTCAGGTGACATTTTACATCAATGGCAGACAATCGTGACTGTCGGCCAGAGTGCAGGGATGTCAGCCTGTTTGGCCAACACGTCTGATCAAACTACAGGAACCAAAGCGAAAAAAAAGAAACAGGGCTCCTTTTTTTCCCCAAAAGAGTCCTGCGGTTTGTGCAAACCTGGAGAATTTGTGTCTGCAGCGAGCGGGCCTGGACTTCGACCTGGACCTGTCACCGTCTTGACAGGGAATAAATAACAAGAAACGACCGGCCAGAGAGTCCTCTAAGGTTAAGACTCACACCGGGTCGATGCATGAAGCTTACTGCGAGATTAGAGGACTCTGTGGTCACGAAAAGCCCAGTAACCTCAGAGGCAAGATCATGCTGCGCTGAATTTATATTCGACCCCCACGCAAGTCGCTGGAGAAATGTTCCTCCGGTTAAAAAAAGGAAGAAAAATAAGTGAGCAGCGGCTGTACAACATCAAACTTCTTTTTTTTATGGCTTGCCCCTTATGATCAGATCAACAACATGGAATAACTGGAGTGATCTGCCTGAGCCATCGAATGTTGTGAGCAGGAAAAAAGGGCTGCAGCAGAATTTGCCGCTGAATATGCTGTCATTATTTACCTGAGAGCACCTACTCGGATTACAGCACTCTCTCTTTTTATAACAGGGTGGCGAGCTGGCGTAGCATAAAACCACCCCGGCCATAACCACTTATCATCCAAGATGTTGCCCAAAAGGATGAAGCAAAAGCAGCTCAAATACTCCCACTTTAACTCCTAACAACAAAGAAATTACATCAGGCAGGAGCCCTGGAGTCAGATTGGGTCAGATAGAAGATCAAATGTCCATCTCCCCTGTGGAGCTTTGTAAGCACCACATCAGCACCACTTTTCACCACCAGCTAATACACCTAATGGACCCCACCATATAAAGGCTATTCCCTTGTGACTGCATGTGTGTGTGAGTGGGTGTGTGAGATGAACAGCTAGATAGGTAGGGAAGGACAGAGGAGACAAACAAAGCGTGCCGAACAGACAGCTGTAACGTAGAGATTTAGTTTGCTGTGGACACGACACAGCCCTTGAGCACGTTTAAAATACGCCCTCCCTTCCACCAGACAGGGTTAGTCGTGATGATACACTGTCCTGATTGACTACCTGCAAGCTGCGATTTGTACATTAGATCACTTCCTCTTGTTAATTTCGTCTCATTCCACGCCACCAGTTTTGTGAGCACATCTGTTTCCACTCTTAATGTCACCACTTGTGATCTGTGCATAAGCAACGCCCTCAAATTTCTCAAACAAAGAGAGATTATCCACCCAAATTACTTTCAAATTACACAATAATTTACAATAAAAAAAAGATTGATTGGATCAACAGGCAGAAAATGTAACCAGCAGGGACACCTTGGTTTTTGTGCAAATTAGAGAAACAAGATACAAAGTGTTAGTGAGTTTTAGATGTGCCCTGTGGCTGTTACCTTTGGAAAGACTCATGCTAGCTGTTTCCCCCTGATCCCAGTCTTTATGCTAAGCTAAGCTATCCGGCTGCTGGCTGTGGGCTTGTAGTTACCAGACAGGCATGGGAGTGGTATTGATCTCCTCATCTGACTCTGCAAAGGGGAGATTTTCCACAGTGTGAAACTATTTCCCCAGTCCCCACATAGTCCTGACCCCCCCAGGCTGGGAACCAGAATGCCAGAATCCCACCCTCCTGTTACATACAGACGTGAAATGTAAAGCGAGTTAAGTTTTACATTTGTGAAACATCAGAAAGCATGAAAAAATAATCACAGGTCCGTCATTCAAAGTCTTATTTACTGTAATTTAAAGGCTCCAATGTGCTTCAATCCAAGTCCAAATATTAAAATGTCGGATGTAATGTTACGTGACCAAAATGCTGGAAATGAAACAAATGGCTCCCTATCTGCCGCAGTAAAATGAGTTGTCAGACCTCATCGCAAACACTGCCAGTCTTCAGTATAAAATGTCTTATTACTTCCTTCTTTCACCACTTTCTCCACCCTCCGCCTTCCCCCTTTTCTCCCCAGCCTTCGCTTGCTTTATTTCTCTTTCAGCCTCACTAATTTGCAATTGATTAGCTGTCCTCTCGCAGCTCAGTCCCATGCTCTACACCACTCGTACCCTCCTCCCTCCTGATCCCTCCTCACCCCTCCTCCCCGCCTCCCTGCCCGTCCTCTCCTCCATCCAAGAGTCAATTTCTCTTTAACGGGGGCACCAGAGCCCTTCTGTGTAAATAAAACAGAGAGCAGAGCCAAAAATCAATGGGCTTATTACCCTCAGAAAATGCTAAACAAGCAATATTAGCAATTCGCTTGGTAGCGGAGGTCGACTGCCTTAATGGGACTGAGGCTCGACATCCCCCCCCACCCCCCCCTCACCCCCCACTCCTCAATCTCAGCATCCACTCAACGAGCCACACACGTCCTTTCGTCATGTCGAATGCCGTGGATAGAAGACACACATTAACGCCCATGCACGGTGGCGTACAAGTGCACACAGACACAGCCTGCACATCAAAATTGTTTGCTTCCAAAACTCACACACACCCACACACACACAGACAAAACATGCACACACGCAGACTGCTAGCAGAAATAAGGGATTCACTCTCCAAAACTGTTTCCTGACAGAAATCATTGGGCACCACACAGAGTTACAGGCCACATTTTACCTCTTTGTATTTTTTCTCCCTTTCCTCAAATAAACACACACTCTCTCTCTCTGTCACCCACACACACACACACACACACGGCAGCAGCAGACAGCAGGATTTATAGTAGACACCCCATATTTCATCAGACAAGTCTGATTAGTGTGCCAGTAAAAAGCTGCATGTGTGTGCAACATTCACACACAGAAACATACACACAGACACACTGTTCGACAGAAACAAACACAAAGACCAACACACAACCTCTACAATATATGAGCACATACACACACACATACACAATGCGCACAAATACACAAGGAGTACACACAACTAAATAAACTACAGTGTGCATACAGATAAATACACGCAAACATACAAACAAACATGTACAGTATACATACGGGCTGTTTTACAGACACCCACACACACACACACACACACACACACATGCACATCCAGCAAAGTAAACATAGAGTACAGATACACACACAGAAAATCACACAGCAAGACAAAGGCCAGGCATTCATCACTTCCTCTTACACTCACAAACACATGCACATTTGCACACACACTGCACACACACACACCATTTCTCTGGAAATGAGTGTGTAGCTGGTTAGCTGTGGCCCATTTTGCCTGGCAGCTGATGTGTGGTTAATACAGACATTTATGCTAATGACCTTCCATGTTTAAAAAAAAAAAAAAAGCAGTAATGTAAAGGCTCGTTAAAGGCCAAATCCTTGTTCGCTCCAGTCATTTTTCAGCCCATTTTCTTGTTCAATTAAACTGATGAAATCATTATTCACACATGGAATTACTCCTCAGCCTCACAAGGCAACCAGACGGCTGCTTTTTTTTTTTTACCCTGTAAATATATCACCTTTCCACTATGAAATGTAACACCTTTAATACACATTCTTGGGAGGATTTTCCTTCAGCACTCACGTTTTAGCATCACTCTCAAGTCACACCTAAGCATCCCACAGAATAATTACAGATCTTTGAAAAACCCAAAATGCTGTTTGATACAAATTACAGCTGTGTTGTGCTGTATTTCCAGATATATATAGACGGACACTTTTTTGTCAAACTTCAGCATATTAACACGCTACATTGTTTCAAAATACATAATTTTGAAAAGAAACATCAATTCACGCCAATATTACACTAAAAATAAGAATTTTTGGTTCACTTTGTACAAATTGAGGAAATTGGATTGAAACACAGAGTAGTTTGCTGCATGATAAATCTCATTTAGCACGAAGAGGGTATAAGCATCAAGTGTCCTTTTAGGGTATTTTTAGGGGAATCTTATCTCTGTAGCTCAAATGTAATGATAATCCATGACAGGCACAAACTGGGGCTAATGTAGAATATCACTGCCAGATATTTGTTGACCAAAGAGGTGAAGAAGGTAAAAAAAAAAAAGTTCGCAACAATCAACCCCACTTTGTATAAACTGCAGTCTGGAAAAACATGATTTTTGAGATATTTTAGTTTTACATTAAAATTCAAAACTGAAGTCAACCGACTGCAGTTTGGCCTCTCTGATATAACCTGTCTACTGATAACCTTGTTCAGGGGCTCTGGCCGCTATAAATATTGTAGAATTCAACAGCGATTTAAACCCCAAAACTCATGTCAGTCCTCTTTACCATCTGCTTTCCCACCGACGCCTACAGTGCTACAGTGTGGTTTTAATCACTTCTTCTTTTCAACATCACAGTGAAATCGTTTCCTACCTGTTTGTGCATCTCGATGTTGAGCCCGTATGACATTTCATAGTACTGAAAAAAACAAAGATCAAAGCAAGGTCAAAAAAAAGGTCCTCTCTGTTCCTCTTTCTGCACACGCTAAAAATACTCATGCATTCATGCGCATACACCACACACACATACACACACGTAGTCAATGAGGCTCACCATGACATAGTGTCTCTGCATCTCAGTTTTCTCACTGGCCAGTTTCTCACACTCCAATTTCAGGCTGTGAGGCAGAAAGAAAATGTTGTGTTAATACATGTCTTGATGAAAACCACACACACACATATTTGAAATGAAAAAAATTTATGATACCTTACGTGTTTCGCCGCACCAAAATAAATTCACGAACTTTTAAAGACTGAAAATAATTGAAAATGTCGCTTTGAGAGTACTGAGCCTGTTAGTGACTACATCCTGTTACTTTAAATTTGCATCTCTACATTTAAGTGTAACGAGGAAAGAAAGAAAAAAGAGTTTGAGTCACACCAGTTTCCCCTGCAGATGCAGACACTTACTCAGCAGGTACAGTGCAGTAATTAATGGATCAATAAATGACCACGCAAACCTCATCATATATTCTTACAATGTGAGTGGATGCCCAAACTGCACCATCAACAAAAAAGCGACCGTATAATGAGGATCCATTTTACAACTGCGGTTACACAAAAGCTTAACTCTTTCAAATGTTGTCTTTTACTGGAAAGCCCCCACATATTACAACAGTGAGGTTTTGTACATGTGTTTTATGAGAAAACTGGCAGATGCACGCAGTTGTAGGTAAAGTTAAGACACTAACATGCCAGATATTGACAAATGGAGACATTTTGGCTTGTTACTGAAATATAAAATAGGTGAAGAATTTGGCACGACAAGATCAAAACTCAGATTCTTCAATACATTTAAATGATCACGATGCATTTTTTAAAGCATCCAGGTGGTTTCACTAAGTATTGACTAAGCCAGCACTGAAATTATGCAGTCATTCAATTTTAACAAAAAGGTGTAAATCAACAATATGTATGTCAATATGCTGCGCTTTTTAAGATATCTGAAATTATGTTACATGTGACAGGAGATGTTCTTTAAGCTCAAAAAAGGTTTCATTTTACTTTCTTCCAAATAACGCCTGATATCCATAAAAGAAAAAAGTAAAACTATCTATATTCAGCATGTTGTATATCTGACCAATCCTCACTTCCTTTTTTTACCAAATCAGTGTCTCCCTGCAGTTAAAATTTCATGCGCATGCTGCAGTTTGATCACAGTATTACACCTGCAGCAGCCACTATCCTCAGTTAAGCTCATTCAGATCCAGGTTTGGCCAGCAAACCGGACCGCCAGTTCATCTCACTAGGTGATTGGGCAATAATTACGGGGTGGCCAGAGGTGGGCGATTATTATGCATAGGTATCATGCTTATGGTTCTGCCCCCCCAAGCAATGTATTTCACACTTCATCATGTCGGGTAAAAAAGTATTTCACACCACTTGAGCCTGCAGAGAGAGACGTGCATACCAAGGTTGATGGGGTTTACCTGTGGTTAGTCACCAGTGATAGATGGACCTCTGACAAACGCACCTGCAGGAGGAGGCCTGAGGACAGTCATTTCATGGGATCTCTGGATTTTTCACTCGAACCACTTGACCTCAATCAGCTCATCGACTAAAATCAGCTTCCGTCTTGTATTTCGTGTCATTGCATCATGCATTTCTCAAAAAGTGGTCATACTGTGTGATTCACACACTCAGATAATCTGAGAGGTTGGGGGGGTCAGAATATAAAATGAACTAAGGCTGCAACTAATTTTTATTTTCATTATCAATTAATCTACTTATTGTTTTCTCAATTAATGGTTTGACCGGTGTAATGTCAGAAAACTGGGAAAAAAAATAAAAGAATGAATGGATGAATCACTGCAGCTGGACTCAACATGGACCCAGAATAACACACAACTCTTCAACCAAACGCAGAAACGCATCCAAACTCTCACCTGTGATACTGGGCTTGCAGGAAGTGGAACTCCTCCTTGATCCGGTCGCAGGACTCGGTGACGGTGAACTTTAACGGCTGCCCCGGCTGGTGGGGGACCTCGACCCAAACCAAACGGCGTGTGTGTGGGGAGGGGAGGGGGTCAGGTGGGGAAAAGGGGGGTGAGGGGAGAGAGGAAGAACTGAGCCACCAAAGTTCAGTGTCACGACGCACACACACACGCAGACGAGACAGCAGATGACAATAGGCCTCTGTAGTACTGGTGGCCTTTTGGTTTCACTCCCGTCTCCTCACACGTTAACCCACGCACACTCGCAGACGCACACATGCAGCTGCAGCAGCCTGACAATGAGCGCGATTGTCCGTGCGAGCGCACAGTGGCACGGAAACTTGATCTAAAGTGATTACGCATCAGGCGCGCCGCTGTTAATCTGCGCTGCTCCGACTCACTGCTACTGTTTTTATGTTTTTGTTTTTTTTTTAACTTACCGGATGCCGTGCCGGGGGATACATCTTGCTCAAGTCTCGAATCATCAAAAACGTAGTGCAAAGTTCATCCACACATAAACACGAGAGAAAAAAAAAAAAAAGAAAACAGGCGAGAGCGCGGATCTTTCACCCTCCGTGCGTAAAAAGGTCACTCAGTTGCCTGTTTGCGCGCTACGTGCAGGTTCCCCGACGAGTGGAAACATCCCCAAACCTCTGGCTGGCCCTCGTTCTTTTTAAAGCACTGTCTGAAAAAAAGTCCATTCAGGTGTGATGACAAAAGCAGGAGTTTGTCTCAGTCTTCTCCAAAAAATAAACCTCCAGCGCGCTGCTGCCAGTGCGCACTATCTCTCTCTCTGAACTAAACAACGGATCCTCTATTTTCTCTTAATTTCTCCCTACAAAGCGTCTTTTTTTTCTCTCGCCGAGCCTCTCGGTGGCGTCCCGTCCTCGTCACGCAGCCGCCCGTTAATTTCCCGCAGCCTCCGCTGACGCTCGCATCCTCACGGAGCGCCCACCTCCGCCGACTGGAGCGTCCAGCCCTCCGCCGAGCCAAATTTAGAAGCAGCCAGTCGCACGAGCGCAATTACATATTCACAACAATTACCGGAGCACACCCCCTCCGCCGGCACCACCACCGCCACCCCCCCGCCCCGTGACGTCGGGACGTGTAGTTTAATTCACATTAGTCGATAATAAGCGCTACAGATGTGAAGATATAAAGAACTACAACTTCCCGGAGCGGCCCCCACCCCCACCCCACCCTGCAGCCAATGGTGTGTGGTCTGAAGGAGGAGCCCCCATTAAAGGCAGCCAATAGAGATGGATGAGAGCGGGCCCCGCGTCCTGTCCTCCTGCCAATCATCCACGCATCATCCAATCGCCTCCATCAGGATGCGATTTACGCGGACTCCCCACGTGGGGGCTCGGTGTGGTACCAAAAGATGTCACAGGGATTAATCTGGAAACTATCTGTCTGTTGACTTGTGTGTGTATGTGTGTGTGTGTTTTGAGAGAGAGACATACAGGCAGAAGGGAACATATGGCCCAGAGGTGTCTCGTGGTTTTCCTGTTATTTTTTAATTGAATCGCCTATTAAAACAGCCTGCTGTGATGTCCGCAGATTGCACTTACAACCCTGCAATTAAATTCGCACTGAGCTTCCCTTATAGGCGCCTCTGTTTGTGTAGGATGTCAGTCATGAAGGGGTTGACAAAATATTGTTAAAGCTGAATGAACTTCATTTTGAATTATTAATCCTGCTCCAAAGTTGGGTCACACTACACTGATTGCTAATTAGCACTTTTTCAACCCCCTTTCTTCTGTCTTAAAGACATGTGTTGGAAAATATTTTTAAGATGTTTGGCACTGTTCCCTGTTACATTTTTATACTGTCTAATTTTTTTATCCCCTTCAGAGCTTTCGATGTTGCTTTAAAACACACACACAGTGCTGATTGCCAGGCCATCATTATAGCCAGAGGTGGTTACAGAAGCAGAAGTACAAGTGTATTAGAGATAAAATGTGTTT
The DNA here is from genome assembly GCA_023238725.1 of Scortum barcoo. NCBI lineage: Eukaryota > Metazoa > Chordata > Actinopteri > Centrarchiformes > Terapontidae > Scortum > Scortum barcoo. The sequence continues at coordinate 17,714,830 of CM041535.1, forward strand.
CAGGTATCAAAAGTAAAAGTGCTCATGCCCCTGTCATTGTTATATTGCCATATCACATTTTACATGATCAGATTATTGTTACTAACAATGTGATGGCAGTCAAAGTTTTAGTTAATTTTAACTAATTTATGTACTGTTGGGTAGTTTAATCTTCAACAATGTCACTCTTTTATAAATTCATCATAAAAAAATTAAATGTAGTGGAGCAGGAGTATAAAGTACCATAAATGGAAATAATCAAGTGTAGTACCAGCATCTTAAAATTGCAGCTACTCACTCTACTTAAGTAAATGCTATTTTCATGGGTTACAGCAGAAAATTGCTTGTAGACAGAGGCATCTAACCCATTATGACCCAACGTTATTGTCTCAGTCATCCTTTGTATTCTCATGTCTCTGAACAAGTCCTGTGCAATTCCCTGCAACAGCAAGACAACTTACTGCTCATATTACAGTGTACATATATACATACACATATGTACTGTACACTTGGGCAATAATATGCCAATAATCCTATTTTGTCAAAAGCATAAGCACACTGTATACATGCATATACATCTTGTAGGTGCACATAAACAGCCCCCGTATGCTGTAGAGCACGCGGCTCCCAACATAGGAGTCGGGATTCCTCCAGCTGGTCAAAGATAAGATGGTCGTTTAATGGACTAATAGGAACACTGGTGTTGTCTTCTGGCTTCAGATATTTTAAATGAAACAATTTGAGTTCAGAAAGGAAAATCGTTGGGTGCAAGCGTTGACAACGACATTTACATTTATTTGTAAATCTCCCCCTGTGGGACTAATAAAGCGTTATCTAATGTCACAAGGGGGGGTTGCATGTAGAATCAATTGAAGAGGTCAAATAATAAATAAAAATAAATAAATAAATAACGGCAGAAAGAAGCTGTGAACACAAATGTCCAAAGTCCAATACTCTCTTTTAGCTCTGTTTTTGGTCTCTACCAACACCTGATGGAAATAGCTGGTGTTTTAGCTGCTAAATGTCTACATTTAATAGCCAGTTGCTAAATTTGTTTATTCGTGGTTTGGTGCTGAGCACGTAGTATTGTTGCATTTTAGTGCGATTAGGCTAAAAACAGCGGCCTAAAAACAGCTAGTAGTAACACCTAGTACAAGAGCTGTGAGAGTGATCCAAAACAGTGAAAGTCATGGGCTGGACAGCTAAACAATTAACTGAAAATCGCATTAAAGCTCCATAAAGTATTCAGGATTCAATTTATCACTACAAGCGACCTCCTTCACATTGTCACATTGTTTTCAATTGTCATATGGCTTCTTATAAAAAAAAATATATATATTATAGCCACCTAAAATGACTGATGTGAAATCTTTGCGTTATTTTTCTATGCTGCATAAGTGCTACAATCCATTTATATCTGATTATACAGCCTAATTTAACTATGACTAGTACTCTCTCGCGCACACAGACACACACCCATTCAGTGTGTGCATATATGGTATGCCTACATTTGCAGCTGTGATGTTTAGTGTGGGTAGATGAAACACACTGTTGCTGGGTCAGCAGCTCGCTTAACCACTGCGTTCAGTCATTTAGCTGCACTCCCTGACTGTGTCGAAAATCTTAATCATCTTCTGCTGCACTGCACTTCTCCCATTCTCTGATTTTGTTATCACCTCTTATGGCTACAATTTAGGATCAGATCTGTTATAATTTGTGGGCCTAATTGTATCTTAAAGCTGCTGCGCTAGATAAGAGGGGTTCTATCATCGTTATATGTTACTTCTTTTATTTATTTATTTTTTTCACACACAGACAGGCGATACCAATGGTTATCCACAATATGACACCACATCAATCCTCTCTCCTCTCGTCAGTCTGTCTGCCTCTGTCTCTGTCTTTCCTGTTGTCTCTGCCTCTCCCTCATACATACACAGGATTGTGCACACATACACACCGCCTCAGCCATTCAAATACACATCTCTATCTACCACACATACAAACTAATATCTCAGGTAAGCACAGGGCCTAAAGTGACCTGCTGTCGTGGTGCGTGAATCCACTAAGGCTCAGAAAAGGTAATATCGTGCCCTCCCTTTTTCCCCTCCAAGGGCTGAGCTGTGATGTGGGCGAGCATGGGAGGTGCAGAGGTGATGGAGGGGGGCAGGTGAGGAGGAATAAACAGATTTATTTGCCTGCGCCCCTCTCTGATTATTTTGCCCCTGCCTTTTGTTCCAGACCTTATGAAACCCAAATGTCAAGTGAGGCGAGGGCCTCATATCGAGCCCTGTCAATCACATCCCTCTGCGCACCTGAAGCCCTGATGCCGGATTATTGGCTTCAGCACAAGGGCTGCCTTTGCCGCCAGCCACGATGCCTCAGACGATTCGACGGCCAAGTTTTTTTTTTTTCTAAAGAGGAACTTCATTTGGCAGCTGATGCGCAGAAGATTGCACAGGAGCGGATTTTGAGGGTAGATGGGTAGCATGCTCGATGTGTGTGTATGGGGAGGGGGGGCCGGGTGGCTTATCAGAGGAGGAGGTGGGGATTAAAGGGGTTGGGGTTGAGGGGGGGAGTGGGGGGCGAGAAACCCCGGCCTTAACATCGCGCTCAGTGCACTGATCCCAACTAGCTATCAGCTCCTGTACATATGTCTCTTAATCTCACTGCAGCTCTCCCTTTCCAGTCCTCCCTCCTTTCACTGTCACACACAAATATACACACATCACTTCCTACAGTATCTGCTCATCTCTAATATTATACTCCCTCGCTATTACTAGCTTCAACACACACTCTCACACATACACACTGCCTGCTGGTTGTAGCATTCACCCTGTGTTGGGATTTAAAAGAGTACTCCATCAATTTAGCACTGTATTCCTTTAACACTGTCGGACTCACAATGGACAGAAAAGGGACAAACATTGATGCAGCAGTACCAGGGATAGTGTATTAAATTCCACGCGTTCGTCTTTAATGTCAAAACTTTGTAAATATATTACCCACAGTGTAACTCGACCGATGACAGTTTGGTTGGAGATTTGAGTGTGTTAGTCTCAAACAGATATAAGGACCCTGCTGCAGATGTCTGGTAAGCTGGCTTCTTTCAAACTCCACACCACCAAATTTGTTTCATTTTCAAACTGACACCAACTCAAGTGACATCACTTGAGGCAATCGTCTGAGCCACAAAAAGCTTCATACAACTTCTCTGACTTATGTTAGTGGCGCTACTCAAGATGTGTAAACCGGTTTGAAATGTGTAAATTCAGTGAGTTCCTCTTTGACTGCAAAATTTCAAGTGTGCATTTCAGCCTGGGAGAGAGTTTATAACAAGGGGATGTAACAATATTACCAAGGTCACATTCATTTCTTTAAACATCACAGTGGCACCAACTAATGCCTGTGGAAATTCTCCTTTGAAAACGCAGGCTTGCAAGACCTTGTTGAACCAGTAGCAGCATGATGAACTCAAAATACAAAACAGCATTTTTCTCATAAACTGATAGAAGCAACTCTTATCACCACACAAGAACGCTGATATTGAAAAAATCCTGCAAAACTGGAGATTACGTTCGGTTACAAAGTTTCTCACTTTCTACAGTGTGTGTTAATGGCAGCTGCGTTATGGTTAAGGTTAGGGGAAAATGGTTACGCTCAATAAAACGTTAATTGCTAATTACATGATTCCCATCTCCTGCATGAAAGTTGAATGAGGTACACATCCACCCCCCATCATGACCTCCGCACCCTTACTTTCTGCCTGGCTACATAAAGGACACATCATTTCCTTTGCTGGCACTGAACATTAGGCATTAGACATAAATTGTAAGATGAAGAATCTTCCAATATAGACTTAATCTTGAGGGACACTGAGCCGATGCCGTACAGGTAGATTATGTTAGCTTGTATTTCACATTTCACAAATAAACAACTCAAATCTCCTGTCATGTCACGTTGTCATGGCAATGATGGCAATGGCAATTGATGAGGCCATTTTGTTTCACTGACCTTTAATTGGGCAGATTTATCTTGTTTTTTTGATATTACCAATACAGGTTGCCAAAGTCAGACATTTTCTAATTCTACAAACAATGCCTTGCACACCATGGATGCTTTCAGTTTCTTACAAAGCCATAGGAAAGTCTGGTACGTGTCTTTTAAGACGAAAATTATTTGTCTGCACTGCACCTCAATTCACATCTATTTTTCACAAGCCACCTAGCTTTTCCAACCGTCTTGCAACACTCTCAACTGTTTTACATGTATGGAGAAGTGCAAACACTCTCTACTTTATGAATATAAATGAGCCACTCTTTTTACTTATTCTATGATCTGAGATATTGTTATCACTTACTGTTGGTTTATCAATGTATCTCACAAGTTTCAAACATCGCTTACATGCCATGCCCTAACATGCCAATTAAACTTTTGAAGGAGTAGAAGTCACAGACACACATCAGGTCTGTTTATTTAGAGAGCTCATTGTATACTCAGAGGCAATTTGAGGTGCTTTATATATAAAAGACATATAGCATAAGACTTAAAACAGAAATGTAAATCTTAGAAACCCTTTCAAAAGAATTTAAAAGGATAAAATCTTGTATATTTACGAGACTGGTGTCAAGATGTGGACTCTCTTCGTGCTGTGACGATGATCCTGTAGGCTTATGCTGTTGTCCCATAGGTCAGCTGGGTTACAGAGGTGTATTTACTATGAGACAAGCACAATGCTATTGTCCTTTTCCCCACCACACCATCCTCTGGGTATATAGAATAATAATATAGCACCTGTCTGTCATTGTCTGTGTACGTGTGTGTGTGTATGTGTCTGTTGGGGGTACAGTGTCTAACTAATCATACTTCAATGAGCACTAACCACTGGTCTGTGTTCTTAAATCTCCTGTCCTTACAGCAAACTGCGTCTAAATCCCCCATGCTCGCCCCTTTAACACGTCATTAATCCCCGGCGGCCGCCCCTTTGAACAGGGAGCTTGTGTGAAGGGATAACCAGGCCTCCTCTAACATAGAGACAGAGAGGCGGAGGCAGCGCTGGATTTACTCCGCTACCAGCAGGTTAATCCTGCCTCCACACTGAGTGAGCGAGGGGGGGAGGCGGTGTGGTGTGGTGTGTGTGTGTGTGTGTGTGAGATAGGAAGTGTGTCTTTATTGGAGACAGTTAAGGATCGGCTCCATCACGGTAACGACTCTGGGGGAACATCAGCATCTGGTGCTCAAAGTCATCCAGTCCCCCAAAAGGAACATACAGATTGCTGCCATTTCTTTATTAGATTACAAATGGATGGATGCAAGTGTTTGTGCTGATAAAAACCGAAATAGCATGGAGCGACCAGATGATGAACAGACCGAGACGCTGAGAGCAGAGAAAGGGAGACAGGCCTAGATGAAGAACAATTAATTACCAGGAAAGTGGTGACATCGAGAATGGCTGAAAAGAAAGAAATCTGGAGGACCAAAAAATGCAGCGAGCTAATCAGAGCTACAACATCCTAAAAAGTACATGACACTAGTTAATGCGGAGATTCAAGAGGAAGATAACATGTATGCGCTTACCTTATTGAGTATTTATAAGCAGTAAAACATTTCATAGATGCACATTTTACAACACACTATAAGGTAGTTATGGGCAGATATTAGGACATTTTAGTAATACACAGTATTTATCAACAATTATAACATCAACAGATGGAGAAAACATTTATACTATTATAATTGAGTGTTACTATATTATCATTCATTTTGTGTTAATATACCAGCTTCCACTTATGGGTGCTAATATGAGGGGTTATAGTTGTTCATGAATACATTATTAAACATTTATATCTGCTTCCAACTACACTATAGGGTGTTGTAAACAATTTCTTAAAAGGTTTATATAGGTTCTGCTTATAAATGCTAATTATGGGTGTGTAACATAAGGATAAATGTTGCCTTAGTGCATTCATTGTACAGTGGATCAATGAAAAAAATGTGAACTTTTATATATCTTAAACCTGGAGTAAAGGGCATTAGTCTGTCTCAACTAATCCAATTTTGCTCCATTGTGATAAATTAGTTCCACAAATACATACTAAACTCATGTATAACACTGATATAAAGGTATTGATTGTTCAGTTTAGTGTATCACATTCACAAAGCAACAATGAGGCTGCAGTATAAAAAGGTCTTTGTCTGCTGTGCAGAAGAGTCTCAGATAGGCAGTTGGACTTTTAACATTCTGTCTCCTCTTCAGAGTAAAAGACTAATCAGCCACTCTGCAGGGCTCTGGCTGCTAACCAGGACTAATTCTGCCTCCTGCTGGCTGGTGACACACACTGGGACAGCCATGATTGGCTGTTTAGCACCAGGGGGTACACCTCTGATTGTCTGCTTAGCATATTTTCTCCCCTCATTCTGATGGCACATACTCACTCTTCTCCTCACTGCACAGCACAATGCGAAAGACTCAGTGAAAACAGTAATAGATGTATGCGTGTGTGTTTTACATTGCATGCCACAAGAATGTGTTCGGAAAAACAAAAAAGCCAAACTCATCACCAAGCCAAAACCTCCTTTCCTCTTTCATTTATTGTTCCCCCTCCTTTCCTTTCTTCTTCTCCACCGCAGCACAGATCAGATAGAATGTCACCTCTACAAACTGCCGCGAGCTAATTAGCTGTTAGCCATGTTTGTGTTCTTGACTGATGACAGGATCATTTACTCTGGTCTCCAGCTGGCTCTGTTTGTCGGAGCCATCTCATTAGCATGGCAAATTAGTCCCACTCAGTCAGGGTTCTGCCTCGCCCAATGAGAAGTGATTGGAATGCAAATCAATCAAGAGGGCGGGGAAATGGAAATGACTAAATTGTGATGAAGAAGGGAGGGTGGTGGTGGGGGGTGAGAATATTGTGTTAACTTTTATTTTGAGATGAAAAACAAATCTAATCTGCTTGTTTGCAGGAGAGAAAAAAAGCAGAAAAGGTCAAGACTGAGCCAATTTGTGATGGGTTTGTCACTAGCAGAAGTGGAGGGTGAAGAGTCGTTCTGGCCAAAATCAGCGGCCTTCGCCTGAAAGAAAAAAGCATTTAAGGACGATGCTTTGCACTATTGCATTTCATTGCTGTTAGTCCGAAGTAATTGAAGGAATATTACTCTTAATATTAATTTGTGAGTTTAATTTCCTTAAAAGCTCAGCTTGGTTCCCAATACCACAGCATAGATTTACTCAACAGCAGCCATTCATCAGTGCCAGGCCAGCCAGGTACAGTATGTCTCTGAATTAAGTAAAATGAACCAATCCTAAGATCTATCAATACATAAACAAGGTTCAGCAAATTAACAAGCAGCATTGCCTGGCAAAGGAACCTTGTTTGTCATCATTGCTCCGTAATTCTGCTAAGTGAGCCGTTAATACATTCCCAGCGTAAAACAATCTCTTTAATTTAATATTCTGTCATCAGGTTTTTCTCCTCATCAGCAGGAAGTTATTGATCATGCTCAGGGCTGCTTTCACAACAAGACAGCTGCATTTTCTCTGTACGTCATTCAAAGCAGAAGGGCGCATTTCCCCGCTCGCGTAGCCGTGATTCATTATTTGACTGAAGTGGAAGAGGAAAGTTTGCGGAAAGCATATAGCACATGTAGGAACCTGCAAGGAACCTGCACAGTTTTTTTTTTTTCGGCCAGCACAGAACAATAGATGACTGAGCCACTGGGGTTTTCTAGGTACATTTATGTTGTTAGAGGTGCAGGAGCTCTCTGTCTCGCTCTCTCTTCTGTGTGTGTTTTACTCCAAGTCAATCTCTGTGAAGCTGCCGCTATCTCCAGTTTCATTTGTCGACAGGTCTGGCAGCAGGGAGGGAGGGAAGGAGGAGGGGGGGGGCTGGTGGCGGAGAGAAGGATGGAGGTGGAGAGAGGGGGGGAGCAGTAATGTAAGAAAATTGGAGGATTAGACGGCGAGCCCTCTTCCTGTCTGCTGCAACCCTCCACCCCCCTTCTTCTTCCTCCTTCTCATGCTTCCATCCAACCCTCAGACTATAATAACACAGCCTGACATACTGAAGACCAGCAACCTCCCCCCACCACCATCACCACCACCCACCTCCTCCCCTCTCTCCCTTATCCCTAACAGATCTGTCATACCTCTTCTTTCTCCCTGGCTTCGTGTTTCTTCGTGTTTTTGTAGATGTCAAACCTGGACTTTCTCCCTCTCACTTTGTCTTTTTCAGTTAAAAGCAAGATTACGCTCTGTTTGTGTCTCTCTCAGCCACACTCGCTCTTTCTCGCTGTCATTCTCAATCGCCATTATCAGCTCCTGTAATCTTTACCGAGACCTGGTCCACACTTTAAAGGATGTGCTATAAAGATCTGTATATCTACGTTTGATATTTTCATAGTCACTGTGTTTTTGCATGGTAGTAACAGTGTGGCGCTGACACGACACGAGGCATAGAGGTACTGTAGTATTGGTGGTGGTGGTGGAGGGGGCATGTGAGCAATGAGCAAGAGTTTCAGAGTATACATGGAGGGGTCTGAAAGGGCCTAAATGGATCTGCGATTGGACTCTCTGAGGTCGTCATCAACCCAGATTGGAGGCCATTAGGGCCTATTTAAAAGAATTACTTCCAGGATGCAATCAAAAACCCTGATAGGTAATCAATGGCAACTAGATCAGGGCACAAAGGCAGTCCATGTGTCTCAATCAGCCACCATTCAGCAGGACAGGGAGATCAGTACTGGCCAGAAACTGCAGTCACTTTTTGTAGTGCATGCACACACCCGCTGCACATAATATACATTCACAAATACCTGAGACACATGAACGCATGCATGCACACAAAGACACACCAAACACACACACAAAAGTGCACAATCACCAGGACAGTATGCTGCATTGCCAGTATATCCACACCTACACACACTCACACACACACACACACACACACACACATACAGGACAGTAAGTTGATCTGCAGATGGCCATGTTACTCTGACCTGCTCCCAGACAGTGATTTATCAGGAGGCACATAATGCCTCCAACACCACCCCCTGAGCTTTAAAAGAAGAATTACCGGACATAAAGGAGAAAGATGGACAGAGCGATCGGAGGAAGAAAGAGAGAAAGAGGGAGCAAAAAGATGAGTGGGGAGGACAGAGGAGTAATGGGAGAATAGGTAAGAGCGGAGGAAAGGAGGAGGTTGTGGACAGACAGGTTGATTTATTAGACCTTCTAGTTAACCGAGCCCTCCACACAGGCACATACTGTACACACATGCACATGCGCACGCACACACACCTGCAGCATCCTGCGAGAGTGATGAGTGGGGAGAGGTTGGTAATGCTGCTCAATGATGCGTGTGGCGTTTAGTTCAGTCTGAGTGCACCCGTTTCTTCAGCCGTGCAGGCTCACAATATGCCCCGGCAGGTGGACAAAGAGAGGGGGATAGAGACAGAGGGAGAAAGAGAAGAAAGAGAGAGAGAGAGAAAGCACCAAGGCCACAAATTGGGTCAATATGCCTGGTTCATAAACAGAGCAGAACCCCCCAAAGCAGCCCGGCACGCTGAGGGGCAAAATTAGCACCCACATCCGAGCTGGTGGGACTCCAGGGTGCACGCAAACATGCACACATACATATGCAAACAGACACGAACGCTCAAGAATGTGCAATAACTCGATTTATTAGGTTATATACACCAGCGCATATAAATGCAGAAACACATATACCAATAGGAACAATAATAGTCCTGACATGATAAAACACCATCAAGAAGGGGATATGAAACACACTGCGCTCCCTGCAATAAGATTACAGGCTATCAGCCCTCAGTAGATTTGCCAGCGGGAGTCCCCAGTATAATAAAATCAGATTAAAGGACAATCATATTTATTTCTAGTATATACAATATATCAAGGTTGCTCAGTAGCTCTTATTGTGATAGGCTGTGAAAAGGCGAGCCTCTGTGTACTCTCCTTCTTCTAAGTTGACGTTAGGCTGTGTTTAATGAGCTTCAGGTGTCAAGGAGTCGGGGATGTAACAGGATATGTTGGCGAGGCTTATTGATTTATTGTTTTTCAAAGAAGTTTTTGTACTTTTGTTATTGCCTGGCTGTCACCAGTAATGTCATTTCAGAATCATTTCAAGTGAATAAAAGTTGAGGGGCGGTGTGTAAATGTGAGTGTGTGATTGCTCTGCAGCGGGATAAAATATTAGAAAATAAGATGACTCCAAGAGGTTAATATGACTTCTGACACATAAACAGATCTCCTGCTGTGGGAGCAGGAAACAGTACGTGATTGTATGGGAATATTTTAATTTATAGGGATTTAGAATAGAGGCAAAGGAGTAAAATATGTAATGGAACAAGTCTTAACTACTTAGTTTTACCTCCATTATTGCCACCAGTGTGAATAGTCACATCTGTTACACAAGAGCTGAAAATAAGAAAGTGATTAAGCAGCGTTTAGTGCACTCTTCTAAGTTGTTTACAGTTACAGTGTGTATGAATAGTGAGTAAAATGGCTTTTGACCCAGATGCTCTTCAGTAGGAGGTAAAACAGTCTGCGCAGGTGTCCCTCCTAATTAATTAAAACTTCAGTTTACTAAATCAAAGTCAGATAAACACAAACCAAGTGGACTGTTTTCTCACATTTTAGCTCACAAACTAGCCAACCCATTATTTTATGTGTGCAATCAAAGTTTATAAGTGATCTGTAAAACATTTTAAAAATGTTACAACCTGAACATGAACAAAACATGCACATAAAGATCTCTCCAAGAAAAAGGTTTGTTACATCAGTGCAAGACAGATATACAGTAGGTTTCCTTAAAGCTGCTATATCAATTTATTTATATTACAATGGAACAAATGATTATGTGAAAAGTGAAAAAGGTTGCCCATAATGATGAACTCACAGAAAATTATCACCCAACTTTTGGTTAACACTCACCCCTCTTCATTTTTAGCTGCAGGAGTTTTATATTTTCTGCAAAAAAAAAGCTCTACAAAGCTTACAAAGCCACTGAATACGACATGTTCGTACCAAATAGAACACAGAAAACTTACCAATTAGCTGGTGAGCACAGGTCACAAAAAACACATAATTCTCTGATGAGATGCTAGCAAATGAATATCCGGTAATGTCTATAGGCTGTACTGTATGGCAAGAACATTTGCATCACAACATACAAACATACATAACTTACTATTACTTAATATACACTGTTTATCTTGTCTTGAGTTTAACAGCTATGTTAGTTTGACTTTTGTTTTATCTGAAAGTCCATATTACAACAAATTAAATACACATGCTCATTATTGTTTACATTATAGTGCTGGCATAAAGATTTTCCTTTAATTTAGATACTTTATCATGCTTTCTATATATGAAGCTCTCTCAAAAACAAGAGGAACAGGCAGTTTGAATGTAGCGTTAATTCATCTCTCTCTGTCTGCACTCCAGGGTTTGAAGTCACTTTGCACCACAGTTTCTACTTAATTTGGTACCTGTCTCCATACTTTTGCCTCGACTGAATATAGTCTCCGTGCACTCTGCACCCAGCCAGCTTTGTGCTTATGCAACCAGCTGTTTGTCTGCCTTGCTCATCCTGTCCAGGGAAAGCAACTGTCTAAACAGCACTTGTATCATTGGATCGTAGAGGTTGTTATCAGAGCCTGATTACACAAAGCCGAAACAGATTTGACTGATTCCACCAGAGGCTGGGCTCCTTCTTGTGTGCTGTTTAACATTGTTAAAAGGAGTCATCTCTGCAGTATCCTCCAACATCTGTCAGATTTTAGTGTCCATGTAAAGGACCCCAGCTTGGATGATAGTGTGCTATCTGCATGGTCTCGTGGACTGGAAATGGACAGCACACAATGTCAAGAAACAAAAATGCTAGATAGAGCGAACATGGGATACTGCGGGGTCGTCACACTGACAAACCCACCAAATGCGGTTATTGCAGGGGCTAACATTGTTGCATTACTTGGCAAACGGGAGGGTGCTTAAGAAATTTTACGACACCTCTTCTGATGTTCACATGTTTCAGTATCAACCTGAAATCACTCTCATGTGATTCCAATGGCAAGTTACTGAGGTAGTGTGTTTTTGTTGTCCATGATGCCCATTTATCCTCTAAACAGCTTATCACAGTTAGGGTCACAGAGGGCGGCTAGCTTTAAACAGCTAATCAACAGTTTGTGACAGAAGAAAAATTCATTAAAGATTCATTTATTTTCAGGGAGGGGGCTGAAAACATAATTTACATATTATAAATGAATTTGGTGAACACATTAGCAAACAATTTGACTTTTGATTTGATTTTTAATACATCTATCTGACACGGTACACACTAGTATTCATCTGGGGTTCTGTTTCTGGCCACCTTGAAATTTAAGTCCTATGTTTTTGACTCTGCTTTGGTCACCACCAACTCCTTTAGCTCTTCAGCTGCTAGATGCTTCGCTATTTTCACCAGCTTGTCGATGACCGTTAATCTGTTGTGACTGAGGCTTGAGGTTGCTGCACCTTCATTTTAAAATGTGCATCCTTACTACATTTTAGGCTTATTTACAGTCACAAAGACACATATTATTTTCTTGGGTATTGCAAGTCCTTCATTTTAATTTTCCAACCATTCTGAAATATGATATTGTTTTAATCTCCAAATACACAAGCACCATCCTTATATTAATATTTGTGATCAACTTTTTTCAAGATCAGAGAAATTACAACTGTGCCTAATCATTCTTAAATAACTGCCTAAACTGCAGAACTGGAAGGCTTTTCAGAGGTCCACTCGCCCACATGACTCAATGCCCCTTTCCTCTCCCTAAATGCCACACAATTATGAGTAGCTCCAGGTTTGGCAGGCCAAGATGGTTGGGGGTTGTTGAGGAGTGAGATTGCATGCGTGAGTGCATAAGCGTGTGTGTTTGTGCATGTGTACATTGTGTGAACAGAGAAGTCATCTTATTTACCCACCTTGGTGTTAGGGGTGGCCATCGCCCGCCCAGCTAAATGCCATGCAAATGCTGCCGCCGCCGTCAAGCTGCCAATCACGCTGGTGTTGGCATTCACGGCATGCCGCCGGAGCATTTACAGCGTCTGTGATCTTTACTAAATGAGAAATAACCCTAGCCTGTCCAAGCTGGCCGCGACGTTTAAACAACGCTATCCCCAAATTCCCATTGGAAAAATGCTGTGAAGTAAAGACATCGTATTGTGTCAGAGGAATGATAAAGAAAACAAAGGGGGTGGAGGCGAGGTGGATGGATGTGTGGGTGGTAAGGGATGTGTTTTACTCCCACAGTACAGCCTCATTATGATGATGTGATTTGCTGGAATGGCAGCAGCGGCTCTCGTCACTAATACCAGCTCCCCTGAGCCACGAAACAGCGCTTTATTAAACTTTATGAAAGGCTTAGCTGTCCAATTTATGAGCCTGCCTGCTGAGGACATGAGCGTGCAGAGACAGAGGAAACACTGCAGCACTACATCAGATGAGATTACGTAGAACAAAAAGTTTTACCCCTGACAGCACTTTTTCTCTCGCTTTATTCGGAAATGCAAACACAAGACATTGTGTTAGATTGTTCTTACAAGAAGCTCGCCAAAGAAAATACGTTCCTATTATCATACGTCCGTGGAGACACTCAAAATTCAAGATTTCATCACAGAATTTTGATGTGCTTTTACAGGGGCAGAATCAAGATGAAATAACATTAACATGTCAGTGTTAAGCATGATTTGCAGGGGCTACATTATCATCATTTGTTTAATCCAGAGATGATGATATGTTGTGCGTTGAAAACAGTTTTAACACTAAGAAGAATTATCAATTAAGAAAAAGTCTATTCAGAAAGTAACATTTGGTTTTGTGGTAGGCAGGGACATAACCATTCAGTGCTTTGTAAGTTGTCAGTAAGCAAAGCTCTAAAAATTGCAACATGAAAACACGACTGAGATTTGTAGGTTAGGCATGAAAACAAGAAATTATAGTTAAAATGCACTAATAACTTAACTATAAACAAACTCCAAATCAGAATCTTTTGTATCTTCAGTAGAGTTCGTGGTGAATGGAAACAAGATTGAGCTATCTGTTTTATGCTAAAAATTTCCATTTGGGTTATGTTATTACCAGACTAAATGTATTAATATTATTGAGTTGATTTATATGATATTAGAAATATGAAATTAGAAAGTGATATTGTAAATATTGAAGCTGCTCAAATTAAAGCTGCCCAAAGTTTCATTTGACTGTTAACATATAAACAGTTTAATTAGTCAGTTTCTTGAGCAAAACCCAGGTGATGTTGAAGAAAAAAATCCTTTTCATGATTATTTTTTTATTATATATTTCTTTGCTCTTCCATTCACAATTGACCTGAATGTTTCACATTAATGTATGGTATTTGAAAGTATACAGAGTATAAAATGTGTGTTTTTTCATCAAGTTTTGTAAATGTTTTAGCTAAGATGCATTGTATGTGTTTTTGATATGTTTGAAATAAAAACAGACTGACTAACTATTAGCAGAAGCTGTACCACCCACATAAAGCCGAGTATATCTGTATGTATAATCTATACCTCAGCCCAGATAAAATAATGTAAGATTTCTTTTTATTCAGGTGGAGACAAAAATACAAACAATTATTTGACTTTTTTATTTTATGTCACCTACACATTACTGCAAAGAAGCAATTTTTTAACTGCACAGAAGTAAACCAGTACAAACGGTTGGATGTGAAGTGAGAAGAGACACTAAAATGTTCGTAAATGTAAACAGAAGGGGGCCTAAAACAGAGCCCTGAGGATCCCACTGTTCTTCCTCAGACTGTCAGTTTGTCAGGTACAAGGTGAACTTATTTTATAAAATGCCAACATATGACCTTCATCAACCTTTTAAAATGAATCACTGAAAGATGTAGTGCATGGCTATCTCTTTAAGCTTCTCACAGACGTTGCATTTACTCTCATATTCAGCTGTTGTGTCCAGTTTAACATGACATGGAGCTTGATTGAGTCAATACATGACAAACAAGAAACCTAATGAGTAAATAAGTATAATTCTTACTTATCCATCCATCCATCCATCCATCTTCATCCGCTTTATCCGGGGCCGGGTCGCGGAGGCAGCAGTCTGAGCAGAGATGCCCAGACTTCCCTCACCCCAGACACTCACCCCAGATCACCCCAGACATTTCCTCCAGCTCTTCCGGGGGGAGGGGGGACCCCTCCGAGGCGTTCCCAGGCCAGCTGAGAGACATAGTCTCTCCAGCGTGTCCTGGGTCTTCCCCTGAGGCCTCCTCCCGGTGGGACATGCCTGGAACACCTCCCTAGGGAGGCGTCCAGGGGGCATCCGAAACAGATGCCCAACCCACCTCAGCTGACTCCTCTCGATGTGAAGGAGCAGCGGCTCTACTCCGAGCTCCTCCCGAGTGACTGAGCTTCTCACCCCTATCTCTAAGGGAGCGCCCAGCCACCCTGCGGAGGAAACTCTCATTTCGGCCGCCAGGTTGTATCCGCGATCTTGTCCTTTCGGTCATTACCCAAAGCTCATGACCATAGGTGAGGGTGGGAACGTAGATTGACCGGTAAATCGAGAGCTTCGCCTTTCGGCTCAGCTCCTTCTTCACCACGACGGTCCGGTACACCGACCGCATAACTGCGGACGCTGCACCAATCCGCCTGTCAATCTCACGCTCCATCTTTCCCTCACTCGTGAACAAGACCCCGAGATACTTGAACTCCTCCACTTGAGGCAGGACCTCTCCACCCACCCGGAGAGGGCACGCCACCCTTTTCCGGTCGAGAACCATGGCCTCGGATTTGGAGGTGCTGATTCTCATCCCAGCCGCTTCACACTCGGCTGCAAACCGCTCCAGCACACGCTGAAGGTCCTGGCTTGATGAAGCCAACAGGACAACATCATCCGCAAAAAGCAGAGATGAAATCCTGTGGTTCCCAAACCGGACTCCCTCCGGCCCCTGGCTACGCCTAGAAATCCTGTCCATAAAGATTATGAACAGGACCGGTGACAAAAGGCAGCCCTGCCGGAGTCCAACATGTACTGGGAACAGGTCTGACTTACTGCCGGCAATGCAAACCAAGCTCCTGCTCCGGTCGTACAGAGACCGAACAGCCCTTAGCAAAGGCCCCCAGACCCCATACTCACGGAGCACTCCCCACAGAATACCACGAGGGACACGGTCGAATGCCTTCTCCAGATCCACAAAGCACATCTGGACTGGTTGGGCAAACTCCCATAAACCCTCAAGCACCCTGCGGAGAGTATAGAGCTGGTCCAGTGTTCCACGACCGGGACGAAAACCGCATTGTTCCTCCTGAATCTGGAGGGTCGACTATCGGCCGAATTCTCCTCTCCAGTACCCTGGCGTAGACCTTTCCGGGGAGGCTGAGAAGTGTGATCCCCCTGTAGTTGGAACACACTCTCCGGTGCCCCTTTTTAAAAAGAGGGACCACCACCCCGGTTTGCCACTCCAGAGGCACTGTCCCCAACCTCCATGCAATGTTGCAGAGGCGTGTCAGCCAAGACAGCCCCACAACATCCAGAGACTTGAGGTATTACTCAGGGCGGATCTCATCCACCCCCGGCGCCTTGCCACCGAGGAGCTTGCGAACTACCTCAGTGACTTCGGCTCTTGGGTGATGGACTTTGAGTCCACCTCAGAGTCCCCAGCCTCCGCTTCCTCACTGGAAGGCAAGTCGGTGGGATTGAGGAGATCCTCGAAGTATTTCTTCCACCGTCCGACAATGTCCCCAGTCGAGGTCAACAGCTCCCCACCCGCACTGTAAACAGTGTTGGCAGAGTACTGCTTCCCCCTTCTGAGGCGCTGGACGGTTTGCCAGAATCTCTTCGAGGCCGACCGATGATAGTCCTCCTCCATGGCCTCACCGAACTCCTCCCAGACCCGAAGTTTTTGCCTCCAGGACCGTCCGGGCTGCGGCTTGCTTGGCCTGCCGGTACCCGTCAATCCTGCGTCAGGAGTCCCACAGGCCAACATGGCCCGATAGGACTCCTTCTTCAGTCTGACAGCATCCCTTACTTCCGGTGTCCACCACCGGGTTCGGGGGTTGCCGCCACGACAGGCACCAGAGACCTTGCGTCCACAACTTCGAACTGCCGTTAAGCGTCGACAATGGAGGCAGAGAACATGGTCCACTCGGACTCAATGTCCCCAGCCTCCCTCGGAATCTGTGAGAAGCTCTTCCGGAGGTGGGAGTTGAAGACCTCCCTGACAGAGGGCTCGGCCAGACGTTCCCAACAGACCCTCACAATACGTTTGGGTCTGCCAGGTCTGTCCAACTTCCTCCTCTGCCAGCGGATCCAACTCACCACCAGGTGGTGATCGGTTGACAGCTCAGCCCCTCTCTTTACCCGAGTGTCCAAGACATACGGCCGGAGATCAGATGAAACGACAACAAAGTCGATCATCGACCTCCGGACCTAGGGTGTCCTGGTGCCACGTGCACTGATGGACACCCTTATGCTCAAACATGGTGTTCGTTATGGACAAACCGTGACTTGACTAGCACAGAAGTCCAATAACAGAACACCGCTCGGGTTCAGATCGGGGAGGCCATTCCTCCCGATCACGCCCCTCCAGGTATCACTGTCGCTGCCCACGTGAGCGTTGAAGTCCCCCAGTAGAACAATGGAGTCCCCAGTTGGAGCACTATCAAGTACCCCTCCCAGGGACTCCAAGAAGGCCGGGTACTCTGTACTGCTGTTCGGCCCGTATGCACAAACAACAGCAAGAGCCCTATCCCCGACCCGAAGGCGCAGGGAAGCGACCCTCTCGTTCACCGGGGTGAACTCCAACACATGGCGGCTGAGCTGGGGAGCTATAAGCAAGCCCACACCAGCCCGCCGCCGCTCACCCTGGGCAACTCCAGAGTAGTGGAGGGTCCAGCCCCTCTCAAGGAGCTGGGTTCCAGAGCCCAAGCTATGCGTGGAGGTGAGCCCGACTATCTCTAGCCGGTACCTCTCAACCTCCCGCACAAGCTCAGGCTCCTTCCCCCCCAGCGAGGTGACATTCCATGTCCCTATTCTTACTTATATAAAGCACAATTTGATTATTATATTTCTGTTTTAATTTCAACAATCGACAGTTATTTCATCAGATAAAATAACATATCTGTATTAATTTTCGTCTCCTCTAGACCTAACACATCATACATCACCATCAGTAATTTATTTAAATAAGGTTTCAAAGCTTTGTTCTCATAAAAGCATATCATAAACCCATCATTATTATCAAAATGCGCTTATAGTGATAATTACTCGATCAAGAAAGCAGGAAGTTGATATCATTCTTTCTTTGCGCTGATGAACGATATGAATATTATGTTTGGGGGGATGATTTATAGTTTACAGTACCGATAATGAATTTGAGTACCCGTTCTGATATTCTGCAATACGGCTGTACAGATTACTCATGACAGTCAATATTATACATGGAAATAGTGCCCACTGAGCTGTGTGCACCATGCTCAATCTACTCCTGGTGGCGAAAAAAGCCTCATTAACTCCTGTGTCTTTACTGACATTCTGTTATCACACACTGACAGACACACACAGATAAACACTTGCATTAAATATTCAGTAAAGTATTTATTTTGGCAGGAAGACGGCCAGGCAAACACACACGTGCACACACTCGCGCACACATGAACGCATATCCCCAGGCAGCAATTAGTCTTGCCCCATAAGAGTTCCCTCCCTCATCTCACTTAGCTGTAGGTGCAAATTAAATTTGTCTTAATACACTGACACGGGTCTCTCATCATACATGAATATGTCAGGGTCACACAGAGCCAGAGACAGGTGCGCTCACTCACGGCAGGATTTTTTATTTCCTGTTGTGAGAAATAGAATCTCAAGAAGACAGCTGCAGAGTTTTAATTTGATTTCTGTGTGTTGGGATCTGACAGTGTCAGATTAATCACACAACTGAGCTTATAGGGAAGCTAAAGGGTATTTTACGGAAGCCCCAAGGGGAAAATGAGAAAAAAAAATCTGTTGATCCATTTTCTAGGTCTGAGCTATTTTTTTCTCTCCTGTGTTTATGACTTAAGAACAGGTGAAAAGTTTTTGCAATCACGATCTTTCTGAATTCCTTAATTTTTTTCTGCTTCTGTGAAAGCCCTAAAAGAAAAGCAAATGTTTTTGTGTGGTGGTTATTGTAATACTAATTCCAGCCACTAAAGCACCACTACTCTATGCTCTTATTAGGATTCATATTCATATTTTCTTCCACTTAAGTTTTAATCAATTTGCCTTGACTTGATATAAACTAAGGAATATGTTTTGACATGTGGAAGTCACTATTATTTTAAAAAATAGTTTAACAGAGAACTAGTAGTAGTATTTTGTTGTTGGAATATATTAAATCTACGTGTTGTGTTTAGAGTGCATGGAGATATTAAAAGTCACCTGGAAGAAAACACGAATGCTTTCAGTCTGAATTCTTTGCCAGTTTGCTTTTTAAGTCACAAAGACAGAAGAGAAAACTATTTAGATCAGATTTATGAAATGGATCACCAATTTTTTTTTCACTTGCCCCTCAGGGTATTTTCATCATAGAGGCAGTTATATTTTTAGCATAATGTAAATGTCTCCTCAAGATAAAAACAACTCAATACATAAAGTTGAGGTTCATGGCCAAGGGATGCAAGCTATTGTTAGCTGAGGTCTGCAAAATTTAGAAGCTCACTTTATCCAGTCATTTCAGTATGAACTCAAGGTGAATTTTACTTTCATGCCAGCAATCATTTTTTCAATGTGTTACTGTACATTAGTGAAATGGGTTCATCATACAGTACCTTATTTACAATAGCATTTCAGACACTAAAGTCACTGAAGGTTGAACTAATTTCATCATCTCATTTCATTTCTTTCTTCTACCTCCGTGTAGCGACAACATGTCAGCCTTCTCTTTAATACAGTTTGCCTGTAATTTAAAGGTGATGATCTCAAGACAAAATATTGACTGTGAGAAACATGGAACAGATTCAGAAAACTGATGAGGTGCGCTGCTTCATACTGTGCAACAAATATTACCAGGAACTGAAACACTACAGTAATCATGTTTTAGCTTAAATTAGAGGTCTTAAATGAGATGAAAGAAGCAAAAATCTGTAAATCTGTTTATAATTTCCTAGAAACTGTTTTTGTTTTTGCTGATTTTGTTCTTCTCTGGTAAAGAATTATTTAATTTGGTAGAAATTATAAGCAGAAAAACAGGAATGAAAAGAAACATTCCATTTCAGTCAAGTTTTGAACATTTTTACATAACTGCATGTGTTTGCATATATGACAAATTAACTTTTTATATTCCACAAGCAACTAATTTCATTAATGCCAACTAATATGTCCTTACTCGCCCTAGAAATACTGCTAAATTAAATAGTCTATTCCAGGAAGTTTCTTGAAGGTTTAAAGTGCATTATGTTGAAATGTCATACTTGTTAAATACTTACTGAACTCATTCTTAAATCATAAATCATTTCCTTTTTTCTTTTCTTCTTCTTCCATTCCACTGAAAATATGAAATCACCATGTTTTGTGACTAAGTCCACATGAAAGCATCTGATCAGTATTCAAGTTGTTAAGTAATCCGATTATTCAAGGTATTTGGCATTAAGCAGACTTCTAACTGCAATGTCATACAGTACTAATAAAAGTGTTGATTGCATTTGATGGCAGTGGATTTTTTTCTTAAATTCGGCAGTAATGAGATGATTGGTTCAAGTTGAAAATGTGAACGCCTTCAGTCAGCTGACTCAGTTGGATACCAGGAAACGGAAAAATATACATGAACACAGTAAGCATGAAGATAGTCTCTCACTGCGCTTAACTTCAGTCAGGAGAGTCTAACCGAGAGAAGCATTAAAAATGATCAATAACCTGATTAATTTGGTTGACTGTGCAAAAGTGCAAAAGTTAAAGAGATATGTGAGGAGCCTTTGGCCCCCATCTTGACATAAAATGGCGTCTTATTCGTTTGAGTTGAGAATGGATTTCAGAGAAACCTGGTTACCACAGGTGGATTTTAGTTATTCTATTATTTGGCCATGTAAGCCCTCGGGCCAGATACGGAGGACATCTCACATTAACCTGGTCCGCATTTGCATGTCAGAGCCCAGGAGGGATCACAATAAAATAAATGCAAAACAAAAATGCATTACTATATTTCTTGCATTGCCACAAGCTTATTTATCACAGCAATTTCCTTTGTAATTGCAGTCAGTGACTCAGCGCAACCATTAAAAAAAACACCAAAAAAAAACAGGTATACAGTGGTTCCATGCCATGACTTTATCGCCCGAATAAGTTGAGCACACTTATACCACGGCGGCACTGAATGAATGAGTGTCAGCGGTGGCAAAATGACAACGTAGCACTCAAATCAATGGCACTCTGCCGCTAATGAATGACAAGGCTAATTGCGGGAACGGCTTGTTGCTCTTTGGTTTAGATAAATACTCCGACAAGTGAAGTGCTTTAATTATCCCCAGTGTGTTTGTGCCTGAGCGCCGCCGCCACCGCCTCACTCGAGATGCCTGCCGAATGAGACAAGCTAATTAAGAGTGATTTCCCCGCTCCCCACTCATTAATAACACAACAGCAATTAAGAGGAGCTAGCGGAACATGGTGCATTTGGTGCTAACAAGATTAGCCTCGTGGAGCAATGGGTTTACGAGACAGACAGACACGTGCGCGCGCGGGGAGAGAGGGAAAGCCGGGAAACGAGAGTCAACAGAGGGAGAAAGACATTAGAAGGTGTTGGGAGGAAGGAGAGAGAGACAGTGTGGATGGAAGGAACTGAGAAGAAAGGCGGAGGAAAGAGGTAGCCGTCAGGAAAAAGGCAAATGAAGCTAAATGAGGAAGGGGATGACGAGGAAGGTGCAGAGAAAGAGGGAGAAAGGGCAGGGTAGGAAAAAAAAAAAGAGAGAGAGAGAGATTGTGTGCTTCTGATTCCAACTGACTTATTTTTTCATTTCCCTGCATGAATCACCAGAGTGGCCTTTAAATGGGCTGTTGCATAAAGGACATTTAGTTTCATGAGCTTGCTGAATAATAACAGAGGCAGGGAAGAGACCGCGCACCTCTGAGCGTGACAGCATTTAATTACCAACAATATTTGAGCCTGTGTGAGAGAGATTATAGAGGTAATAAATAAATTCTGGATGTAAAAAATAAATAAATAAATAAATAAATGCAGCATGTAGGCCGTGTTTACACTCAGGTACCGGTTTATTGCATGTAGGTACAATCAGCACATGGAAGTAGATCACCCCATAACAGTGAGTCACATGGCGGTGGTCTGCTATAAAAGGCAGGCCGACGGGCTTCAAGGGGATGCTTTACTACTACATTAAGTAATAGGATAAACTAAATTAGGGGTCTGAGTGATTTGCAGCAGGATGCAACTGTTGCTGTTTGGCAGTTGAAGAGGGTCATATCGGCACAGACAAACAAGGGTCCACAGCCGTGCTAGCCAAGTTAGGCACTTTCAGCTACATGCTAATGTTGCGCATGCTAACATGTTCCCAATAACGCGCACTAAAATGCAGATGTTCAACAGGTATAATGTTTGCCACGTGCACTGCCGTGGTTTACTGTGTACAGATGAAATTAGTTTTGCAGGTACTTGCTTATAAACTGGATAATTTTAAATTCTGACCTGATAATGGCACTACAGCAAAAGTTAGGGGATCAACAAAGTTATTACTGTATCCTGAGGGAAGCATGAATGTCTGTACCGAATTTTGCAGCAATAGAGGAAGTCAGGGGATCACCTAAAGTCATTGAGATCCTCTGATAGACTTTCTCATGGTGACCTATCCAATAGTTAGTGGAGGCCCGACCAAGTAACCGACCTTGCCATGCCAACAGAGTGACTAAAAGGTTTAAAAGGAGACTGACATCAAATGCATTTTAAAATGAAAATTAAATTTGTGTTAATTGTACCGGACTCAGAATTTGAGTCAGTTGTGAGTTGTGGCCTTTTGTAAGCCTTGCAACAAAAGGTTATAAACAAAGGGCCATGCTGGACTTAATTTTTATGCTGTCCATGACCGCCACAAGTTTACTGTGCTCATGGATCTGGAAAAGCTTGTTTGACCAATTAGAGCTGCATTCATTAAGATTTTGTTTTAAAAAAAGAATCAAATTAACAGGTGTGAAGTGGAAGAGGAGCTCGTACAGATAAACCCACAGAGAATAATCAACCAACCCTGCAGTCCCTCTCAGCTCTACAAAACATTCAGCCATAAAGCTCTGACAAAGCCACAAAAGTACACATGAACATAGCAGAGCATTTAGTAGAGCTGGCTTTCAAGATTTGTTGAAGACCAAAAGGCAACTAGGCCAAGAGTGAATATTGGTTTATGTTAGTCTGTGTTAGTCTTTTAAGGTCATTGTGAGGCCAAAATAATAAATTGCAGCAGGTTTAAGGATCAATCCAATGTTTTTTGTATATGTGATCTGCACCAACTATTATGTCAGACATGGAACACTTCATCCACAAGAAGTCACCATTTTCCACTAACACATCTTCCTATGTATCTCCTGTATGCAGCAGTGTGGTGGGAGAACAATTATTCTTTCTTTTTTTTTGGTAGGGGTTGTAAAGTAAATGCTCTGTAATGCAGGCTGAGCATTTCAAAAATGAATAAACTAGTTCAGGAATAAATTCTGAATTTAGTGATATTCTTTGTGCAGACAGTCTATACAGTATCTATAGAAAACAGATTCTGAGGCAATGCAAACTGTGTGTGTGTGTGTGTGTCTGTCTGAAAAACTGTATAAAGGATGTCAGTCACAGTAACTTTTCATGCTGCAAGCATGGAGCTCTTGACAAGAGACTCAATCAGCAGCACTAAAGCCTGCCTCTGCCTCCTCTGCCTCTGCCACCCCACTTTTGTGTCGACTAATCTCCACTGTAGGATGTAGAGGAGCCATTTGATATTGTCTTCCCCGGTGTTTTTCATTATCACCGTCTTACCGCAGCCTGCCAGTGGCATTACCACGACATTAGTGGGCTTGACAGGACGTGAATCACCACACAATCCTGTCACAACCTCCCATCTCTGCTGTAACCCTACTCGCATTTCAAAGCCCCTCTGCCTCTTCTTATCTTTCACTTCCTTCTTTTTTTTCTGCTTTAAGGTGGATCTGCAGCAGGGTCATGGACAATATTTTTGGGAAAATCGCTGAGAGGTTTGGCAGTTTGTCAGAATCCAAATTGCATTTAGGCAGAGAGTAGAGTATAAAGAACTTGTCATTTTACACCTAATAGAGGCACATGAACAAAATATCCATGGGATATTTTTAATTTATAATAAATAAAGTTATATACTATTTTTCATATCTCTTTCATAGTGCAGTGGTTGAAATGAGCTTAATTGAACTTATTCTAACAATGATTTTCCAAAAAACGTGATCCTTTTTTTTTAAGTCTTTTATTCCTTTATTACTTGACTGCCTTAAATTTACACTGCATGGTCCATTTCACAGCCACAAACAAACACAAACAGCGAGGTTTGTTCAACACAGTCATGCACTTGCAAACATGCACAAATTGTTGACAGGCTTGTTCCAATTAATGCATGACTGCTATTAGTTATTGCGCCTCCCAGTGGCCTCCCAGGTTTTTGTTTGTTGTTTGTTGTTTTTTGTTTTGTTTTTTTAATGGACTGCACAAGTTCTACAGCTTCATAATCAGTGCTTCTAACGAGTGATCTTAAATCTTAATCTGAAATCTTACATGCTTGTCAGAGGGATGAAGTTTTTCCTCCCACCCTCTCTTGTATATGTCTCCTGATTTGTTCCAGTTTTACTTCCATGGGCTTTGGTGATTTAAAGGTCTCTTGGCATTGCAATACGATATTATAGAAACAGAGATACTGAGAGGAAAGAGCTCACACTAATCCTTTTGCATCATTTACTGTACTTTATCTGCCTCAGGCAACAGTCGATCTTATTGTATTTCAGCCTTAATTTGAGGTCAACACCTAACCACATGGACTTTAGGCTTAATCATTGGAGGCTTGCATAAGAGTATAGATTCCCAGGTCTCCTTTCCGAAGCTAAATCAAATGTCTCTTTTTTCTTTTAACCTCCACATCCTGCACGGGTACAAAAATCTTGATTCGCTTACCACTTACTTCATTCTGTTCTGCTGTGGTTCTGCAAGCGCTGTGGCTCTCTCATCATCAGAATTGTTCTTTTTTCAGGAACTTTGGTTTATGACAAAATACTTATAAACCTAATGACATTCCTGTCATCCCCAGATACACTTTGTGTTAATTGCTAAATATTTCATTTCAGCATCTTAATACACTAAGCTGAGATGATGAACATGGTAAAAATTATTCCTACTAAACATCAACATATTAATATTGTTATCATGAGCATGTTAGCATACTGATGGTAGCATTTAACACAGAGCAAGTGCAAGTTTACCATCACCATTACCAAAGATGCACTTCACATCGATCCAAACACAGAGCCGTAAATTTTCACACCAGCATCTTGGGCATTGTCACAATAGACATCATCCTTCTTTGCTCTGAAGCACCATGGCTATGAAGTGTGTCAGGAGAATAAACTGGGAGCTGAGCTAAAAACACACACAGGAAACCTTCTGTGAAGATGCAGCTCTCAATCTGCAGAGAGCATCAGGTCTTAGTACACTGAAGATGAGCCACCAAATCAAGCTACAAGCTAAAGATGGAAGTAAAGGAGCTCAGATGTGTGATCAGGCTTCTGTAGCTCCAATAGGAAGTGGCAAGTTCATTGATGACTAGACTAAAATGAGCACGCTGCCAAAGCTCCTGCAGCTGATGGAAGCACTTTCAAGGCCGCCGTTGAAGATGACCATGAACAATGATGAGCTGGTACTGAAAGATTTGAGTGTCAGAAAGCTGCAGATGTAAATGTAAAGAAAAGTCCTATTGTACTGACACAGAATTCATCTGGCTTAAAGCAATACCTCACTCTGGCAGAACATTTTTACCTTTCTGCACACAAACCTTCGCAGCAGGTCCAACATCTCCCGCCCTGGGGATCCACAGTCAACACCAGCATTCAGACTTTCTCCCCTGCTCTTGGTATTGATATTTGCTAACAGCCAAAATTACTTTTTGGAAAGAATCATCTGGGATGTTATATAAAATAATAACTCCTGGATCAACTTTACCTTGTGTTTCATCACATTTCAAAATGAGAGTAAGATAGCTTGTGGTGTTTTTTTTTATTTTGTTTTTTTTTATTCTGCTTTCACCTGCATTCGACTCAAAAAGAGTTTCTGACACAGATGAGTTCATGATCACCTGTCATCTGGATAATTTTCAAAAGGGTAAATCTGGAAAGGCAAAGAAAAGATCCTGCGTCTACTAAACTGGGTTGCAGCATAATACAGATGCTGAGCGTGAAAACGTGTAAAGAGGCTACAAGGTTAAGAGTTCAATCCTCACTTATTCCACGCAAACGACCATTCACGCACTGATAGACTTGTAAAGCATGAAAGATAAAAGCACTAACAAACCGGTGCATCTCATGCTCTATTAACACCGTGCCCACTCCACATTAATAGCCTTTTTATATAAGTTGACACCAGGATTAGGATGTGTTCCTGTTAATCACTTAAAATATCAAGCTCCCGGTAAGTGTAAGTGAGCGTTACGTCAATAACTGTAAACAACATGCCTTCCTGTGTCTGATTTGGATATGAATTTTCTCTCTTTCTTTTGGTAATCATTTTTCTGCATTAATTACCATATAATCTATTACTGGATCCTATTATTATCTCATTTTATATATTATTTACCACATGCTGTTAATCTATTCATTGCATATGCTCTGTCAATGTGATTTAATGAAAACATCATACCAAAAAAGCTTTATTTAACAAGGTGAACAACATCAGGCATCACTATGAAAGGAATCATCGTTTCTTAATGAACACTTCCATCTAGAGGTCACTTATAGTAAAACATCTTCTTTCCTTCTTGTCTGTATTCTGAATAGACACCTTAACCTGCAAATCTGGTTGGTAGACCCCAGCAACCCCACCACCACTCCGCACAATCTTCACCACTTTGTCTTCTGTATAAATACACAGTATCAGAAGTATGTAGTATCAGACGGACAAATCAAATATGAATAAATGGCCTTTGCGAAGGACAGAATTTAATTAAGATTCAATACATTTAACATTGTCCAGTGGGACTTTTTTTTATCTGGTGGACTTTAACAGGGTTTCAGGTCACAGAAGTCCAAATTTACAGTCACAAAAATAAAGTGAACAGACGACCACCACAGATCACACAATCCACTCATGAGAAACATTTTCCCTTAAAAAATGTTGTGTGCGAACCAAATTTGCATGATGATTTTGTATTTTTAGTAGCCTGACAGAATATGTTACATCATTGATCCCTGTAATGAAATTTTCTTTCCTCTGTTGCCTCTCCTCGAGGGAGGTCAAAGGTCAGGGTCGTGTACACTGTGCTCCTGGTGCTGGTACAGCAGCAGTGTCTTGCTGGAGAACAGCCTCGGCAGGGTGATTGCAGCAGGGAACTGGCCTCTGGACATCCAGATGGAGGACGGTCTCTCTCACCGTGAAGTCTTCCTGCCTTCCTGCTGATATTACGTCGATTTGTTCACTCCTACATACTGAGCTGTTTTTGCTGTCAGCAGGCAGTGAAGTAGTGGGAGGTGACGGCTTGACCTCGCAGGCTAAAAGCTTAACTGTGCTTATAAAGTAGTTCTGTTGCATATTTTTATTTAAGAGTAACTTAACACTATCCTGAAAAGCTATTTTTCGCTGCCCTCATTGTGGTCAGAAGTGTTCTCGGTTACACTTGTAACCACACCTACTGCCAGTGATGTAACAGTGTACTGACACGCCCCGGAGTACACCAAAGCAATCAATGCAGCCGGTAAGCAGGCATGTCCAAAGGGGTGGGGCGCCTCGACTGGCACCGATTGGCCACCTGTTTCTACCCCATTATCCTAAACTATGATTGATCATTTGGACAAGAGGCAGCACCTTTGTTCAAACTGTTTGATGAGCTAACCAGACTTTTGTTTAAAAAATATTCAAAAGATAAAAGATAATAGATAGAAAAGATAATCATTAATTATCTTGTTTTCACATTATGAAATTAATATTGGTGACTTCCAGCTTTAAACGTAAATATAGTAAAAAATAGTAATAAAAAGTAATAGTAAAAATATGTAATATGTACACAAATATCCAAAGTCCAAAGTTGAAGCAGCAATGCACAGTAGGGGGGTGGGTCAGTTGTTCAAGTGCAGTCAAGTGCATGTCTCAAGTTCTCAATAGGGGGAAATGCATTGTACAGCTCTGGGGAAAAAGCTGTTTTTCAGTCTGGTAGTTGTTGTCTTTATGTTTCTGTACCACTGCTTTCCAGATGGAAGCGGTACAAACAGGTCCACCATTTGCATGCCCGGGTGGGTAGGGTCGGCATGGCAATATGTCGGGCCTTCTTCTGCATCCGGCCAAAGTCCAGGTCTGGAAGAGGACTTCCCACAATCCCCTGTGCTGTTTTCACCACCCGGGCTAAGTCTTTTCGGTCTTGTGCAGTGCAGCTGCCATACCACACTGCTGCACTGAGGCAGAGGATGCTCTCTATTGTGGCCCTGTAGAAGTTTGTCAGGAGCTGAGGGGAGAGTCCAGCACATTTCAGCTTCCTGAGGAAGAAGAGTCTTTGTTGAGCCTTATTTACCAGGTGAGCTGTGTTCATGGACCACGTCAGGTCAGAAATGTGATGTGGATGCCCAGGAACTTGATATTGTTGACACGCTCAACTGCTTCCCTGTGGATGAGGAGGAGGGAGCGTGCTCATGCGGCTTCGACATATATATATATATGTATGTATGTATGTATGTATGTATATGTATATATATATATATACACACATATATATACACACACATAGATTCATCTTAATGTGTGTTTGTATATTTATATTTATATTTATATTGTTGATTGTGCTGCTGCAACAAACCAATTTCCCTCACGGGAAAGTACATCTGTTCGTCTATCTGTCATTACTTACCACGCGTCAGAGTTGCCGCCTTAATCAGGGATTTAAATATAACATTATTTACAAGTTCACAGTGTATTGTGAGAATTCAGCTGGTAATTACACAATGTGAAAATGTGGAAATGAGTCCTGTTGTAAAATAGCACTGAAGACAAAGAAATAACGCCGGAAAATGTCAGTATTGCCAAGTTAGATTTATTGGAATGTAAATATATTTTGAACAAGTAACAAGAATTACTTACAGTATGTACATCAAAGCACTGTCATTCAAATAGTATTTCTATGAAACACAGAAGTAATTAAGACATTGCTAGCAACTGTAGTGGTTAAAGCTTATTGGGAACAATGAAAGGTTGTTAAAAAAAAAAAACATCTAAAAGGTGCACCTGCCAGATCCAACATAGATCTCAACTAGACGTAAACCAAATATTTGCTGGAATAATGAAATATGTGGCACCGTGTGACATTAGCTGACTTTTTTATGGCCTGTTTTACTGGTGCTGCTCCAGGAATTCTTTCATGTAGGTGGCTAGGGCCTCACTGTCCTCCAGTGTTACGGCGTTGTACAGAGAAGCACGAATTCCTCCAACTGACCTGCAGGGGGAGACAAGACTATCATGTTTGAGGTCTAAAAATGGAGACGGAGGTCTGTAACATGAGTCATTACGCACCCAACTGATGTTCATATCTATCCTTACATAAGCTTACTTTTCAGGATCTAGTATTATCTCTGGCAGACTCATGAAATATAGCAAAAAGTAACACCAGGATGTAATGTGTTTGGCAAACCTGTGTCCTTTCAGAGAGATCATGCCACGTTTACGCACCCAGGAACTGATGTTCATATCTATCCTTACATAAGCTTACTTTTCAGGATCTAGTATTATCTCTGGCAACTCATGAAATATAGCAAAAAGTAACACCAGTAAGATGCATGTGACTCATCTGGCAAACCTGTGTCCTTTCAGAGAGACTTCATGCCACGTTTGGCTGCGCCATCCAGAAACTCCTTTTCCAGGGCCTCATCTCCCTCCTTCTTCCCCATTGCACGAAATGGTACATTCATGCGGCTTCGACATGAAACATCTACAGGGCACCTTAATGGTTGAACAAAGCAGTAAGTATGTAGCTCTAACTTAGACTTTCACTATATCATAAATCTTGTTGCTGTTACTTCCAATGTCCACTTGTTAAAGTTGTGTTATTATTTTCCCTCTTCAGTTATATGAGGAAGGAGATTAGGAAGGTCATTTTGCCAGAGCCCGTAAAGTAAAATAAATAATGAAGACAGCATGAGAATGTCATTATGGTAAAAGAGTCTTTAAGACAAATGAAAAAGTAATACTTTGTGTTTCGACTGATAAGGGCACGAGCTTGACCAGTATTTGGTTTCATATTGTGTTATACGTTGAGTTTTCATGTTGAAACTGTGATTTCAAGTGTGATTTGTGCCGACTTAAATATGCTGAAATGTAGCGCCCTATTAAAATGAATTAATTAAAAGGATAAAGAGTATTTCTTCATGATAGTGTATAAATTGCAATTCTTCATCAGGCAGAGGTTGATAAAACCAGACCCTGTGTTACAAAAGCTACGGTGCTAAATTCTGTTAGGATACCAAATGATGGTAAAGTTTTGATTTTGTTTTCCTTCTTAGTTTTTGGAGCTACAGTATTGTGCATTTCATTCTGCATTAATTACATACAGATTGATACATTAAATAGTGAAGTATTCTGTGGACCTGGACTGACACTGATGGTTCACAGTGTATAATACTAAATGTCTTATTTTAACGGGTTCCCCTGACATTTTGTGATACTTACACATAGAAACCATTAGACGCATTGATCATGTCATAAATCATGGCGGACTTCTGCTTGTTGAGGGTCTCCATGGCGGCGCTGCCTCCATTGTTTTTAATCCACTCCAGGACCAGGCCCATGATGTAGATACTGAGCAGACAAAACACAATCAGAGTGATAAAAATTACTGTTACTGTTTGCCCTTTTCTTGATTCAAAATTAAGTTATGAACACATTTTTACATGATTGTGAAATGTTTTTAAATATTCTTAAGGAACAGTTCAATAAAATTAATACCACCCTCAAGCCTGTAAGGCTGTATAACCAGCTGCCAATTAGTTTAGCTTAGCATACAGGGAAGACTGTAAAGATGGGGAAAGAGCTAGCTGAGCTCTGTCCAAAGGTAAAATCTCATTATTAACATGGCATATGACCAGCAACAAACATACAAAAAACAAAAAAAAAAACACAATTTGACATTTAAACTTCAGTTTTTGTGCAGATTAAAAGACATAAATATATACATTTTTATTAGCCATCTATGAACAGAGCCAGGCTAGCTGTTTACAGTCTTTATGCTAAGCTAAACTAACCAGCCGTTAGGTGTAGCTTCATATTTAGCAGACAGATACGACAGTGGTATCAATCTTCTCCTCTAACTCTCGACAAGAAAACAAATAACATCACAGGACAGGAGCTTTTAACGTTGAACCAGAGGTGAGTCTGTACCTGAAACACGGCGGTGTGTTGTAGAGGGAGTCCATTTCGGCCTGCACCTTGTAGTCCAGGACGATGGGACACTCGTTCAGAGTGTGGCCTAACAAATCCTCTCGCACGATGACCACAGTCACCCCGGCACAGCCCACATTCTTCTGAGCCCCGGCGAAGATCAGCCCAAACTACACAATGCACAAAGACATTAAAACTTAACCGTTAAACTTGGCCGTGTTTTTACACAAGTCAGTAAGTTTATCTCCTGTTGGCTCCACGTTGTTCAGACTAAGTGATACATTCTTCATTACGTTCAGTTTACTTGAACTCAACTAGCTTTTTTAGCTCCACTGTTTTTCTGTTACTATTTTATTTCTTTCTGACACCGTACTTTATCTTATTATAACTATATATATTGTGTTTTGTCTTCACTTTCACATGGGTGCTGTTGCTCAAATATTTATGGGTAATTCTCACTGAAACCCCAGAAATGTGGAAAAGTAGCCCAGAAACAAAAAAATATTCATATTATTCAGTATCATTTTTGTCCTCACCTTCGACACATCCACAGGCCGGGACAGAAAGTTGGAGGACATGTCGCTGACAAGGACCACCCCGTTAGTTTCCGGTGTGAAGTTATATTCCACGCCGTGGACCGTCTCATTGCAGCAGTAGTACACGTAGGAGGCCGAGGGGTTCAGCGTCCAGCTGCTGGAGTCGGGGATTTCTGTAGGGAGCCACAACAGAGCAGTTAAACCAGGACTTGTGAGACTGCACATAATGCTGACCATGCTCACCATCTCAGTTTAGCGTGTAAGCACGCTAACTTAAGATAATTATCAATTCACAAAGTACACTGAATTATAATCCATCCTTCAATTCAAGAGTTATTAAGGTATTCCACTAAAAAGGATGGAGGTGTATACTTTTAACTTTATGAATCTTTTTTATAAAGTACTTTGTTCCCCTAGCCAGAGAGACCAGTAGGACAAACGTGGTAAGAAGCAGATGTGCCAGATGACTTTCTGTCTGCTGGTCCAGATGTTAAAAAAGATAATTATAATGCTGGTTGAAAATGAGCAACTGGCAGACTGTGAAGAAAGATATTTAATACAAACCAGCCTGTCTGAGGATGGACAGAGGGAGCAACATTTTTGGATTTTATCTTTTAATCCACCTGTGTGTTCAATGAAATTAATTTTACATTTTCAATTAAATGCAATTCCAGCACACTGTAAAACTGCCTCCAAACATCATAAGAAAGAACCCCACTGAAAACGCTAATCTGACACAACCATGTGGAAGAGGCTGCTCGCATACCACAGTCTTTCACTGGTAGTCAGCTCTATTGTTTATTACGCAACAGCCTGGACTCACAGCCAGACTTTGCAGAGGTCCGTCCTAATGCAGCGTGAATGATAACGACCAACTTTGTAAAGTGGTGACGGCTATTAAATTGAACTTTAACACAACAAAAAAAGAAAAATTAGAAATTAGAATTTTTTCGTGTCATCTAAGAAACGACTGGAGTTACAAAACCTCCATTCTGGGAGTAAACCTTGTCACTAAGTCATGCTTGCTGTTAAAAATTTTATTTTTAAAAATAAAAATGTGGTGGTGGCTTTTTTAAGAGTAGAACATTATTATTCTGCGTCCGTATGCATGCAAATAGCACGAAGACATTTACATATGCACACAGACTTACTTGTGTAACTATCCAGCTTCGGGTGGACGATGTTGACTTTGCCGTATTTCTCCGCTTCTTTTGCCGCCTTCGCCGACCACGTGCCAGTCACCAAGTAATCCGCACACCTGTCTTTTTTCAGGCCAATCAGATTGAGAGGAACGGCGCTGAACTGCCCGGACCCGCCGCCCTGCAGAAACATCACCTTGTAGTTGTCTGGGATATTTCTGTAAAGAGAAAAATGTGTTAAACACTGTTAAACACAGAGCAGACCGACCTTAAAAATATATGAGTATTTGATGAAACTAAAACATGCAACTCCATCCTGTTACTTGATAGTTAAACCTTTTGGTGCATTCTATTCAAATGGTAAAGCAGATAATGAACTCTAAACAGGATTATTGACACATAGAAAAAAAAGTAGATTAAAATTAACTGGATGAGGTTTGTTTCTTTACGTATGGCTGGGAAAAACAAAACAAAAAAAAAAAACACATACAAGATCTGGTTCTGCCAGTTTAACGTGTAAAATGATTATAAGGTTGGTTAAAGGTAGGTTTTTGCATCAGAAGAGGTCAAAGAAATTATTTGAATAATATATATTCAAAATAAAACAATACCATGCACATTTTGTCTTTAGCTTGCTGTTTCCCTGTAATTATTAGTGGTATTTTGCACATCTATAGTTGTATTAACATTTGAATTGTAACCTTTGGCACTTAAAGATTTGTATGCTATTTAATGTGTATTATAGTGGGAGACGGTTTTTATTTTGTATGGTAATGGCATTAAGTTATCTCAGTACAGTTTTATGAGTTGGTATAGGTGCAACCACAATATATAATTATAATAATATATATTTTCCTTGACAGTAAAAAGTCCTTGAACACATTAAGTATTTCCAAGGCCAAACACATGGTTTGTTAAAGCAAACCACTTTTAGGAGATTGTAGGCAGTACAACAAGGTTCAGCTCCTCCTAATGAAACGCATGTTAATAACCACGTGGAATGACACACCTAGTTGGCTGACAAACACCACATTTGAACAGCCTCACCCTAAACTTTTTTTTGGCATTCAGCCTGACATGTGGGCACAAGAGAGACTGTGTTAAAAGAACTAAAGGATTTGAAAAACACGAGAAACAATATACAGGTAATTATTAATGTGGCAATATCATCGCTCCCATCCATTTACTTGCCCATTAATGATATTCTACTCTAATTTTCCTCTGCATGTCTGGTTCATGGTATACAGTGAAGTCGCTGCACTATTTCTAGGAATTATGGTGCCATGGCATGTTTCCAAAAAATACATAACATGGATTTGACAATCTGATTTAACACCCTAATTTGGAAGTGTTGTGACATTGCTGCAGTACAGAACGACCTCCTTAAAGGAGGTGGAAAAGGAGGGCGAGAATTCAGCGGGAGCCACGTGAAACAACCAAAGGCGGCACTTACAACTCTCAACTCTCGCAGGAGACTCTTCGTTTTGTCGAGGATTTTGTTGAAGTCTGATGACCGGTGACTCATCTCTGGTTTCAGCAGAATCAAAAAGATTCAAATTTAATCTCAACGTCACTGACATTTACTCACCTTTAGCAGACTTTGGTCATATTTGGGTCATGTTACACATCAAGGAAGCAGGGATCAGCTATGAGTCCCTTAAAGGCACATTGTGTATGAAATGTGTCATCTATGTGCTACAGACATGCATAAAATAAAACAACTAATACTTTGTATAGAAGAAGAATGGGGAAATTAGTATTTTTCACTCTGTTTTGTTTAACACACATTTTTACATATACATAAGGGAATCACACACACACACATGCAAGCTGGCGGAGAGATGCCAGAGTGAGGGGGCTGCACCATGAGCGCGCCCCTTGAGCAAGTTTTGGGGTTCGGTGCCCTGCTCAAGGGCTCCTCGGCAGTGCTCAGGAGGTGAACTGGCACCTCTCCAGCTACCAGTCCACCTCCATGTAGACTGGTCCATGGGGACTTGAACTGGTGGCAACCCTCTGGTTCCCAAGCCAAGTCCCCACAGACTGAGCTACTGCCGCCCCTAGTTCACATAAAGGACAGGTTCACTTAATTTTTCAGGTCTGTCTTGAGCATTGGTAAGATGCCCATATGCACACTGAAACAGGTTTTTCATGAGTTTCATTCCTCTTGTTCATATTAAAAGATCCTTCCTTAATTTGCTTTCAAAGCCATGGAGGAGGGTCAAAATCATATGTCCCCAAGCTTGTTCAAAATTACAAAGGTTTATCTGAAATGAATAGAGTTAGGGAATTTTTACAGAAAGAAGATAACCATTTAATCTGTAATCTGTTTTACTATCAGCTCAAGGGTTAAACAGAGAAAAACATAAAGAGGGTATGTTTTTAATACAAAAAAAACAAAAAAAACAAAAAAAAAAAAACACTGTAGCTTTGGAAGATATCTACTTGATTTGTTAAATTCAGACTGCTGAAGCCTGAGTGACGTGGACAAGTAGCTTGACTCACCGAGAACACTGATACCAGTGCTGCTGAAGTTGAGGAGCTCCTTCTGAGCTTGGAGCAGCACCTGAAACATTTAAAGTATTTCTTCAGAGACAAGGCAAGTTTTTAGGAGGCTTAAAAAGTGTGAGCGGCAACAAGAAGGCAAATGTAAAATCAATTGAGTCCAGCTGCTGTGTCTGGTCTTTATCAGTGATGATACAGCAGGTCAAATGGGAACATCTAAACACAGAAATAAATAATAATGATAATAATAATAATAATGTATTGTTCCTCTCATTCAAAGGGCTCTTTATCTCATCCAAAGATTTTCCAGATCTTAATGAGATATCCAACGTGGCTCACTAAAGTACTGTGGAGCTAAGTGGCATTCGGCCCATAAATGTGCATAAATGTAAACTAAAAAAAAAAAAACTACAGCAATGCATCTGTGCTAATGTACAGTAATTAGTCAAATATCATGCAACAACATCTATCTGTGGATTATGCTGCACAGTAGATGAGTAGGATTACTCATCACTATGTGAAAAGGTAAATTGACCTCCAAATCTTTAAAAATCCTTTATGTGTCATTTTGAGTAAAAACCAATGATGGTGCATTTTGTGTTTTGGAGGAAAATACACCTTTATAACCTGCTGTGTTTCATGAACAAAAAAAAAAAAAAAAGAACCAAAACACAAACAATTCAACCAGCTGCAAAGAGCTGAGTTTAACAGAGTGCAAGTCCTCATTTTCACTGATAAACACACACATCTGGCTGTGTTTTGGGCATTAAAATGTGCATAAAGTTTGATAAACCTCTGCCATCTAGAGGCCGTGTCCGCTGCAGCTGCTGCCGGCGGACACAAAGGCAGCAGGTTTCCACATGAATGAATGAGGCTGATGCAACTCAGCGCACTGTTTTCAGCCTGCCGGAGCAGCAGCAGTCACTAAGCTACAGGAGAGCCTCCCTGTCAGCATGAGGGAGGGAGGATAAGGCCAACAGATTCACGGCTTTTAATGTTTGAGCCAAACACATTAAAAGAGTCGAAATGAGGCGTGCATCTGCAGAAATCTGTGGATGAAAGTGACATTTCTCATCTAGGTGGTTTAATTGCTGCACATTCATTTTTTTTGGCAGCTATTGTTTTGTTTGTTCTCACAATAGCGTTGTTAAAAACAAAAATCAGCATCCAAACGTACCGATTGGGGAAGTTTTGCAGGTCCGGCGCCGAAGTTGATGGTTTGTTTCTGCTCCATGGTGCAAGATGACTTCCTGTGTTCACCTGGTGGATGTTTCTTCCGTTTGATTGAGCGATGTGAGTGACTTCCCTCCTCATAAGCCTCGACTGTGACTCCGCTCTCTCCGGCTCACATGCCAATTATGAGGCAGTGTGTGAAATGCTGCGTTCAGGCGCCCCGCGAAAACTCCGAAACTTGTAAGCTCCATTTACAAAAACAGCCAGACCGTTATATACTGTGTAAGAAGGCGATATACAGCATATATGATGTCATATAAATAAAAAAAAACGTATTTAGCTTCTTTGCTTTCATATTGCTTAATCTGATGATAAGTTAGCTTTTTTGCATATTAGAGAGATATATTTTTTACACGACAAATATGAAAACAAACATAGTAAGAACAGTAAAACGTGTTTAGCCTCGTTTATTCAAAAAAACACAACAGTGACAACAAAAATGCCCTATTAAAGGTCATACGCCCAAAGGGTAATTTTAAACCATTTTCTTCTCGCTGTGATCAATTCTTTTGTTCATACTGGCCCTTAAAAGGTCCCTCTCTAGCCCACAGTCCTTTGTCTGTGCAGAAATATATTCAGAAATGTATCTGAAGTTCATATGACCACTGTAAAGAAGGGAATCAGAGTGTTGAAGCCTCACAGTTGCTTCAGATAAACTGTGGGAATACAATTACTGTGGATTGTATTTATTTGATTACTGCAAACAGTTCACTTTACCCAGATAATTGTTTTTCCACATTTTGCATTGCATTTATTTGTTTGTGCGCATTCTACGGAAATACGGATGTTTTCGGTATCACCTGAAGGCACCATCGGGACCCAAATTCTCCGCCGGCCTTTTCATTGGCTGGTGTCACACGTCTTTCTATAGGCGGCTCTGATTGGTTAATATCGAGGCGATGTGGGCTGATTGATCGCCAAAGTCACGTCACTAAAGTGTGACACACAGAGAAGTGACAGACTCGCTCACAGACAAGTGGCATGTTTCAGGTTTAAGAAGTAAATGTGACATGCATGTTTTTCCCAACATGCACCAGAGGACTGACCAACACAGCATGAGTAAAAAATGAGTATGAATACCACACTGCAGGGGCCTTTCTAGGATCACTTTTTGGGAAAGTCTGTGACTAAATCATCAAATCTGATAAAGGTTATTTAAATGCTGAGCCACAACAAAAGAGGAATGGATTTGAATCGTAAAAGAAAAACATATCGTAACCCTAATTTCTGGTGGAAGACAACTCATTTTGATACAGCAGCTCCTCAACATACACATAAACAGTATGTATGTTTCTGGAGTAAACC
Source organism: Scortum barcoo (assembly GCA_023238725.1). Lineage (NCBI taxonomy): Eukaryota > Metazoa > Chordata > Actinopteri > Centrarchiformes > Terapontidae > Scortum > Scortum barcoo. The sequence continues at coordinate 17,753,162 of CM041535.1, forward strand.
AGCCCCCTATAGTGAGTACCAAAAATACCAAAAATGGACCTTTGACTTATTTTTTGGACTTTTATTTGAAATGCAATGCACAATATGTAAAACACATTAACAGAAATTGACTTTTTCAGTGTTTGATAAAATGATATTCCTTGCTTTCCCAAGAAGCAGGTCACTGCCACAATACGTTCCAGGTACTCCCTTCTTTCACTAATTTTAGTGGCTCTCGCTGCCTCTATGTGCCCCTTGTGACAGACTTTGTAGCTGTTCTAACAAACTGCACTGTCCTTGTGTGACTGAATGGTTTCATGTTTTTGAAACTTGCTCAGTGCCTTTTGCCGGTTACTGACGCCATCATTCACTAATGCATCATATCTGAGACTTTTGCCAAATACCCGACAAGCAAAGCAGAAAGCAACATTTTTTCAAGAACAATATTCTAACCATTTAAAGCTTTTGAACCAGTTTTCTTGAAAGGCTTTTTTGTGTGCCAAATTGAGTGAGTGGGTACTGGGACAGTTTTAACTGTTTAGGACCAGTAGTCTTATCCCCTAAATCAAAAGAAATATCTTGAGATCCTCCTGCTTTGTCTTGGTGGCTGGTATGCTGCTCTCTGCGTCTCTTCATCTCTTTCCCTGGTCTGCTCTCTCTCATCTCCCAGTGTCTCTCCCTGTTTTTCTCCTCCTTGTATAGTGAAATTAAGCAAATAGTAAAGCATATAGTTAATTAGGAAAATGTAATGAAGATGTCCTGTTTAGAACGAAGTCCACTGATATATGTTAAGTGTACGTGTGCTTCTGGAAAGCATTTAATGTGGGGAGAACACATAACTTCAATGACATATATGTAAAAATTATATTGTGAAGGAATGTTTTTCTTTGTCAGCTTAACAGTTGCTGTTTTGCGTGCCACTACTCTCTGTTTGTTTTCTTACCTGGTTCTTCCTGATCTTGCACTCTCTCCTCTCCTTCCCCTTTTTCGTCTCTCCCTCTTTGGACTGACAATCATACACAGTGTAAAACACTCTGACCTGAACCTGGCTTTTTCTTTTTTGAAAAAACAATCTTATATCCATGATGAGGCTGTCTGTCCAGTCAGTTAGTTGGTCAGTAGCGCCTTGGCTTTAATATTAACACATGCACATGACACAACAGCTAGCTCCTCTCAGTCCAATTCAAACAGAGGACAGAGGGACTGACCACCTGTAACGTTTCCTAGCTAGAAAAAACGTCCTACCTAACAACATAAACAGTAACCTATAATTAAATGCAGCAAAAATGAGGACTGGTAATGATAATGTGTTGGTGTTGAGTGGTAGAAGTTAAGAATTGTGCCACATATCCTGGTTTAAGCCAAGGTACTTACACCACTGCTGCATATCACCTCTCTGGAGGGCAGCGCAGTGCAGACAGAGCTCAGAGGGGGAAAAGGTGGGCAGGATGGTGTGGATCAAACCATATTTTGTACAACAAGTGCAGATGTCAAATAAATGTAGTGGAGTAAAAGTATCAAATGCTAATATTCAAACAAAGTATCTCAGATTTATTCTTGAGTACCTGAATAAATGTACTTACTTACATTTCACCACTGCCTAAATAACTGAATAAGGAAGTGAAACAGTGAAATCTCGTGTGTGTGTGTGTGTGTGTGTGTGTGTGTGTGTGTGTGTGTGTGTGTGTGTTATGTGCATGCTCATGCAACTTTTGTGGCTGCTCTACACTTTTACTTCTTACTTTTACTTTTACTTTTGGTTTTTACAGAAATGCTGAATTTAGTTGAATTTAACCAGATTTCTGTCACAAGACGAGATAATATCTGTAGTAGAAAGAAAAAGCCCCAACGATGGTCTCAGAACAACCTGCTGATACCCAAACAAAGTAAAAGGACACACAGGAAACAGACCAAATAAAAGCAACAGGAGATAAGAGTGAGCCTTTGAAAACATCATCAAAAAAAGACCAAGCACAATTTGTGTGGTGTGGAAACAAAGTGATTAAAATTAATTTAGATTCTTACTGAAACAGTTTTAAATGATTATATTGATTCAGGCTGCTGTCCATAAAGGACGCAGTTGCTTATAATTGCAGTAGTTGTCCTGAACAATCTTCCTCACCTCCAGAAAAACTGTAAAACCAGGAAGAGGATAAAACCAGGAGCTCAAACGTTTTGACATCCAGTGAACTGATTGCATTAGTTCCACTCAGCCAGAAAAATGTGACAAAGATAATTGTATTTCAGCAGCTCGAGGAGATCACGAGAGACATCTGACCGGTCTGCCCTTTTTAAAAGATCACATGGCCACCTTCCCAGTGTGTGTGTGTGTGTCCACATTGTGCCAGGATTGTTAGTGCATGTGTGTGTCCATCCACATATATACACACCAGGGTGAGTTATTTCTCTCATCTCTAGAACAAACTATAAATAAACAATGAGTACTCAGTGTCCGAACGCCCAGCATGGCCTTTAGGACCCAGATGAAAGAAAGTGCATCTCTGCTTCTCCTTTGGGTGCCTGGCGATCCATCTCTCCCCCGTCCTCTGCATCAATGTTTCCCACCCTGACTCTCCCCCTCGTGCGCCACAGAAAGACGGCAGGGAAGGCGTGCTTGAAGGCCTTTCTGAAGTTGTTGCCCATGAAGGCGTAAACCAGCGGGTTGACAGAGGAGTTGGAGTAAGACATGCAGTGACCCCAAATCTTCAACTGCGAAAGCCGAATGAAGACAGACTCAGATGAAAGGCATCAAACCGTGTCACAGTTTTTGAAGCATTTTTTAGCCAAGAGCTGAAGTGAGACTAAAAGGGTGTTTCAATTTGCTCCAATCATTTTTCATTTATGAGTAATTACATTTTGTTCATCATTTTGGGACAGCAGACAGCTCAAAATATGCATAAGTCTCACTGAGGGAGCCAGACGTGAAAATGAAAGTGCTATCAAATTTAAAAGTCTTAGTTTCTGAATGTTTGAACAAAACATGGGCCATAGTTTGTCAGTACATGCTAAATGGACTCTAGACTGAATTGACATAAGCTGCTCTCAACATAATCTACCCTTAACAGAGTTTAAAGATCTGTGGATGTTATGCACGTTGGGAGTCACAGAAAAAGTCTATGATGTGTTTTCTATGTACACAAGCTTGTACCCTCAACCTTTATCAAAGAATCTAATTGTTGTACTGATTATTATTTAACCGGAAGAGTTTCATGAAGTATTCTGTTGGTCTGAAGTGTCTATTATTTAAAAAAGTAATTCTCAATAAAAGGAGATTGTGCATGCTGTGGGAGGAGATTCAGATGAAAAATTAAATATAGTTCGTAATATCTATGCTTAAAAAAATGAGTACGCTTTCTTGGTCTTTCATATGGACTTTTAAAATGGTCCTTAACTGCAGCTCCTCAGCATTTGTCATCTGTGATGTTGCGCATGAGATGAAAAATACACCTGTGGAACATCTGCCGAGCTCAAAAAGGAGAGTTAATCTGGTGAAAACTGAAAAAAGTCTAAACTAATTAGATTTAGATATGTTTGGATTAGACTCTTGATAAGCAATATTTATGCAGTTTGTGGTGAGTCCATCAGCTGACAGGTCCAGGGAGTGTGGTGGACGTCAAATATTCAGATTGTTATTTGGTTACACCCACGACTACATGTACACCTACTTTCATTCAATCAGACATCATGGAGTGTAAGTCACCTTGTACAGAACATAACTGCGGAGGCCGAACGTTTGCAGGAGGATGCAGATCTGGATGGGGCCCCAGCAGATGAGGAACAGGGCCACCATCACCACCACCATCCGGGAGACTCGCGCACGCACCGCTGCTGCTCGCTCCGCCTGAGCCTGAAGCTGAAAAGGTGAAATGAATGAAATGATCACAAACACATTATGTCATCTATGAATTTAATACATGCGGAAAAAAAGCAAGAGACAACGTGAGCGCAGATCTGCTTCTTACCTGGTAGCTGCTGTCAATGGGATTCACGCTGGCTTGCCCCATGCGCTTCAGCATGAAGGCGTAGCAGGCGGTGATGGTGAGCAGGGGCAGCAGGTAGACGGCCAGGAAGCTGTAGATGATGAAGGCCCTCTGGAGACGGGCTGATGGGAAGACCTCGCTGCAGTACGTCTGAGGACCAAACCAGTACCCCGACTCCAGACGCTGGTACACGGCCACAGGGATCGACAGGAGCAGGGAGCCTGGGGAGGACGGGGGACGTGGCCGAGATGTTCGGAATAAGAGTCACTTACTGCCACAAGACGCTGTTTCCAAACCAAAAAGCAAGCTATGTGGACAGCAAATGGACAATCCCCAGCTGCTCTCTCGAATCACAGTATCAATATCTATTTTCACTTCTAACATGTGATTTGGTGGTCATTTTTAAAAGCATGGTTGCACTAAGAAGATGTTATGCCTCAAACAGGATTAAGTATAAAAGTTTTAAGTTTCTGACTGGCAGCTATCTACATGTGTGGTTGCTGCTTGCAGGTCCAATCTACATCCTGTTCCCAAAAGTTGAACCATATGACTCCAGACAACTAACAAGGTGTGAGGATTAAACTTAAATTCAAAGGCTCAAAACAACCTTACAGAGATTACTTTTTTTTCCCTTCACATCTGTGGGGACAAAAAAACCCTCTCCAAAACAAAAACAAACAAAAGCAAAAGAAGTAATTTTGGTTACAAGAAAAATCTTTTTTTTCCTTTCTCTGTGTCAGTGGGATTATTTCAAACACTAAGTGTATTATGAATTAAAGGAAATAATAATCCCTGTAAATTTATTTTATCTGAACTGATCACATTAACAAAGTCAGCGAAACCAGCACCTTCAAGTCTGGGGCCTCGATTTAATGCAGTAAATAATCAATAATCACAGTGTGTGTGTAAGGTTGGGCATGTGCGTGTGGTGTGTTTGTGTCAGACCTATCCAGATTGACACGGAGATGGCCAGAGCCATACGTGGGGTTCGGTGTCGCAGTGACTGCAGAGGATAGACAGTCACATAGCAGCGGTCCACACTCATAGCTGACAGAGTGATACATGTGGCCTGAGCAGTCACCTGAAACACACACACACAAACACACACACACACGGCAGGTTTGTTTGTATGTGTGTGTTAAAACTTTAACAGCTCAAAGAAAATTATATTTTTTCTGCTACATTTTCAAATTGGTTTTACATTTTGCGCCTTATAGAAACTGATAATATAACATAACATGTAATATAACATTTTGAATTAAAAAAATATTTTCTGTTGTATATTATTGAATAAGTGCATTTTAAGTCTTTCGTGGATTAACCTTTTACAAATATTTCAATGGTATGTGAAACAGAAAGAACACATACAAAGCATTCAGATTACAGCATATGCAACCATAATATGTCATTCAGTCAACAATTTTTATTATATACAGAACGCTACACCGAGATGCTGTATATAACCATTACCATCTTAGTGATTGCAATAACTTTTTTTGTAGTATAACCATTTTTTCTAGGAATGCATGCCCTGTTTGTTTGTGTGTTAATGTGTGTGTATCTCACCTGCTGAAGGTAGTTCACCAGTCGGCACATAAACTCTCCAAAGATCCAGCTGGGCAGCGGGTACAGTGTGGCGGTGAAGGGCACGCAGCACACCAGAAACAAGATGTCAGTCGTAGCCAGGTTTACTGGAAGAGAACAAGAACAGTGATTCCTAAACAGAGAAACGGAAATCAGAGCATGTCGAAGTGAGATGCACTGAAAGGAGCAAAAAGACCATAAATAACTGTATTAATACCAGTGACACTGGTAGGCACCAAAATCCTGTGTTCTCACTTTTTACTGAAGCATCCATCATAACTTTATCAATCCAAAATGCTTATTTATCTTTATAAACACACATTCACTGTAATCTCATATGTTTTTATTATCCTATTGTTTTTTTATTATAAGCACCCAGGACTTCTGGGAAAGTAGAATTGATATTGAGTGGATTATTCTGGTGAAATAAAGTGAACTTTATCAACAATATTAAATCTAACACAGCTTTTCACCCGATGCACTACTGTGGAAAGTTACAATTTTGTCAGGCATTTCCTTTTTGTACCCAAGCAACTCCTGCGTGGGCCATCCTACTTCCTTTATTATCAAGCTGTGCGGCTTCAAACACACACATTTTTCACCTCACTGCACTGAAACAGGGTACTTTTCAGAAATGGTACCTATGTAAAAGTTGGTGATGGTCTTCATCTGCTGGTGCTTGGTGACCACGTGGATGACCAGCGAGTTCCCCACCAGACCGACCAGCATGATGAGGCTGAAGAAAGTGGGGACCAGCCAGGCGTCCACCAAACACCGGCGGCCCCTGGCCCTCCAGAGCCGCGGACTTGTTGCATACAGACCCACAGTCTGAACCGAGATCCACAATCATCTTCACAGATAAAAGCCAGGAATATTTCTGTGGTACATGTAGACCAGAGTAGAGTTTGGCGGTATCTCAAGTGATGTTACAGCCGTGTCTGTCTTAGATCCTACCAGTGTTTCTCTAACAACACCAAGCAAGTGCAACACAAAATGGCAATATCTATGTATAAAGATCTATGTATAAAGAATGAAAGAAATTAAAAAATAACTGCAACAAAAACTGCTACATTCAAATGTGTGCATAATGTGTTAGTTTGTGACCTTCTTTACCTGATCTGTATAGTACGTATAAAAGTATATTAGATAAGTTCTTTCCATATGATAAGCTTCTCTTACCTGCGTTGTGCCTGTCTGTCTCTGCAGTCTCTCGGCGTGGTGAAGGTTTAGTCCCACGTCAGTCAGTGATAGGCTGCTGTTCTGCTCACTGCAGGTCTAAGATGAAAGCATGGTTATAGACCACGATTACTGGGAGGGGAGGGGGTGTTTGCGAGAGAGAGAGAGAGAGCTTTAAAACTAAATCTGCATCATCACCTGTAATTACCCAGGGCGTCCCAAAAAACGACTGCAGCTGGATTCACTGTTTTATGTCGTCATCAACACACTAACACATACAGTGGGGAAAATAAGTATTTGATACATCACACTTGATTTTGCAAGTTTTCCCACTTACAAAGAATGGAGAGGTCTGTAATTTTCATCGTAGGTACACTTCAATGTTGAGAGACAGATTCAAAAAAAAAAAAAACAAAACAAACAAAACAAAAAACAAACAAAAACAAAACAAAAAAACAAAACAAAAAACAAAAAAATCTGAAAAAAAAACAAAATTACATTGTTGTATGATTTTTAAATAATTAATTTGTATTTTATTGCATGAAATAAGTATTTGATCACCTACCAACCAGCAAGAATTTCTGGCTCTCACAGACCTGTTAGTTCGTCTTTAAGATGCTCTCCTATCTTCCACTCGTTACCTGTATGAATTGCACCTGTTTGCACTGGTTACCTGTATAAAAGACACCTGTCCACACACTCAATCAATCAGACTCTCCAACCTCTCCACCATGGGCAAGACCAAAGAGCTGTCTAAGGACACCAGGGACGAAACTGTAGATCTGCACAAGGCTGGGATGGGCTACAGGACAATAGGCAAGCAGCTCTTTGAGAAGGCTACAACTGTTGGTGCAATTATTAGAAAATGGAAGAAACTCAAGATGACTGTCAATCTCCCTCGGACTGGGGCTCCATGCAAGATCTCGCCTCGTGGAGTATCAGTGATCATGAGAAAGGTGAGGGATCAGTCTAGAATCTACATGGGAGGACCTGGTCAATGACCTGAAGAGAGCTGGGACCACAGTCTCAAAGGTTACCATTAGTAACACACTACATGCCATCATGGATTAAAATCCTGCAGCGCGCGCATGCGCAAGGTCCCCCTGCTTCAAGCCAGCACATGTCCAGGCCCGTCTGAAGTTTGCCAATGACCATCTGGATGATCCATCCAGAGGAGGCATGGGAGAAGGTCATGTGGTCAGATGAGACCAAAATAGAACTTTTTGGTATAAACTCCACTTCGCCGTGTTTGGAGGAAGAAGAAGGATGAGTACTATCCCAAGAACACCATCCCAACTGTGAAGCATGGGGGTGGAAACATCATGCTTTGGGGGTGCTTTTCTGCAAATGGACCAGGACGACTGATCACGGTATTGAGGAGAGGATGGATGGGGCCATGTATCATGAGATTTTGGGCAACAACCTCCTTCCCTCAGTAAGAGCACTGAAGATGGGTCGTGGCTAGGTCTTCCAGCTGACAATGACCCGAAACACACAGCCAGGGCAACGAAGGAGTGGCTTCCGTAAGAAGCATTTCAACGTCCTGGAGTGGCCTAGGCCAGTCTCCAGATCTGAACCCAATAGAAAATCTTTGGAGGGAGCTGAAACTCCTGTGTTGCCCAGCGACAGCCCCAAAACCTGAAAGATCTAGAGAAGATCTGTATGGAGGAGTGGGCAAAAATCCCTGCTGCAGTGTGTGCAAACATGGTCAAGAACTACAGGAAATGTTTGACCTCTGTAATAGTAAACAAAGGTTTCTGTACCAAATATTAAGTTTGATTTTTCTATTGTATCAATACTTATTTCATGCAATAAAATGTAAATTAATTATTTAAAAATGATACAATGTAATTTTTTTTTTGTTTGTTTTTTTTTGTTTTTTTTTTAGATTCGGTCTCTCACAGTTGAAGTGTACCTACGATGAAAATTACAGACCTCTCCGTTCTTTGTAAGTGGGGGAAAACTGGAATCAGCGGTGTATGAAATACTTATTTTTCCCACTGTAGAAGTTGTAGTCGGTGTTTCCTTCAGATCAAAGTGCAGCTGAACCTGAGTGACCAAGTACAGTACAGTCAGTGTGTTCGGCAGAAATTTTAAAAATTACTTATGTACAAAGAAATTATGTCAGACACGCTCTAATTGGCAGATAGTAGGTGATAATAAGTTTAAATATGCATGTCAATTAACTCCCACCACACCCACAGCCTACAGGCAACATCCATTTTATCCACACACTCACAACAGGAAAAAATCATAATGACTGGTACTTACCTACAAACCAAGATGAAAGAGAATGGATGGAGGCAGCCGGGGGGTCGTGGTGACAGTACAACTCGATCTCACCCATTTTTCAGCACAGCAAGCACTTTTTAAGGCTGTCATTACCTCCGTCATGGCCTTTGCTGCAAAGCACCAAGTTGCAAACACTGCCAATTGTGCGTTTAAGCGTAAACAGGATGTTGCTTTTGCACTTGCTGTTTCACATATTTATGCTGGCCGTTAAAACGTATAAAAATCCTTTGGTTTTATTGTGATGGCTCGAGATGAAATCAATGAAAACTGACATTTTACAGAAATTGTGCTTGTGTGCACAGAAAACAAATCATCAGCATTCATCACGCCGGCTCCTTATGTCATATTTTAGATATCAGTTGATACGTTTGGCTTCTCCAAATGTATCATTTTCAAAAGACAAGGAATCTGACTAATGAATCCAATGAAAAAAAAAACAAAAAAAAACAGGCTGTCTTTGCTAGTTCCAGTTGGATTTTATCTTTTCTGTTTCTTTGATTTTCATCTGCTGTCTGGCAAAGTGGTGGATCCCGGTTGTCTGCTGTGAGTAGTTTTCCACGCCGTCTCAGAGTGCCTCAGGACTCCGGATTTCTTGGAGGCCCCAAAAAACAGCTTCCTCTGGAGGTCCGTCAAGTCCTCAAAAAACCATCCGTTGGTTGGTCCTAGATGAGGATCAAGCATTACAACAATCAGTGAAGGATCCACCGTTGATCTGCTGATTGATACCCTGTGGTCTTCTTCTGTGCTCAGACTTGTTTTTGTACTTTTGTTTGATGCGCTCAAGAAAATATCATTTAATTGAGACGACACAAAGAAGTTAAGAACTTAACAATAATTTCAGATGCCACACTGGTTCTCATTGTAAAGAAATAATCACCCCCTACTCCCCTGTGGCTTACTGCATGTCAGAGAACGGGGTCAGTTATGAAACAGCTCTCCTGCAGGTAGTGTGTCATTAAAGGGCCCTCCAGCAGGGATGACTAGTACTGATTTACTGTCAAATGGGGCTGAAATCTGTGGCAGGCCACAGAAGTTATGAATCATTATTCTATTAAGTCCCGCTTTGTTATAAAAATAATTTATATCTGTACAAAAAACTTTCAATGCTTTATAGAGCTGTAGAAAACATTCATTAACTTGCCATTACATTTTTTGACTGGATATGGCCCTGGAAATGTAAAGGTTATCCTAATCAAGGGCCTATTTTTAGTTAATTTTAATTAGTTAGACATTATGAAAGCACTTAATAATAACTTGTGGACTCTATAAAGCCCTATCATCCCTTTAAAGTATACCCTCGGAAGGGATTCATGTGCATTTGTGAATATAAGGACCAAATGTTTACCGACCTGTTTGAGGTAAATGTTCAGGAAGCATCAACCGTGGATCACGGGGCTGCTGTTTGGTCCAGGTCTGCACACCCAGGATGTGTGGATGTATCTCATGCTTTTTATGCTGCTCTCCGACAGAGTCAGAGTGAAGCATCTTAGGCTTTTTAGCCAAGTGTGCAAGTACGCTGGGCTGCAACCGACCCTCCTGAGATGAGGTCGCCGCAGCGATGGGAGCAGGAAAAGTCTCCGTGGCAGGCAAGCTCTCACTCAGGTGATCCCGCTTCTTGTACTGACACTCGGAGGACCACCAGCTGACGCTTTCAGGGAGGACAGCTCTGGATCTAAAGGACCCGTGAGCGTTCTTCAAGAGGGAGAGGGTGGTGCTGATGTTTCGTGGGTCAATGCGTCTGGTGGAACACGGTGGTGATTTCCTCTCAGCCAAAGCCTTTAATAGCTCCGAAATCTGAGCAAAGCGGCAGGGACGGGCAGCAGAGTTTCACAGAACACCAACGCAGGGATGAAATATCTACAGTGACTGCAACTGATATACTGTATACATAACATTAATCAAGCTTTAGAGGAGGGGGTTGGGGGTCTTTTTAACCAACACTTGGCCTTTATAACTACACATACTGGATTTTATAGCACAAATAGTCATAACAAAATCAAAAGCAAGATGACATCTTATTAAGGTGGAGACAACAAATGGGCAAGACATACAAATTTGCTGGAAAGGACAATACAGTTAAAGCTGCACTCATCAACATTTTTATGTTATGAGTGGATTAAATTACATGTAATGTGAAAGTGGTCTCTCGTATTGATGGACACAAAGAGAATCATCACCTGACTCTGGAGCTCCTCTCTCAGCTCTTTCCAGCCACAACCTTATTGTTTTGGTTTACTCATGTCACAGATTACAGACGCTGCAGGAAGCTCTCAACAATAAAATTCTGACAAAGTTAGCGAACATAGTGACGTTTTTAGCTGCTGAAGAGCCAGACATTTTCCTCCTGAGGTGCTGAAAACCACTAACAGAGAAGAGGACTTCCATGCATCAGGTGGAGAATAGCACTCTAAATGAATACTAAACTCAGCTTCTGTAAATAGTGAACTGTTTTTTCTAACACGTTTAAAAGAACTGTGTTTTTGTTGGGTGAGAATATATGAATATTGTTTTACAGCTTCGTCTATTGCATCGGTGGCCATAAAAAGTAAATTAAAGCAGATATAATGTGTACTCTCATTTACATTAAATAGTATTTTTATATATATATATATATATATATATATATATATATATATATATATATAGAGAGAGAGAGAGAGAGAGAGAGAGATATTTATTATATATAGTTAACTATATATATATTATAGTTATTGTTGTAATTTATGTGATTTCTAAATACAAAGTGAAAAACTAAAACTAGAATTTCTGTGCAGACCTCCTTCGGCCCCTTTCAATAATTAACATCATTTCGACACACAAAGCCGTATAATAATAATAATAATAATAATAATACACCCATAAAAGAGATCTGAGTAAAAATTTGACACAAAACTGTGCATAGCATTTTTCATTACCTTAAGCTCATAAGACTCTCTGCTGTCAGAATCTCCATCCCTCTTCCGACACATGACCCTAAAAGGACCTTAAAATAAATCACACCACGTTACTTCATTAGTCACTTCAGGAATGGTGAAACCCGAGAACACGGACGATTAAAATAAACTTCACAAAATGACCACACCTCCCTCTCCGTCTGCCTGAACACAAACAAATCAACAGAAAAGATTTGTCTGTTTCCATTCGGTTCTGATAACTGATCAATCACCACGACAACCGAGCCACCTCCATGACAACCAGTCCAAGTTTGTCATCTCAGTTTGACGCTCGTCTCACAGTCAAACAACATAAAACAGCGGCAACACACACTTTCATATTACTGGATTTAGCTATTTATTATATCATATGTACACAGACATATTGCACAGGTTACAAATCTTAAGAGCACAGTCTATACAAACTCCTGGCTTTGATCAAGCAAAAAGAATCCAACAGAAACCTCATGTACTCATGTGAGGGATACATGTTTTTTTTGTACGTTTGTGTGGTTCAAGGGAGCTTTACATTCTTTATATTTACACACAGAGATAAATACACACTTTACAACATAATAAAGCAGTTTCAAGACACTCTTACACCTTTGCATACTGCCGGTACATGACAGTGGATGACGCCATCTTACACCGTGTTCATCAATAACCTGATGGTGAAAACAGAATACTTGAAAGTATCGTGCTTCATCCTCGCAGCTTCACCAACTTAAACCTGCTTCAGCTTCAGTGAGCATGTGCTGGGTCATGTTGTACCATTTCTTCCTGTATACAAGCGATGGTGAAATTTGAGTGTTTCTGAAAATAATGTGCGTATATGTGTAAGATGGCATCTGGTCACTGAATAAAAACAAAAAAAAAAAAACAAAACAAAACCAAAAAAAAAAAAAAAACACAAAACACCTTGCATCTGAGGTCCTTCTAAGGTTTGCTTTGATACAGAGCGCAGAATTTATTTAAAAAGCGGTTGCCAATATTAGAGGTATGTGAACTTAAAAATCAATATGTTGAGATGGTTTTGACCACATTGATCGTATTAAAACTTTCCTCTGAGCATGAACATGCATACTTGGGCTTCACCAGTGTGCGTGTGACAGTGGACTGCAGGAGAAGCAGTGGTAGGAGTGCAGGCACATGCACATCTCAGAGATCTCATGTCCGACTTCCTCGTCAAGTTTCAGTCTCTCCGTCTGTGCAAAGGGTGGGGACGGGGTTTGGAAAAGGGGAGGGAGTGGGGGAGAACGGAGGCTACATGATGCTCAGATGTTGAAGCTTTCTCCACAGCCACATGTTCCCTTGATGTTGGGATTGTTGAAGACAAATTCACTGGACAGCTTTGACTCCAGAAAGTCCATCTCGGTCCCTAGAAGGGTCAGCTGGGCCTTCTTCTCTATGAACACCCTCACACCTGCAAGAGAGTCACAGTGGGGCTGTTACTACTTTCAAGTTCCTGACATTTCAAAAGGAGTTTGATTATACATTGAAAACAGTGAAATGGCACTTTATACCCAAAACCCTTTTTTTTTATTGCAGCCATTGTGATTAATTTGAAACATTAGCACCCCCTCGTGGTATTACTAAAGAAGTTACTGTGAGAGAGGGCAATGCATGCTTATGTGTTTGGTCTTTTTTCTGTGTTTCATAACGTTCGAAGAGGAAAGCAGAACAATAAGACATTGTTTACCATCCTGCAGCACTTCCTCATCAGATTTGTCTTTCTCCTTGGTGTAGTCCAGTGTGTAAGTTAGTCCATTACAGCCACGTGTTCTCACTCCGACCTTCAAACCGATCTAGAAGGAGCCAGACAAACATTAAACTACTTTCATCAATTTTGACATAAGATGTACTGTATATGTGCAGGACTACAAAAGGATGAAATTCAAATGTGTAAGGATTGCGCAGCTTCAATAGATTGAGTTCTTTAGGTGAGTTGTTGGACCACGTCAGAAATTAAGTGTTTTAAGTTGTTCCAAAATGCCACACACATTTTCAGTCTCTCATGGAGGTACTGAGATTTCAATCTTTGCGTAAATGCAAAAAAAGCACTATAATCAAACACACAATTTCTAAATAAAGAAGAAAAACAAGAAATGGTTGCTGTGTTGTATTACTGTAATCTCCTGCCATCTAATATTACAAAAGTTTGACAGAAAACTTTCTTATAGAGCCTTAAAATTTCACTGAAATCTGTTGGCTAAAAAACAAATGTGGTTGCGTGGTCTTACATAGTAAAGACAACATGTCCTTCAATATTAATAGAAGTTTACTTTTTTAATTCTTGACAAAAACAAACCAGTTAACTGAAAAAATAAAACTCAAAACAACACAGCACCCTGCTGCTGTTAATAAAGATGTAGAGATGCACTTTCTGTTTGACAATATGATGTTTCAGTGAGGGTTGGCCGTCTACTCACATATTCCGGCTTGTCCTGCAACAATGACCTGATCTTGTTCACAGCTGACGGAGTCTGAAGAAAAGACAACAGAGGATAAAAAGGTTATGAACATACTGAGCAGAAGAACAACAGTGAAAGAGGCTACATTGCTGGTTTTAGTTTCTGTGGCTGTTTTGATTCTTTTCCCTCCCCACTGAGAAAAGTTTGCATGAGCTAACACCCCAACTTGGCTGAAATTAGCAGTCGCCTACAGTATAATGTGGGTGTTGGTGCAGATGAGAGAGATCCCAGTGTTTGGGCTCTCCCGTGGAGGCATTTGGGAGGCCGAGGTGAACTCTTTCGGCCGCATGGTGCTAATCCCTTAAAGCCGGTGTGTTCCTCTGTATGTGTGCAACCTGTGCTGCTGATGCCAAATGTTCAGTACATCCCAACTGTGTCACAGCCTGGACTCGTTTCATAACAATGCTGTCAACCACGCTCACTGGATTTTAAATAGGCGAGACTGGCTACATTCAGCTGCTTATTATTAATTATTATACTAATGTGTGAAGTTAGTCACTGATGGGTAATGATATAACAACAGCAGAACCCTTTAATGAAACAGCTGCCTCAGTGTCGAGGGAGGTCCCACCACTTTGTGTTTACTTCAGCGCGCTTCCTTTATCAGCTCAGACCGCCAAACACACACATTATCTCACAGCAGCTTAGCAAAGCTCGTCAGGCTGATATTCACCATCACAAAGGGTTCATCAAGCCCAAAACAAACAAACCATAACTACTTCCCATTAACTGATGATTACAGTAAATTTGGGGTAGGAGACTGCAGATTATAACGTGCAATAAATGTCTCGGTGTTGTCAATCTGAGGATGTGATAGGCGGAAAAACAAATGAATGGACAAACCACAATTCAGTATTTTAGTGCGATGTTGGGCCACCACATGCCTCAATTATCATCCACTAGTGGTCAATTGAGTCGAGGTCTGGCCACTGTGTAATTCAGAGAATATGAGCCACATCATTTTCACACTCATCCAAACATACATACTTGAGAAAGGCAGATATTTATAAAGATATTTCAATATAATGCACTCCAGAAAAACAATATCACCCACTATGAGCTCAGTAGTAAAAAAACACCTACTTTTTTGAGTTTTATAAACTTTATAAATAGAATTTGTGGAAGACCTGTTGTGTTAGATCACATTAGAATGAGCTGATGATTAAATGATGAAATATGATTTTTTTTGTTTAACTTAAAGCCTCTTCCATACACACAGATTGAGGTCTCATGCTTTCTTCTCACATAAATAATGAACAGTAATACGCTCATGTTATATTACATCACTGACTCAATTATAGCAATTGTAGTCGTAATGTGTAATGTCCGAACATGGTAATTTAAAGGTGCAGTTTTTAAAGCAACAAAGGACAAGATGTTAAAATTATTGGTTGTATTATTATTGTTATTTGAAAGAGGAGATGCACTAAAGGGCTTTGTCATGCAAAACATTTCGGCCTCTGGTGCTTTGACTTTAATTATTTAATATAAATTTTACATATTTCATTACCTGTCTCTTTATGGAAAACTTGTTCACTTTTACAGTCATCAACCCTGCAGCTTACAATTCATATCTCGTAATTTAGGCCTTTTTTAACTCGTGGACTGTCTTCAAAATTACAGTAAAGAGTCAGCTCGTCATTGTAAGGCTTGATAATGGTTTCTGTATTGTATTTAACTGTCATAAACCCGTTAAAGGCCCCTAAAAAAGGAGCAGATCAGTCGATGGCGGAGTACCAATCAACAGTTTAGATTAGCAGCCTGTCCTCCATGGGAACAACTTTAGCATCCCAGCAAGTTAAAACCAACATCTGACGACCGGACGACACACTTGTGTAACAGCAGTGTGATGTGATTTAGCCAAAATAAAGTCATCAAAACGGTGAAAACTGAAATCTCTGTAAAGACAGAGAGCGAGTTGTGTTGCGTTCAAGTCCCGGCTGGTTAGCTAGCTTAGCTATCTTTCGATCACGTAACGTTAACGCTCGCTGCTGTAACCGTCACACTTTCTCCATTAACACGCAGTGAGCGGACAGGTAGAGTATTTTACGTTAGTTTTCGACTGCAGTGCGTAACTCACCAGTGTCAGCGCGGCTCTTGCAGGTAGTATCTTTCTTTTGCTGACCGCCCGGACGGTCGCTCGCACCATGGACGCGGACATGTTTCTGCACTTAAAATCACAACAAT
The DNA here is from genome assembly GCA_023238725.1 of Scortum barcoo. Classification (NCBI taxonomy): domain Eukaryota; kingdom Metazoa; phylum Chordata; class Actinopteri; order Centrarchiformes; family Terapontidae; genus Scortum; species Scortum barcoo. Next base: position 17,769,764 of record CM041535.1, read on the forward strand.
CAACTGCGCAGGCGTGGGAACAAAACTGAGTAACCGCCCCAAATAGGCAATCCGTTCGATGATTGGCTGATATGGTGACGGGCGGGAGTGACAGCCAATGAGCTCGCGGATAAAAGTTTGCAAAGATGCATGTGAGCTTCTGTTACGCAACCTACTTGTAACATTACAAAAGTACTGTTAAACTTTTCAATAAGTGATTCGTGTTTATGTGGGAATATTTTGATTTCATTCTTTATGAAATTCTTCATGAATAAAATTTAATACTATGTAAAAAAGAGACCTTTATTCTAGGTCCCCTTACTGGTTTTATCCAGAACTTTCAACCACATCAGTCAGCTTTGTTGGTCAAACCACAGCTGCCAAAGTCAAAAATGAACTTTCACATCCTAGTGTGCTAAATTTTGTGTGGCAAGATTTTCACAGAAAACACAGACTAACTTTACAATCTCTGACTGATTAATCTAATAATTAATGTTAATATAATAACATATACAACAGTAACATGAATAATTACTTATATTGATTATTAATCAACTGTGTGGGTACATACAGCAGGTCCAGTTCCTTCTTAAGCATCAATCATTCATTTCAGCTTTGTCAGTTTGATTACTAATGAGACTTTGTGTTGACAACTATTTCTGTTCACAGCTTTGGGTCTTGCAGTTTGTAATGTACCCTGGATAACCTCCAACAGACCTTGACAGATTGCTGACTTTACTGATTCATAATGCTGTTTGATAAATGTACGTATGGAAAAAAAACTTTTCAAAGAAATATTCCACACTGGGGTTACATTTCAATTTAATGAACTCTTTGAGACACAAAATGGATTGCAAGCCAACTCTTCCTGGCAGGATCAGGTTCCTTGACAACAAACTAAACCTCCGACATGAGTCCAACAAAATTAAATGCAATAAGGCTGGCATTAAAACAAAGCTACTTTAAAATGAGAAGTCTGATTACAATACCATCAACAATACTTTTCTTTTTGATAAGATTCGGCCATATTAGGACAACAACAGCCAGACAGTCCGTTTTCGAAGTTGAATGATAAGCAGGTCTTTGAGACATTAACTAGCAGCAACAAAATTTAAGGGGCGTGGACCCTCACAGTGCAGCTACCAATCTGTGGCACCATTACAACAAAATGAAGCCTTTGTGGCAAATAAATACATTTATCTCTCCACTGAACTGAGATTACCTATAGTTTAAGAATTAATGAACAGTGTTTGCAGCAGCGTACGCAATCAGCTGGACCAGTCGACTGGTTCTTCAATACCTTACCACCACTATGTGTTCTTGCTCTATAGTTATGACACTTCCTAGCATGTGTGGAAACAGATACAGGCCAGGGTTAGCAGAGGAAGTACAGTTCGGTACCGCCCTACCGCTCACACTTAAAGGCAGTATATAAATGAAAATGGAGGATCAGCAGTCTCTAAAAACAACACTACAATCCTGAACAAATATCTATAGGGTGGTTTCTCTAACACAGAGACGCACAAACATACACACAGACATACTGTAGATTGAGCTGCTTCCAGGGTTGAGAGAGACGGACTGATGGATGTCAGTGCAGAGGACAAATTAAAAAAGGATTAAAAAAAAAAAAAAAAAAAGATTCTGGCCATTTTGAAAAGGTACACTGCCATTCAAAGGTTTTGGAACAAACTACATTGTAATTCTTTGGGGTAAAATCTCATAAAACATAATTGTAAATCCATCCTAAAAGCCCTGTAATTATAAAATTAGGAACAAGTGAACTGATACTTTTTGGTTTAACTTGACATAGCCTTGATCTTATGACTAACTTACCACAAGTCACTCAAGACAACACAGCATATAATCTCACTGTCCATTTGTCTTATGGCTGCAGCTGTGTTTACGAACACTGGGGGGTACCTGATTGTGAGGACAGTTTAATTTGTACAGTGTCAGCGTTAGTGTTAATATCAACTATAAGACAAATAAACAATATGACATCTGCATTGTTATGGTGATCAAGATCTAAGCCATTTACTTTTAGTCATGTTACAATTTCCACTTGCTTACATTTTCTAATTTAAGAGATTTCACACCAAATCTGCAATGACATTGCCTGAAATATAACAAGTTTTAAAAAAAAAAACTTGACTGGCAGTGTAGGTAAACAAACACGAGGTGCACGACTAATGGCTTGTCTTGTTAAAATGAAAGCTTTAAAAAGCTTCTCTGTGGAAGAGAGCTTTGGGGAAGAAAAAAAACAACACACATAAAAAGGCCCTATTTGGCTTCAAGTCAAGGCGTCCTGGCTTTGGCTTTTAATGGGCTTCAATTGGCCCAACAGTCCCGTTCAGATTGAGGGATCTCTGGACTTTGGGTTGCTGTCTGCCTGGACAAGAGTAAAAACCTTCTGGTTTGTGTAGCAACAGCTGCTGCTCATTCCACTGGGCTCTTCCTGTGACCAGAGCGACCCACATTTCGGCAGGCTAAGCTACCTGAAACAAACAAGAATGCAACTGTCAAAATTTATTTCAAAACATGTTTATTATCTGCACAGTCCACTTTTGTATTGTAAAACAAATAAATGAATAAGTACCTATCTTATCAGACTACAACAGGGCAGATTGCCTCACCCTGACAAACTGACCGCTATATTTGCACAAAATCATTTCAGGTTACAAGTATGATCAGTCAAAGAATATGTTGTTGAACTGTGCAGAAAATAACAGATAAAAACAGGACCAAAATGCTGATTGTTAGCCAAAACATCAGCAGGCATGCTCTCCAGAATCCAAAGAAAGATGAATGTGCTGCAACCATTTCTTGCCCTTATTCTCTCTCCACCCCAGCCCTAAACTAGACTATTTTTTTTCTGTGGAAAGTACGCACAGCACGTCATCTATAAACATATTCATGGTTCAAAAGATGTTGGGTTGGGGCATATTGGGAAATGTATTCAAACATGGGCAGAGAATTTAGGTGGAGAGGAAAATCACATCCATAAATGTATAAAAAATAAATAAATTAAAAAAAGGTCTTTATGGCAGGATTTTATGATATTATAGGTGATGTGAAGTATTTTAAATTACTTAATATTTTCCAGGAAGTACTTTAAAATCAATTAAATTATCAGTGTCATTGTATAGCTAAACAATAAGTAGTTGTGACATTTTCAAATGCTGTAAATTTCAATACCTGCTTGTGGACTTAATATCACATTTTGCTGCTTTCTCTTCTTCTTCTCCTCTCGTATGGGTGAACCCTAAAAAAAGACAATTAAACAGGAGGACAGGTGTAGCAGTGTACATAATCTACTAAAGTACTAAAAGAAAAAAAAAAAACACATTTTAAAAAAGTATTTTATTGACTGATCACACCTGTCTCTCCTTTTCTCTCAAATTCCTCAAGTGGGCTGAAGAGGGGGAAGCAAAGTTTTCCATCCTCACATTACCTGTCAAATGACAAGCAAAGGTTAAACTAGGGATTATTAATTTATAAACAGCAATCCCTAATAACTTTGTGTACTTTATCTTCTGAATGCAAAACAGACAGTTCTACTACATGGGTTACAAGAAATACATTTATGAAAGACTTAATAACGCAATAAGAAAACAAAAAAAATGTATCAAACTCTGTGCGAACCTGCAGGGCTTCTGTACAGCTGACAGTCCTTCTTGATGTGGGCACTTGAACCACACAGGTAGCAGCAGCGCATCTCCAGTGCTCCATCTCTCTTCCTCCAGTGCTCACTCTTATGTCTGCCCTGATCCTTGCCGTCCTTGCCGTCCTCTGCCGCATCCATTTTGTCCCGCAGGTGATCTGGCCTTCTCTCCAAGTCCCTTCTGTGCTTGGACCTGGACCAAAATAATCCACAATATAATAAAAGCATATAGTGTGACTTCTCTGACATGTTTTGCGATTATACCTACTTCTTGCGCATGGGGCAGTCTTTCATGAAGTGGCCGATCTTGCCACAGATGCGGCAGCAGCGGTCATTGGGAGCCACTTCTCCCTCAGTGAGGACTTCAGGATCAAAGAAATACTCCTGGAACAGAAGAAGACAAATCATAATTTCAGTGCTTTCATAATGCCACCTAAAAAAGCAAATGTGGCGTTTGTGCTGTAAATACTAACCATCTGACTGGGGTACACGGAAGGAAAGGCTTTGACTGGTGTGCCAAACACGGTCCTGCCATTGATGAAAGCCTTCATGATGAAGTTCGTCACTGTTTTGATGACAAAAATAGACATGGACGTGAGGAGACAAGAATACATTTGAAAAGACCAAGTCAGACAACAAGAGACAACAGGTAAAAACAGATGGAAAGAAATAATCGTACTTTTCCTGGACAGACCAGCACCGAGATTATGATTCAGGTCAAATGGATCTGTAATAGGACCAAGAGAAGAAAAAAAATACGTTAAAGCATAATTTAACAATTTAAGGAATAATACAATCTATAAGTATTTAATATGATGCATCTGATGACCTAGATGGACAGAAGAAGGTAATAGTTTTCAAAGCCACTGTCATTGGATAAGTGATCAGTTTAACCATCAGTTTCCACTTGCCTCTACCTATTGAAATAACATTATATGCTTCTGTTTTTTACATTATCCATTAGCTTTTTTTTTTTGTACATGTCTGGACCCTAAGGTTGTCACACAACCTTCAATGACGATGTATTTGGACGTCCACTGCTTGTTGAAGGTGGTGAGGCAGCCGTGCTGGCGGATGCAGACGACGTGCTCTCTGAAATCGAAGTCCTCGGTATAAAAGCGGAGCAGGCCGAGCCACAGCTCCCCCACTGTCTCAGTGTTCTTCCCGCATTGTGGCCAGTGACTGGACTGCAGGTGGAACATGACCAGATTAACGATGGTATTAAGGTAGCATGTGACATGAATATTCACTAAAATATTTACAGTGGTCCGCACACAGAATATATGTAAAAGTAAAGAAAAAAAAAAAAACACTCACTAATGTTTTTAAGTCATGAAAGAAGTACACATTCCAGCCATCAACTAGCACCTCTGGCTTCTTCTTTCCATCATAAATCTGCAACAAATAAAAATTTGAGAGAAGTTAAAAATTTGCAGAGTTCAAGGCAATATTAATATATTAGAGATATATCCATGTATAGATAGTGAGTTGATCTTAGATAATGCAACGTCCCAACTGAAAAAAAGCTAAATCAACCAAGCTCATGCTTTCCATTCAAAAACATTCAAACATGTTAAATCTTTTATTTTTTTTCACAAAAACATAACATCTAATTTGTACCTCTTGCAGCACGGGGATGACTGGTGGGTTTCTCTGCTGGAGAAAGAACAGCACCATGAGTGTGTAAGCGTAGGAAGAGAGGCTGCCACGGGACGCATCCCCAATGTCGCACATCTGTGAAAGGACAAAAACATATGATGGTAACACAGTAACACAGTATAATAATATATTGAAATGAAGACATACAAAAGACACTTTAGCTATGAGCAGACTCACCTTGGCAAAAACCTTCATGACGTAACAGAGGATCTTCACTCTTCTGTCAATGGCAGCATACGAAGCAAGCAGATGTGTGTTGTGCAGGGCCTGAAAAGAAAATAGTTTCTTAAAGCAGGATGACCAATGTTGAGTTAAATTAGTGAAAAAATGCAACAATAAAAAAAAAACAAAAAAACAAAAAAACAAACCACACACTGGGGAAAACAAGAGCCCTACCAGAGTGTTGTAGAGGCTAATGTCCCCCTCCAGGCCGGTGTGGACATGGTAGAACTTCACGATAGGAACTTTGGCTGTCGTGATGGGCAGGATGTTCTTCAGACCTGGTGACAGGGTGCACATGTGAAAACAGGTTTGAAGGAAAGGGACACACTGACATTTTGTGTTTTATAAATTTTAATTCAACAGCTCTCTTTGCGAGGAATTTGTCAAATTATGGGACAAACTATTACTTGACCTTTAACTTTTCTTGATATTACGTTTAAATGGAAATAAAAGAATGGCAGCAAACTGAGAAACTATCAAGAACCTCCTGTGAAGCACTGAGAGGACGTGAATGCCGAATCTTCAAATTCATAAGTTATTGGACAGAATTTTATCAGAATCAATGCTGCACAGATAGTAAATCTGCCTTAACTTTTTACTAACCTGGGTGTTTTTTCAGTAGTCTCGCCAAGCTTTCAATTATAGTGATGCAGGCAGCATCCTGTGGAAGAAATTTATGAACAGAGTTACATTTTATAGATTAAAGATCAGCATGAATTACACTAACAAATTGCTATAACAAGAACTACAAATGCCTCATGTAATCCCTCAAGATTGTAAGAGAAACCAACAAAAAACCTACAAATGAGTCTTAATTCTATTACTAATCAATTAACTAAACTCATAGAAGTTTCTGAATTTCTGAATTTTGATTTGGTCACAAAGCCAAACTTAAATGGCTTACAAATACACTACATGATAAATAAATAAATAAATCCCAGTAGACTGCCTATTCTAAGATAATCCTAAACAAGAGCATATGACCACAATAACAAATGAAAGCCTCCTTAGGTGACTTTAGGCAAATAAACTTAATGATATAAAAAAAAGTTAACTTACATCTATGGTATCCTGCCCCTCAAGCACCATACAGATGTCGAGGTCACTCTGTCTGAAGCCAAAACCATTTTTGGATGATCCAAAAAGTTGTAGTCGAGCTCCTGTTCATCAAAAAAATAATTTGTCAGTTTAACCATATATGTGCTAGTTTAAGTTTTAAAAACTAAAGACGCTCAACAGTTAAGTTTTTAGTTGACTTCACCAGCAAATTGTCGTCTGACAAAGGTCTCCAAGTCTTGAAGGATGTGTTCTCTAACACCCATTTCCAGCTCATCCGGAGCGAAGTCAGCTAAAAAAAAAAAAAAAAAAAGGGGAAATAAAATAAACAGACCCATCCTCAGAGCTGTAACGTCATACACATCATTTTAAGGATTTCTGTAATGATGAACGGTAATGAATTCCCCTGTATAAAATGTTACCACAAAGTGTCAACATTAAGTAAGTAGTAAGAAATTTAAAAGAAGAACTTATTCTGTATGTATACAACCCGACCTCTGCTGTACACTGTTGGAACACTGCATGTTGAGTAAAGAATTACTTTAAGTGGGCATAAACAATACCAAGGGTTCAGTTACATATGAAACTGAGATCATTAGCTCAGGCAGTTTAATTGCTTTTGGATTTATATATGCTCTTTATTACAAAAAAACAAAAGAAAAAAAACTGAAATAAATGTATGTTTTTTTTTGTTTTTTTTTTATTTCTCCAATTCCCAACAGATGAATACAGTACTTTATACAAGTCCAGGTGAGCCCACTGTTTCAAGACTTGACAGTGTACCATCACCTGCTTGATAATTATCTCAGGCATTTCCATGACTGCTGCTGTCATGAACTTCTTTTCTCTGAGCAAGACATTTTCTGACATCTAAACCACACTCTCTGTATCTCTGTCTCTGCTCTGCTGACACATCTTTTACATTTTGACTTCATTAGTATGTTCACAAAATACTTGTGCAATCACACAATACTCACTATAGCACTGCTCACAGGCTCTGTTAAGGACATTGAGAAACTCTGGTGTCATTGGGGGTAAAGGATCCAGCTGCATTTTCTTGAAATCTTCCGGACAGTCCTTCTTCAGATGCCCATCGCGCTTGCACAAGCTGCACACGACCATGTGTGACTAATGAAAGGAGTGTAATTTAGATGATGCATACAAACTTACTTCCCACAATATTTTGTCTTGTTTAACTTCAAGCCCCTTCCAAACCAATCATTACCACATTACTTTAAAACGATCACTTCAGATTGAACCTGCTTTCCTTACAAATAATGATTTGCAAAAATGTATTTAAAAATACGGTATAAAAAGTGAAAAAAAAGAGGTTACACTCACTTTGCCTCTGGTGAAAGCTTGCTTGGTGAATTCATAAGAGAGTTTCCTCTGTTTTTTGTTTTTATTTTTTGTGGTGTCATTTTTAATCGTGTCTTCTAAAGGTGGGGGTGAGAGACTCACAGGTGCCAGCTCCACCTCTTCCTCCTCATCCTCCTCATCCTCCTCCTCATCCACTGAACCAGGTGTGTCCAAATCTGGACATTCCTCATCAGACAGAAGCTCCTCCCCCGAGATCTCATCCACTGCGAAAATATCCTCATCCTCTGTGGTGAAGCTGTCCAAGTGTTGTCTGTTGTGCATGTCCACATCCATATCCACATCCTCATCCTCGTCATCCTCAGACAGACTGCTTTTTCCCAGGTCCACTTTTTCCTTCTCTTGCTCCTCATCGGAGTCACTGTATTCTTCGACTTCTTCCTCTTCCTCGATGATGCAGTCTGAGTCTTCAGGGCCATTTTCTACAGCCTTTGACTGATTTGCATGTTGTGACTGAATGCTGAGCTCAGCAAAATCTGACACAATCTCTTCATTCAAAACCTTCACGTTTGCCCCTTTAATTGGTCCGCGCTGCACATCGGTCTTGTGACTAGCAGCTGGTGTGTTGAGTGGCAGTGCAAAGTACTTGTATGTGGTTTTGAGGCAGTGGAGGATGTACTCATACATTTGCTGGCTGTTCAAAGTGCGGGCCACATTTCTCTTTACAGCAAATGGGTCTGAGCACAGAAACAGAGAAAATCAATCAATTCTGTTATGTATTCAAAAGAAATGTGATTATGTTCTTTTTCAGTACCACTGAATGCAAAGTCAGCCTATTGACACAATCTCAAAATACCACAGGCAAAATCAACTTTATTAACATGTCCATTAATGGCTGGGATGTAATTAACTAAGTATGCAAAACCAAACTTTTTTAATTTTAATTGCTGCACTATATCTGAGCACAATAAAACAACACTAGTCAAAACTAACCAAGAAACAAGTGACAATAGAATGGATTTCCAATGTGACCTTGGTCACTTACAAAAGCAAAAATGCATGAAAGTATTTGTGGTTGTTCCAGTACCCAAAACCAAATTCATACAACAAATGAGAAAGCTTCTGACCCTCCACAGCGATGCGTTTCTTTGGCCAGTCTTTTATCTCTCGTGAGAGGACAGGACTGGTCCGCACACTGATAACATTGTCCGCCAAGTTGAACTCCAGTGAGTAGAAACGAAGCATTTCAACCCAGAGAAGCCCAATTTCAACGGGCGGATGAGGGCTCTGAAACACCAGAGGAACCTGCAAAAAAACACATCAGACAGCACAGACTTTCAGGTATCGGATAAGAAGGTGGATAAAAGACCAAACTATGCATGCAGTAGCTCCTGCACTAAACCATGCATACGCATTACTACAAGTTCCCACCACACTTCTACATGAGACACACACAGTCTTTTCTTTGGGATCTACTTTCTGTTTTGGTTGCCTTCCAAGTATGTTTACTATTAATTTTTACTGTGGTGAAAAGAAATTAAAATGTCTATATAAAGCTCTTATCACAAAAACAAATAAATATCAACATGTCAAACTGCCAGTAATAAGGGAACAACTCACTGTTCAGATAAAAAACTACATTAGTTTCATGATTACCTTTCCTTTTATACAGGCACCATCTGCTGGCTGTGATGACTCTTTGGAGGAAGGGGTGTAGACCCAGTGTATATATTCATCCTCAACATGTGTGAGATTGAAGTCTGATAGCCTGCTGAGTGAAAACACCTTGATCTAAAGACAATCAGATTATTAGATTAGTTTCGACTGAAAACAAATACCAAGGTTCAATACTGGAATGAACACTGTAACAATCATTTCAGGCTCAAGATGAAACAAAACATTTACCTCTTGATTCAGGTAGATGGGCAAGAGGGACTCTTTGCGCTGCTGTAAGAAGTAGATAACCATGAGGGCGAAGACATACGGAGGCAGCCCACCTTCCTCTGCACGGTCAATCACACAGATCTAAGCAGTAAGCAGGAACAATGTGTTAAAATACAAAATGAGGTTTTACAAAGAAAAAACTGAGGATATTTTACAGGCTGCCTGGCTAATGTGAGTAACAGATCAGGTCTAAACTGGAAAACATACCTGGGCCCAGCGTCTGAGGCCTAAAACCAGTGGGAGGAGGACAGGCTCCCGACTGGAGAGAGCAGAAAGATAGGAGGTGGTCTGGAACGCATTTTCATTCCCTGCACTCACTTTGCAGATCAGGCCACTGTTGAGAAAAATACGTTTCAGTTTCCCTTTGTTGTTTCCTTCTCTTGTATATGTGGTAATGTGACCCTGATATGAGCAGATTTTTCTCTCTTGACAATAAGGTTTCTCTAAAACATAAGAGTTTGATTCTGAAATGTGACATGCAGATAACTCAGAAGCTCATTAACTGCTGGAGACACCCACCTCTTTTTCTCTTTGCAGATGACCACAGGCACCCTGGCATGAAAATCAGCTTCCAGCTCAACAAAGAGAGCTGAGGACACAACAGGACGTTGTTAAGTTTAAAACATTCGTGACAGTCCAGCACATGACATGACTTTCCAATGGTGGAATTTCTAAACAAAACAAAAAACTTGCAGTTAAATGAATAAGAGGTGACTCACAGCTCACAGAGAGACTCTCCTTGACCAACAACAAGACGTCTGGCTGATGCATCTGTGAATACATTCCATTTCAAAGCCTTCATACAACATAAGTACAATATAAAAAAGGACATATGAATGTGGCGTGTCCTACAAACACAACATCCACGTAGCAATTACCTTTAAAAGCTTATAATATAACACATGCAAAATAACAGTAAATATTTTGCCAAAATAATGTCTCATCTGTCCCAATAGCTTCATACTGGAGCAGATTCAAACTGAACAGATGTGATCTATCTTGAAATATGTTATTTGACACAATGTCTTATCAACTAAAATACCTGATATAATATAAATAAAATAGCTGTTTATGTTGAATCTTCTTTCTTAAGATGCACATTTATGGAAAAGTGAGAAAATCCAATTTAAAAAGAAAAAAAGAAAAAAAAAATATATATATATATATATATATATATATATATATATATATATATATATATATATATATATATATATATATATTTTTTTGTGTGTGTGTGTGTGTGTGTGTGTGTGTGTGTGTGTGTGTGTATATATGTATATATATGTGTATATATATATATATGTATATATATATATATATATATATATATATATATATATATATATATATATATATATATATATATATATATATATATATATATATATATATATATATATCACATCACACCATCAAACACTCACACTGGGCTACTCACGTGAGGTGGATACTGAATGTCAATGTTGACATCAGAATCCTTAAATCCAAACTTAGTGCAAGATGATCCATATAGCCTGAGCCTGATATCTGTACATGAGAGCAAGAGACAGGGAACAATGTTATTAACATTTCAAAAATAACTCAGAATAATGAAGTGACAGCTTAAGAGACATCAGCCTGTCGGCTACTAAACATCGTCACCGTCAGGTTGAATCTAGGTCACAACTCAGTCATCAAACGAGAATTTCGTCCTTGGGCAACTTACCAGGCAGGACGGATAGAAGGAGGTCTTGCATTATGGTGACAACAAATTGTCTCCTCTCAACATCCTGGTCACTCATCCCGTGGTCCCGGACAACAGCCTCTAGAGCAGCACTGACCGCACTGATCTGCTTCGGACCTAGGAGGCAGAATCTCTGTCAGCATCACCTGCTCTTGCCTCTCCTATAGACCCAAACACAAACACACACACACAAGCAAACAGAGGTTCAACAGTTTTTAAATATATGAAGACTATCACTGCACATTAACAGTATAGTATGTTTACAGTTATCAGATAAAGAGCAATTTGCATAATAACATCCTTTCTCACCTTGACCCTCTTCTTGTGCCGTTTGTCTCGGATATGCCTGTAAGCATCAGACACAGATTCCAGGAGAATACTGCACAGAGCACAGTTGTAAAGTGCAGCAGGGTTGCTTTGGGGCCTCTGAAGGAGGAGAGAGAGATGTCAGACATACTGTTGTATGTTCTTAACTCAGCTGTGACTAATAAACATATCAAATATTGTATCACTGAAACAGTTCTAAACCAAGAATGACTGCCTTATAGGCTTAATAACCAGAAAAAGTCCTATTAAAGCAAATTAAGGCTGTAACAGCAGTTTATATTTTCTGTTTCAGCTGCTGATTTATTTTGACAATTAACTTATTAATCACTTTGTCTATAAAAGATTAACAACAGTGAACAACCAACAAAACAATGTCTTTGAAAATGAAAGATCTATTTTTGTCTGACCAGCAGTCCAATAACCCAAAATTTTCAATTTACTGTAATGCAAGACCAAGACAAACAGCTATTTTTTGCCCTTTTGACAGAATTAGGCTGAAACAATAGATCAAAATATTTGCCAATTAGTTTTCTTTCAAACAGACTAACAAATTAACAAAGAAACTGTTGCAGCTTTACATGAGGCTGTATACATGGACTACCACACTGAGAGCCTGTACCTTCTTCAGGTAATAGATCTCATCTCTGTTAAGCCGCCTTTCTGCCTGCTGAAGGCTGCGCAGCTCTGTGGCTGACAGTGTGGATTCCTCAATGCTCCTGTTCTCTTCAGCAAAAGGTCTCTTCTTGTTTTTGTTTCTCCGTCTTCTCCCTTTGGAAAGAGGATATATAGTTATGAAAAATGTGTTGACTATGTTTTCATGGAGACAGTGATTGCATTTCATAGATGATGGAGCACAGCCAGTTCTTACAGTCAGACTCAGGCTTGTTCCACTCATTCCCCAGAGTCTGATCTCCAAATTCTCACCTGATTTATGAGCACTGCCATCGAAGCCGTCTCTCCTTCCCTGCTCTCTGTCCTCATTTGGACCTTCTCCATAGGTACTTCTCCTCCAGTGCTGCTGCTGCTGCTGCTGCTGCGAGCGCTCTCTCCAGTTATCTTCTCGACTCCCACCACTGTGCTCTGGAACTGAATACCACCGGAGGTCATCCCTCTGTGAGGGGCTGTGTCCTCCTCTAAACCCACCGGGAGAGTAGCTCATAGGTCCAAGTCCTCCCTTCTTTGGACTGGCCCGGTAGGGTCCGCCCTGCTGACCTCGACCCTGGTCCTGGATCCTCCAGCTTTCTGGCTTGTCTGCCGCCGCTGCTCCTCCCCTCTCCCAGCAGCCTTGCCTAGCCCGATACGATCTGCCTGAGTTTTCCATGGCTTTAATAAACCTGCAGGGAATGTTCAATTAATTTGCAAACAGACCTTATGTAATTAAAACATCCTTTTACACCCACTGTACACAAATAGGATCATCCCAATGTGTCCTTTCTTTGAAACAGCAGCTTTCCATTTTGGATTAATTTGACTTCCTTTGAGCACAAAACTTTCCCAGCTCTCAACTTCACGTGTAATTCACACTGTTGTACAACTTTGCAGCTGAATAAGACAGCCACAGTTTGTACTCGATGCCTGATAAAGCTGAGGGAGCAGACATGTTATATTTTGTTTTCTTGAATCAAAATCGTTCGACTTCTGCAAACTCCGGTTAACAGACTTTTATTGGCTTTGGACATTGTGACATGTTCCCGCACCTATCACTAACATAACATGAACATGAGGTTGATTACGATGACGGTGCGTAAAGTTACACCAACTCAAGTCACCCGGCTGACTGCAACAAACTAACCTCGCTTACCTGACTCCAGGGGGTTGTTATGGCAGGGTGTTAGCTTTAGCCAGCTAACTAGCTTCTGCAGTTTGCCTTCAATGTTACTTCTTCCTCTTTTCTGAGTTAACAGGGTCAGGGCTTCACCACGCCTCCAGCTAACACACGCAAGTGTTAAGACACCACATTTGACGTTACCCAACTTGTCACATAACCCGCAGCCCTGCTAACGATGCTCTTAGCTAACACTACTGCTAGTTAGCATGTTAGCTAGGACGCCTAGCTCACCAGCTAGCAAAAGCTAACTGTTTATTTTTGAGTTTTTGTTGAGCTTTTCAACCTGCAGCTCCGGAAAAGGCAGCCAGCAGTAAAACGCCAGCGATAGTTATCCGTAGAGATGATTAAAATCGTTAAAATACCTTGCGTCCGTGTACAGAGGACATATTTGAAACCTTGCTCAGGTCTGACTTGGCATGATCGCTTGTCTTGCTCTGGAGTTTGAAAGGTGACGTCTGTTTTTGTAGCCGTCAGCGTTAAAGTTCCGCCCACTGCAAAACAACAGCACAGTTCACTTTTATTATATTACACCAAATTATCCTCTGAATGTAAAAAAGTATGCACTGCACCTATGCAGTAATTTGAAACAAACTCAGCTGAGGAAACCAAACTAAAATTGGAGCTAAACAATGACATAATCTCAGTCTCCACCAATGACTTTAAGACTTTGTATATTATTTATATGTCTTTATATACAGTCTTTGGCCTCCATCCATCTCCACTGGTGTTTTTTCATGTGTCAGTGCTTTGAGCCGTACCTTAATTTTGCATAATACGACACTGACACATTTTCGTATAAAAATAGTTGTATATTGCATATACCTGCACAAATAATCCATTGTACTGCAGCATTTCATATTATTTGCCACAAAGCAACTAAAACAGCATTTCACATGTGAGAACTCCACATGTGTGTTCATTCAGTTCTTTCATGGTAAGCAGTGGTGGTGGAGGAGGGATGAAGCAGCAATACCACAGTGTAGAAATACTCTGTTACAAGTGAAATACTGCATTCAAAATCTTAATTATGAGCATACTTAAGTAAGAGTATAAAAGTACAAACCTATTACCATAACAACACATTTCATGTACCAAAGTAGATAATATTTATTATGCAGAATGACCCATTTCAAAATAATATATGTCTATTATATTATATTATAAGCCTATTGGATTAAAAATTGTGACCTACATCACTTTAATGTTGTAGCTGGTGAAACTTCACAATGTATTGGATAGCTACTATATACAATTTGACAACAATTGGAGAGTGCAATAAGTATGTATGTGTGTGTTTTATGTATTTATTTTATTCTTATAATTTTATATCGGTTTTCTGCTGTTCTTTATTGTTTTTTCTACAGTTGTTACGGTTGTCTACAGTTGTAATGTTTTATGCATCTTTTAGCACTGACGATTGTACAATGACAATAAAGATATATTCTGTTCTATTCTATTCTATTCTATAGTACATAATAATGTATTAGTTGATTTATAGTTTGCATTATTATGGATGGAGTTGAAGTATGAATGTAAATACTAAAGCACAAGTAGTCTATCTCAAATTGTCATTTAGTTCTTATGTACAGCATATAAATGTACTTAGTTACTTTACACCATTGAATATATTATGTTTGATGAATTGAATGAATTTTATGAATGAAAAACAGCACATGTGAAATTCATTCATTACATAAGGCTTCATTTAACACGTGAAAACGTAAATTTACATCCTTTCTTTGGGCATTCATTTATTTACTTTTTATTTAGTCTCATGAAATAGGCCTGCAGACAGCCAGAGGTCTGACATATGGTCCAAGGTTTAGGAAACTGGTCTAATTAATTCCTGCATGGGACAAGTGATTGTTTGGCCTCGGTTGCCCGGGCGACGGGAGAAAGGTGAGACGCAGGAGCGCGGAAGACCCCGGGAAAAGTGACGTCACCAGCCGGGACCCCTCAGCATCCAGGAGACTGATGCTGAGGGCGACCCGGCCTCCGCTGACGGGGACTCGGAGATGGTGTCCATCGTGAACGGTGACCGCGGCTCCGGGACGGTTCACAAGCGGAGACTGACGGCGGAAGCGCTCACACCCGTCCGGCAGCGGCACACGGCCCGGCACAGAAAGCAGACACTCATGTCCAAGCTGAGCGACTCCGGCTTCGAGGAGGACTTTGGGTCCTCCCCGGTTTTCTCCCCGGCCCGGGTGGAGGTGTCCCCGCTCCGTCCGGACGAGCCTCCCGCAGGTCGGCCGTCCAGCTGGTACCTCCAGTACGGAGACATCGGCTACAAGATCCAGAGGGACAAAGAGGCGCAGTTTCATCCCTGCAAAAGCCTGGCACGGCAGCCACAGGTGAGAGAGAGTTTAACACAAACCACAGCATACAGAAATATGTGCAACTTTTATGGTGTTTGTATAAATTAGGCTTCCAGTCTGCCAGTTTATTTTACTTACTGACCACCAATAATGTTGCCTACTTGCATTACACAAAAACATCTACAGCAATCCAAAATTATGGTTTTATCATCTTAAAAAATGTTTCATTTGTACCTCTGACTTAAATGGAAACATTTCTTTTAGCCTTTTTGATGACTGAATTAAGGTACAGCCAATATTTCAGACATTTGGTATCCATATTGCTTAAAATTTAAATTAAATCTGGGTGAAAATTACATTAAGTCCGATTTAGTAGCTACCAAAGGTATGTATGAGTTGTGGATGAATGCATCAGTGACATGAAACCCTGCATCCTTCGTGAGATGCAGGAGCATGCTACAGGAAAGAAGACAAACATGTTATCATCAAGTGATTATCACTAAAATATTCCTTTTTTTTTGTCTGTTGTCTTAAATTCAATCTGCTGCTTATTCTGAAGGATTCAGTGTTTTGCTTGCAGTTGACCGCAGAGGCGCGGTGTAAGCTTGTCAGCTGGCTCATCCCCGTGCACAAACATTTCCGTCTGTCGTTTGAGTGCTGCTGCCTGGCGGTGAACATCATGGACAGGTTCCTGGCGTCCACGCCGGTGGCCGCTGACTGCTTCCAGCTCCTGGGTGTCACAGCACTTCTCCTAGCTAGTAAACAGGTATGTCTTTAAATGTGGGTAAAAAAAAAGCTTGAGGAAAAAGTGGATTTCCTGCAGAATAACTCCCTCCCTCTCTCTCGCCCAGGTGGAGGTGTGTTCGCCGCGGATCAGCCATCTCTTGACGTTCTGCTGTGACGCCTTCACCAAGGAGCAGCTCTGCAACCTGGAGTGTCTTGTCCTCGTCCGTCTCAACTTCCGCCTGGATGCACCCACCCTGGCCTTTTTCTTGGACTATTACGCCAACAGCACTGAGCACCAGCTTGTGTCTGAGAGCGCAGGTGGTGGTAGCTCTGCAGGAATGAATCCAGACACACAAAGACTCAGACAGTGCAGCAACCTCGCACAAAAGGTGTGTGAGTTGAGCCTAGCAGACTATGCTTTCAACAAATACCCTCCATCTCTGACTGCTAGCTGCGCTCTGAGGCTCGCCATTGAGTTGCTGAATACCGAACCCGGGCTTGTTAAGCATGCAGCCTTTCAGCCGCTGGATGAACATTGTACCCAACCAGCTTCCACTCAGCCATCTGAGACCCTTCAGCTTTCTGAGGGCGACTCTCCAGCAGTGAAGGGCCACTTCCTGTCTGTGAGTGAAGGGAGCTACAACCACAGTCTGGCCCAGGAATGCAAAGACAACCTGAAGTTGTTGGTGTCATTAAACCGGGAGACAATGGAAGTGATGTCTGTCATGTGACTACAAGTGTGCCACCATTCAGCACAATGCCAAATGTTGGGGGCGATATTCTTGGGGTTGGTCTAGGTTGATGTTCAGAAGTGATGTCAGGCATTTATGCAGACCTAACCTCACGTATACCTCATAAGCAATCTGTCGATTGCAACCACCGAATGTTTTACAACTTAGCATAGTTGTTTTATATTTATTGATAGTAGCTTATTGTTTATCAATAAAGTATATTAATATATTGTTTATTTCTATTCATTTTAAATCAAAGTTATTATGCACTGACTTGCTGCAGGTTTATGAGTTATGTTACTGTTGCAACCAATTAAATGAAGGACATGGAAAAAAAAGTCATGTATTTACTTGATTTTCTTTATTATGAAATAAATTATCAGTAAATGACTTTGTGTTGGTCTCTGACTGAATAATGTAAGCCATCATTCAAACTCAGCTCATGTTTGGTGGAAAACCAAATGGCCTTTCACTTGAAGTAAGTCTGATCAGATGTAATGTAATGTAATGGAGACAGGGCAATGTGAATAATTTAATACAGTTAAAAGTTGTCTGTGTAAGCAACTTTATCAGGATTAGAGGGGCATTGTGTATTGCAGTGTTTGGACATTTGACAGCTGTGTTTGATAGCTGAAAAGTAGACTACTGGAGCCAGACTTTTTGGACTGACATAAAAGTGAAAATGTGAAGTTATGTGCCATATTTAGGGAGAATAGCAGGCATAAGCCAAGTGAGTCAACAAATTAACATATTTTTTCATTTCTCTCAATCTACAAAGCTAAACAAATAAAGGTAATGAATTGACAGGACTATTGTGTACACACAAGTATGTGAAAAATAACTGTATGTATATATAAATATATATTAGAAGCACCAATGGCCAGCAGCATAAATAAAATGTCAGGTGTTTCTGTATGTTTTAAACAACGCAAATATGAATGATACACATGGAGTAGACAAATGAACAGAATATGCAGGTATGTCTATGTTTAACATGCAATATTCATACTGACAGTGA
This sequence comes from Scortum barcoo, assembly GCA_023238725.1. Taxonomy (NCBI): domain Eukaryota; kingdom Metazoa; phylum Chordata; class Actinopteri; order Centrarchiformes; family Terapontidae; genus Scortum; species Scortum barcoo. Next base: position 17,788,276 of record CM041535.1, read on the forward strand.
AAGTGCATCATGTCAAAACTGTGCATTTTAAACTGTAAAATTATCATCTGAAATGGAAATAAGTGGACATGTTACAGGGTTATTGACTCTGACTGATTAAAGTGTTCATTAGAGTGATGAGCTGTGGGAGGAAACTTTTGTTGTGTGCCAGAAGTCATTTTGTGGCTTATAAACTATTGTGGCTGCCTGGAGGTCAGTTTACCCGCATCTTTACTTGCCGTTGCATCACTATGTGAACTGTTCCAACACACTGAGGGGCTTTCTCCGATAATCCATTACGCGTGGCATCTCGACCTGCTGACACAGTGTCGACCACACAGGTGCATTCAACGTTAAGGGCCAACTAGCCTTACTCGTGTTTGTTTACTAATGGGGGCATTTATCACCAGTGTTTACTGAGCTGTCTGCTGTAATTGCCCTTTTCCACTTCGCTTTAAATGTGCCAACAGGCCATGGAGTGGTTTGGATAGGTATTTTGCGCGCAGTTGGATAGAAATTACGCACGGAACCATACGTCCATATGAAACAAAGAATTACTGATAATGTCACAAAACTAGACTAACTGCAATGTTAACGGGCTGGTCTGCCTGATGAAGACTTTGATTACAAAAGCTGGTGATTTTATAAAATAGCTATGGTCGGGAAAAGCCATGCCATGATCTACATGCGCCTCTCGCAGTGCGCAGGGAAGATTTGGCTTCAGGCGGAGGGAGGGCATGTCTGACGCAAAGAGCACCTGCTGAAATGGCGCCGTTATGCGCGGTACCACTTTACCCTTCAGACCAGAAAACCGTTAGTCTGCACCAATTTAATCTCCGAGGACGCTGGTAACTCCCTGGAGACCAACGAGGTGCATTTGATTGGGCCAAAACTGCGAAGCCGCGGCATGGAGAGACACAAACCGGGAGAATTTGGTCTATATGAGCTCTAAATCAAAGCATGGTCCCGCAGTCCTGCAGCCAGAGCTGAGCCGATGAAGATGCAAAGAGACAGAAAAGTCGTTGGCGCAATCTGCCCGAACCAAATGGGCCAACAGTGGAGGCGAGCTGGAGTAAATGGAAAGGTACTGGATCTTTCTCTTTGCTGTGTATAACACAACTCAGCTCTGCGCAATAGTGTTAACAGACTCTCTACCTGCAGGATAAAGTGCTGGTGCCAAGAAGCAGCAGTCCGGTCACTATGTACGTGGAGCTGCCCTGCATCATCGAAAAAGGTATGCGCCTCTCATTATGGCTGAACCTCATGCACTACTTTAATGCGTGTGAGTGTAGAGACGAGATGCACAAACACCTCTTTTGTGTTACAGCCTTTTCAACGATCGCATGGGATGATTTGGAAGACTGCTCGTCGGTGGTGAGACGGGAGGGCTCTCAGGTGAGCACCAGACAGAAACACCTTATTTTCATAAAGAACTCTCGAGTTTCTATGACTTCTGTTCTTTTTTTCTTCGCTCAAATCCACGCATTTCGAGCTATTCCTACCTGCCAGGGAGAAATAATTATAGTGGCAGCGCCTCATCACTTCCAGGCTGTTAATGTTTGACACGATGTGCTGGAATTCTGCACGAATGAGGCTGCTGTTTGCTCGTAACACGCAGACTACCGCTAATTGGTTGGACCGCACAAGTTCTGTCCAAAAAAGCTGCCCCCTTTGGCACAGCTCACCGTGCGCCGAAAACACATTTTACGCACACCACACTGACATGACCACCAAGATGTGTTCTGCCATAAAGCCACATTACCCTGCTTGGTCGTGGTGGGATTTTCAGGTCTGAGGCAGTTCTGATTTCTTGGTTGACTGAGATTTTAACACATACATGCCTTTTAATCGTCAGTTTTTCTTGCCCCACAGGTGGATGCATCTGACGCAGATGACCAAGACTTTGGAGATTATGCGCTGGATTTTATGGCAGGTGAGTAAAGCAGAGCAAATCTTCTACTGTGGAGATGGACCATTTACATATAAAACATTGGTTATGTGTGCTGTGTTGTCACTGCTGCCATAATTATAATGATAATCTCGTCATCATCAGCAGCATATTTTTACTGATCCCCTGGGTGTTTGCCTCCTCTGTCAGATTCACCTGCCACACTGGAGTGCAGTCTGTCTCCAGCTGAACTGGTACCTTTTCAGGGATGCGTCATACCTCCCCTCACCCCTCAGCCATACTTCTCCTCTGAGGACAGCGTGGTTCACTCCTCCACAGAAGCAGGCAACACGTCTGCACAAGACGGAGCTCACTGGAAGGGCATCGCTCAGTGCCAGAGCAGGGTGCTGGGAGATTCCATGGAAGTCAACAGTCAGGTAAAGATTAGATGAGATTTATGACCAATGATGACTGTGGTGCAAATGCTAAGGCGATATCTCAAAGAGAAATCTCAATGCCCTGCTGCGGCCCTTTGACAGATGGACACTTGTGATCATTCACAACTCAGTCCATCTTTTGTGTCAGGACTTTAGATCTTCTTGGTTCAGCTGTTTGGTTTAAAAGGTGTAAACTAAAGTGATTGTGCAAGCCAGTAAAACATGAAAATCTTATGATTAAAATAACAAGTATAGTAAATGTCAATATGAGTGGAGCTTGTGCTTGTTGTGTATCAGGTGCAATAGGGCCATGTTTGAAATAACCATATCTTTTCATACAGTATGTAAACACAGATGAACATGAATTGGTCAAAGAGAGGACTGTCAGTCTGAGCATAGTATTTTCTGTCAGCATGACTGAACGTTTTTGTCTCTGTGTGTTTGCAGCTCCATGAGACTCTGCATAGAAAACAAGAAGAGATTGACTCCCTTCAGGAGAGAAACCTCCACCTCAGGCAGCTGGCCAGCCGAGCAAAGCATCTGGCCTCAGTGCTAGAAGTGAGTGCAAATATGTTCACACAGTTTCAACACAATATAAACTCCTAATTCCTGTATTGTCATAAGCAACATCTAATTATTATTTCTGGTTTTGTTCTTAACTTTCAGAAACTGATGACAGTCAGAGAGCCAAATGTAAGAGAACCAGAGCCTTGTGGTAATAAAACGTCCAAAATAAGTCCCTGCAAGCGTCAGCGACTGGATGAAGGATATGAAACAGAGTCCTCTGACTCAGTGGAGGACATGCTGAGGGACATCAGCACACGCTGCAATGCTGTCCTGCACAGCACTGCTGCTGGGACAAAACATCAGCAGGAGTCAGAGACTATACGCATGTATGGTGCATTCACAGGCCTACAGACCTCTGTTTCCAAAGACAGCAGCGTGGTAACGGACGGGGCAGAGCCTGAAGAAAGCATCTCATCTTTCAGAACTTCTATCAGAGAACACTGCACCATAAAGACTCAGGTTTTTCCTCATGGACATGCCTTCACCTCAAGGACTCAGCAAGGAGGATACCGCTTTCGTTGGGTTCCGAACCACAGCTGAAAGCAGGGATTGGACTCAGTGGTGCCTCTCATTAGTGATTTGAAAGTGTCATACGTCTGTTCAAGACTGGAAGGAAGTGTGGGTGGGCAGTGACTGTTAATGCCTAACTAATAATCTATAGTGATATCTGTGAATGATTAAATTATGTCTTCCTCAGGTAGCTTGTAAACTAATCAATCAGAGGTGGCGCCTAACAAAGGAAATAATACTGCCCGAGCCTTTGTTTTCTTTGTGTTTCTGTTTACATGCCTCAAAACGTAATGATCTTGCCCAACGACAGAGCAATGTCATGTTTATTTTTACAGATGTTTTGTCAATGGATCATTTGTCTTGGATCATTCCAATGATTTTACAAGTTTGGAAATAAAAGTGTGTTTGTTTTTTTTGTAAGGCTAACTTTGAGAGATTTTTATTTTGGAAAAGGTGATGTTTAAACAAATGAAAGGAAACTGTTTTCAACATGAACTTTCCTTGTTTGAGCAGTGAAACAAATGTGACCCCATGACCTCCTTAAAGAGGCAGGGACTTCCTTCCTTTTTGTCTCTGTCTGAGCGACTGTGTGGTCTCAGAAAGCCCCCTTGGTCATGAAGCATTGCAGCCAACATCATTGTTTATATCCTCCTTTTTGAATTGATTTTTTTCTTTTCCAAACAGCAGGATCATTTATTGGTCTTCTAATCCATGTTGGCGAAACTTTGGCTACCTGAACAAAGTTTCCCAAAACTTTTTGAGTAACACTTAATAATAAAGCCCATAATGTAATTTCACTGTATGAATCAGGTTCTAATAAAATGCTTACTGCTTCCTGTTGATACTTGAATGTAGGTACAGCAGAGGAAAACAAGCCTGTAGGGCAAAAGGGATTAACAGTTGGGCATTTTAAAGAAAAGGAAAAAATAAATTATACCGCATATATTTTTGTTTACTTACCTGTTGCAGTACTAGGAAACATGGAAAAAGTCTAACTAATGACGGATAATTTGTAGAACATATAGCCTGAAGGAATTATGGTATAATGTATTTTATGGCTACAATACGACTTTACAGACAAGTCGGGGGAAAACAGACAAGTCTAAAATGCTTCACTGTTATTCCCTTGTTCCCCACAGTCTTACTTTCATTCACCTCCACTGTTCCTATATTTAACTATCAGTGGAAACTGCAGTAAGTATTGTATAAGTAGCTTATTCATACAACCAACGTTTCTTATGAATCATATGTCAAAAAAAAAAAAACCTAAGGAAATCAAAAGAAGAAGACAAGATGAACTTATCTCAAGGGGATGCGACCTTCTGACCCTTGGTATCTGTAATGTAATCTTCCTTCAGCCTCACTGCTTAGGGGCTTTAGCTGTAAAAACGTGGGTTTGTGTGAGGCAGACTGGACCAGAGGACAATGTCGAACCTCAGCTCAGACACCTGTTCCACCTTCCACAAACCTGGGCCTGTTTACTTTGGAGCAGTGAAAGCATCGCTGCAGCCCGCCGACTGGGAACAATATACAGGACTGCCGCTGCTGCCATGACCACTGGCTTTAACAACACACATGGAGAAAAGAAGAATCTGATAGTGCCATGGAGGTCTGATTAACACACATTTGCTACATCACAAAGGAAAGGCACATGTGTGTTAACTGATAAACAACTGGTGGAAATTTTGGATTATGATTTTAAGACTCCATAGTTGCACATCTATCGTTCATATTCATCTTTACAACAATGCCAATATGCATATTTTATTGTAAAAAGATTCACACTGCCTCTACAGGTGAAACTGCCATCATTTATGCCAATGTGTCAGAAAATGTGTAGATCCTGATATGCTGTTAAAAAATGTTTAGGTTAGCGTGAAGAGGAACCCCACATATGTCTGTTCATGTTTCCACATTAAAAAAAACATTACCCACTGAAATAGGAATCTCTCTATCCAACTATGAAAATGACAGATTAAATCTCTTCTGTTCCCTCTGTGGATTTATGCTTTGTGATAGATGATTGATTAAGCATGTTATTCAGCTTACTGCACTGATAACCTAACAACATCAAATCCCCAGGCCCATTTGTTTCTTTTAATAGATAGACAGGACAAAAAAAACCTTTTGCATGTAAGGCACCTGACCCTTCATCACTTCACCACAGCTGTGATCACTGTAACGATTTAAACTCCTGCTGCTGTCGTTGGGTCAAACAGGACGCTTGTTGTCAACCACGCAAAAAAAAACAAACAAAAAAAAAACCTTCACCTCAGCTTAACTCGACGCCACTTTTAGTGCAAACAAGGCCGTTTGTCATCGAGCAGAGGGCGAGAGCTTTGTTTAAGCTGGTTGTGACACATTTGACCGGTTAAGCTACCGCCAAACTGCGGGGGGACAATGCGGGAGGAGGACGGGGGGGGAGGAAAATACGGACACAATGAGTTTCTAAGGTGACTGAAGCCAAACCTGCAGGGAGGCTGCGAACCAGACAGAGTCCCGCGGGAAAGAGGGAGGTGAAAAGAGAGATTTTCTTTTCCTGTGGAGGGATGCTGATGTAAGCACAGAGGCGCAGACATGACTTTTATTTAAACCTTTTAAGCCTTTTTTTTTTCCCTCATGCAAGTGGAGCGTGAATACTCTTAACAGTAATCTAATCTTTATAATGGCGTAACAGAGGTTGTAACTAATAATCACAGAAACGGAAACATGTGCGCGTGCAGCCTGTGCGATTTGTGTTGATGGTGGTTTAAAGGCGCGTTGCTGTGACGGAGCCGCTCCGTCAGCAGGTGTCAGTCATTGAGAGCACCTGTCGCACAGTCCCAGGCTGGAGGGGGGGTCGCATATGGAAGTGGCAGGTGGCGAGAACGTGCGCCACCTCGGCCCACTGCGCGCGAGGAGCCGCACGTCAGGAAGCCGTGTGGCCCGCGTGCGCACGGCCTGTTCCCGCAAAAGAAAAGAAAAAGAAAAAAAAGAAAAAAAGAGGTGACTGTTGAGGAGAAAAACTGTCACAAGCCTACTCTTGAATAATAAGAGCAGTTCACCAAGAATATATCAAATAAAATCCTGTTTTTCTTTTTATGTTTGCTGACTTTTATTTTGAAAATAACATTCAGAAATATCTGAATCATTTTATTTAATATTTAGTATTAATATTTATTTAAGCAGTTATTTTAGTTAAGTAACATTTTTTAATGTTTTAAAAATGAAATAAAATATTTTGTGTAAACTGTAACTTAATTTGATTTTCTAATTTAATTAAGTTGTTTATCTAAATATTTCACCTTACAACTAAAACAAACCAAAAATAACTATCTAGCCTACTCTGTTTTTACATAATGAGCTTATAGCCTTATTAATAATACTGTTACCATGATTACTGAATATAAGTATCCATCTTAAGTATGCTTCTTTTTCTTATTCTTATTCTTGTGTCTTTTTATTAAGCATTTTAGTTTTTAGTATTAGTTTTGTTATATTAAGTATTACTCTGCTTGGTATTAGATTTTTATTATTTTCCTAAGAGTATAAACATTTATTCAGTTTCCTTTGAGATGTTTTAACATGTAATTCCCTGCTTTAAGTGGCCTGAGTTTCCCTCTAATAACACGTCACATCATTAATATAATTATAACCTAAAGACTGATAATGTATAAGAGCCACTCCTCTTACAGAAATGTTAACTGATAACATGCTGATCCGGCAGCCCGTTGCTCTTTTTTTTTTTTTTCTTTTTGTCCGCTCGTCTCCAGTAGAAACCAGGACGCGGAGGGAATCCCGGCCCAGGGAAAAGCAGCCGCCAATAGCAGAGCGGAGTCCGGTGCTTCCCGCTCCGCCGTCCGCCCGGGGACAGTATTTAGGAGGAGGCCTGCCGGGGGGAGCAGACAGCAGGTGCACCGGGCACGGCCGGTCCTCCAGCAGGCTGAGAGGGAAGGAAATGATGCTTTACTCTGAATGAAGTGCTGGAAACTAAACATGCGTCTGAAAAGTGGAGATTCAAATCACTGGGTGAGTCATTTATATAAGTAATATTTATTTTTAAAAAATAGCCTAAAATGTTTTGTTTTCCTTAGTATGACCTGCTGCTGCTACCAGGCAACCACCTCCAAACACACAACACTGACAGGAACCTGTGGCTAAATATGTCATTATTTTACTGTTAAATGTGGTTAAAATGACAACTACTCACTCCTACTCATTACAGGATTAGTAATCCTGCAAAAAAAAAACAATAATAATTTAAAACTAGAGGTTCCTTTCCTGCATTTTAGTCTGAGACAGTTGTGTTAAATGAAAATGAGCACCATCTTGACTAAAGTCCTTTTTTTTTCATCACCAGAACAATATGAGGAGGATGCTGAGAGACTCTGTAGGAAAGAGGAGACACTGTCCGTTCCAGGTAAGAGCGTGGGGGCAAATCTGCATCAAAACACTTTTAAAAGGTTAAATGTGTCCGGCTGCACCCCCCTCCCTCAGGTGGTGACAGTGCGGCAGTGTACTGCTGCTCGGCTGTGCTCTCTGACCGACAGCTGTCAGCTGCACTCCTCACTGCTGCCACCGACTGACCTCCCACCCCAGCCCCCACCGCCGCCGCCGCCGCCAACACTGCCACAGTCACATACTTCACCCTTTTCACCTGTTGGACAAGAAGTCAAATAAAGTTAGGGAGGGGAAGGGATGACGAGGCATTAAGCTCTCCGCTCAGCTCTGCATCAGTATAGTCAAATCTGTGCATTTGCATCGTACAACTGTGAGTGGTGGCTGGTTGGGAGGCAGTGTAATGTTAGCTGTCGCCTCTTGTGCCAGCTCACACTGCTCTGCTGCCTTAACAGTTGCATTTGACTCCAATTGTTTGTGTATTGCTCACTCAGATCAGGGCGTTGAGATGTCTGGACACTTTGCACAGGAAGCAATTAGGAAGCTTATTTTCAGAGTTTGAGCTTCACAAAGAGCTAAAAAAAAAAGGATGATGATAGTGTGGAAAAATAATAGCAGCCAATATTGCAAATCGTTTTTCAGCTCTCTTATCGTGGGCGGCTGGTAGGCAGTGTCTTGTTAGCTGGTTGATTTTGTGTGTGCCAGCTTACCTGCTGCTGCCCTCCAACTGCCCATTTAAATCCACAGCAGCAGCCCAGAGGACAGTGAAATAACTGTATTATAAACTTTGTCATATGAAAAGAAAGAACTACAGGATACAGAACATTGTGCCAATATGATCTTAATCCAGAAGCTCTAAGCATTTTTCTTATTAAAACATCTTAAAAAATGAACAAAAGATCCCGAACTCATCAGATGAATCAAATAATTATGACATATTTTTATTGTTGGATGGATGCTTCACAATTTGCTGGGCTCAAATCAGTCAAAACAGGGGGCAAAATGAAATGATGTGCTTGACCTTAAGAAATTTTAATGTAAACATTAGAAGAAAATGGTACAAAACGAAGACAAAGCCAAACTGAACTTTTGTAAAAATCCAACACTTTGATGGCTACACAATCCTTCAGCTGCAGAAGTGGTCATTGTCAGGAATGTTCATCATGATTGTCATCATCAACCACAGGATGGTCCCCACACACACACACACACACAGACAGACGCTCTCATTTTGACTAGCCTTGAATGACTTCATTGCCTTTGAGCGTCAACTTGTGGATCTTCTTATCGTGCGTGCTTCCTGGAGTGAGACGTCACTCAAGTGCACTCACTGTAACTAGTTCGGGGTCCATTCGCTCCTTTCACCGTCACAGCACAGGAAACACACCACGCATCGTGGAGAGATACGCCTCGGTGCCCATCGACGAGCTCCATCATAGCTCCACCCGTTTCTTTAGGATGATGTCTCGCACCAGCGCCGTGGCCTCCTGCCGGACGCTCTCCATGGGCTCCTCCGTCCGCCAGTAACGGATCACTTTGCCCTCTGGATTTACCAGAAACTTCCAGAAGTTCCACTTTGGCATTTTCTGCACAGAATCTGAAACACAAGACCAGAAAATCAATGACACATTCATTTAGGCAAAAACTCTGATGATGTTCTGAATGTTTCCACATCCAAACTCATCAACAAGTGAATGTGACATTTCAATGCTGTACTTAATTACAACTTCGAGGTACTTTTACTTTATTTCCATTTTATGCCACTTTGTACTTTTGAATGTTTCTGATAAACTGAAGGATCCAATGTTCCTTTACATGTTGAGAAAACTCTCCACCTTCTGAAGCTAAATAAACGATTTAAAACGTCTCCTGGATCAGCTGGAAAATTCATCATCACAAAGTTGAAAACAGGCTTTTTCTGACTTTTTACAGATACACACGTGGTCAGAATTGTTAATAACTGCGTATTGTTTAACTCATTGATTTATACTGACTAAAGTCAAGTCTGGACCTCAGAGCAGCCTTTAATGTTAATGTTGGCACTTTTTGCCACTCTCTAATAGTAATACTGGGGACATGGGGACAAAAGATAGCTCATCACACTAAACCAATCGTAACTCTTCAGGTGTTTAGATTCACATAAACTTTTGTATGAGTGTATACATTTACAGGAAGCTTAATTGTGTATTTTATGGGTTTTGGTACATAACATATATGGGACATGGTAGTTATTTCTTAGAAACAACCTTTTTTTGTTGTTTCATCAAGTAAAAATATCAACCGTTTCATCCATAAACAGAATACTACGAGCAATTGAACAATCGAGCTAAGAAAGCAAATAAAAACAGGCGTCTGCGTTTTATGGACTAAAATCGTAGCAGATTTATAATTTGACAGATTACTTCATCATAAAAATAACGTTTAGTTGCAGTCCTGTGGTGAAGAGTGGTGAAAGCTCACACTGTACTTCCTGACAGTGTGATCCTGCACACAGCCATGATTATTTTAACTTATGGGAACAGGAAAATACAGATTTTAATCACAGTGATGGAGCTTGTTGGAGTCTTTTTTTTTTGTAAAATGATGTGGTCACATGTGGTTCCCTGCCAACCTGTGAGGAACTTAAAGGCAGGGTCAGCCTCGGAGCCCATGATCTTGATCCTGCTGAAGAAGGGGAAGGTGACGCCGTAGGTGGACTTGGCGAAGGCCTCGATGTCCCGGCTGGTCCCGGTCTCGGTGTCCCCGAACTGTCCGCAGGGGAAGGCCAGCACGTTGAAGTGAGAGGTGCCCAGCTCCCGGTGCAGCTCCTGCAGAGACCTGTAGTTCGCCTCCGTCTGCTCGCTGTGACTCGCCACGTTTACAACCAAAGACGCCTGACCAGAGAGGGGGAGAAAACAGAGGCTCGGGCACGCACCAAGACACGAAAAAGACACTTACGCACGGACACGGAGCGCAAACCGACGCTGGAGCACTTTGGCGCAGTCTGCGCGGGTCTGCTGCGGAGCTGCAGGAGAGATCTGATGATGTGGACTTACTTTTCCTCGGTACTTCTCCAGAGACACCGTCCTCCCCTTCGCGTCCTTCACCTCGAAGGCGTAGAAATCCTTGGGTTTCCTCGGCTTCACCAGCTGGGTCTGCAGGAGGAACAGGCAGCCCACGCCGACCGTCATGCTCAGCAGCACCGTCAGCCTCCTCGCTTTCGGGCCGGAGGACCTGGTCGGGTAGCCCCCTAAGGCCTCCATCATGGAGGGGGAAGAACAGACCGAAGTGGAGAGGCTCCTGCCAAAAAGTCTCCGGAGGCGGATCCATTAGTCAAGTTGGAGGAAACTACAAGAACACCAGAAACAAGGAGCTGCTTCCCTCAAAATAAGAGGACAGTTCAAACAGGAGCCCTCCTGTTGAGAGCCACAGTTTCTTTTATACTATATCTCTTAGGCACAGTCAATAATAGGGTTCATTTTTAGTTTAATGTACAGTATTTACATTGTGATATGAAACCCCGTCCATCTAAAATATCTCTTCTGAAATATTTGTAGCTGTATGTTTGATCCCTCGGTACAGTTTTCTCTGAAACATGGAAAAATGTTTCATCATAAACTTTTAACACAAAATTGATCAGCTAGCTCAGTCTGTCATTATAAGATAAGATAGGATAAAATAAGATAAACTTCATTACTCCCACACTGGGGAAATTCACTCGTTACAGCAGCTCAATAGTGAGACAAATATGAAAATAAGTCCAAGAATAGATATAAAAATACAGAAGATGAAAGAGAAATAAATACACTGTAAACATAAAATACACTATATGCATCCTCCATATCTACACATGATGTGAAAAAAGTGACTGAAGTGACAGAGGTGACTGATGATGATGAACAGTAGTGTTATATTACGTTGAATTAAAGACTCTAATTGCAGTTGGGATGAAGGACCCGCGATTGTGTTCGTTCCTGCACTGTAAAGATAACTAAGTTATTTTAGCAATTTATTAGTGTTAGTGATGATAAACAAATAGGCTTCTGTACTTTCATGTATTATTTTAAAATTCAAATGGTTTATTGAGAGGATTAGACTTCAAAAGTCGACCTGAGCATCACAGCAACCACCTAGCAACCAGCTGCACTCTAGCAACCAACCCAAACAACCTAGCAACCACCTTTCAACAAACACCATGGTAACCACTGATCAAACATAAATGACATCATGACCTTCTTTGCAACCACTTATTAGATCCTTAACTTTAGTAAAATAAATAAATAAATAAAAAAATACTAGTGTTAAACTACTCTGGTGCAAGTAAAAGTCCTGCATTTAAAATCTTACGTGATTGAAAGCATATTAATATGAGTGCCAAAAGTAAAAGTACTCATTATTCTGAGTGACACACTTCAGTATAATACATATTATATCGATGCGTTCATATTTGCATCACTTTAGAGTTGTAGCTGGATGTGGCTAAATTCAATGATTTTATATCCTGCTGGGTCACTTATAACTATAGATCCTCATTTAATTGTTGATTTATATTTTGTATTAAGTAGTATATTTAGTAGTGGGGAAGTATAAAGTGGCAGAAAAAGGGAACATTCAAGTAAAATGCAAGGACCTCAAATTGCTTGAGACATTACAGTACTACATTACATTACATTTACTTAACTGCATCTGAATAACTTTAACTATTTTTAACTATTTCAGTTGCTGCTTTGAAAATGCAGTAATCCATCTAGCAAGTGTGTGAGTTTTTATTATTCAGAATCACCTGCACAAATCTTTGCTGTGTGTAACTGAACTACTGAGTTCATTATCAGAGGAGGAGAAATACAAGAGTCAGGTCTTTATGTAGTCAGATTTCTTTGCACCTTGCACCATATGTATGTTTATACTTGTATGTAGTAGTTTAATGGTTATTTTTACAGTGTCTAACTGTTGTTGTTTTAAAGTGTATGTATCTCTATTTCAGTGAACGTACAGAAAGAGTTGTAAAATTCCTTGTATGTGATCACATACCTGGCCAATTAAGCTGACTTTGATTTTGAATGTTCCAAGAAAGGGCCTTTATAAAGCTTTTGCTTTGAAAGTTTTGACCGGAAGTTCTTCCCTGTTATTGACTTGATAATAGTGAAGTTATGTGGTTTGAAGTTTGGAGGTATGAAAGTTTTTTTTTTTTTTGAATATTTAGAGATTATTTAGGCTAACTGAATGTTTTAAAGACAATAACAACAAGAATTAGTTAATTTTATTTTACTTTTTCCCCAGGAACAAAACGCCCACCACGTCTCATACAAGCGGTTCAGAAGGCGGATAATCCAGAGGTGCAGCATCGAGGGTCCAGCTGCGAGTACTCCGCTGACCACTGGGGGGCGTTTTGAGCCCAGCTTTGAGTTGGACACAGTCTGTCAGAGGCTGGAGCTCGACTCTCCACCGAGACTCCGTCAATCAGCACAGGGAGTCCTACAGGAAGACCTTAGAGGTATGCAGTGTGGAGGAAGAGACAGTGAAACTATCATCACACGCATAAAACATCCAAAACAGCCACCCCAACAATACTGCGGTCACCAAAGAATCACACAAACTCAGCTGCAGTATCACAGGAAAGAAAAGAAGAAAAGTACTTTCAGTTCTTTCATGCAGACATCCTGTATAAAGACACATTTCCTGCCACTGTCACATTTTTTTACTCATCCTCAGAAGTGTTTATGTTTAATTCAACCACATTATTATTTGAGGTGATGTAAATACATAAATATTCAATATAAATATCCCCCTGTATGTAAAGAATTTCGACTGATATTTCACTTCAGTATATTATTTTTCTGCATGAACAAATGCAATAATGCAGGGGTAAATTTTGAGGTTATTGGGTGTCCTACAGCGTGTTTCAAATGTTGGTTTTTAAACACCTCTGTGGACAACGGTTACTGTAGGTAGTTCAGCTATAAAACAGTACTTCAGTATTTTTCTTGGTCAGTGCTACCTTTATTTGGAGGCCGACTGTTAAGGAAACACATCAAGGCTGATAAATCACCACCAGAATTAGTTTGATCTCTTATAATGGTACTAGGCGGTGATGGTCAAAATGGAAGAGTTAATTTTTTTTATTTTATAATTATGTTTTTTGTCATGTTTTTACTACAGTACACACAATTACTCCAAAATTTGCAGACAGGTCTCCGTAATATGTAACTACTACTGAGTATGCCAGGATTTCCAAGTAAGACATTCCAGGTAACAAATAGGCCTACTGTGTTACTAACATATGCAGGGGTACCCAAACTTAGATATATAATACATTTTCACAATTTGTCACTATATTTGTTCCACCTGTCAGTATGTCCATAAGATATTTGCTCAAATGAGACAGATCAACTCGTTTCAGTAAACAAGTCCTTTCCGTTTAAGATCAAAAATATCTTTAATATATCTGTGGACCTGCTTCCAAAACCCTTGGATTACCAATACCAATGGACCAAAGTGGCCTCTGGATGATTTATGATTTATTTTTGTTTTGTTGTAAGAATACACAGAACTGCATACTATATATATACTCTATTAATAAACAACTGTAGGTAGAGTCTCAATTAGGGCCACAACTTCTCATCCCTAATCTATTCTGTGTTACCTTCCCCATTATGTTGATGTTATGTCTCCCTGTGTTGAGACAGTGGATTTATTGCAGCGCTGTTTGATGACACAAGTCTATGAAATGTTTTATGTGATATCGTGTGTCCTACTCAGACGCAGCGTTGGTGGGAGGCGTGTCCCACTGCATGGCCGTTATCCCCCCGAACACACCACGCACCATTACTGCCACAGAACAGGTTTGTTTAAGGAACTTGTACCTTTGCTCGACAGATGAAGTAGATATGTTTGTGAGTGTGTCATCTGCATACAGAAAAACAAAACAAAGACCCTACAGAGAGATGAAACACTTCTGCAGGCTGTCTTTCTTTCTACATGACCATGTTAAATAATCACTTTGAAAAGTGAAAAGACTGCATTAAAAAGCCTAGTTTCTTAAGGTCCTTTGGAAGCTTTGGTGAAAAAATGATCAGACAAACTGGGCCCCATCATTGCTAATGCGAGCTCTTTATAAAATATCAATATCAGATGTGCACATTATGCAAAACGCTAAATCTAAAAAGAATTATGTGTTCATTTGCAGAGATGGGCGTGGAGTGCTGCAGTTCAAGAATGTGGAAATGCTCGGCAGGCTGGTACAGATACTGCATGATGTCATACCAGGAACAAGTTGTTTAAACAATCAGCAGAAATGTTTTCAAGCAACTGAGACTTTTGTCTAAGTTTATGACTGCTGACATGATTGCATAATCACGTTATCTCTGCTGGGATTATCAAATAGAAAGTGACTTTTGAACAGCATAAGATATGAAAGTTTGGTGGAAATCATTGTTTAAGTCTCCATAACCACAGAGCTACATTTGACTGTTTAATGTGGTTTAACCCGTGAGTCTGTGTGTTTGCTGCAGTTGTGTGTGTTTCTGCCAGTGTGATATGTGTGTTTCAGTGAGTGAAGATGAGTGCAGTCAACATCATCAGCAGTAAACCAAAGATGTGTTGTTTTGGATGCAACACTTGGTGCAACTGTGGGTTTTTTTTATGCCATTGCAGGTTCTGACGAGAGGAGACATGGTTTGCAGCCGTTCACTGTTCTGGACGAGGCCTCTGTGAGTCTGCAGGGAAAGTCAGTGATAAAGTTGGCAGCACCGTTGCTGGTGAACGACTACTGTGAGCAAAGACACAAATCCTGCATTATTTTCACATGAGAACATTGAGACTATATTCTTTTCTTTATTTCTGTGTTTAAAGGATAAAGCTGGGGCTCTTCTGTATCCTTGTGTGTTACACCATGTCTTAGTAGCCTGTGACACTCAGCCCAAAGCCCATTTGTTGATCGTTTGATCTTTAAAAACAGGTCACACATATATTTTTACATTTTAAGCAATATTTAGAACAACACCAGGTTTAGAGCACCGAGAGAAATAAGACATATCAGACTTCACATCAGCAACACATCCTTTTTATGTCCTTGGTTGGAGAAAGTGTGTATAGGTACATTCCCGTGAAATGTTCACATTACAAATGACAAATCTACAAAATGGCCAAGCGGGGCCCACTACATTGTCTCCAAGTCACCATAACAGTGCTCGACTCCCAGTCCCAGTGCTCTTTCCCAGTCACGGGTTTACCCACCGATTTATCAGAGTGGAAATGATGAGAAAAAAACATGATTGTTTGACGCTTCACCACGTCATAGGAGCGTCAGTTTGGAGCTTCATATTGCAGGTTTCCATTGAAAGTGACTTGTAGCTGGTAGCTTTGTCACTGGTAGTCTCGACACATAGTCATCGATATGTGTAAAACCTTTCCTCTGACTCATAAAATCCATCCAAGTCCTGAAAGACTGAGAAGAACCTCTGGGTCACCCACTTAATATTAATGACACATACATGATGTCTTTTGTATTTTTGTTGCAAATTGCAACTTTGAAAATTATGCAATTAAAACTATATACATGGTGAGTACTATATGAGCTTACTGTCTAAATTAGACTCCCTTTAGGCCATCAATAGTTGAATAAGAATTTTACTTGTGGTACAGCAGAGAAGGAAACAGGATTTATAGCTTCACATTGGGAAATAAAAGTATAATGAAACAGCTACCTAAATAAAATGTGAAAAGTGGAAGACTTTCATTTGGTTTCTGGTCCAAATGATCTGACAGTAGTGGGGTGTGTTGGAGTGACTCCTGTCTGTGGCCCTGTACCTACTTCCTACCTACTGTTTAAAAAATAATTGGCTAACTAAAAAACAAAGAGTTAAGATTCATCCTATTTGTCAGTACTTGTCTTGTCGGGCACAGTATAGCCTCTGTAGTCCTTCTCTCTTCTCCATCTCTCCCCCGTCAGACACTAACCTTCTCGACTGCAGTTGTAGTGGTATGGTTGCATTAGCACTGGGCTCTTCTGTTTACCTTTGGAATTCAGAAACTCGTGCTCTGGTGGGACATTTGAAACCGAGCCCACAACCAGGCCGACCATCGGAGGGTCAGGCTCAGTCTGTCTCGTCTCTTTGCTGGAGCAGGGACGGCAGAACTCTCTGCATCGGGACCAGGCAAGGGGAGCTACAGGTAAATACTATAGAGCTTAAAGTAAATGAGTGCATAGAGGGTGGGGACATATTCTGTGGTGTGAGGGGAAGTGGAAGAGCTACTTGAATAAGCAGGCTGACGGTTTGTGGTGTCTCTGTTTCTCTCTTTGACTCTTTAGTTGTGGGATGTTGAACGACAGCAGAGTGTGGGGTGTCTACCATCACACCTATCTGTGGTCAGAGCTCTTTCCTGGCAGCAGCAGTTACTCAGCAGGTATGCCCTGTCCGTACGTAATACAAAGATAATAAAGTGTGCCTAACTCTTATTTTACATGTGAAGCTCATTGCGACATTATGCCCTTGAAATGATTGGAAAATGTATTATCCTTAATCTTTCTCTTATTGTCAATAATGAACAAAATTATAAATAATGAACTTATCTGCTTTTCATACATTCATACATAGACTATAGGGGCATAGGGGCACAGTTAGTATCAGTATGAAATGTGCAGTGGTCGTGCAGAGGAATGACAGTTTCTACAACCTTTAAGCGGCTCTGTTCTTGGACGCATCCATCACTTTGACCCTCGGGCTCCCACACCTCTGGTGGGCGCAGTGGTCCAGGAGGACGGGATCTGCAGCCTGCAGTGGTCACCAGGAGACGACAGGCTGGCCAGCGGCTCCACAGAGGGCCTCCTCTGTATGTGGGACGGTGATGTCGCAGGGTTGAAAAGATCACGTCAGCCAGTTGCTACAATGAAGCAGCCCAGCGCTGTTAAGGTTAGTGTACAGGTAGCATGGTCTGAACCAAATTCAATGAAACCCACCCTGTAGTTTTAAAAATATTTCAGTGAAGGGACTGCCATCTGTACAGCCCCACTACTAAAAACATGACAACCACTATCATATATGCAAAACAACTGTGTGTTTTGTTGTATGACTTGATGATTAGTAATCTTGGTGTTGTGTCACCAGTTGGTATGCTCAAAGATTGAGCTGTTGTTATACAGACGTTTAAAAAGAAAACTGTTTGTTGTTGTCAATCCTGCAGCTATTCAATGGGCGGTCTGCTTGAGCAACCAGACAATCTGCTGACCATTGTGTGTGTCTGCTTGTGTATTCATTGTGTGTCTAGGCAATGGGATGGTGTCCATGGCAAAGAAAAATGATCGCTACAGGAGGGGGATGTAAAGATGGAGAGCTGAGAATCTGGGACACAGAGTCACAGACTTGTGTGACTTCTGCCGACACAAATTCACAGGTGGTTAAGACTCAAAGTGTAGTTTTTTTTTTTACTGTGTATGAATATCAGATTATTCCTAATGAATCCAATTGCAGATCTGTTCTCTGCGATGGGCTGAGAAGAAGAGATATCTGGTCACAGGTCACGGCCTTCCCCTGCACCAAGTCACCTGCTGGACCTGGAAGTCTCTCTCCCTCAGCCCGACCTACCAGCTCACAGGTCAACAAAACTGAAATACTATTAATACACAACTGCAGCCCTCAGTGACGTGTGTGATGTCTTTACACATACTGAGTGATATCAATATTAGCAGCATTAGTGTGACAGTTTAACCATCACTGCAGCCCCATCATCTTCCACTGAGATATTTAATAACCATTTAGTGATGACTAATTCATGTCCTGGGCTTCCAGTGAATGTGAAACTGAATTAAACACTTCAAAAGTGAACAAGTTTGATATGATATGTGACAATTCACTTTATGTATTGTGAATAGTTAAGGGCAAAGAAAAACTAACATGTTAAAAACATCCTTTAAAAAGATTATTAAAAATACATTTAGCACACTCTAAATGGTATAAATGTCCTAGGCTCTTGGTCTCATGGAGCAGAGGCCGAAGTCACCCATGCTCCACTGTCCTCAAATGTTTCCTCTTAATCGTGTTCATTTCTTGCATTTCTACAAAATGTGGAATGTTCTGGTAACTCATTGCCAGATTCAAATTTCAAAGTCACAAAGTACACTGAACATAACTTTTTTTCAGACTGCTTGTTCTTAAAATAGAGTTCAGGGTGGAGCTAAATGTTGGTATTTTTCAGCCCTCCTATAAAAGCACAAGTCCTCTTTTCCTGATGTTCAGTTACATCGGTAGCCCTGTTCAAACACGTTCGTTTGCTATGCGCTCAGTTGTTTTCTCTCCACTGCTATGATCAGAAAGTAAACATAGCTCAAAAGTTAAGTGACACTGAAGCAAATAGGACAGAAAATGCAATATGACAGGAGGAGAGTGAGATGACACGTTTTTTAAATGGTATCCAAATAAATATCCTGAAACAGGTGAGCGAGTCAACCTGGCCACTCCCATTTTCTCCAAGCAGAAGGAGTCGTTGGCAGATGAAGGAGTTACATATTACGAGGCTGTTGGATGGAGGGGGAATGAAAAAACACATCATAAGCAAAAACACAGATCTTACTGAACGCCTGTCTATGCAAAGCAGATTCTGCAGCGACTCGCTCTTCTGGGTAACTGTTGTTCTTTAACTTAGTTCAAGCTTTGACATTGCACTTTATAAGATTTCTGTTGTGATGTCTTTACACATACTGAGTGATATCAAAATTAGCAGCATCAGTGTGACAGTTTAACCATTACTGCAGCCCCATCATCTTCCACTGAGATATTTAATAACCATTTAGTGATGACTAATTCATGTCCTGGGCTTCCAGTGAACACTTCAAAAGTGAACAAGTTTGATATGATATGTGACAATTCACCTTTATTGTGAATAGTTAAGGGCAAAAAAAAACTAACATGTTAAAAACATCCTTTAAAAATCCTATAAAGATGATTAAAAATACATTTAGCACACTCTAAATGGTATAAATGTTATTCCTCAAGTGGTGATTTTTAGCCTGATAATCAGGATGAGTTGTCATTTTGTTTCACTTCATGTATGTAGTTGTGGTGTGAGTCGAAAGTTTTTCATGTTAATCAAAGAAATAAGACACTAAAATCTTTGAGACTCCTTTTCCATTTTTAAACTTTGTGTATTTCTATTTCATGATGTACTGTTGAGATGCATGTTATATGTGGGAAAGAATGTATTTAAATGTCAAAGTTCAAACATGTTGTTTTTTCAGGTCACTCCCATCGAGTCCTGCACTTGGCCTTAAACTCTGATAATACTCAGATTTTCTCGGCTGGAGCGGATCAGTGCCTTCACATCTGGGACGTGTAATTATCGACATTATGAACATGTACGATGAATGCTGTTGATGAGACACTGACCTGAAACCTTGTGTCCACATACAAGCAGCTCACTTTCTTGGTAATGCTATTGCATAGATAATGCACATTTCCTGTACCATGCTCTGATCTAACCACAATACAGAGCTAGCTTACCACTGTCAAAATTATTATCACCCTAAGATAGTTCATGTGAAAACAACATTATCATAATAGCTCAAACACAAAGCCATTTGCTGGTCACACACAGCTTGCCTGGCTGCCAGAATGACATTACAAGTGTGTGAAAAATTGTAATGATGATGATAATGATTTTATTTCCATAGCACTTTTCAAACAAGAAGCACAGAGCAGTGCCAAACACTAACTGCATACTAACTGGACAGTGCAGGAAAAGCTTGATCACCTCTTGTTTGTAACAGTGTAAGATTCACTGATGACTGTAAAGCCTTATGTATAATTAGCAGGAAGTTAAAAACTTTACAGATTTTTATTTATACAACAGAAGTTATTCTTTGTGTTTAGGCTCAGGAGAATGTTTTACTACGATTTCTGATTGCTGTTGAAATCATTTTGCAAGATGCTCACTATTAAATCAAATACTATGCACATTTATTTATTACCATTTCTTTAGTTATTCAGAGAGTGATTTGTGTAACTTGTATTGAAAAGCAGATTCATAGTATTGATGATGTCCGTGCTTTGTTTGTTATCAATGTTTTCCTTTCTTTGTTGTCTACACCTTTAAGGTAATCTCCTGAGACATTTAACCCAATAAAAATGATTGTTATATGTGGCACTTTGAACTCTTCAGTGAAGTCTTTATTCTCAGTTCAAGGTTGATTGTGTTCTGGCTCTTTCTTTATCAAGATTTTGTGCTTTTACTTGACATTTGTTAACATGTCAGAACTGTCACACCTTGCTTTAATCCACAAAGGGAGTGCTTGTGTTAAGGTTTATTTAAGAAGTTAGGTAGTGACAGAAAGACTAAAGTCCTCCTGGCAAAGACCTGGGTGTTGAAATATGTCTTACTTGCAAGTGTGTGACCAAAAAAAAAAGCAAGACCCCCCTGTCGAATGTATTCTTCTTATCTGCAACATGTTCACAGACTGAGGTGTTGAGAGAGGGTGCAGAGTGTGATGTTCAGACTTTGTCAGCACAGACTACACCACCACACAAAATAGCAGCACGATGCAAAGGTTACGTACTGTACAGTCGCTAGTCTGGCTGAAATACTGACAACTCTGAAGTCTGAATTGCCAACTGTTTAGTTAAAGGGATCATTTAACTGGCAAGGGCTTTTCCGCATTCAATCATGCAACAATTTTACATGCAATCTAAAATCCCAAAGAATGCAATGCAGGTGAGACACATACATTAGCGATGGGATGGTAATGTTGGTCCATTCACTGTACAGTCAGTCCACCAAGTCCAGACTGAAATATCAAATAACACCTACTGGATGGATTGACATACGATTTGGTACAGACAGTCATGGCTTCCAGAGGCTGTTACAATTTTGATGGTACTCCGACTTTTCGTCTTGCAGCATTAAGAGGCCAAACTTTCAGTTTATCCAATATTTTGGTTAATGATCAAATGCCTATAAACAAATTACCCACCAGCCCCCCATGTTACTTTGTTTTTGGTGCTAATGCAAATGTTAGCATACTCACTTGCTAAAGTAAAATGGTACAGGGGACAATGTAGATGCTTAAAATTGTTAAATATATAACAGTTGTCAGTTTTTTTAAACACATATTTGGGGCCATTAATAAATAAATGGTTTTTCTGTCTTAAACCACTGGGCCACCAGGGTACTAAAACTGTGGGTTTTATATGTTCTGCTTTGTGCTGTCTACTTTTGTTTAAGAAGAACTGAATCTGGTTTTCCACCACTGAATGTGCAAAAATAAAATAAATTAATAAAAAAAACTCAATGTGACAACAGCCTAAGAGCAACAAATGAGCAGGACAGAAATCACAACGGGAAAGAAAACTGGTTGAACAACAGAAACACTGCACATAAGATCAGGCTAAACTGGCTAAACAAAAACTCCTGCAAAAGTGGGTGTCAGAACTGGGTTTTTTTGAGGGCTTGCAGCAGTGCCCCTTCCAGTCCTAGGCGACTGCCTATATGGCCTAGGCTCTTGGTCTCATGGAGCAGAGGCCGAAGTCACCCATGCTCCACTGTCCTCAAATGTTTCCTCTTAATCGTGTTCATTTCTTGCATTTCTACAAAATGTGGAATGTTCTGGTAACTCATTGCCAGATTCAAGATTTCAAAGTCACAAAGTACACTGAACATAACTTTTTTTCAGACTGCTTGTTCTTAAAATAGAGTTCAGGGTGGAGCTAAATGTTGGTATTTTTCAGCCCTCGTATAAAAGCACAAGTCCTCTTTTCCTGATGTTCAGTTACATCGGTAGCCCTGTTCAAACACATTCGTTTGCTATGCGCTCAGTTGTTTTCTCTCCACTGCTATGATCAGAAAGTAAACATAGCTCAAAAGTTAAGTGACACTGAAGCAAATAGGACAGAAAATGCAATATGACAGGAGTAAAGTGAGATGACACATGTATTTTAAATGGTATCCAAATAAATATCCTGAAACAGGTGAGCGAGTCAACCTGGCCACTCCCATTTTCTCCACCTCTTTCATCAGCCCACGTTGTGAGCGGATAATATAAACTTCCCAAGCAGAAGGAGTCTTAGGCAGATGAAGGAGTTACATATTACGAGGCTGTTGGATGGAGGGGGAATGAAAAAACAAATCATAAGCGAAAACACGGATCTTACTGAATGTTTGTCTATGCAATGCAGCGACTCGCTCTTCTGGGTAACTGTTATTCTTTAACTTAGTTCAAGCTTTGACATTGAACTTTATAAGATTTCTGTTACTGTATTTAATCACTTAAAGAAAACCTGCACACTGTGAGGCAAAGTGTGATGTCTTTATACCAGTTTTGTGTTATTTAGCTTAGCTTAGCTTTAACTTAGTTAGAACTTAATGTTGTGACACAGTCAACTACAAGATTTGTCTGCACAAATTAACCAAAAAATGTAACACAGGTAGTGGTAAGTCTGACAGAAACTGTTAAGATGCACCTTTTTATAGTAATTTTATGCCTCTTTTTTTCGTCTTTTTGCATCTCTTTGTAGTTACTTGGTGTGTCTCTGTGTGGACATTTTGTGTAGTTTCTTTGGTCATTTTACATCTGTTTGTCAATGATCTGTGTCCCTCTGTGGTCATTCTGCATCTCTTTGTTGTTTCTTTTGGTTGCTTTGTGTTTCTTTGGGGTCGTATTGCATCTCTGTGCACTTTCAGTAACATTTGAAGCAGAACTCTTGGTAGAACAGCTACTGCTGAACTTTAGTATTTAGTTAACCCTAGAGATGATGAGAGGCTGTCCAACCCCTGTCCAAAGCTTCCTGTCCCACCAGCTTCACACTGACACTCTGCAGATATATTATTACAGATTATTACACTATACGGAAACAAATAACCAAACATCAGGTTCCAATTTTTCAATACAAGGCCTGGGTGCACACTTAGGGAATCAGGCCAGAAACGCAACTTGATTACAGCATACTGAAGCTCATTTGTTTTTCTCTCTGTATATTTCCTGACTCAGTGGTGTACAGTGCCTTAGCAGTGGCCCAGATCATGTCCCCCATCCAGAGGCGCATGTCCTGGCTCCAAGCCCAGGAGTTCTGTCAGAGGCACTATGTGGACCTTGCCGTCCTGAGCACAGAGGAGCAATACATCTCTCTCCTCAATGCCACTGCTGCAAACAAAGCCAGCTTCTGGCTTGGCCTGCAACGCCAGAACATCTCTGGTCGCTGGAAGTGGGTGGACGGGGAAGAGCTGAGCTACGAGAACTGGTACAGGAAAAACCAAGAGGGCTGTGCAAGTTTGGAGGCCATGCTGGAGGAAAACAAGAAGCTGCTGGCTCGCCGCTGTGAGGAGTTGCACATGTTTTTCTGTCAGGGTGAGAAATCCTCCTTGTTCTGTTTAGAAACTGGTAAATATTGTAGCTTCATGACATTGATAGAATACAAAGAGACATGACTTAATTGTCCCAGGAGCTGCTTTGTTTTTATCGCCTGTACATGTTCATTACGTGTTCATGTTTATACATTATATCTCTGTCTGTCATGGCTGATGTGCTCAGGGCAACAGGGATTGGACCTAAGGCTAGGCAGTGGAAGCAGGCAGAATAATTTAAGTGAGTAATTGATATTTGAAGGTTTACAGGTATAGGTAGTCAGGTGAGCAGTCAGGCATGGTTCAGATATGGGGGGGGCAGACTCTGATGCAGGCTTCAAAGCAAAGACATGCGGTAGATGACAATTTTGATGACCTGGAAGAAGAGGAAAGGGTCTGGTAGGGCCTGTACATGGTGGCCCTACCAGACTGAGGTGCCGGTGGGGAGACGGGAGGGGAAGCAGAGATGACAGGAGTGAGCTGATTGCAGGGCAAATGGGAGTGGCAGGATCTGTGATGGAAGGAGAAAATCTGAGGGCATCTGGTGGACAGGTAAAGAATAACACTGAGAAAGTAGAGATGTGGGTGAAGAGAGGAACAGACTGATGGACATTGTAACCTACCTAACCTTCTTGCTAACAAAGCATGACACATGGAAATTATTCCACTTCTATTTTTTTATAGTACACTATGCTGTGGTTTTATCCTCTTTTTACTTGTCCACGATTATTTATGATACATAAGTGCAGCAGTCCTTTTTCATAGAGTATTCGCTTTAAATTTTGTTCATTTGAATTCATTGGCAAAAACAGATAAAAGCCATTCTTCAAATGGTATTTGCTTAAACCACATTTCTGTGACATGTTCATTTTCATTCCCACTCGCAGGTCCAGTTTCTCCACAGCCAGTCTTGGTGAATTCAGTGGGCTCTGATAACGTGAGGCTCAGCTGGAACGTCTCTGCGTTTATGCAGATGACACCACACAGTTACAATGTGACGATTTGCAGCAACACATGCAATGTGCACATCTACTCCTACACTAAAGGCTCTGCCCTCATGAACGTCAATATCTCCAACTTAACTGGAGCCACAGATTACTTCATGGAAATTTCTGCTTTGGTTGTTCGGCCTGATGGAGTTACTGGTGGACAAAGTTTCCTTCAAAGTACCCCTACAGCTTTACAGATCAAAACAGGTATGAAGGGTAATTTCTGTGCTGTGAATTTTGTGTTGAAGTTGGTTTGTTACATTAGGATATATTCAGTATCAACAACAAATTTAATTATGAATTCATTGTTTTACTGTAAATGGCAACATTTCAACACTTATTTGTTTTTTGTTCATTTGTACAATTTTTCTTAGAGTTGTATTGAACTAAACTGTCTATTAATTAAAAACAATAGAAAGATTAACCCATAAAGACAATAACATTAGTTTCAGTGCTACCTAAATGAGCGTGGACCTCTACCCTTGGAACTTGGGGACACCACAGATGGCTTGTCAATACTCAGACAAACCAAAACCATTTAAAAAATGGATGGTCTTGAAGCTCTTGTGTGACGCATATTTGTCTTTTCTCTTCCCTAGTTGACTCTGGTGCGCAATACAAAGTCATCGCTATCATTTTTAAGTCGCTCAAGCTCCTGATTTTGGCTCCTTTGTTGTGGATGATTTATTCAATCCTGGAAAAACACAAGTCTCCATTCTTGCGTAAGAAAATACCTATACTAAAATGCTCCTCAAAACATTACAAGCATGTCAAATATTTCTTCTCCACATGTCCTTGTTCTCTTTTCTTCTACAGGTGATGTCATGGACTCGAATCGCGACATCTCACCAGTGGTGCTCTCAATTGAGGACATACTCATTGACCTGATCCCCCAGAAAACCAGAGGAGTCGGTTAAAGATGAAAAAAATTACTTTAAGCCTCCACAGAAAAATCTGTCCCGTTAATGAGAAAAAGCGATTCAGTACTTTAATAACCTTGCTCACGATGGTTTTCTATGTTCACAAATGTAAAAATGAAATATCCTGAACAAATTGTAAAGAGAAGTTACGTTTTGTAAACTGCAAAATTGGGCTGACAAAAAAATACAGTACCCACCAGATGGTCAACCTTCCCAGTAATTGAGGAGAACATAGACATAAAACATGATCTATGTGTCATTGTAAGTCATTTGCTTCACTTTGCTTCTTTTTTTTTTAGATGTGTTTTTTGCCTGGCAGACACACTGAATTCAGTGGAAATTTATCACTTCCTCTGGCTGCTGCAGGGTAAAGTCCCAATTTTGAGGGCTAACTTGTTGCTTAGAGATGCTGCTGAAGACATGAGTGTACATAAATCACGATTTTGACATTTTTGGGTGCTAGTTAACAGTGGATTACTTTGAAATCTTTAAATAAGGGAGCTGACTTTACAGCAACTGGCTATGATAGGAGTAAAATATTTTTTCAAACAACAATGATTTCAACGTTCTGACTACATATTGTGATTTCTAAGTAGAATTCACTAAAACATTCAGAAAATTACATATTTCTTTACAGAAACAAATTTAGCACTCATTTTTTTAACAGATTCTTTAAGGCACACAACATGTATCTCAATTAATATAGATATGAATGCATGTTGCACAGTTTCTAAAGTAAGAAAACCGAACTTTTGATATAAAGATAATTCCATTATGTGCTCTGTAGGGGAAATGTATCATTTGCTCAATACATTTTCTTTTTTTCTCTTTTGGAGCTAGTTGTGATGAGTAGTTATGATGTGGCTTTATACAGCCTGTGATGACCCACTGTGTTTCCGCTGTCAGTGAAAGTTTGAGGCATTTTTGTGTCATATCCATCATTGTCATATCAGTATTTCCACTAAAACAGTTCATTTTCTCACCTCTGAGTTGATGCTAGTGTCATCACTCCTTATAGTCTGAGTTATATGTTATAGCATGGAGCAGTGGACACCTGATGATTGTAGGATCGACTAGAAGATTTACATTAAGCTGGGATTTATGAAGTGATCTTTATTATGAGGGTGTCTTCCTGTTATAATTAATGTACTATAGGTTCTACAAAGCTAAGCAGTAAATGTTCTCTAAATATAGTTTTATTGTTAAATTTTAGGTGGCAGAGTATGTGTCAGCCTGTGTTCATGTGTAGCTGAGAAGAAATCAGTCTTTCTTGCTATTCGTATGGAGATTGAAAGTATTTGCTATAGCTGTTAACTTTTTTTTTCTTAATGCATTAAACCTCACATGGGGTTTATCCAGTTAGTTTTAATTAATTAATTAATTTAATATTAATTATTTTAATTAACTAAAAACAGTATTTCAGTGAAACTATGAATTTATAGAGTTTTTTTATTTCAAGTTGAGGCTTAAAGGAAGCCATTAATGTGAATGTAACAGAAAAATCTGATGGTATTAGTCATATCATGAAGATGAGGCTTATCAAAAAGTATTTGCTAGTATTTTTATTTTTCATGTTTATGTTGTTTTTGGTTTTTGTATTTGTTTCTTTGTTTTTAGTGTTTTGTTTGCTAAACTATTTAAGTGAGTTAAGTCTGAGCCTGTAAGTGATTTTAGATTTATTATTATTTATTGTATTTGCAGCAGCAAATTAGCAATACTGGTATATAGACACCACCAAGAGATAATGTTGATTATTCATACCTAATGTGTTACATGTAGTTGGGCCTTTAGTGGTCTTACACTGATTTGGATGTCTTGGACTCAAAAGTAAACAGTTGTACTAAATCTTGCCGTTGTCATGTGCTGCTATATTTTTTTCTGCTTTACCTTTTATTTCTGTGGTGCATTAAGAACATGATGTAAAATTATAATTTATAATTGAAAACTCTTTTATTCTGCATTATCTGTGTACTGTAAGCAAACTTGTTGCTTTGGTGGCAGCTGCATAACAAAGTTGAGCTTATCAATATTTATGAACAAATACAAATTGTTAAGATGGTTGACATGATGACTATTTTTTGCTCATTTTATAAATAACATATAAGCAAAAGATCCACATTTTGGAAAATTAGTTGAGTATTTTGATACCACCCTCATATCTGTACATGTGAAGCTACAACTAGCAGCTTGTTAGCTTAGCTTAGCATAAAGACTCACAATGGGGAAGCAACAGTTAGCCTGGCTCTGTCCAAAGATGAAAGAATCAGCACCTTTAATAAGCGCTTTTAATGCTCACTAATTAACACATCATGTCTTGTTGTTTTATCCCCACAAAAACCAAAGTCATTTGGGTGTTAGTTTTATACTTCAGTTTTTATACTGAACAGATAAATGATATATAAGTTGTTAATAATGAGCTTTAGAGGTGCTGGTGGGTGGATTTCCACACAGAGTCAGATTAGCTGTTAGTCTTTCTGCTAAGCTAACAGCTGTAGGTCTTACACAGTAGATAATCGACAAGTATGGGGGAGGTAACAATGCTCTCATTTAAGTCTCAACAAGAAGGTGAATAAGAGTATTTCCCAAAATGTAAAAGTATTGCTTCAAGGTAACGTAGAGTACCAATTCTTCCGCTTCTTCTGAGTAATTATCCTCATTTCTTCATTCATTCACCTCCACCAGCCCGGTGTCACATCGGCTGATATGTTTAACTTTCTCATGACTCACTCTGAATCATGACATGACACTATTAAAGACACTCATAAGCGAAGCTGACAAGGGCTGACAGCAGTCTCGAGTTTTAGCTGTTCCCCACAGAGCCCACCCATACTGACACATCTGCACCCTGACGAGGTGAGTCGCTTCATGTAAAAAAAAACCTCCACCACACAGCCTGTGAGCAGAAGGGTTATGATGACGGTAAATGAC
The DNA here is from genome assembly GCA_023238725.1 of Scortum barcoo. Taxonomy (NCBI): domain Eukaryota; kingdom Metazoa; phylum Chordata; class Actinopteri; order Centrarchiformes; family Terapontidae; genus Scortum; species Scortum barcoo. The sequence goes on from CM041535.1 coordinate 17,817,176, forward strand.
AATAGAACTCTTACCACAGGCTCCTATATGAGGGTCACACACACCGATTCTTGCGACCATCTTGCTGACTCATGAATTTCCATGGTCAGACCACATCCTTTGAGCTTAACGCATAAAAACAGGTGTTTGCTTCGAGTTACTTCGAGATACCTTCACCATCACATCAAAGAGAAGAGCCTCTAAGAAGAGATGTTTTGCCCGAGGGATTTAATTGTTTGTATCTCCTGCATGATCCTTCTCATTGTCCAGTCAAGTGAGTAAAATGTTCTGCAGTCGTTCACTTTATGACATCTTGCTCATTCATGTAAGCGTGCAAACTGCAGTGTTTTATTTGGTTGACCAGTCATATACCATTTTATTAAAGTAATTGACTGAGCATATTCTGTTTCAGGTGATGGCTCTGAGATCATTAATGGGAAACAAGTGCAGCCCCACTCGCTGCCTTTCATGGCTCTGCTGGAGAACAAAGTACCAGCCTGTGGAGGGATACTGATCCATCCATCATGGGTCCTGACTGCTGCCCACTGTGCTGTGTAAGAACAAGCTACATGCGCACCTAAAGTTATCTAACCCCAGTATATGCAGTAAAACTAATATTTAATGTATACTGATTGGTCGTAAGAGAGACTGTTTTAATAAAATAAAAATCGAATAAAATGACCACAGTAAGTTAATCAGGGAGGCAAGCGCATAAGACATACAGTGATGAGACCACCATGCATGCATATTTAAATGAAGGTGGGCGAGATTCATTCAGAGAGAACAGCAAGTAAATGATGGACAGACCTCTGACAGAAGAGACGACTCACTTTGCGAAACCACAAAATTCACAGGGCTTGAGGCAAGATGAGCCACGAAACATTAACTGAAGTTGTGAATCAGCCCACACACATCAGTGTTCATTTTTCACTTTCAACAACCACCATACAGTCATATCAGCTCTGGCAGGGCATTAACTCACCATTCAGCACTTATCAATTCCTTCTGAAGTCTCAACACGTATTGAAGCTAGAAAAAAAAATATATACAGTTTTCTCTAAGTCTCAGTAAAAGAAACATGTCCTGATATTATTATCACATTTGATAATTCACAAATATGCTGTGATAAAATCATGATGTGTACTTTGCTGTAATAAGTTTCCTTTCCTATATTTCCTGCTTTTAAGACATGCAAAGAATGTGTTGCTGGGGGTACACTCCATCAAAGCACAGGAAAAAGACTCCAGGCAGGTCCGAAAAGTGAAGACCCAGGTTCCTCATCCCTGCTACGACAAAGAGGAAAATGTCAATGACCTCATGTTGCTCAAGGTAAAGTAACATTACAGTAACCAGCAGTGACAAAGCAAAGCTGCAACAATCTTATCTGTCTTATTTACAGCACATGTTTGAATTAGCATTTTAAGTTTGTTCAGGCCAGAGATAAATATGTCATGCAAACTGCAAATCAGACTCAATCCAGTGTAAATAATTGCCCATATGAAAGGCAGCAGATTATCTTCACTGCTTATCTTCTACTCCAAGGCACTCAATGGGCCAGTGTGGACAGTCTGTATCTTTCTGGCTCTTGTTCTCTTGTTCACAGCTGATTTTTTTTAGCTTACCTTGAGAAGCATTCAGCACGTTGATCTACTTGTGTTGCCTTTAAATGGGCTCCACAAATATGGTCATTTGACTTGAATTAATAGCAATGACAGATTTACTAGCACTGTCTGTTGCTATGAATTTGCTTTACCCATAGGAATAACACACTGTGATGATGAAGGTCCAATAGAAGCACAGTACGTTTAAAGTAAAAGTAAAAGTGGAAGTATTTTCAAGCAGTAACAGGCTACTATAAGTACAGTATATGTATGTAAAAAAAAAAAAAAAAAAAGATAAAGAAGGAAGATACACTTAAAATAATACAAGCTTATACAAGACAGTTTGCATTAAGACAATTTTCATGAAAATTACTTTCCTCTTGCTGCCACTAGTGCCAGTGCATCCGTGAGTAATGTTTCTTCTCAAAATTTCAGCTCGACAAACCGGTGAAGGAAACCAAGACGGTGAAAATTCTCCCACTCAGGGACACCGTCAAGGAACCAGCAGGTGGCAGCCAATGCCTGGTGGCTGGGTGGGGGAAAACAAAGAACACAGCCAACCAGATGTCCGATGTCCTGATGGCTGTTAATGTGACTGTGATTGACAGAGTGAAGTGCAACTCTGCTGAATATTACGGCCTTACGACTGTCATCACCCGCAGCATGATTTGTGCCGGTTCAGACGGTAGCAACAGTGCCGACACCTGCCAGGTAATAAACAGCCCGTCAACACCACAGCACCACCACCTTAAATTCAATGGACGTGCATAAAAATGACATGTCATGTATTTATTATCTCTCCAGGGGGATTCGGGAGGGCCACTGTTGTGCAATGGAGTCCTGGTCGGAGTCACTTCTTTTGGAAAGAGATGTGGCCTGATTACAAAGCCAGGAGTGTACGCTTTTCTCTCAAAAAAGCAACTCACCTGGATCAAAAAGACAATGAAGAAGTCTGAAATATAACGAGACCTCTCAGCTAATTATTCTGTATTCTTGACTAACTTGTGCACGTGTATCTTTGTACTTCTTTTACGCTGTTTTACTTTATCCTAATTAAACATGCTGTATTGATGTAATATTTTGCAAAAACTGTAAGCTCTAGCTGAATATCTGCCAAACTAGCTCATAACCTCTTTTTACTAACCCTAACCAGACACATTTACCACTTCCTGCATCAAAAGTTTAAACTGATATCAGGCCTTCAGCTCAAGTCTTGAAGATTATTCTTCATTCTTGGGCAAGCCTCGTTATTTCCTCATTATTGATCCGCATTATTACAGCATGGAAACTCCAAACCAATGACATCGTCTTCTGTCTTAAGGGTACACAAATATTTCTATATTTCTATTTGAGCCACTGTGTCTCTCAGCCAGTGCTAAAAAACGTATTTAAATCCTTTACTTATGTGATATTTCTGGATTAATATTACTGCCACTTTAATCTGTATGATGCATTTTACTGATGTAGATGTTTGCAAATTTGAAGTGTTTTCTATACTATAAATATACTATATACTGCTGCTGTGTTGCTAATGCTGTTTAATCAATAGTAATGCATCATGGTCTATGAGATCATCATATGTTCATAGCATCGCTGTCCTGTGAGAACCATTCATCTATAAAAAGCTCCGAAAAGCTCCCTGTTTTCAGCTTTGTGATGTGATTTTCCAACTGAGAAGAAGAAGAAGAAAAGTTTTTAGCAGTTAATTTAACTTAAGAAGGAGGTGAATTTTGAACACATAAATTAACATTAATCTTTCAGTTTTTCAGCAGAATTCAAAATCACAAAATAATGGTTTTCACTACTCTGAAAAGTAACTAAAGCTGTCAGACAAATGTAGTGGAGTAAAAAGTACAATATCTGCTTCTGAGATGTGAGCTAGTGGAAGTATTTTGCTTCATGGAAATACTTAAGTCCCTCTAAGTTAGGTTTCAGTTGTGTTTTCAGGACGAGTGCCATCAGTTTTCAAATGAAATCTTGATGAACTCATGTCTCAGCAAACAGCTTCCTGCATAAACCAATCATAGAAATGTCAACAGAGTGAGAGATTATTAAGTTCTGAACCACAAAGAAGAAAAGAGAAAAGGTCACTGAGACCATACCGCACAAGGCAAATTCACATGGTGCATTTTAAGACCCCATACAGGAAATGTGCAAAATGTTGCAGCGTTGCAGAAGTGTGTTCATTCAAATACTGAAAAAGACATTAACAGTAAACACACATCCACTTCCAGTAAAAGGAAATGTTTGCCAATGTCATCAAAGTTGGCATGGTAGTATTGTTGGAGGGATTATTCATCATTTTCTTTGTCTCTCTTATCTTAAATGCTGTTGTTCAGTCATTCCTGGGAGTTGAAGCAGCCCATTTGTATCCCTGCAATATTTGCTCCGCACTCTAAATTCCTGTGGGTTTATTGTGTCGCACGGAAGCCAGCTTAGCCTGCTAATTACTGCACACCCACCCTTTATGACCTGGGACTGACTCTAAAGTGGCACTGACACGTTTCACACTACGCCACTAGGTGGTGCTCTATGCTGCCCTTAGTGGTGCAGAAATGTGCAGAGAGAGGATTTCACTCAGTTGATGTTCAACATAATTTCACCCAGCTAAAAGAAATGGTAAAAAATAGTTCTTCATCAGTGTTTTCAACCTTTCGGCTCCCAATCTCTTAAAACACAAAGTATTTCAGACGTTACATTCATTGAGACCAGAACTTGAGAGGGATTTTCTTTCTTTGATTCAAATATTTTTTGGATGGTTGAGGAATTAAAATGATTTAGCAATTCACAAGAAAAAAGGTAAATATCACAGTAAATCTTGTGTCTTGTGTAGCAGAAATATGTTTTTTAATGCTTTCCTATCCTCTTAAACATCTCGTGCCACTTATTGAGGCTTGTGACCCTAGTTTGGGAAACACCACTTTGAAGTACAGTACTGCTGTATCGTCATCTCTGAGAGAAAACATTAACATCCAGGTGAAGCAAATTTGTTATATAACCTGCAGAGGTGCATTTGGGAAAGTGGTTCAACATGATTTAGGCACAGTTTGAACTTTCTGTTTGTTGATGCAGGTGAGAAAGATACCATTGAAACTGCTAACTAAATTTGGTCCAGACCAAGGCATGTTTAAATACTCTACCTTAATGTCTGCATCATAATGAAGTAAAATTCATATGTACATCTCAAAATAACTGGATGTTATTAAACCTCATCAGTCCCAGTGACATAATATGAAATAGAAAAATAGAACTAAGGGTCTACCATGTTAGTGAGGCTGACCAAACGCTAGTTAGCACAAAGCACAATCTACACCTGAGAATGATGGCAGTGTCATTGCAGTTGTTTGGTTATATGCTCCACTCCAAATTTCACAGCAGTTCATCCAATGTTTGTTGAAATATTACACTCAGACGCACAAATTTGAACCTCATCGTGGCACTGGAGGAAAAGTAAGAGGATCACAAAAGATTTATCTTGACTTATCTAACTCTAAGCCTTATCTTATCTGCGTCTGTAGAAAATTTTACAGTTATCTGTGCAATATTTTTTGAGAAATATTGATATTATATGTATGGCGATTGATTTTGCCATCCACAGTGTGATACCACAAGCATCTGCTTGGCAACCTGTGACATTTTGACACATATAGACAGATAGACATCTGAAAATTATAATTAAAAACAAAAGAAAATAGAATATACCTAACCTGGCAACTGATCTCCTCCCTTGTAAAGGTAAAGAGGAAAAAAACGGTACCACACCCAGGAAATTCCAGCATATCTTTTATTTGAGCTCTCAGTGAATTATCACTGACCAACCATCTGCCTGTGTGTTTACTCTGTATCCATGGTCACCCACAAAAGCTCACGCGCCCACCTCACTGCCACCGAAACTATTAAAGCTCACCACACCCATATTAACTTATTTTGTGAAATGGATGAATGCACAGGTGTTTATGAATGTTTTTGGCATGTTTAAATAGCCATGTCTGCCATGAAGATCACCATCTCTCTCTCACACACACACACACACACACACACAAAAGTAAATGTTTACCTGGGCTTGCATCACCTGTGGGTGTTGGATGAGTTGCCCACCTCGCCTCACCTTTTCCCTTGCTCACGGGTGACGCAACGCCACACACACAAAACGCAGAGAGAAACCGTTTTATAAAGGTGACTGGAACTGTCACATCGTGGCAGGTGAGTCAGAGTCGTCCTTAGATGATGATTAAAGTTCAAACCGTCAGTTTTGCACAATATTGGCCCAAATAGAAGACCATGAAACAACCTTCCATTTTTCAACACTTGTTTTTAGAAAAAGACTTATAGAGAGAGAATAGTGTGACATGTACATTTTCGCTTTTCAATGGAAAACTTGCATCTGCACATGGTTAGCATAACTAAAAGGTGGGAAACAGGTAAATAGCTAGACAGCTTGAATGTTAAATGTCAGCAAAATTCTGCCTTCCAGCATCTCTAAAAGCCTCTTATTAATGTATCATATTTTATACAAAAACTAAAACGTAAAAAATTTATTGGGGGTTGTAGGCCAAACTATTTTACAGGTTTAAAATAATACAACCCTTTGTGATTTGGATCATAAATGGTGCTTTTTATATCCATTCTTTACTAGTTCCCTGCAGATTTTTAGACTTCTAATATTGCTATAGAGCTGTTTTTCTATGAGTGGACCTGGTTTCAGCTTTTCTAACATGTTGTAAGGAAGAACATACCTTCAACAAACTTGTTGGAGCTCAGGAGTATACACAATGTGACTCTGAATGAACAAGAAAACTTCACATTTAGTGTGAAGGTGTGAAATGTTTGTGTATATGAAGGCATGGATGACTCTCTGTAGATCAGAGATACCCAGAAAAATGTGCTCTTGAAATCTGTTTGCGAAATCTACGGACTCCAAAAGGGATCAGATATCAGTAAAGGAATTCAAAACAATTCCAAGTAAAACATTTCTTGTGAGACTTGTGAACATGAAGTCAGACTTCCGAGAATGAAGTCTGAATTGTGAGTTCACAGAAAAAAAAAAAAAAAATCACTTCAGTCTTACAACAACAACATCAAAGTGTGAAGTCAGACTTCAGATTTTATTTTCAGACATGCCTTAAAGTAATTCTGCTGCTCTGAGGTTTCATAATTTTACCTTTTAGAGTCTTAATGCAAATCTAACTGATCTCGTGGTGGTTTCTAAGATGGGCACATTTAATTTTTGAAATATAAATGCAATGAAATTATTAACAATGAAGTCGGATAGTAAGATGACTTTTATGACCTTAAATAACTTATGTGGTAATAAAAAGGGGAACAACGTTTTTTCCAAAATATTCATCATGCATCCATGATTGTGATCTGTACTGGTGACTTCATAAATGCTGTCTGTAAATCATAAAGTCTAGTGACACCTGTCAGCTGTATCTGGAGATGAATATTTCTCTTCTGACCACTCCCATATAGTTCCAGAAAGGGTGTCAAATGAGGCTAACCACATACCTTCAGACTTAAGAATACACAGCCTCTATTGTTGTTAATATTCTTTTTAGCATTGTTAGGAGAGCCTGGAGAGCCTGGGTTGGGACTTAAGAATTTCATTACCAATGATTGCTCATGTAAATTGTTAATAAATTCTTGAAATCTTGAAACATTGTTAGGTTATCAAAACTCCCCTTTTACGGTCTGCATAAAGTTTAAAATCTAGATATCTCCTTCTTGTAGTTATGGCATTAAACTTTGCATCACGTTTCCTTTTCTTGTTCTTGCTTTCATGTAGTGCTGCACTTTAACAAGCCTCCCTGCATTTATGTGAAACTGTGTCTCTTTGTGTCTATTCTGGGCTCCTTTGTCCTGAACCATCTAATTATATTCAAGTCTTTGTTTGTATTTGTTTTGGGAGATAGTTTGAAGTTACCTGGAAGTTCCCAAAATAGGTCAGAGCAGACACGCCTCCGCTTTTTTTCCCAGTCCGCCTGTGCAACGGCACATTGTCTACCCATTCACAAAGTTTTGGACGTCACTTCACCGTTACAAACACTGCAGCACCATAGCAACACAGTGGTTAGTTGAGTGTGTTTGGTAGAATTATAATGTACAGTATAGATTTTTCCTTAGAAAACAACTTATTATTATTATTACTTATAATACTTATTATTATTTATTAATTTAAAAGGCTCTGAAACGATAAATGCCATTTGCCACTTGTCACGCACACCTAAAAAGACTTTCCAGTCTCTCATGCTTTTGCGTTGCTCTCATAATTCTCCAGATTCCTCTGTGAGCTTCTCTCAGGGTTATTCCTGTCTTGTCTGAACGTGTGTTTGGCTAAAGGGCTGAGGTGTTTGTGTGAACGGGCTGCTGGGGCATGGGATGCATCCACTCATCGGAATGTAAACACAAAACTCAGGCAGAGATGCATAAACAAATAACACTTTTACATAACACTGAGACACTTTATTGGTGATCAAATTCCATCCCTGGAGATGAAGAGCGTTTCTCTGACCTATAACAACAGCAGTGCAATAAATAAAACCGAACCTACAGAACATCGAGGGACTGAATGCTCAGCATTCGCACATAAAAGACGGCATAACAATATATCCAACATACAAACACTCATGCAGTCGTTAGCAATAAATAATCACACTAAATAAATTACATTCTAACAAGTTCTGGACAGTGTTTCTTTGCACAGCGTCTAATGAAGCAGTCTATTCACTCTGCTCTCAGGTCCTCTGACTCCGCTGGTCCACTTCGTCTTTGAGTCATGCAGCTGGCTGAGGAGAGATGGAGAAATATCAAACGTCAATAAATGTTAACAAGGAAAACAACAAGCACGTTATGTAAAAGTAAAGCTATTTTGTAAGAAATCAAGAAAACAAGGCTTAAAGGGAGCATCAAGATGAGTTATATAGGTGTCATTTATTTCTCTCGGTTCTGTTTGTGCAGTGTCTGGTTGTCAGTAAGGTAAAATGATAACTGCAAATACCGTTCTCAAAGTTTATATCATCATAGCATCTTACAAATGATTCTAATGGAATATAATTGTGTTTGCTCGCTAACATTTGTTGGCAAAGTGAGTGCATATCTGGTGTCCTTTTGTGTGTAGTTTATTTCACAACTCAGGCCTTATTTTGTACTCTTTTTTCCATAATATTTCTATTGATAATTATGTCGTACACACCAAGTTAAGCATGAAAGCCTTTAAATATAAAACAAACCCGGAGCACAGCCAAAACGCAAAAGCAAACAGTAACATGAATCAAACTGCCCGCTGCAAACATCCATCTCAACAGAGAGACCAACCACCTGGTAAACTTTGACCTACTCTACTTGCCATGGTTAAATTATTAGCAATATTTTGGGTGTGTTCACTTTTGGCTTTTAAATCCAAATAAAATGGTTTCAGTAATCTGGCTAAACTGTTGGCTTGTTCACAACCGGTCTAATTGTCCAACCGCTCCTTTCTACTCATTGTCCCGTTGGACTTCGTTGTAGCAACGTGGCTGTGTTCCCACACCTTGGTAATTCCTCTGGTGATTACAGTCACAATGCAAATGAAGGCCAAACTGTGAAAATAATTCATTAAGGTATAAAATTATCCGTTAAATATATGAATACAACTATTTAAAGCTTGCAAACTAAAGAGCACAATGTATTCATGCCTTGCAGTTGGTAAGACTGTAAAATATGGCACTGATCTCATTTTTGAGCCGAGTTACAAGCTGAATGAAATATTTCTTGGAAGTTAATTTCTTACAGGTGAAGTGATTCTTTACTGCGTATGTGAGACAGACTTGCTTTTCTCAAGGAGGACGAAGTGACGGGAGGGCTATGAGGAGAATGCTGCACGGCCGCATTGTTTGTCTGGAGGCAAAAATTTCTGTGCGTCTAAACACGTAAAGTCTGCATGAGTGTGTGTGTGTTTTGCTCAGTGAGACCTAACCACATGTAAGTGGAGTAATTAAGCTCTTACGGCAATCACGTCAGGGTCATCGTGTCTACTGTCAGTGTGTCAGTACCGTCACTGTTTTGACACACGGGCAACTGTGTACCATCTGGCGTGCAGTTATTCTTTACGCTATGCAGCGTGGAGATGGGACAGGCCAAGGCACACTAGGTTAATCCAGGCTAATTCCTCTAGTGGGGATTCCTCTTTGCGTGATGCAACTCGCTGCAGTCAATAACAACAACAGACTCTTCTGTCACTCTCTGAGCCCACTCTTTCCTGTTTGGCTTAAAGCTCACGTGAGTAGAGGCCAGACACCGCCCTCCGAGGACTTAAGCAAGATTTTTGGATGTAAAAGATCACCAAAATATACACCACTGGAAATACAGGAGTGCCTGATGACACGTCCGTCTTACAGCATGGCAATATTGCTTGCACAAATGGCATTAACGTAGCATAATTTCATTGCCCCCTCTTAGTTACTGTTGCTGCACCTCTCCAACACTCCAACATTTTATTTTAAAGCAAATTCAAATTCTGAAATATTTCAGTGTTAAATATTTAAATAGATATGTGAGTCTCAAAGTTTTCCTTAAGTCTTATTTATCCTGGGTCCTGAGTGATTAGCTCATGTCTCACGTTCACTCGCTGTCATCCATAGTTATTTTTCCACCACTGCCCAGTTTGAAGACATGCAATGCATTTTGGGGCAGTTACAAACGTCCAGTAAGCTCATTCTCAGAACTCCTTATACTAATCTAGTATACATCCAGGCATTTCTAGTAAACTCAAAATCCACATGCAAAGCAGTTGAAATGCACTACATATAACAATTTTACTATCAGAATGAATAGTATGTAATGTTGAACACAGCCAAAAACAGCAGTGTGTAGTGTTACCATATAAACTTAGAGTATTTTTGAAGAGGTTCTTTTATTTCAGGCCGAGGTAGAATTTTGATTTTTTCACCTGAAATGACAAAGGTCATGGGCAGGTTTTAACAGGTACAGCTAGCTTTCTATGTAGACTATGGCTACAAATACTTTCCTCTCTAAAAGGCTGAGGCTAAAGCTGCATGTTCCAGGAATTAAAAATCTCTAAAACACTTTGACACGCAAGACAGAGGAATAACCACCCATAAACTTTATACATGGAGAGTCTCGACATGACTTAAACTTTACTTTGAACTTCACAGTTTTATGGCTGCTAAGCTGTGTCTGGATAATCAGAGCTGTTCAGGGGAGATGTTGCTTGTTAAAGTATTGAGATGTTTCTGACTGTCTGTGTCAGAAGCGACTTGATTTGATGCTGTATGAACTCAGTAAGATGTACGGTGTGTGTGTGTTTGTGTCCACACAAGTAGGTCAAAACCTCAGAGATGCCCACCTCATCGTAACTTGACGACCTCACACCACGACATCGCCGACGGGTTTCTGTAGCTTCTCCTGCTCCGTCCCAGTTCCCAGGTAGGAGGCCAAGAAGTTTTTATGTGACCTGTAACTACAAAAGACATTGAACATGAGCATAAACGCCGAGTATGGAGCTCGAGATTATCAGGTGATGGCAGTAAAGTTATTTTGAAAGGCAGGAGTGCAGGGTCAGGTGAATGGCTTTGATGCTGTCTAGACACATGAAATTCAAGACGTTTTTTTGTTGTATTTTGGGAGCAGTTCCTATTTCTACTTTCTAGTATCTGGATTACAAGGCCAGTGCATTCATTTTTAAATTAACCCTGTTGGAACATTACTGTTGATTTTGTAAAGAAATTAAATTGGCAGTGGTTTTGCTCGCACAGTAAAAAGTTTATCCACCTCCGCACTTTCATACTTATTGTAAAGCTTTGATTACACTTCTGCTGTTATTGGACTATTGACTTTGCCCCATATTCCAGCAACAGCTGTGATTTGGTTACATATTGATAAGAAAATACCGTAAATGACTTTACATGAATATAATGACTTTAAAAGGAAGCACAGGTAGTACAGAGATTCTTTGATATGACTCAACATTGTGAAACTTCAAATTTTACTACAAGTCTACAGTAAAAGAAAGAATGAGACATGAAAGCTGTAAAAGTCCTCAAGTCCATCTTGTGAAGGTGGTGAGCAATACCTGTATAGAGTGGGTGTGTTTGGGTGTGTTAATGTGCTTTCTGATGTGTCAGTGTGATCGAATGCCAAGAAGTGTTCTGGGCAGGATGTGTGGACTGTAATGTGTGTTATGTCGAGATTTGCTGGGGTGGTGTGTATAAAGGAAAAAAATTCCTCAGCAAACAGGGTTAACGTAGAAGGTTTTTTCTTTCTTTGTGATTTAGGTTGATAAGTCTGTAGCAAAGGGGGGAGCTGAGGAAAATTGGAATTGTTGCTTTAAGAAACTGAGAAATAGATCAATTATTAAATAGGTGCAGAGACCCCCAAAAGTCGGAAATGTAAGAAGCAGAAGAACAATTGACATAAATAGAGATAAATAGAAGAGTAAAAAAAAAAAAAAAAGAATACATTAAATTACATTTTAGGTTATTTTATGAATTGGCAGAGGTTAAAGAAAAAATACAGATATTTATATTTCTTTTTACAGTCTATTTGAATTATTCAACAGAAAGCCCTTATTGTTGTAATTCATTATATTTCTGACTTGTCAGATGACCGTTTACTACATAATCAGTTTTGGGGCTGCATATGATTTTTTTCTCTTTGTATCTTCCAATTTTTTATACTAGTTTTTATCACCCTTGATAGCCTTCGTTAGCTTAAACATGGTTTAGACCGCCACTGAGGTACACCTGAAGTCACTACCAGCATCTTTTCACCCGTCACTGCTGAGTTTTTACCAGCACTGGCTTCCAACCCACAAACCAAATCTTCCTTCTGAAAACATGTGGCGCACTTTTAAAATGCCAATGTGCGTCTGTGTGTGTGTGTGTAGATGGCTTCCTGCCACTTGCATACTCACTGAGCGCAGGTCATGAGAAGGATGGCAGTGCAGCTAATGACCGACAGGACCACAGCGATGATCACCAAAACCGTCTGCACCAACTCAGCATTGTTGCCGTGATTGGTCGGGTTAATTGCCCCCAGCGTTTGGATTCCACAACGCTCCCCATCGTAACCCTTCATACATCTGCACATTGAGGAGTTAACAGTTAACATATTGATTGATTTTATTGAACTCAAAGTGTTGTATGGATGTGTGAAGGTTTAAATTTGATGTATCGGATTCAGTCAAAATGAGGAAAGCCAGCTAAATCTCTTGTAACAAATGATAATGTGTGTATATCTGATTTAACAGAAGTTTGTTCTACTCTATTTTCAACTCGTCTTGCACTAACCACGGCGCTCATATTGCAAAAATATAAAGTGAAGCGATGCTGTACTCACATGCATACTGGCTCCTGGAGGCCTTCTATGTGCTTGCAGTAACCATGAATGCAGTATCCCAGGTGAGTAGAGGTGCAGGGATCCTCTGTGGTGCTGAGAGTCGACGTGTATCCGCTGGTGAGGAAGGTGTGCTCGGGGTTCAAAGGAGTCGTGCTTTTGCTCCTGTGCTTGTTCTTCTTCTTGCCTTTGTTTTTCCTTGGTCTCCTCTCATCTTTACCAGGGTGTAACTCTGTAGCAGGAGGAATTGCAAGTGAAACTGTGACCGAGGTTTATGGTATCGTGGATATTTTTAGAATGACAGAGGGGGCTATATAATCATATAAAGCCAAATATGCTCAGGATGTTTGAGTCAAGAAAATGTTCATATGATCAGTAAAGGCATCCTGATGAAGTGAACTGATTTTTGTTTGCTTCTATTCAGATTTTTTTTTATTTAAGGGGAAAATGCTGTGAAAAGAATGTCTTGACAACTTTTTGTTAAACTTTCCACAGTATTCAGTGGGTAATAAATATATTCATGTGTGTAAAGTATGAATTTCAACCCAAATCAAAAGGCACGTGAAGTGGAATAAAAAGTCAGGCTCAGCTGATGACTCAGTAAGGAAAGGATTTGTTTTATTTGTCATACCAAGGCTGAAATTTTCATTGTCTCCTCCAGAAAGTTCCTCGTCTACTTCCAGCTCATCATCATCGCTCAACGACCTCCGGAGGTCCTCGCCAGAGGCTGGACCCCCGGTCACTTCAGCTAGTTCCCCGGAGAATGTGGCCTCAAATCCCTGAGTACATACAGCACTGTAGACTACTGTAAAGCCATCAGGACACATGCACAAAAGCAAAAATGAGTAAGATCACATGAAAATGATAACCAGTAAGGAGCAAACAGGGTTAAAGTTGACACCATATGATGTGTTATTTTGATGCAGTGTTTTTTACATCTACACTAACAGCATTTGGGAACACAAGCTGTTCTTTCAAAGATAAAGACAAACTAAGTTATTTAAGAGATGAAATTAAATTTTTTTTTGTTTAAAAAGTAACCACGAAGAAGACACACATTTGTAAACTGATAAAATGGCTTTTTTTTCGTCATTGGTGGTCACCAGAAAGGTTGCTTAGTTACTTTCAACTGACACTGTATTCAGAAATCTTATTCCCATTTACATCTGACTCATCCATTCATCTTAAAATATCAAGGGCAATCTGAGCATGTAAATTAGAGACATACTGCAGTCACACTGAAACCAGTACAACCAGTCCACTTCCAGAACTGCACTGTACCTGAATGCATCGCTCACACCAGACAAGAACAATGATGAATGAGACTCAATCAGTGAAGAATCTGAAGTAGGCTGACCTTTTGCAGCACCTGGCGTTGTGGTAAAATAACTTAAACTGGTAATAATTTGGTCTATTGATAGATTTTGAGAGCTGGAGGTGCTGCTCCACTGACACAAATGATCTTCTCTAAAACATGCATAGCTCTCTCCTGCCTGACAAGTCCTTACTTGCAGAGACATTTCCCTCTTCCTTCATCCCCTTCACTGTCCTCAAACCATTTTACACTGCTTTTCTTTCCTGTTTCTTTGATCTACACTCTGCACACCCACACACACACACACAAAATATAAGTACAAGTCCAGACTTACCGAAGCACAAGAGACAGGTGAGGACGAGAGGGTTCATATCCCAGCAAGAGAGTGCTGTGTGTGTATGACAGGCCTAATCTGTGTGTGTGGCAGTGTATGGGTTTGTCCCCCGCTGATAGAAGTTGTGCTTTGCTCTCTTTACCTCGGCTGGGTGCAGCTTTTATAGACCAACGCCTGCCTCTCAACTCCAAGGAGAAAGAAGGGTGTGTGTGTAAGAGAGAGACCAACAGACGCATGGTGTGTGTGTGTGTGTGCGTGCCACAGCGCGAGCACACACACTTACACAGTTACATCCCAGAAGAAGCCAGAGGTTCATGTAATAAAGGTGTGTGTGTGTGTGTCTAATGATTAATCTGCCTCGGGCAACACATTTTGCACCTCATGTTCTCACCCATGACGAGGCTTCTGTCAGGGAATAATAAGTCTGAGCAAGACTGAGAAGCAGAGGAGTTTGATGTATTCTGACTTGTTTCTTGTCACCATTAAAACACACACAGAAACTTTGTTCCTGCTTCTTTAACTGTTATTGCTTCCGTGCGTCTCCCTCTATAGTCACAAATAAGGCCATGATTTACAGCGTCAATCCATTAGTGACACACACACACACACACACACACACTTACTAACACTACTCTTTGTCATGGTGTACTGTTACCAAACGAAAACCTTGTATCTCAACTTTTCAGAAACTGGAAAAACCTCAGTTTATAGCTGTATTTTATTTTACCTTCGGATTTCTGCTGTGTTATGGGGAGGTTTAATGAATTTCAGGACTTTAAAACACGAAAATAAACCCCCAAAAATGCAAGGTTTTCACCTGGCAATAACGAGACACGAGCACACACACACACACACACGGACGCTGTGAACTGCAACCAGAGGTCACAACTGCACTTTACTCAAGGTACAAAGATGGTCAATAGAAATGAGATGACTGCAGTGGCAATATAAATACGTTTTTATGACGTGACTGATAATTGGTATCATGCACAAATATGGGCCAATGGTGAGAAGTAGGTCCAGAAATGGTAATATTACATCTTGAATAATTTGATAGTCATTCACCTGCACTTCACTATTCAACAGGGTGTTTTTCCATGTCTGAATTTTTGTGTGGGGAGACACAAACCATGGGGAGACCTTAAGGCTTGGGTGGGGATGCTGCACGAATAGGGTGTGTTGGTTATGTTGTTGTGTCTGTAGACAGAGGCCGTCCCATCATCCGTGCTCCGCTGGAATCCAGCAAAATCCTGCTAGGAATGCCGGGAACTTCTCCATCCCGCTCCTCAGCCTCAGCAACGACCAGGAGCTCCTGACGCGTTTTGTTTATAGCGGCTGTGGAATGAAATTGTTTGGATTATCTGTAATGGCATTGGGGATACGTGATTCGAACGTGTGGAAAGTCTGACACAAGCCTGGAAAGGAGCACCTCATAACATAACAGCAACCCACTGTAAACACACTGCTACGTGGCTCGTGGCACGAAGGATAAAGACGTTATGGCACACAAATAGCAGCGGTATCTATGTGGATAAAAGTTTGAATCATACATTGTCACAAAACAGCTACAAGCTCAGAGGGTGTCACAATTAAACCGCCATTTCTCTGGAAAAGGGATTATTGTCCACATGAAGCACAACACAAGACTTACCTTAAAGCTTTAGGTGTGCATACACACCTGCAACTACAGAACAGCTGTATAAGGCTGGTTAATGATGCTGAACTGAACTGTACACAGCGGGACTTTGAGATCAGTGCTGTTGTATTTTTATGGTTTGTACGGGTTGATTTCTTCATTTTGTAGACTGTGTTTGGTTAGGGTAGACCTTACCCTAACCCAAGTTGACTGCCCTTATTTGTAGGCGTTGTCTCTGTTTGTACAAATGCCAGTCAGCTAACTGCTGTATTTTAACCAGAAGAAGGCAGTTTGTGTTGATGTTCATAAGTTAGTGTTATGCAAGTGGGTCTTTCCTTTTATTTTGGTGCTGATATCAACATGCAAACATGCTGATGTTTAGCAGGCTCACCATATTATTTTAGTGTTTTGAGAATTGTCACATTAGAGTATCTGTAGGTAACTGACATTTTGACTTTATCATGGTGCCAGCGGAAAAGTCAGAAGAGCACCAAAGTTATTACAATTTATCCTGTGGGTAACTTGAATGTCTTTACCAGATTTCATGACCAATGATCCAACAGTTTTTAAGGCCAAAGTCCGTCCTCCTCTGAGAACCACGAATGTCCAAAACTCATGTAAGAGATGTTGAGGCGTTTCACTGAAGAGGTGAAAACTTTGACCTGTTGGTGGTAGCAGAGAAAAAGTCAGGGGATCACTAAAATCATTAGGATTCATCCTGTGGGGACCATGAATGTCTATCCCAAATTTCATCGCAACCCATCCTGTAGTTGTCGAGATATTTCACTTAGCACCAAAGCGGTGGACCAACCAGCAGACCAACATGATCGTTCATGGAGCCGTGCGGCTAGTGGCTAACAAACACAACAGTGAAAATATATGACATGAATCAGCCTTGAGCTGCAAAACAAATGTGTAAGTGACACACGTGGAAGTTTTTGTTTTGGTAAAGGACACGCAAGGATGCAGCTTAGCGGGGCTTCCACCAACCACATTACTCACTGCATGAGCAACCTACTATTACTTATGCAACCATTAGGGAATAACACGGTGAGGAGATTAGAGAAGCATTTCCTGAATTTCAGATATGTTTATCCACAGGTTTTATATTTAGAACAAAAAAGGCATCACTGAGTTGGGCGTGTTTGCAGGTCTGCGTGTGTGTTAGTGCTTGCTTATGTGTTTTTAAGTATGTCCTTAACAGACCGGCGTCTGCAGGTGAGTTAATGTTTATGTGTGATCATGGCCACTCATTAGCATACAGAACACATAAAGATGCTTCATTCAGGTGTTAGAAATGGATCATTAACTCTGCCTGAAGCCCTAATGAGGTTGCAGAAAGTAAAACGGTGTTATTGATTAACTCGATACTGCGTTCAGTGGGTCAGACATGACTGCCAATAATACTGCAGACATACCTATTTGTTGAGCGTAAGTGTGGCTTGACCAGAGTTACAACAAAGTCCTCCAATCCAATAACAAGAGAAGATAAACTGGTCTCATAAATCTTAACAATGAACAAATCAGCGATTTTGGAGGTGCAGGTGTTCATCAGTCGAATTTCACTGGACACCTGCCACGTTTTTTTATTCCGCACTAAGTTTCTGTCGACCAGTCTCGTATGAAAGTACAAGTGCAACAAAGCAAAACAGAACAAAACAATAAAACACTGATACTTGTAACTGTGTTTAAAGGTCAGTAAATTATGACATTGTTGAGTCATAATTTTCTCTTGCATCTTGACATCATTTGAAATCATGTGCAGGTCTTGACAATCTGGGATGTGCGCAGGAGTGTGTGTCTTTGGACAAAATTCATGCAGGAATTAAAGAAATCAACATTTATTTATTTCATGGTAGTAAAAGAGCTTCCAGAACAGACAAGATTCCAGTGCACACATGAATACTTTAAAATAAATTATTAAAATGAGAATACTTAAACACAGATAGTCAGATAGTAAAACACAGACCTGTTACACTCAGTGGCCAGTTTAATGTCAGAAATCACACCAATAATGGCTATTTTTAATATTCATCACAGCTACAAATAACAAAAACGCAACAATAAATACAAGCTTAACCAGGCAGAAATGTTAGATATAAATAAAACAAAGATTAAAAAACTATAAAACAGTGAAGAACTGAAGGAAGTAACTCAGAATGCAATTAGCTGATTCAGATTTGATCATTTTTATTTTTAATGTTATTTTTTTCATGTCGGAGGCTGTTTTAAAAGACTAAAGAACTGAGACCTTACTGAACCTCAAAAAGCCTAATGTGAAGATAATGATCATTATTATTCTCATTATTGTCAGACAAATTCGGTAAAAGCTGGTGTGAGCCTAAGGCTTGTTCCCCTCAAAGCTTAAAAAGCTCATGATTAGGTTTACATAATCATGTCTAGATTTCAATTTTGAAAAGCACGGGCCTCACGGATCATCTATATGGTTGTTAAAAATATTTGACATTCACGTTGGTCCACTCTTATCCTCAATATTTGTTTAAACTCTCACATTTATCCATGAATTGTCCATTCCCAGCCAAGACTGTGGGTGGTGTCACCAACGTCAACTGTTTTTGTCTCTCACCATTCATCATTTCAGGCATGAGGGTAGCTGAAACACTAGAACCAGTGCAGCTGGAAACAACAATCGCACCGCACACAATCCTACGTCTTTTTGAACATTTTGATCTCTTTGTGCCGCCCTGCCTGCTTGATGCTGTGTGACGCACAGTGCGTCAGGTGGGAACAATCCTGTAACCTGGCCACTGAGTGTAAGCTCGTCAGGTAACGTCATGTTGAAATACCTAATAAAAAACACTGAAAATCCTGGTTTGCCTTTTGTAGCAGCAGATGCATGATGGGTGTGTCTAAACAGTCTGGACTCCTTTGTAACCCTGACGCTTTGGCTGACGTGGGAATCTGTTTTTCTTATACCTATATGAAAAAAAACAAAACAAAAAAAAACCCAGAACATTGTTTATTGTATTTCAAAAGACTCTATGCAAAGCATTACCTCTGAACCATTCAAAAGAAACCTTCGGGATGACCTAAAAACTGCAGGGTGACCAGGCTTAAATGTCCAATGACATGGCTATGAGATCATATTCATCATGGTCTGACACGTCTCTGCATGCAGCAGGATGTTTTTGACACAAGGGGCTTGATTTGAAACACAAGCAGGTACACTTGCATGTTTTACATGATGAAAGGTGTCTGAGTCACCCTAAAAGACTATGATCACACCTTTTTAGCTGAATTTGCATCCCACCAGGAACAAAAGGCATCAGCAAAAAAAAAGAAAAAAGCAAGAGAAGAGTTTCAGTTTAAATGCCTGCAGAAAAATGTTTTACTCACATTTGGTCTGTCATCAAAACATGAAGGATTTTTTTATTTAACAAGAACTTGCAAAGTGGTAACAAAGCTAGTGGCCCACATTTGGAAAAGGCCAGTGGATTCTTATGAACAGCAGCATTCGACCATCAGTGTGTCTTGGTAGAGCCAATATAACATAAGCAACTTTAGCAATTACTTATTCAATTTAATGAAGTGAAAGTATAAAGTTACAGAATGGGGAAATACTCATACAATGTACAACTACCTCAACATCGTAACTATACCTCCAAAATAGATTTTTTTTGTCCACTTGGGGCAGCGTTGACAAGCTGTAAACAGAACTATGATTACCTTTTAAGTTGCTATGCTGAACTTGTTAGCAACCTGTTGCTTACTGATCATTTGGAGCCGAGCTTCTGACCACCTGGTGAGTTTAAGTCCAGTATTCACTCGCTTTTAGCTTCACTCACTTTTAACTGCAAACTCCTATGGTTCTTTAGCTGCTGAACTCTCCACCATGGTGCGTTTTTGTCATACATATTATTATATTATTATATACATATTATTATACTTATTATCAGTTCCGATCATAGCCACTCACAGTACTGGAGTAAATTTACTTAATTACTCTCCACTACTGGTTACATGCCCTGCTCTGCTCTGAGAAACTGGATATGCTGGATGACTGGATTACTCCCATAAAAACAAGGATACTGTGGCTTTATCCAGGTTTCTGATCGTTTTCTGATCATTTGGTTACTACATCACATTACTATAGCAAACACACACACACACAGACACACACTCATTCATAGACTAAAGCCTTACCATTTGCAGCAGAAATACAGGGCTCCAGCCAGACCTATAATCAGCAGACTCACACAGAAAACGATGACAATTATCTGCTCTTCTCCCATCGGCTGATAGACAAAGTCTGGGTTGCTACACCTGGGGCCGTAGAAACCCCTCTCACACCTGCAGCGCAAAGAGACGAATCAGTCATACGTGATCACACACGGACACGCACTTGAAAGCTGCAGGCGCACACTCTCACACACACACACACAAACACACACAGGATCGTACTTGCAGTGGTGCTCGTTGATGTCCACCAGCAGCATGCACTGGCCGTTGTTCAGGCAGTACTTGTCAAACGTGCTGTTGCAGCTTTGTGCCAACCGCCTCACCACATGAGGGCGCTCTCCTCCCTGCCCTGAAACACAGGCAGCGAGGCAGAAACTCTGCATCATTTTCACCGAGTGGCACATTGTTGACTCTCTGGGATGAATAATCACTTGCTCAGCGTTCAGGTTTGTGCTTGGACGCCCTCGCATGTTTTGATAAATAAGCCCCAACTCTGAGCATAAAGGTACCGCTGTGACAGTGATTTACTACTTCAACTGTGTTGCCATTGTTCCATTTTATTTTTGCAGTAATAAAAGTACAATCAGTGGGATCTGAGGCCTGGATGAGTAACGTTATTTTAAGCACAGAAAAATGTAATAATGTTAGCTCTTGTTTCATGTTTATCGTTTTTGTTACATCTGTATCAACTGTCGATGACTCATTAAATCAGTTATTTAAGTAATTTTTTTTCAAGAAAAACTGCCAAGTATTTGATGGTCTCGGATGCGCAAACATAACAATTAACATAATTTAACTTAAAAGTCTTACATTATAGTGAGTATTTTGGGGTTTTGTGCTGCTGGCTGAACGAAGACATTTGATGATGTTGCTGTGTGCTCTAAGATGCTGTGCTGGAAACTGGGACATGGGCACTGTTTTCTAATGTTTTGCAGTAACTGTATTGTTAGTTTCAGCTCTAACTTGTTTATTGTGCTGCATCTAATTAAGCTTAATTTTAATTAATGTAGAGCTGAAGGATTTAATCTTTTCTCCCAATTGTAAGATACTGTAACTTTAATTTGAAGGGTGCTGAAGAGGCTTAATTTAAAAAAACATGCATCACATTATATTTTGAACATTTTATCCCCTCAGAATCTATATTTCTCATTGTTTTTTGTCTGCAATTCTGCTCAAACTGTGAAGATCTTAAACAGTTGACTTACAGCTTTAAGGGACACCCTTATAGCTAAGGGTGATCATGTGATCACTCATAAACTCATGTTCCTTTCTTTTTGTAGTCTTTAATATTTTGTTTTTAACACTTCAAATTAACACTGAAAACTTTTTTTTTTTCAATCAATCGCTCTGGCTATAGGATGCCCTAAAACTGTAAAAATCCTAGGTATAAGCTCACATAATGCAAGTTGACATCTTCCGTTGTCTTGTTTTCAACAGACCAAAGATATTCAGTTTATAACACTATAAAACAGAGAAAACCTACAAATTCTCACACTGGAGAAGATGCTACCAAAAAAAGTTTGGTATTTTAACTTGAAAAGTGAATGAAACAATTCAATCCATTCACCAATTAATACAATAGGTGCCTAATTTTCTGTCAATTACGTAATGGAATAATCAGCTAAAGGTTTCCGCTCTGTTTCATTTCATGTCCACAGTGTTAGTTACAATTTTTAAAAAAAGTTTTTGGTTGTCCAAATACTTAACAACTGCTCTAAATGTGTGATTTTATATTGCAAGTTCACCACTGTTACAACACACACATCTTTCTACGCCTTTTTGCAGGTTGATGCTACACAACACCAAATACATGATAGCAAATAATTGGAATTTTGTTTTTGCACTAATGTTTCAAGACAAATCCCTGCATATTTATTATATCTGACAAATAAACTTTGCAGATTTGTCATCAGTTGTCTAGGTGAATACCTGCAGGTGGAGAGGCGCTGTTGGCAGTTTGCAGTCTGGACGAGACACTCTTGGTGAGCGCATACGGCCAAAGCAGCATGACACCTGTTGAAGAGAGAATATTTGTCTCAGTAATGACACTGGATAAAAGGTTGGTAGACTGGTTTTAAACGAATGCTGAGTTTTCCAGCCCTTGTGGAGGCTGTCGTTATGACCCACCCAAATTTTTTATGACAAAACTTGAGCAATCCCACAAATCACTAGTTCTAAATCTTTTTTGTGTCTCCTTAAACCGAACGTGTCACAGATTTAATATACCTGTGAGTTGCGACCAGTTTAATCAGTTGATTTTCTCTTCTCTTCTCTTCTCTTTTTTTATTTGAACCATTTTAGACCAGAAAAACCAGAAAAATAAACCTAGTTTGCATAGAAAAAAATATACATTTAATTTTCTCTGATCATGCTAATCTTTTTCTTGACCAGTGCCCACAACGTTGTTGGAAATCTATAAATACTCAAATGATTTTTATATAACACAGATTTTTTATCTCACACGTGACTGTTACCCATGTCTCTCCATATCCAACACTTTGACCTCCTTTCATTTATCATTACAGATGATTACGTCTGTTGTTTATAAAACCTGAACAGAACTTTACAGGCACAACAATGTCACTTTCACACTAAGATAACACACTCTTACAGATACTGTATTTGAGCAAAGGATCATTATCCTGATTATTTAGTACACAATAACGCAAAATGATGTGTGTTATATGCAATATGGAAAAATTCAAAAATCATAAATGAGGGGGAAAAAATGGCACGAAACATCAGATTCGCTGACTGTTTTTTTGTGTAAACTATGCCAAGTAGTTAAGGTGGTGTGGCTCGTGTTGCCCAGCCCACATGCTTGTACCAGCCTGCACAACTTTATAACACGCTGCACTTGCAGACGCCCACATTCCTGCAGTTAGGACAGCAAAACACACAAACCTGGATACAAGATGTGTCTGGTTGTGACTGGTTATGAATCTGGTTATACTTGCTATAAGTGCCCGGCCATCGTGCTATCTCTTGGGTTTCTGTTCCCGTCTGTTGTTATGGCTGCAGAGATATTTTCCTGTGGCTGGTTGTTGGGTGTTTCTGACGTGGCAGACTGTGTAAAGTACACAGTATCCTCAAGTGTTGACGAAGCAACGGTTCTCTATTCCTAATTAATCACTTTGCGATCAGCCCATTTATATCATTATATACTGAATCACTCTTATCTGGCATATGAAAAGCCAACATGACCTAGAAACCCATCTTACCTTCTCATGTTAATTTGGCGATTTTGTACACTGGCGTGACATGAGTGAGTATTTCCACTCTACTCCATTACATTTTGCTCCACTATATTTATTGACTACTTCCTTTGCACATTATTACAAAGTGCTTCACAACGTTTTTGGCGTGTGAGCTGAATGTGCACTTTATAGTTGGGGCCCTTTTATATATCTGCTCAATGGCCTCTGAGGTACAATTGTTCAGTATTTTTACATTTTTGTTTTGGTATGTTTACTTAAGTAAGGAATAAGAGTTCTTCCTCCATTACTGGGTATTTATCACTTTACACAAGCCAGATGCTGTTTCCTTCTAAAGTTTGCTATGTGACTTTTTATAGATAAGAATGAACAAGAAAATGACAGACTCGATCAGACCTAAATAGTAAATCTCTCATTCATGGTTTAATTGCCCACTTTCCTCAGCGTCCCTCAGGCTCTGAGCTCAGGATGTGCGTCAGCTCGTTAACACAGGTATGTGGCAGTGTCCTACACGTGACTACAAAACTTCCACTCAGGTTGATTTCTGAAATCAAGTATAATTGTAGAAACAGGCCTCACATATGACGACAACTGATCATTTGACTAAGTTAACAAGTGGTACAAGAGGATTTCAGATCCCTTGTCAGACTGTTATATTACATCAGTGGATTATTATTCATCATCATTCAACATCACTTCCTTGAAAATCCTTCCTTAAAACATGGTGTTGCACATAATGGAAATTCCTGCCTTAACATGCTTGGAAATCTGCAATTTTGTCAATTAAACTACTAGAAGTACAAAAAAAAAGATCAATTTAGCTCCATAAGCTTTAACTCGAGGTATTTACACTGTGGTATTTCTTCTATTTGAGTAAATGATCTGAATACTTCCTCCACCACACACCACAAAATGAAAAGTAAAAGTTAGCTGTCAGATAAATGTAGTGGAGTAAAATACAGTTACTCCACTACTGACTTTACTGGAAAATAATCCAGTACAAGTAAAAGTTCTGCAAAGTGTTGTGTAAAAGTACAGAAGTACAATCAGATAAATGATCCAAAGTAAATGCTCAAAAGTAAAAGTACTAATTTTGCTGGGAAAAAGCCTCCTGTTAGCGTTGTATTACTGCACATCTTTGCATTATGAATTATGATACATTAACGTGGAAATAGTCAAATTTCTTCTGCATTATATCTTTTGTTTTTGCAAAATCGTAATCTGAAAAGTAACGAGTAACTGAAGCTGTTAAAAAGTACAGTGTTTCCCTTCCCTTCAGTGTAAATAGTTACCTTTTAGCTCACACATCAGTGGCTTTAATGTCTTTTCTCATGTGTCCCTTCTGTTTAAAGTTTTTTTTTCTGTTTTTTTATTTTTTATTTTTGCCCTGATCGTTGACTGAACCTGAGCAGAGTCACCTCAGAAACCACAGCAGAGAGTCAAAGAGCCAAAGACACACAGACCCAGACTTACCGAGCAGGGACAGGAGCGCGGAGAGTCTGCTGGTCCTCATGTCGGTGGGCGCGCAGGACTTCAGTTCCGGACTGAAGACGCTTCCCACTTGTCCAAATCACTGTTAGGGAGAAAAGGGGGACAGGCAGAGACTAAAACGGGTTCGATCCTGCGATCTGGGTGTGGTGACAGACTCCGGTAATTTAGACAATTTCACACATCAAAGATCCAAATTAAAAGTCAGACCCTGCAGGCACCACTTGGTTTAAAAAAAAAAAAAAAAAACAGGGAGGAGCAGCTGCTATCACCGTCATCCTCTTACTGCTGACGATCTTCTCGAAATTCACTGCAGGTCCAGCTCTTACTCATATCTTTTATCTTATGAGGCTTTACCTGAGACACAGGCCGGTTTTACCACACTGTAAAGGCCTTTCATTTAATGTCCCACCTAAAATCTACTTAGAGTATTAAAGATAAAAGTAGTTATCATGAATATGAACATCAGAATGGCTCATGTCAGAGTTTTATAATTATAGATTATATTTGAGGGTTATTATCACATTATATATTGGGAAATAAAAATAAATGTACGACAGGAAAAAGTACAAGATTGCCATATGAAATGTAGAGTATAAGCATTTAAATTATACCTGAGTGCAGTATTGAATAAAAATACTTAATTTCCACTACTGCAGATGGAGCTGGTTTAAGCCGATTAGGAAAATTACAATTAAATTATGATCTTTTTGTGCTTTTGTGTAATGTAAAGTTAGAACATATGTGGTCTGTAATAACTCTGTCGTTTAAAAATGCTTCTTCATGAAATGTTTTTAAAGCACAAGCTGGACATCTCAGATATGAAGACTTGAAACCACCCTAAACTGGTGTATAGACCTCCTGTTAAACTCTTCAGAGGATGAAAGGATGCACCTTCAACATTACCTAACTGATCAAAAGACAAAATTGTTTCTCTCCTTTTCTTCCAAACATGCGTTTAATGTCTTCTGCTCCATTTTACACTTGTTTTCTGTCTTATGATATGCTGCATGTGTACTTTTTCACTATTTCCATGCAGCTCTTTAAATGTTAACTTTGTGATAAAAATGTTATTTAATTAGATCTTTCGTTCCGTTTAAGGTTCAATAGATGGCTCTCCTACTGTTTGTTTGTGGATTAATGGGCATCATCCCTTCAAGGGAGTAAAAAATGAAAATCAAACACGTGTTTTTAAATAACAGTTAGCGATCCCTCATGTGCCAACAATACTATTTAATATTTAAATTTATTTCTAAATAGTATATTCCGAAATGGTAGCTATAGTAACTCCTGCCAAAATAAAAATGCTTCTTGAGTCTCCCAAAAAGACAAAACCTCCATCTCCTCAAGAAGATAGAAGATAATAATAAGATGTGTTTGTGCGTGTTTATTCACCTTTTACCCACAGAAATTCAAGCAACACATAAGTATTATGTTTTATAACAATTTATTACAAAATTAAATAAAACACTTTAACAAACAAAGCACTTTAAATAAGTTAATTGATATATCTCAATAAATAAATTGAAAAACTCTTTAAATTGATTGATACCCTGTTTAACATGAAAGGTCTGACACAGTTTAACCTTTCCTCTAGTCTTAATTGCTTTCTACATCACTGTCATGGTGGATTATACAGTGTGTTGAAATACTTGTGGCTTATGCTTTTTTAATGAGCAGTAATACTGAAAATGGTGGTGGTGATGATGATGAAGTCGATGATGAAGATGATGAGTTGTTTAGGTCACACTGATGACTCAGATGGTGCAGATTTTATCAGAGGTGCAGATTTTTGACACCTGGAAAAAAAACAAAACCTGAATTAGAACATATTTCCTTACTCTTGGTAACCATTCAAGACATTTTAAAAGAAAACATTTTTTTCCTCACAAAGTGAAACACTAAAAATGTAAACTCCTAACTGTAGGTACACCAATTAAGCTTTTAAACTCGCAAATTTCAAAGTACTTTTTTGACTTATTTAATTAATGGGTAAACTGTAACAACTGTCGAGCATAAGGCTGAAAAACCCCAAATGAAAACTTAGCGTTTCGTATGATGGTATGAGGAAATCCTAGACAAATATGCCATGACTTGAGTGACCTCTTGAAATGTTTTACTGACGTGGTTTCCAAATGTTTTGAGGCTTTAATTTGACATATAATGCTATAGTTCCCTGCTCCTGCATCGCCACATTCCTTCATATTGTACAGAGAAAATCTGTAGATACTCACTTCTTGTTGACAAAGCAGTATGTCATGATGGCCAGGACAACGATGAGCATGAGCACCCCAAAAATGATGGCAATCAGCTCCTCTAACTCGGGCAGAGTGCGAGCGTGTTCAGTGAAGAAGAGGCAGCGAGGCCCGCTGTACGAGGACGTGCAGCTGCAGACCAGACACAGAAATAAGTGAGTGCATTCCAGAGGTGAACACCAACCAACAAGTCCTTGAAGATAATTTTATTGATCATGACTAAAACATTTTCAGGGAACCTATAGTGAGTGTGTGTGTGTGAGAGATAACACCTCTTACATGCAAAAAGGTTTGTCGTTGTCTTGGGGGTACATGCACTCTCCACCATTTTCACAGTAGTTTTTGTGCTCGCTTCCACATGACCTGTGTGAGCGCAGAACCAAAGGTTCCTCCACGCTGCCTGCAGAGAGAGAGAGAGAGAGAAAGCGCAAGATCAGTTATCACATTTTAACACAAAGTAAGGGGAGCCAACCAACTGACTAATTGATAAATTAAGTGATGATCATTTAATGAATTAACTAACATGAGTGCAAAAATGATGGATGTATAACAAATTAACAAAAAATGAAAACCTAATGAATTTATCCACTAATTGACTAGTAAATAAAAACATTTTTCTCTGAAAATGATATCTGCAATAGTTTTATTATTTGCACTGGATGTATCTTAAACTTTGTTTATCTTTCATGTACACTTTTGAAACCAAACATTTCAGCTACATCAATGTACTTGTACAGTATATATATACAGTATATAGCACCACTGAAGGTACTTACTGTTGGTACTGTTGTTGAGCTG
Organism: Scortum barcoo; assembly: GCA_023238725.1. Classification (NCBI taxonomy): domain Eukaryota; kingdom Metazoa; phylum Chordata; class Actinopteri; order Centrarchiformes; family Terapontidae; genus Scortum; species Scortum barcoo. The sequence continues at coordinate 17,845,328 of CM041535.1, forward strand.
TGTGGTGGGAGATGAGCTCGGCAGAGCAGTAGTTGCTGTGGTCTGGGGGATGTCAGTCAGCATCGCAGACTGTCCTGCTGTGGTCAGGAGCAGCAGCACTGCAGCTGCTGAGAGGAGGGCTGGAAAACATGAAGGGGAAAACAATGAATTTACATGATTAGAATTTACTGTGAAAAAGCTTTGTTAGGCTCCTTTGTGGTGTTTTGTACTGTTTTCTAGTCTTATTTTACAAATGTTGTGATTCTTTTATTCTAAAATCTAAGGCTGCAGCCAGTGGTTATTTTCATCACTGATTAATCTCTCAATCATTTTCTCAATTGGTTGGTCAGAAAATGTAAGAAAACGGTGAAAAGGGTTGATTGCTGTTTCCTCAAATGTCATGTTTTGTTCACAACCCAAACATATTTAATTTAATGTCATAGAGGACTGAAGGAACCAGAATATATTCACATTTGAGAAGCCAATATTTTGACACATTTTCTTAAAAAATGCTTTAAAATGATTAATCAGTCATCACATGAGCTGCTGATTAATAGTTAATACTAACTGACTAATTGTTGCAGCCCTACTAAAAACTGCACTGCTCTGACTTAATATACTTAAAATAACGTTATTCCTTTCTCCATTTCCAAAACACCACATGTAAACAGTACTTCTATAATTTAGGTCTATGAATATACTTTCCAACTAATGAATGCAAACTATGAAAATATACCTAATTTCAGCTAGAAACTTACCCTTCTCCAGGTATGTCTGTCTGTGTGTAAACATCTCGTCTTCTGTCAGTGTGACGTCTGAAGTTCAGGTCAACTCCTTCTGCCTGTGTAGGCTAGTGTGTGATCAACACTGGCTTTTTGCTGAGGTTATATACTGAGCTTCAGCCAATCAGTGAACTGATTTTTTTTTTTTCAAGAAACACTTCCTTCCAGAAATCTTTGGCATAATTCTATTAATTTGCATCAACTCTCTGCATGCCCAGGCAAAGCCTGATGATGGCGGTCGGGGCACGAGATTGGCCCGGAGCCTACACAAGCCCTTGGCAAATTGATAGTTTCACTCAAAGGCCTCCTTTGCAGTATTAAGAGGTTGCTTCATGTACGATTACAAGTGTTGTGAAAGCCTCAATTGTTTTTTAGAGGGGTGATTACGGAAGGACATTTTTGTGGCTGCCTCTAACTACGTAGGACAGGTGAGAAGTGGGTCTACAGGTAAGAGAGAGAGAGAGATGACAGACTGTAAAGATTAATCAAAGCATTCTTTTGGCTGGCGGCCAAAGTTGGGATTTCAGTGCGGAGAAAGTTTTTACCAACATTTTTTGTCCTCTAAATGTATTTCAATCTCACTTCCACTTTCTAAGGCTGCCTTTACAAAGGATTTATGAGCTCTAATTACTAGCTTAATGGATGGTTAATAAATCATTCCCTAATACTTTATAAATCAGTTATAATTCCAATAACTTGGTTTTACAGGTTGTGAAAAATCCTTGACACTTTACTGTACTGTTACCTCTAAATGTTCACTATCTTAGGTGTTGATTTCATGTGATGGATCAGAGCAGTGTAAGGTAAGAATAAACAAATTAAATTCCCTAAGATACAATAGATAGGAACAATAGGTCTGAACAATAGGTCCTGTGTCAACCACAGGATAGCCTGCCAAACACATGGTTTACAGGTCACAGATAATCCATTAACAACCATTAATAAAGACTTATTAGTTCATCAAACAGTCCTTTGGATGGCTTTTGTGGAGGGATTAAAGGGCAAGCTGAAAGTACAAGGCGAGTGTCTGGCTAGAGAAAAAATATTCTCTGGAGAAAAATGTTCTTTAGCCAAAATGCCAAAAAAAACAGCATCTTAAAATCAGAAAAAAAGACATGATAGTATTGGCACGGCATTGTTTTTTATTTAATATTCCTTTTCCAGTGAATCTGGATGTTCAAAAATGAACCAAAACAACTTCAGTAGAAAAAATATGAATCTAAATTCTTAAAAAGTGAAATAAATAACTTAAATAGATAACTGAACAAATTCACAATATAAACAAAGTACATATCAAGTAAGTTTCCCAGCAGGTATGGAGTCTTGAGCTCATGGTTATTTAAATAAAAGTGTGTCGATGTTTAGCAAGGTGTGTGAGTGTGTATGTGTGTGTCTGAAAACTTAAATGAACTGATGTGTTGTATGTATGTGTGTATGCATACGCTGTTTGTGCTGTATCTCATTCAGTAAAACAAACAGCTTTATAGTGTTTGTATTTAATGCATCAGTGCGTTTCTGGCAGCAGTCACAGTGTTTTTCATCAGCATGGCGACAGTCATTGGACCCACGCCTCCGGGAACAGGTGTGATGAAGCCTGCCTTCTCCTTCACTCCTACAACAAGACAAACAACTGAGTCGGAGTCGGATTACCAGAGCAAAGATTGTCAGTTTTTCTGTTTAAAACTTTAATTTCAGTGGAACTGAGTAGGGTTCGTGTATCAACTTGTGTCAAAGTGTGTGTCAATTCCTGAAATATGGATGTTTATTTACAAAAAGGTTAAAAAAATGATAAGCAGGGTTTTGCTCTGACCCTTGTGAACAAAAATATGATTTTAAATAGTGATTCTAACTGCTGTGTTTGAAATTAGGCAAAATCAACACAATTCATAAGACATTCTGTTTAGGTTTTTATTATTTACCCTCAAAGTCCACGTCACCGATGAGCCGCAGTTTCCCTGTTTTCGGGTCCTGGATGCGGTTGATGCCGACGTCGATGACCGCTGCGCCCTCTTTCACCATATCTGCTGTGATCAGCCCCGGGACGCCTGTGTGAAGAAATCAAAGGAAACAGGGTTAATACGTAGGATTGAAATAATTTTAAGATTTATTAACTCTTCCAAGAAAACTGTTGCAAATGTACTATAAACTGGGATTTAAGGACTTTAGCTACAGTACTGCAAACCATGAACACATCATGACTGATTAGTCTGCTTGGGCTGCTGGCCACCTATTTACCCCTTATTCCACCCCCCCCCTCTCTGCGCATTATGGATATTATTAATGGAGAGCTACCTGGAGACCATCTGTGGTAATTTGATAAATTTGAATCACAAATTCGTTTCATATACACACAGCGCCCCTCTTCAAGACAGAATCTCAAAAACAGATATTTAAACAGGATCGTCTGGTCCTTGTCATGTGTGTTGAAATTATGCTTTAGTGCCGCATCTACTGAAAAAAAGCTAAACAATTAAAAAGTAAATAAATAAAAGGATATAACCCCCCAACAGCTCGTTCATCTGCAGCCATCTGACAAACAGTACAGAAGTATACATAGAGCAGCTTCTTTCCAGGCTGTGAGACTCCTCAATTCATCCTCCACGCTCAACCATAAATAATATTTGTAGATAATATTGTAGAATGATAAATCAATGAACTTTGATCAAATTATCAAAACTGCCAAATCAGGTTGTGGAGGCACCTGGAGATCTGGGGCACCGAATCAGTCCACTGCTTGGCCCGGTCGGTCACTCAGCCATTGGGACATTGATACTGAAGGAGTTTTTATCTTTCAACAGCATAAATGTTCACTTCCTCACTTGACTCAGACAACCAAACACGTTTAAAGTTTCAGTACTGTTCGGTTGTTTGGTTAAAAGGCATCTGCAGCCACCATGTTCCTATTCCAAACACCATAGAAATTTAAATAACCCGCATCAGGACAGAGATCAAAGTTCAGCAGGTTCCTTTAAGGTCAAGTCACTGAACATTAAGCTATCTCCTCTGTAGTGTTGTTTGTCATCTCCTTTTAATCACAGGTTATAGAGGAGCACCATGACAATTACCACTTAAAACTTAAAAGCCAGAACAGAATGAGATGATACTTCAGCTGACTGTCTACAAGGAAGCAAACAATTAAGCATTGTATATTTATGTTGATAACCACTTCACTTTGAAGTCGGCTGCCAGAAAGATGTCAGTTTGAGCTGCTCAAAGTGCAATTACAGCTACTCGACAATGGGATCGAGTCTGAGTCAAATAACAATTAAGAACCTGATATAACTTTAGTAAATACCACTGCTCACGTACAGTACAGCACACAGATATCAGAGGACCTCAGTAACATGCTAACCCCCAAACTACACCCTCAGTCTTTTCTCAGTCAAGTTCCACACAAACAATCAAATTCCTGACATACACCTGATTTTCATATTTGTGAGCTGGACTGCTGGGGTGCATTAAGGTAAAGGTACAGAGTAAATACATTTCTTTATGACCAAATGCCAAACTTAACAGTTGGATGAATAAAATGAGGTGCCCTTCCCAGATATCTGCTTTTAGTCATCAGGAAAAGGCCTCTTTATAACAAAGAAAGTAAAGAATTGGCATCTTTTGACAGATACTCCTGCCCTACATTGATTGATTGTCTCACATTCCAGTTGCCACAGGTCACTATTGTTCCTCAGGAAAGCTGTAATCCGCAACCGCAGAGAGAGAGCAGGAAATAACAGGTAGAATATACTGAAACTTCACAGTTGATTTTTTTTTTCCCAATTCAGACGAGATCACTTCAAGTAAGGGCTGGTAACACTTTCACAATCCTTCCTTCCGGTTGCGTTACCAGCCTATGGCACTTCCAACATAATGAATCTGACACCGGTGAAAAGGAGTTTACACTACAGGAACACCATAAAAAGCAGAAATCAAAGGAAGCAGGGTTAATACTTAGGATAGGAACCATGTTTCAGGATAGGAAATGTTTCATTTAAAGGGAAAATGCATGAAAAGCGCGGTCATTTAACGTAAAATAACATGAGTAGTTACACAGCTCATTCAGTTATTTGAAAGTGAAGGAGAACATTTATGATAAAATTATTACTCAGACTGTGTTCATTTTACTTCACTTTCACTTCATCTTTGACTTAATGCCTTTATAATGTCATAATTGTGGTTGTGTTTACAGTACAATACTATGCATACTCATAATGGGCAATGCTGGGCTTCCTGTCAAACGGCAGTCTCATGTGAAAAATGAATTTTTGCAAAGATCAAAAGACAAAAGTTAATTTACTCTCCACTTAAAATTGTTTTAAAATTGTAACAGAAAATAACAAATATTCTGGATTAAACAGAGTATTAATGATCCACATTACCACACACAGAGATATAGTCGGCAAAGGGCATGATTTTAGTACTCATACCCACTACCAGTAACCTAATGAGAAAACAACTACAAAACTGCAAAATGCAAATAAGCTGACCAAAATCAAAAGATCAAACGATTGAGAAATGAGAATTGAGAAATGAATCAGATTAAGTAATACTGAAACTAACTGAATGTTACTGATTTTGTTTTTGATGTTTCAACGTGTCGGATGTGTCATCATCATTATCAGTTAAACTGTAAAAGAGTACAGAGACAGGCGTGTGTCTCGATGGTCTCTGAGGTGTAATTACCCGCCGCTGCGATAATGATGTCAGCCAGGCTGGTCAGCTCCTTCAGCTGCTCCTTCGGCGTACATCTGTGGGCAATGGTCACCGTGGCATCACCTGAGAGGAAACAGGACTTTTTTAGGGGGTCTGCTCACCCAAGTCACACAAAAGTTGTCTATTAATGCAAATCATTTTGATTTTACATGCCAAAGGTTTGAGATATCTGTCTCTGAGATTTCTGACATTAACTTTAATGTGCATACAGCTGTGAAATATTAGATTTCAAAAGCTCAACAGAAACACTGTTACTCAGGATATTTCACAGACATTATAGGGAAAGTCTCTTTTATAGCTTCTTACTTTTGAAGTTCCTCTGAAAATGTCTGACGGTGACAACTAACGTAACCAACAGTGACATTTATTTTAGGATGTGCCTTGTCTGAAAGAAAAACCGCAACTGATGCATCAGAAAAACATATTATACTTTTAAGGGATATAACATTAACCACCAGGGGGAAAGGGTAGAGGTACAATATCGCAAAAAAAAGTTCACAATCTATGTACTTGTATCAAACTTGTTTTGTTAGTTTATCAGTATTTCCTACAACTGACAAGCTTCACTTTATAAAGCAGCTGCCATCTTTGAATTTCTCATTCTACAGTGTAAAAAAGAAACGTGTCTGAGCTTTTACAAGCTTGGAAAATTACAAACTTTACACACACTTTGCTCAGGATATTGAATTCCTTAAAAAATCTCATCAAACCCTCCATCAAAATGCACTCTCCGCTGCACTACGTGGCAGGTGGTGGTGGTGGGTGATGACACTTGGTGTACTGAGTAGTTACCCAGTGAGAAGAAGGAACATAACCAAATCTTTATCTCTATCTGAGATGTGGGAGCACAACCTGCATGGTCGTGAACTGAGCTGTGACCAGGAGTGCAGGTGTGAAGCAGGGGGAGGTGGGGAGGTGGGGAGATAGGTATGAAGGGGGAGGATAGGCAAGTCTGAGCACATCAAACCTCTGGGTCGCATACCTAGTGGGACACACACCCCTCCAAAAGTATTGGAACAGTGAGGCCAATAACCAATTCCTGTATTTTTGCTGTAGGCAGAAAACATTTGGGTTTGACATCAAAAGATGAATATGAGGCAAGAGATCAACATTTCAGCTTTTATTTCCAGGTATTTACATCTGGATCTGTTACACAATTTAGAAAATAGCATTATTTGTAAGGAAAACCAAATTTTTGGGTGAACAAAAGTATTGGAACATGTGACTGCTCATGATCCCAAACATACAGTGGAGGTTATGTCATGGCTCGGGCTTGCATAGCATCTTCTGGGACGGGTTCATTAATCTTCATTGATGATCTAACACATGATGGCAGCAGCAAAATGAACTCAGAAGTCTACAGAAACATTTTGTCTGCCAATTTAGTAAAGAAAGATGCAACCAAACTGATTGGGAGATCCTTCATCATGTGCAGCAAGATAATGACCCAAAAAACACTGCTGCCAAAACAACAAAGGAGTTCATCAGGGATAAGAAGTGGAAGGTTTTAGACTGGCCAAATCAATCTCCAGACTTAAACCCTATAGAGAATACATTTTATCTGCTAAAGAGGAGACTGAAGGGAGTAATCCCCCAAAACATACAACGACTGAAAGAAGCTACAGTGAAAGCCTGGAAAAACATCGCAAAAAAAAAATGCAAAGGTTTGGTGATGTCAGTGGGTCACAGGCTTGATGCAGTTATTGCAAGAAAAGGATATGCAACTAAATATTAAGTCTTATTCAAGTCTATCTGTTCCAATGCTTTTGCTCACCTAAATATTTGGTTTTCCGTTACAAATAATTTTATCTTCTAAGTTGTGTATCAGATCCAGATGTAAATACCTGGAAATAAAAGCTGAAATGTTGATCTCTTGTCTCATATTCATTCTTTTGATGTCAAACCCAAATGTTTTCTGTCTACAGCAAAAGTACAGGAATTGACCTGACTGTTCCAATACTTTTGGAGGGGAGTGTAGGGGTGTGGACGCAGGTGTGTGTGTGTAGAGGGGAGATAAAAGGGCACTTAATCGAAAAAGGAAATTAACTTTTAAAAATTCAGAAAATTGGATACAGAGATATTTTTCTTTTCAATATTTTGAAGATCAGAGAGTTTTTTGCCACAGTTATACCTTGGGTTTGGTTTTATCTTCAGCAGCTTTGTAACTTAGTCATCGTGTCTTGGCGCACAAGGCAAGAGACAAAAACCTGACATAAAATGTAAATAAGGGCTGAATTGTTGATGTGGGGCTATGTAAAGAAAGTTCAGCTTCTTTTCAGATGTATCTCATTATATTTGGACATGCAGAATTGGAATCTTTTGACAGATACTCCTGCCCTACATTGATTGATTGTCTCACATTCCAGTTGCCACAGGTCACTATTGTTCCTCAGGAAAGCTGTAATCCGCAACCGCAGAGAGAGAGCAGAAATAACAGGTAGAATATACTGAAACTTCACAGTTGATTTTTTTTTTTTTCAATTCAGACGAGATCACTTCAAGTAAGGGCTGGTAACACTTTCACAATCCTTCCTCCCGGTTGCGTTACCAGCCTATAGCACTTCCAACAAAATGAATCTGACACCGGTGAAAAGGAGCGTACACTTCAGGAACACCATAAAAAGCAGAATCACTTCCCTTAAAGGAAATGTTTCATTCAAAGGGAAAATGCATGAAAAGTGCGGTCATTTAACGTAAAATAACATGAGTAGTTACACAGCTCATTCAGTTATTTGAAAGTGAAGGAGAACATTTATGATAAAATTATTACTCAGACTGTGTGTTCATTTCACTTCACTTTCACTTCATCTTTGACTTAATGCCTTTATAATGTCTTAATTGTGGTTGTGTGTACAGTACAATACTATGCATACTCATACTGGGCAATGCTGGGCTTCCTGTCAAACGGCAGTCTCATGTGAAAAACGAATTTTTGCAAAGATCAAAAGACAAAAGTTAATTTACTCCACTGTGTTTGGTTTTATCTTTGTAACTTTGTCATTGTGTCTTGGCAAGGCAAGAGACAAAAACCTGACATAAAATGTAAATAAGGGCTGAATCGTTGATGTGGGGCTACGTAAAGAAAGTTTAGCTTCTTTTCAGATATATCTCATTATATTTGGACATGCTTTCACTTGTTGATGCATGGTCTGAGTCAAATCACTGACTGTCAATTATCTAATCTGACACTTTCTTCTGTCTGTATGATGCATCTAGTGAGTGTTACACGGGTTATTGGTTAGTATTCATCTCTTCTTCTTTTAACTTCAAGGGTTGCTCTGGTTTGTTATATTGTGCCTGTTTGCTATGATCTTGGTGGAATGGCATGTATGAGAAGCATTGCGTACCCAAACTGATTGAGACCACCGTGAACTGTGTTTATATCCTTCACTTTCACCGGCAAAGCCACCCAAAACGGTGACACAGCCCTTTTAGTGATGGATAGCAGGGACTGCACATACTTTTCAGTCTACTGACCTTTATGTCTGATGATGGTCTGATGTGCAAAGATCACTTTTAGGTGACACCCTTCTAATGGATTATAAAACAACCCGAAAACACCCAGTTTGGTTTGATCCATGCAAGAGATGAATTTTGGCTAAGCCAACCTGCTATGGCCTGATATTTAACAAACAGAATAAGTATTCAGCAAGTATAAAATAAGTATATTTCTGCTTTAAAGGATACCTTACAGCATTTCTTACAGTTAAGAACCTCAAATTCTGAGGAGCGTTTACTGATCCTGTGCTACAGTGCAGGTATTTACACAGAATTATAACGTGAGTGGACATTTTGTTTGCATGCAGCTACTACTGAGTTGTTTACACCTTTGTGTGCAGTAGACCTGTAATACTGCTCAATTCTGACAGGTCAAGCATAACTTGTTGCTTAATCTAAACAGCAAATTCCATGCAATGCCTTTCCAAATACCCTCCTTCTTCCTATACCCTTATAAGGACACATCCGCCTGCCAGCAGCGCACAGTGCCAAAAGTCCCGCCCTGTTCGGCCTTCACACTCCCTGGTTTTTTCCTCTTTGAACCCTTCCAGCAGGATGTGCATCAGCATTTATTGTTTGATTAAAAAGGTGAACAGTCATCAAAGTCTTTATTTATTGGGCGCTTCCTGAAGCTTTATGCATCAAATATCTTTCAGGAAAAGCCAATATGGTGCAATATCATTACTCTCCTACAAAGAGCGACAGAACAATCACATTACAATGCTGACTCATCTGCACAGGTACAGATAGATATGTGCATGCACACACACACACACACACACACTTACCCCCGGGGCGTTCATGATTGCATGATCGGTGTGCAGCAACATTGCGATGGGCATTCCAACATTTTTGGAGCGTCCAGCGACCAGCACATTCCTTCCCACCGTCTCAATACCTGCAGAAACACATTTTTCAGAGCAAAATTGCTTGACAAACACAAAATCCCAAAACAAAACAAAAAAAAAAACAATGTCACAGGGAGAGAGCCTGGGGCAGTATTTCATCTTTGACTGATCACACAGGCATGTAAAGGGAGGTTATTCCGCCAGCTACATCACAGTCTGGCACCGCAATGTCGCGCCTGTGTCAGTTACTATCTGCTACATATTGTCAGCCGATACAAATGTCATAAAAGTGACTGACAGTGGGAGGACAGGTGTATATCGCATATATTAGACTAATATTTCAGTTGACAATATTTGGATGTTGTCCAGTTGTATTATCTTCAAACAAACAAAACAATGTCTATTTTTCTGAGCTTTAAACCTTTGTCCGGGAGTGAACAACCTCAGATAATTTTTTCACCATATATACAGCCCGGAGTCTCTGAAAAATCCAGAAGATATAATGTTGCAGGATTTGCTTTGCTGTCATCACAAACTATCTTGACACTGCATATATTCTCTATAGAAAGCTTCCTAAGCTGCTTCAGCCCTGTCTGGTATGGCAGCTGCAAAAATTCTCTGATAGCTGAATCATAGTAGCTGATAGTTTAAACAGCCATCAGGGTCTCTCGCTCCTCCACAGAGGGCATTTATCAGTAATACCACAATGTTCATCATTAACACTTCATCCAAAAAGCCTCCAACATTGTCAAGGACCCTTCCCATGCTCTTACTGACTCTTTATCCTTGTTTTCTGGTTGGTATGACAGGTCCCCCAAAGACAATAGTCCTCCACTGAGCTAACCAAATTACTGGTTGATTTTAACTGAAGGCTTAAATCTGACTGTAAATGAACAACAGTACCTTCTACCTCATTTGATGAGTAAAGCAATTGAGAAATGACTTCTTATGGTAACAAGTTCTCTCATATTATGATTTGTAGCAGTTTTTAATTCTTGCAGATTATATACAGCCAAAAATTAAATCAACACACAGTATGAAAATATCCTTCTAAAAAAATAAAAAAAATGTACCTACTACTGACTTACTCTTCTTAAAATGAGTTTTTATTTTTTTAAGTAGCTCTGCCTGCTCTTTGGAGAATGGTATGCCTTATCTCAAGTTATTGTCATTTAATCCAGAAAGGTTTTGTCTGAATTGGTTTTTGATACTTTGATAATTATTTGCAGTTAGCACAGCATATTCTGTCTGTATGTTTCTGTCCAAGCCAGAATATTTACATGGTCTAGAAGATGACAAGAGTGGCCCAGTGCACAAACACAGAGGACAGATTAGAAGTGCAGGTGGGATAATGATTGTTAGGCGCCATCTAGTGGGCCAGATGTGAACAAACAACAGCTCCTGCCTCCAAAATCAGAGGCAGGTGTAATGACCTTGAGAAATACTAATATTCAGATTTATTCACTTCAGTCTAATAGATGGTCAGTATCTTCCACAGGATTATTTGTTTGAAGAAAGTTTTTTTTAAAAAAAGAATAGTACAACCACATCATAAAAACACAGGCAGAACCACAGTCTTAGAAAATTGTTGGAGTGATGGAACTGAGGAGGTTTTTGGTGGTTTACCTGCCCTTTTGATGATCTCCCAGACAGCTGCAGGTGTGGCGGGCACCATGGATCTCTGGTCCAGACACAGCTTACCAATATTCACAATGTGGAAGCCGTCCACATCCTTCTCTGGAGCGATGGCATTACATACTGCTCGCTCATTGATGTGCTCTAAAGAGGGAAGGCAGAGGGACAGATACTTTTATATATAATGATGCACATCTTTTATAACACACGATGGCTCACTGTCAACCGCGACAGCATACAGTGAAACTACATGCTGCTGTAACTAAAACTTTACTTAACTAAAGCAACCATAGTCCAATTATCATATAGTTTCTACATGGATTTTTCCGTGTGTTATGAAAGAACTGATGCAAACTGAACTGCAAAGACCAGCTGATGTTTTTAACTTTGATGTCAGCGAGGAAAAGTCATTTTCAGCAGGGGAGCCTGTGCTTACCGGGAAGTGGCAGCTGCACTAACAGGCCGCTGACCCTCCAGTCACGGTTCATCTTATCAATCAGCTCCAGCAGCTCTTCCTGGGAGACCGAGCTAGGCCGCACCACTGTGTCACTGGAAATACCTGTAAAGCACATACACACACGCCACGTCTAAAATGTTGCCATGTGCATTATAGTTGCAGCTGTGTGACATTATACAACGCTGAGTTAATTTTTCTTATGAAAAATGTGTTTATCCTTGTGTATCCATTCATGGGTAAAAAAAATATGAATTGCATGAAGTAGATCTGTGTTATGTCTGTTGATCTGTATGATCCACATTATGCATACAGTGCCCAGGAATGCATGCAAAGCTCGTATCTGACCCAGTATGCTGGCTGCCCGGGTCTTGTTCTTGACATAAGTACGACTGGCTGGGTCGTCCCCCACTAAGACCACTCCTAGGTGGGGTCTCATGTTGCCCTGAGCTACCAGATCTTCCACATCACGCTGGATTTCTCTGTGGAGCTGACGAGCCAACTCTGTCCCCGAAATCACCACAGCAGCGTGCCTGGAGAGGGAAATCGTAAACACGAGTGAATGCAGCACTTACAACGTCAAAGTTTGCAAAAATTACATGAAACTAAAAAGATTTTTGACACATTATTCCAAAATAAATTGACATGACTCATCAGTTAATCAGTAAAATTGAATTATTATAGTTATTTTGAAGTTTTAATCTTCTGAGATAGTGAATTGAATATCTTTGGTGTTTGGATTGTTCAGACAAAATAACACAATCTGAAGTTGTCAACTTGGGCCCTGGGAAACTACAATGAGTGCTTTTTTTCCCTTACAATTTTCTTACATTTTATGACCCAAACAACTAAAACGATAAACTGAGAAGACAAATGACAAACTAATAACATAAATAATCCTTACCTGTCACAGGTAACAATGTATGTGTTTTAATATCAGTCACATCTATGTATATTTTCAAGGTGATAAGTATCCCAAATTATACAATATAAATCTCAATAAAGATTAGACATTTTGACAGTCATGGTCCTCAGAAGATGAATCCTACAGGCCTTGTTCATATCCTGACTTTTTGAGGTTGACATTTGTAACATTTCAATATGTATATTGCATTGGTTTGTTAACAAATACTTGAAAAGCGAGTCGTATCTGTAATTTGTACTGTATTTATACATTTTAAGATATAATTTAAAACTTTTGACGTTCATCTTTTTTAACTAGGAGAAGTTTAACAGCAGCATCCTTTAGCTAATACACCTGCTAGCTGGCCGTTTTTGTTGACTTTTTATTTAGTTATTGAGTAAAGGTGTATGCACAACAAACTTAAGTTTTGATTTATATCAGTAAATATGTGTAAAAAATGACAATAATGTGATTTAGCTTGAAGAAAAGAAGCGGCTTTGAAGCTGTAAGGACAACGACCATCGTTAGCTAACGGTAAGCCCTCAAGTTACCATGGTAACGACTTAATGCTCCTCTTCTTGGTGCGGAAATGACTTAATATGTTTTTTATTTTTTAAACTTTTTTTTAATGGGAAAATCCTATACCAGGAATCTTAAATCACGATGGTGTAAGGTCATTATTAGCAACACTGGCACCGTTAATTAAGCTCAAGTGTAGCTAGCTCGATGGGCCGTCCTCCGGCTGTGTGAATGCGGCGTTTCTTAAACGTCCAGCTACAAACAGCGAAACTGCGGCGAGTTACGTAACGGGGAGCCGCTTGTCTGTCCGCTCAGTCAGACCTGTAAGTGACCTCCCGTCTGAAGGCACGTCCGACAAACCGGCCGTCTGTACCGTGAACGGTGAAGCCCGCTGTCAATCACCATCCTCTGACACGTGACGGCACACACGCCTTCACCGGCGCTCATCCCTCCGCAAAGTAACACGGTGGGTTTTAAAAAAAAAAAAAGGAGGGGAGAAAGAAAACAGTTGCGCCCTTTACCTCGTCGCCGTCTGGTGGAGATGTCTCCTCTGACTCTCGTATTTTCTGTGCGTCCGCAGCTTTGCCCGGCAGCATTGATGGGGTAACGCTAACGGGCTACAAATCCTGAAGGAGGAGCGTAGCGGTGAAACAGAGGCCGCCATGTTTGCGTGTGTGTGTGTGAGAGTGTGTGAGTGTGTCGGGGGAGCGTGTGTACGCCCTTGCGTGCACGAGGCTGATAAAGGAAGGGTGGGCGCATCAGCTGATGAATGATAGGCTGCACTGTACACACTGCACACACTGCACACACATACCTCATGAGGAAGAGCCAGCAGGGTTGTTTTTCATTCATTTTGTAAGCTGAATGAAAAAGGAATAAATTCATGAGAGCATTAAGTTACACAGCAAACATGGGCCACCTATGACCAACAGAGGCATATTTTCCCAACTACATTTGCTCTCACAAAGGTTTTAAATCAGTGATGTGAAAAATGAAAATTAGAAGTGCCTGGTTAACCCTGCTGTCTGTTCAGGTGATGTGGCTATTCAGAGCTGCAGGAATATATCCTATTTTATGTGGGACAGAAAGGAAGATGACATCTATAAGGAAGATTATCCGGATGGAGCATCAAAACATGGAAATGATACCGCTGAGAGATTACAATTTATCACTGTATCAGTATAAAAAAAAAAAAAACCCTGCATTTTGGAGGTATATGCGTAGATCTGTTAACTTTCTGGCTGAGTTCTCGCTGAACAAACTTTGAAAATACATTTAGCTATTATCATCATCTGCAGTGGAGGATCTATATGCATATTGTTATATAGTCCATGTCATATGTTTTAAGTGACGTTTAGACCATGAATTCTTTCTTCTTTATTATTTATAATTCCTTATTCCATAGCTACATATTTGCAAGTAAAAGAAAGTTTAGCTGTTTAAAAGGTCACCCACTCCTCAGCAAGACGAGCCCGTCTCAGAGTGTCCTTTGTTTACACTCCCTAACCGTTATGAGGACAGTAATTTCCTCACTCGTTTTATCTGCTCCTGCTGCAGCTCTCACAGACAGCTGCAACATAGTTTCAATAATACTGAACTTTTCTCGTAGCTTTGGTATATAATGCTTTTATGAGGCCTTGCTCACGGTTCATTATGTGGCAGCACCATGGCAGGCCGATATACCGTAAGTGAGGCTCTTGATTATATATTTGATCACCACACTGGTGAGGAGGAGAGAGGCCAGGAAACTGGCAGTGAGGATGGATTAGAGGAGGAAGTGTCAGAAGCTGAAGATGACAGAATATAACCCAGATGTGAAACTGAACTGATGTGAAAACAAGCGTAACGTACGCCATAAATGCAATGCATATATTTGCAAGGTGCATGTAACAATCTGCACATATTGTCCAACATGTGCATGAGAAAAAACACCATTGAAGTTTGAGTTAACCCACTCCACCAAGTTTAGAAGCCTGATTTTATATCAGATTAGACTGATGAACATTGTGATGTCATGGTTCTTGTTAGTTGTTGTGGTAAGTTCAGCTTTGAAAAAGACCACTCTACAACTTTCTGTTAACTTGCAAAAGGCATTCTCTTTTACACCGAGGCTCACACTGTGAAATTGTCAAGTGTAGTGTTGGTATAATTTCCTTTGTACACAAATAAAATCTTCCCGGTCTTAATTTATGTGACTGTTTAAAAATTTTAAATGGTTTCAAAACAAATGTCCGTTGGTAACTTTGACCCAAAGTAGTCTGTGATAAACATTGTTCTATATTTCATCTGATTATTGTCTTAAAGTCAAAATAATCCAGAAATTATGTTTTTTAGAACTCAAATTCAAGATGTATAAGTTCAGATCAATGAGGCATACAGGCCATGAATAACAAATAGAAATTCAAAACTTGTAATGTTCACAAGAACTTAAGTTGATAAGAAAATCTACTAACACAACAAATAGTGATAATATATGTATTATTACAGTTTTTATGATGAGTCTTAATGGAACGGTCATTTTTGACCAGGAACACAAAATTGTTTAACATGAAATGAACACAACATGAGGGTTAATTCTGCATTTGTATTCATGTTATATTATTTACATTTATTATAATATATCTTATTAATGCCTCTCATTGTTTTTCTTATTCTTTTGTGTGATCGATTGGATTATTTTTCTGTTCTAACCGGACAACCTGTGGAGTTTACATTTATACCCATTGAATCAGCAGCCTAGGATGAATTCAAATATTATCACTGAGGTCATATGTTGGTGTTCAGAAATCCAACCCCTCAATTACATTAGCCATTTAAATATCACTGCAGATGAAGTGAAAAATGAAAAAAAAAAGCTGTGCCTTGTTTTGCCACAAGATGGCAGCAAATATTTGGTGCATTAACCAACTTTCGTGGGGTGCGTTTAAAATGAGCATCAGGTGTCCACTTAGAACATAATGTACAAATCACATGTATGTTAAACATCGCTTCAGCCCACATTAGCTTGTCTCTATAGAAGTGTGATCATCTAGGGCTGATGATGGACATTTACAACACCTAAAGGCCCAGGAGGGAGCTAAATGGTGGACCTTTAACCATATCCAGTTATTTGAAGGAGAACATGTAAACCAAAGTCCAAACTGAAGGAAGGAAAAAAAGTAGGGGCCAAATCTAAAGTAAAATAAAGAGACCAAAAAAATGTTCAGGTGAAAGATAGCAAACTAACATAAGCCAGCTATCTGTTCAGACACTATGGTAACTGAGGACCAGACAATGTTGCTCTATAGTAGTGTGGGTTATGTAAGAGTTTTCCAGCGTAAGGTGTTAAAAAGGTCAAGAACAGAAAGTTAAGAACATTTGCTTTAAAAAAAAGAAGAAAACTTTAATGCATAACAAGCAAAAATCTAAAATACAGATTCATTCATGAATGAAGCTCGAAGTGAAAAACACCTGTATAAACATGCACATATCCCATAACTCTGGATGTGGTTTTAGCCTTAAAGACTATGGTACATATGACACATTTAGAGTAAAGGTTTATGTGGTGTGTTTGAGTGGTGGGAGTGTATTCAGAAAATGTGGTAAACAACACCCCCAACCATGCCTGCCTGATCACGAGACCTATAGAGAATGTACACATTATCCTGCTTCACAAAAGTTAAGCCGCAGTTTACTTCAATACAATTACAATTCAATACAATTCAATACAATAGTAAAAGCATAACTAAAAAAAAACTTTCTTTATTTTAACAGAAACATAATGATGCGGTTGATGATGGTGCATTCGAGTAGATGATGTTGAGGCAACAGATGAAAAGTGTCACTGAGAACATTGTAACATGCACACAACCTGCTGGAAAACAACAATAATTGAGAATTTCCTGATCCAACTCATGTTTATAACAACAACACAGACTTTAGAGTGTGTGGTAGGGCTGCCAACCTGAACATAACGTGGAATGGAAAGACTCCAGGAAAGCCAGAACAAAGAGGATCAAGTTCCTGTAACTGTGATGAAGCTGTGATATTTGTTGTGTGACTGTTAGAGAGCCGACAGAACATCTGAGGCACAAGATGTTGACCCTTAAGTGTTTAGTTGACGAGTGCCGGCGCGAGAAAAAAAAGTCACATTTACAAGCTTCTGACCAGTGTTCCTACACATGAGCAAAAAAAATATATACTCTTGCATTTTTCATAAATGGGAGCATCTTTTGTAAGACGTGGGAATCAGTTAATAATTCATCCATACAACCTCAATATGTGTAAGATACAGTTTAATCCAGCTGTATCTTTCTAGAAGTGCTCTCACCATCTTTATCCAGAATTTGATCAAAGCTGCACAACCAAGCCCCAGCAATCCTTATTCATTCATTTTCCTCTTCTCTGGTCTGAAAGCTTTCCATTTTAAAATTCATAGACCCAGGAACCAAGCTGGGCAGTTTTTAGTGCGACACATGGTGATTTAAATCTCTTTTGAGAGCAGAATGATGTTGAAGCCCTCTTGTTATTTTTAACAAGATGTCTCATTTTGTACAATAGGACAGGTGGCCTTCCTCCAGTGGTGAAAGAAGTATTTGAGTACTTTACTTACATAAGAGTAGAAATACTATTGTCTAAAAATACTCCATTACAAGAAGTAGTCCTCAATTCAAAATGTTACCAAAGTAAAGATACAGAGGTATTACCTGCATAAAGTAATGGAAGTATCACAAGTAAAAGTACTCATTATGCAGAATGACTCCTTTTCACAGTGTTGTATCATTGTAAAATATTATATTGTAGTTTGTAAGTGTGATAGATACTTTGTGTAATACTGGGTAGAGCAGTTGTACAGTTTTGCTTCATATCAGTTGGGTTTTTTGTGTATAAAGTAAATATAAGTGTCAAAAAATGCAGTGGAGTAACAAGTACATTTCCTTCTGAAATAAGTAGGAATATTAAGTAGAATAAAATGATAATACTGAAGTACAAGTGTGTCAAAACTGTACTTTAATTCAGCACGTGAGTAGATGTACTTAGTCAGTTTCCACCACTGCATGTTGGCCAGTCCTTCAGGTGATGTGGGTGGTTGGGATACAGGAAGTTGGAGCTTTGAAATGATATGTTGCCGTGTTTGAATGTTTGAAAACCCAACACCAACATTTGAATATTCAAATTCCTATTTCATCCTCACATGGGTGCGCATTAAAAGAGTGCTCTCACTATTATAAACCTACTCTTAGACCCTTACAAGATTTCACAGGATTACTATGACAGGAAAGGCCCGCTTGGATTTGTCTTCTCGAGTGTACGTGGATGGGAAATAATATGGTAGGCCCAGCTAGGCGTGGGTGAAACTCTGTTATGGAGTCAGTTGTTCCACCCTACCAGGGCAGAGTCATGTCTCAACAAGACAGCATTTATTTATTCAAGTAAAAAAGGAAATTATTTCCCAGACCACACACGCCAGCTCTCCAAAATTATCATTAAATGTTATATGGGATCTTTCAAGCTGTGAGTTTTTTTCCTATTGAACTTTGTGGCCACCTTAAAGGGGTATTTTAAGGTGAAAGAAAATTTGCTATATATGTTTTGATGAAACTAACAAATCTCTGCCCATGCTCTCTACTGCTACAAATGAATATATCACACAATCTAGGCTGGTTTAATTACCCTCCAAGGGACCCCTCCTCTCTTTTTCCCACCCACTGTTGTTGACTGGCTGGGCCGGTTACGTAACACGTTTATGCTTGGCGCACGTAGCCACAGCCATAACGGATGGGCAACATTTCTGACGGATTAAACATTACCACCGACCAAATTTCACCTCTGATTTATTCAGTAAGAGCGAGGTCAAAAAATAAAATTATGGTCAAATGAACCGATCGCCCAGCCAACACACACACACACACACACACACGCACACACCATAATGACAGACGGGATCGCTCTGCTCCTGCTCTGCTCTCCTCTTCGTAAAAATAATCCACAATAAAAGCAGACAGTGTTGAAGGGAACAGGACGGCGTGTCCGCCCTGTAACTACATCTGAAGGTACACTCACTCACACACACCTGCTGTTATAAAAAGAAAAAGGTACAACACTGTGACCGCTGGAATATATTGTGAAATCAGATTTATGGCAAAAATGGTGCGTTCAAGTGCATTTTTATTGCTTATTTCTATACATATGTAAATGAACCAACACAAAACAAACAAACACATGAATGGTTTTGAAGTGTTTTATAGTGTCACCTTGCCCTCAACAGATTGACCATTACTCTCTCTCCCTCCCTGTCTCACGCTTCCCCTTCCCCCCCCCTCCTTCCTTCATCCCGTAGCTGTCATCCTGAGCGGCGCTGAGACGGCGGACGGGCGGCTCAAATCGCACCAAACGCCCGGATGAGAGCAGCAGCAGCAGCAGGCGACAACACGGCCGGACTCCTCCAGGGCAACCATTCCTCATTTATTTTGGGGGGAGGAGAGAGAGAGAGAGAGAGAGAGAGAGAGAGAGAGAGACGACGGCCACTGCTGGAATCTGTGACATTTTCGACGCAGCCCACGGAGAGAGGAGAGCAGAGCGGTTCTGGGAAAACACTCGGGGCTGGAGATAGTAGAGGCGGAGAGGAGCGGCACATTTCCCCCTTTTGCGGTGTCCTATTTCGTTGGTAAGTACATTTTGTGTGGCTGAAAAAAAAAGAAGAAACCCGCTGCCCCCTGTGTGTGTCCCCCCTCCTTCTCCTCCTCCTTCAGCTTGGGGTTTAAAAAAATCTTGTTTAGCCACTTTGCCTGCGCATTTCTTTGTGGTGAGCGTCCTGCTTTTCCTTTTTTTAAGGACCGGGCCTGGTGAGTGCGAACACGGCGTCAGCCAGAAATGTCTGCGCCTTCTCTGTCTCTCTCTTCCTCTCGTCCCGGTGTTGTCTTTACCGGGGGGTCGGCGTCAGTGTCGCGTTTCGCCCACGTTTTGTCTCGGCGTGCTCGTGACATTGTTGCCGCACGCAGCCCGCACCGAGTGAATGGAGCGGCTACACGTGTGTGTGTGTGTGTGTGTGTGTGTGAGTCAACATCCGATAGAGTATCACAATAGCGCCGATTCAGACACTCCGGTCCGGTGACCGGTCTGAACCAGTGTGCGTTTGGGGGAAAACGGGGAGGGGAAAAGAAAAGCGCCACGGCCTCCGGAGCGCCTAATTACTTTGCTGTTAATCACGCGAGTTCATTTCACTCTGTTGAGCTTTTCCGTGCACCGAGCAGACACTGTTTGACGACAAGGCGGGTCGACGGCCGGGCATGCGCACTGTGCGCTCCCACCGCCGCTCCGTTGCCCAATAACAATAAGAAGTTGGGACCGGCCTATCGCGAACATCTCAAGAGTGCCTCAGGTCCCCTCATGGTCCCCATCAGGGAGCTGCAGGCTAGTATCTTCATTACCTTCACACTCAACCTGTGGAGTGAGAGAAATAAAAAAACACTTAAAACCATAATATGTTAATAATTCTCTCATTTATACCTGTATATAACAAGAAAATTGGTTAAAATGCACTTAAACACACTGGTTTAAGGCTGTTGATCTTAAATCTGACTTTATCATTCAGAATATATTTATGTCCATGCACCCTACAGATTTGTATCCATGATGGCAAGCCCCACACTTGTTGTTGTGACACAGCCCACGGTGTTCCTGTCACTGGCCTATTCGGGCGGCAAATAGGCCTTTCCCTTTGTCCCCGTTGATGGACAGATCACAAACAGTGGAACATAGGCGCTGTCAGCACACAGGGGTGGAGAGAATAACAGCTAACAATAACACCTAAATAAGTGGTCTGCTAGAAAAACGGCACTGTAAAAGTTCTAGATAGAAAATGTTATTTAAGTATATGTTATCAACTAAGTGCATTTGCAGTAAAGCATCAAAAGTAAAGCTACTCAGTGCATAAACAAATGCTCCCCTGTGAGCGTTATATGATTATGTTCCATTATTATTATAATTACTGATGTGTTTAGGTGTTGGCAGCATTTTACCATTGCAGCTGGTGGCTATGAAGCTAACTTTAACTGTTTATACTCACTGTTGGGTTTTAAATTTAATCTATAACAAGGTATTTTATTGAGTGTTTTTTAGACAAAATCTAAATTTGTAAAATAAACATTATACTAATAAGATGTAAAAAAAAAACGTACTGGAGTAACAAGCGCAATATTCCTTCTAAAATGCGATGGACTAGTGGTATAAAGTAGCATAAAATGGAAATGCTCAAATAAAGTAAAAAAAAAAAGATTAAGTACGTTATTAAAGTAGATGTACTTCTCTTCTGACTTCTTCTCTTCTTCTCACTATTCTCATGCAGACCTAAATGTGCCATAGAGTCAAGTTAAAACACACAGAGGTTATTAGCTCTACAAAGTGCTTAATGTATGGCTTTTGTTATGGATGGCATTAGATTGTCACACTCACCTGTTGTTTTGTCCACTCTCTGTCATTTCAACTAGAATATGTCAGATTAATATTACACACATCCCTCACGAAGGACACCTTATCCTATGGTCTACATAGGCAGTGGAAGTACACAACATTCAGGTGGACAGAATGGGCCTTGTGAGTTAATGATTAATCTGCATACAAGTATTATGATAAGAGAGTGAAAAAGAAGAATAGTGCTGGGGTCTGCCACCACCACCTCGCATGTTTTCTCTCACTTATTTTCTCTCATGAAAGCCCCGCGGGGACAATCTAACATCAATGCTTTTTATGCAGCAGGGACTCGTAAAACTGAAGGGAACTAATACACTGATTGCCGTATCTTGTCTAGCCATAAAGGTTATAGGACAGATATGTGAGAGTATTATGATAAGATACGCAGATTAATGACTTCCCTATTTTTTTACACACCTTTTGTGCTTTATGTGAACTTGTGCATGCACAGTCCGGAGCCTCTGATGACCAGCCTCTGTGATAAGGATCGTGTCGCCAGCCTCTCCCTCTCCCATCCTCTGCATTGTTCGAAAAAATACCTGCCCGGTCCACGAAGAGCACTTAAGCAATAATAAATCGGAACTGGAATTTATCTGCAGCTTCTTGTACCCACACAGTTTAATCTCTCTTTTTTTTTTGGATTTTAAGCTGTCTTATTAGCTGAGGGGACCCGTTTTCCAAGAAACCTGTCAGTGTAAATTCTCGCTGCGGTGATGGTGTCACATTAGACAGCTCTGGCAGAGAGGAAAAAAAAAAACGAATATTACTGTTGTTGCCCTCCTTTTTTGACTGAGCCTTTAATTAAATTTTTCCATCACTATCTTGCAAAATTAAGGTGGGTTCACAGGAGCGCTGGGGACAGATTCAATTTATATTTTGACAGTACTTTGACCTGCCCTTTGTCATTGTAATCCTTTTGGAAAAAACAATCGAGGCAGAGTGATTCACACTAAATTGCCAGGGTGCAGCCACAGCTTTAGACCACACCGTCAATAGAGTCTCTCTTTTTATGCTAACCCATAAATCCGAATGCTTCATAACAGACACATGGCAGTGCATATTTAAACAGCAGTTAAGTCAGACAGCTTAAGCTTTTGTTTTGGAAGGTCTGTGTTGAAGCTGGCTGTCAGTGCAGGAGGGGTGGGTGTGTGCGCGTGTGTGCGTGCGTGTGTGTTGGGAGGGGTTGTTTATATGCATGGAAGAGGTATGTGTACATTGTGTAATGTTTTCATATTTAACAAAATTCTGAGAGAGCGGAGTCAGACCAGTTTTCATTAAGGTGTGCTTTCTCAGCACATGTACAGTTTACAGTTTCTAAGAACTTTCTGCCACCTAAGACTCCACCTTTAGTTCCAGGTCAATGTTAATTTCACCTTATGTCTCTCGCTCCGTGAAAATAATGTCTTCCATGATCAGGCAGGTCACACCACATTACTTCATAGCCTCCCTCGTGACATTTTTCTCAAAGACTTTACAGGCTGTTTTTTTTCTCTGCCAGGCAGACAACGGGACAAGATTGGTCCACATGTTGTGATACATGACTGCAGAGATTTTGTCCAAAACCAGATTTTTATAATCAGTCTAACGCTGCTGTAACAATTCATTTCATCAGTTTGTCGACAGAAAAGAAAATCAGCAGTTAAACATTTTGTATTAATGTTTAAGAAAATACACAAACATATGAGGATGTGCTTCCTCTCTGTTTTTATCTCAGACACATATTTTAGTTTTAAATAACCTCAAACATTTTGGCATTCTTGCTCTGCAGTGTCTTGTTACTTGATTGAAATACATGTCAAAACTGTTATGTTTGCAATATGCCAATATCTGCCCTTTTTTTATTGATGTAGCTTAAGCTTTAGTTTGTTTGACAAAACAGGAGTATGAAGGACCTTGGACTCTCAAAAATAGTGTTTTACAGCAAGTTGGCAAGAATAGTTTATTTTAACTATTTGACATTTTTGACAATGACATTTTTAGCCATGCAAGTGGCACCAGTGGACTGGACTGTCTGTCAGTCAGTTGGTCAGTCCACCACTTTGGTCTAGACTGAAATATCTCAATTGTTATCAGATGGATTAAGATCACATTTTGTACATTCTTCCATGATCCCCTGAAGATGAATCCTAATGACCCCTGACTTTTCCTGTAGCGGGCTTGTGTTTGCCCTCATGATTGGCCTCTTAAGTTGATTACCCTACTTTGCAGCACCTGGCCCAGTTGGTATAAATGCCTGTCAGGTGACTGCTGAGTTTCATCTTGAAGAAGGTAGAGTGCTGTAAAGTTGATCTTCTGTAGCTGAAACAAATCCATCACAGCGTGCCATTAAATTAGTACAGGCATTCATGTTCTCCTCAGGACAGATTGAAATAACTTACTAATATCTCAACTTGTCCCGTAGCGCCACCATCAGGTCCAACACCCTGGTATAAAAAGCCAGATACCTGCAAAACTAATGACATTTGCATCACCCACAGGTATACTTAGTGTGTATTGCTAATCAGCAAATGTTAGCATGCTAAATAAGTACAGTAAAGACTGAACAAATATTTGATTAATAAGTAATGAATATTGTTAGTAGCCACCCCACAACATAACATAAAAGCTGCAAGCAAAGCTGACGGATAGCTTTTATAGATGTAACACGTGACCTTGACCTCGCGTACAGGCACGAGAGGGGAGGAAAGAAAAAGAAACTTATGGAAAATGCGTAGAAGCGCGTTCTGGTTTCCATGACGGTGGGGCCCCGTGCAGGCCGGCCCTTCTGCCAGTGGGCGTGTCCATGTCTCTGTGGGTGGAAGGGCAGTTGGCACCAGGGCTGGCACTGTCACAGTCGGAGAACAGTCTGTCTCTCTGATCGGCCCACCTCGCTCTCGGAGCACAATCACACTGTTATGTCTGAGCCCTCCTTCGCCATGGCAACATCACATGGTAGCACTGAACGAGAGGGAATCTTTGTGCTGTGTGTGTGCACACTGCATGTCTGCTTGCACCGGCGTTGTGCAATCCATGTTCGTGTTTGAAACCTGGTTAAGTGTATGATTGATCATGTGCAGCTGATAAGGGTATGTTTTAATTTTTTTATTAACAAATGTCAAAACAGGAACAGTGGACAGAGGAGAGCAGGAAAGGTCTGTTCATGCGAGAATTGTTGTTTTGTTGTTGTTGTTAAAGGAAACTGAGAAGAGCACACATTAAGCTGCTGTCTGTCAGTGATGGAGAAGGACGCTGCAAACAAATGGTGCAGACTTCAGAGTAGCTGGTTTTCAGATATCACAGTTCCGTGCGTCTCCTGATGATTTTAATTCCAGCTTTGCTTCAGGGTCAGGGCACCATTAAAGCTTAAAGGAAAATAATCAAAACCATTTTAGCTCTTAATTAGACTACTTTACAACCACGGATTTAGTTTTGTCTCAAGATTTAACCAGATCTGAGTTTTCTTGACACACAAAATACTTGAGGTTGCATTTATACACTTAGATATTTGCGGCTTGTTCACATGTATATGTATGCCGCTGGTTTCAGGGAACTCCTGTCTAGTGGCACGCTGACAACCGATAAAAATGCTGGCATCCCATAATGCTCGCCTGTCCTCCTGTTACCGCTGTCACGTAGGCCTGCATTCTTCTCTGACCCAAAAGTAAGCCTTAATAGCTCATAATGCTCAGATTCTTTACCAACCATGTCTTCACAGAATGATTGTGGTATTTCTTAAGGTTTCCTCTGTCTTCTTGACAAAAGCATTTACTGTTCGCATTGAGTCAGTTATTTAATCACGCTGGCGGCCATAGGCTTCCTGGTAGTTTTTCCCGTCTTGGTTTTGGACCCTCCCTCAAATTAGAGGTGGTGACGCATTCAAGAAAACCTCTGTTCTTTAAGTTATCGCCCCCTTGACGACAAATCCCTTAGATTCTCCCCATAATAAAGAAACTCGTTCCAACTTGCATAAAAAAAACAATTAGCCATTTATTACCCCTGTTAGGGTGCGACTGTTTATGCTAGTTGCATCGTTTTCTCTGACCTATTGTGTGTTCTTGGCCGTGTTTGTCCTCTCCACTCGGGCCATGAGAGCCGTTTTGTAGTGTTTCTGGTGGCCTTCTGTAAGCGGCAGGGTCTGTATCAAAGCGCTGTCACACAGAGCGTCTCTTGTTTGGGTGCTGGCCTGGTGTTAACTATGCTAATGACAAGCTTACTGCTGAACTGTGTGGCATCGGGGTTTTTTTCATGGCAAGCAGAATGGACATTATTTTCCCATTCTTCTCACTCAAGTACATTTGTTCAGGAGCACCTAGGGCTCGCTTGAGTTTAGCAGTCATGATTTTGCCACTGAGGCCTGGGGTCAGTTTGAGGTTTTGGAAAACTTTTGATGGCAAAGCACTTGAGGAAATACTGAGGGGAAGCATGGGGAAAGTTAGTCTTGGTGTTTTGGATGATCTGTCATGTTATGTGAATGATTCTTGTGCATTGATGGTCCAAATCTATGCCTCTGTTACCTACAAGTTGCCTCCAAATTTCCAAACAGTTTTTCACCATGGAATTGACTGAAAAATCTGTGTGGCTTAGCTGCCCAAAAATGATTGAACATTATTTTTTAATAACTAAATCATGTAGTATGTATTGCCTCTTTTGCCTTGTTTCATTTAATAAGTTAACTTTTTTTCTCTTGCAAAGATGTTCACTTTCATTGAGTTGTTGTGAAGAACATTTTTTGGGATTTCAGGGTGAACATGATCTGCTTATGTGTAATATTTTCTCAGTGAATTGTACAGGCATAACCTTATAAACAAAGCATGTTTTTGATTTTCTCCCATGAGAAAAGGGAACACAGGGGTTTCCTTTTGTCCATGTGAAAATTCTGGCTTTGTAGAAATCACAATGTTTGAACAGGTGTGAGCTCACGTGTCTTTTTTTTTTTTTTTTTTTTTTTAAACTAGCTTTACTAAGGAGTGTGGCGAGTGCGCGACAGACCTCTGAGATGAATGATCGACCTGCCTGCGCTGGCCCACACTGTTGTGTTGATAATGTTACCGCCTGTTTGCATTTGATTGTGCGGATGGGGCAGGGCTCCATGTAAGGATGAGCAGCTGGCTGACTGGTCACTGCACACACTCATGTGACACTGCTATTTCTAGCCAAATCATTCCTCCTCACGGCTGCCTTTAGCAACAAGAGCAAGTGGTGGATATGTGACACCTCAGAAAGCAGCGAGGCCGGAGGGTGGGGGCAGTTTGTCAGATGGAGTCCAGTGGTGTCCATCCTTGCGGGGTTAGGGACGTGTTAGGCAGGACAATGGGATATACGAATGTAAATGACTCTGTTCAAGATAAGAGGGAAACGAAGGTATGTGCAAATCTGTCATTTGTCTAGTAATGTTTCAGTAATTTTTCAGTTGATGCGCTCAAAATAAAGAGTACCGTTAGCCGGCACACATCTGTCATGCCGGTTGACAGGATTGCAAGAGGTCAGGGGTTAGTGATGCTGTAGAGTTTTTTTTTTTTTTCTGCCTACCTAAACTATTTAAAATCCAATTTTTTAAATTGTTTTCAACTCAAATGACACTTTCATGGGTTAGCATAGTTCCTGTGACATGGCATTTGACAGTTTAGTAGGCTCCACAAATGAAAAATCAAGAATAAAGCCTTTAAGCAGCCTCAGCTCTCCTCATGTAGATACTGTAATCGAAGATCCTCGCTGGCATGCTGGCAGTTTTTACTTTTGGTAATGGTAACCCATGTTTCTCACAGTGTGCTGATCGGCGACATTTCCTAATATGATGGATAGAGCAGAGGTAACATATCCACACATTTTCACCCTCTCATGGTACATGGTTTCTGAGATGATATGCCGTCATCGTGGTGTCTCTCTGTCAACACGTTACTGTATAGAATCTTTACAAGTAATTAGAGGAGTTTTCCTGCGCAGAGTAAATGTTCGAGTACATTATTAATCAGTCCTTCCAGAAAAGTTTTTTTTCCAGAAATGCGGAGTTTTTTTGTGATTGTTGCGGGCAAAAATCCTTGATTATGTGACATGTTTTCTTAAAAAATGCAATGGAATATGCAGAATATTTATGCATTTGAAATAGCAGGAATTTGCAAAAATTGTGGAAACTTGCAACTGCGGTTTGATGAATAAGAAAAAAAAAAGTGATTCCCCCAACACTCTGTTCTCACTAGACTACTACCTTAATGTAAAGAGTCATTTCTAATGACTTCCTATGATAATCAAGCATACATCACAGAAAGTGCTGGGAATAATTAAGTTCTCATCTTGTTTTATTTCAGACCTTAACAAACACAAGGCTCAAACTTACAAAACGTTGATGAGTCAAACAAGTTCCGTAGCTTTACAAAAAGAATTATTTATCATTATTATTATTTTTGTTGGCAAATGATTTGCGGACGTCATCATGTCTTCTTCATGGGTTTTGCAGCTTTCCGATGATGTCACTTCATAACGTTCC
Organism: Scortum barcoo; assembly: GCA_023238725.1. Lineage (NCBI taxonomy): Eukaryota > Metazoa > Chordata > Actinopteri > Centrarchiformes > Terapontidae > Scortum > Scortum barcoo. The sequence continues at coordinate 17,873,568 of CM041535.1, forward strand.
CAAGGCAACAGGAGAAAAATGGCTGCTCTTGTGTGAAATAAACACATTTTTCAACTTTCTACGAAGATATGTGACTTTTTTGCAACAAAAATGCAGGGATTATGAAATCATCTAAAGGATGAAAGCATTTTACGTGGAAATCGGCGATTTATGTGGCAAAAGTGCAGCGTCTTTGAAAAAATGCGGCCCCCGCATAAATGTGCGGACTTTTGGCTGATTATGCGTTGAATTATGAGATCACATAATCACGTTATTCTGGAGGGACTGCATTATGGAGAAATCTGAGAAGCAATAAAAACCCCAAAATACTTTTATTCACCATCTTTGCTTTACTGAATGATTTGCTCAATAGTGTGAAAGCTCGAACACTAACGTACTGCAAGCTGCAGGATTTTTAATTGGATTAAGTCTTTGACTTTTCCTACATGACATGTAATTGTACAGTGTTGAGGAAATACTATTGTGATCATGTATGATGACTACACTGAATCATATCATGACACTTTCACAAGCTGAGACTGCCGAACACAGTATTATGGGGCCATTTTCCTTTTTAAAGAAGAATTAATCAGGGTATTCAAACGGAGTGGAGGATATGATTAGTGGTCTAATACAGGTCTCTGTGCCCTCCTATTTAATAATGGTAAATTGTATAATTGGTCCTATTTTAGATGTATGATAATCCAAACACAGAAACGAGAAGTATTTTGGAACGGAGCCTGGAAAATGCACTAGCACCAAAAATACTTCTGTACTATGAGAAACCCTGGGGAAAACTCAGTGCTGTGTGCACAGGATAAACGGGTCCTCTCCTTGAGCAAAGATGCTTTTCTAGCGTAATGTCAGGCCTGTAAACTATGGGAGACAAGGATTAAATACCGCTGAAAATCTCCAGGGTTCCCTGTACTGAACAAGCGATGACATGTTCATAATGTTTCACACATTCCAGCCCCGCTATGGCTCTTCAGTAAGTGACCCCCACCTCCACCCCAGTAAGGCTGAGAAGGCTTCCCCAGCTTCAGTCTCAACTGTAGTCAACAAACCTGTCAACATAATCTTTACCAATAAACACTTCTGTTTGTGGCTTGCCAAATATATATCATGGGGTACATTTTTCCCAGTTGCCTTTTCAATCATAAGCTGCAATTTTTAATTACAGCTTACATAATTGAGCTAGAGTGTTTTTGCTCTTCATAAAAGACCAACAGAGTGGTATATCGTTTTGTACATAAAGCCAGCAGGTAGTAGGGAAGCTGAAGTGACAGACAGCTGCTGGACAGTAGACTAAATCCTCCAGTTAAACTTCCAAGCACATCAGGTCATTGTTTTAACATCAACAACCTTAAGAGCTCTGAACTGAAACTTAGTGCTGTGCATTTAGTGCTGTGCAGCAGTCTGTCCTGTCAGCCTGTGAAGCAAACGGTGGCTTAAGCAGCAATAGTGCGGAACTGTCAGCATTAGGTGTTGTCAGTTATCAACACATTATCAGATGTGGCTTACCAGCAGTTTGTCATTCTTACTTGTGTGGTTAAGTATGCAGCTCAAAAACCAGCATAAAGCCACTTTTGAATTGCATGTTCGATGAATGTTGTTGAGCAATGCCAACTTTTCCATTAAAGCGCTATTGCAATAAATCAGTCACATTTCCTTTAGAAATCTGGGTAGGTCTGCTGGCCCCCAGCAAAAAATAAGTGCATGATTTTATCTTTGATCTATTATTGTAGAAACAAGGTAAGTTTATACTACTGCTTAGCACAGCCGTTTCCTCGTTTATGTCAACTACAAATACGGGCATGTAGTTAAATCTATAGAACACAATAGCCATTTAAATCCTAATATTGGTCACAAAAAAATGACAGAATATTAGGAATTTATTAAGAATTTCTTCAAATCGCTATTAAAGTCTATAAAGAGACTAAAGCCGCTGATTTGTGTTCCACGGTCTGAAGCTCTTTCTCCAGCAGCTTTATCTTGCTCATCATTATGCTGTTATGTGTCGCAGTGAAGAGGAAAATTGAAACTTGGAGTGGAGAGGATGCATCTAGTGGGAGACGCAAAGTGATCTCTTCACATTCAGCTTTCTTGTAATGGAACCATATTTCACACAGCCGCAGTGCCTGGGTCATTATAAAGTCATGTCAGTGGGGAAAAGTAGAAAATACAAGTGTATGTAAAATGGTGGATCACTGTAGAAGAGGCAGCTGTATATCTCAGCAAATATTCAATGAAAGCAACTGCTTGCAGGAGGTGCAGTATGACAAACTAAAAGAGACAGCAGTGACCTCTTGCTTTGGCAGATGCAGTAAATGGAGTGTTTAGACTTTAAATGGCATTTTATAGTACAGGAAATGCTTTTGTATAGCGGTACATGCGCTTCCTTATGCCCCCTCCTGGTGGGGCAAGACGATGTTCTGATTTAAGGTGATGGGTGGAAAAGTCTCAGAGGAAATGATTTATCCCAACAGGATTAGAGGTGACCCAGGCAAACCCACCCTCCATCACCGGAACACCAGCAGACCACTTGTCACAACGAGTTTCCTTCAGCGTTGAGCATGCTGCGACAGCACTCAAAGAAAGTAGCACATGCCACGCACAGCCTCAAACTATCTGTCCCCCTAAAATATCTCTCCCTGGAGTCAGAACAACAGCTGTATTAAAACAATTTGTTGAATAATCTGAGATATGGTGGTGTTTCATAGAAATAGCAGAAATAGAGAATTAATAGTCATTTTTTCTGTGAAGTGTTCTCCTGTCCATACATTTTGATGCATTTGCTGACTATTAAAGGACAAACACTGTCAGATTTACTGTTTCTTTCATCATGAGGTGTGTCCAGGCGTAACCTGTTTTGCAAACTTGCCACACAAATGTGAAAATGAATACCACTCCTTTAAGTTGGAAAATACAATCTGTGTGTGTGTGTGTGTGTGTGCTGCAAGTGTACAACACAACCAGCAAACATGTGATAGATAACACTGGTCACACAGTGTGTACTGTGTGATTTTAAGATTAACTCATTCATGCTTCAGAGGTGGTAGTAGCAGTTGTAGCAGCATTGATCCAACTCTCCTGCCAGGCAATATTTTTTACTACGTTGACAGTCCAGGAATCAAGAATGTGTTTTTGTTTGTGCACAAATGTGTCAGGAATCAGTCTTCCTCAGTTTCTATCTTCGTCAGTCTTTTTTTTGTAATGAAACTGAGTTTTTGTGGCTTAGAAATGTTTCAGTTAGAATAGCTTGCTCACTGGCTGAAAAAGAACAACTTCATATTAAATCTAGATCCTATGGCAAATTCACTTTATATACTATACTATTTGTTGTTCATATATTGTACAGACATAGCAGAAATATCTTCCCAAGAAGGACTACAACATACAGTTAATCTCCTGCGGTGAAGCCACGCTGTGCTGAATTCCTCAAGAACTCTTTTCAAATGTGATCAGCTACATTTCCCCCTCCCCTTTTTGTTAGAATATTGTAAGAGCACAGTAGAAATTGTAGTTAATTCTACAATATTGAGTGATAAATGGACATAAACTTAAATGAATAAAATACACAAAGATTTAAATCAGGTAATCTGAACAAAGAGTGCTGATTTAATACAGTTCAGGATGGACTTACAATACCAGGTCCTAATTCTAAAGTTGTTTCTTTCTACTGATTGCAGACTTAAAGATTAATTTTGAGGTTGTTTTTTAGAAATAAAGGTCTCCTTTTGCAAGACCCCTTGATGCGATTAATGCCTTCTGCTGAAGTTGTCATGTGAAATTCCCCTCCCTGTTGTGACCGCTCAAAGTGCCATTCTTGCAGCTCATTCTCCGGCCTATCAGCCACGGCTAATGCTAGCACGTTTTTGAGCATTACTCTTAGTTTTCACTTAGAATAACAGTGCTGGGGTAATCCACTGACTCACTGACTCGCAGGCCTAATCTGGCGAGCCTCGTGCCTTTTCTTCCTCTGTGTGTTGGCTGCGTATGCTGAGGTTAAACGTATGGTTAATACCTTGTGTGTGTGTTGTTTGTTGTGCTTGGCCTGGCATTCCTGCAAAGTGGTGGCAGAGCAAAGGACCCCACGTCCCCCTGCCACCGCCACGTCTCCCACTACGTGCGCACAGCAGCAGGTCTAATCAAAGCGCTCCATAATACTGTTAGCTGGGTCATGTGCTGGAAGCCAGGATTAAGAGCAGGAGGGCGCACAGGCCACTAGATCCAGCTTAGGAGGGGGCGTTCTCCCTCTTTCTCTTTCTGTCTCTTTACCTCACATGTGGGGACACAGCCATGCAAGGACACAGATGTATGTAGTTACACAGAGTTAATATAAACAGACATGCATTTTCATACTGTACTATACTTGATGTATATCCACAGTTATCAGCTTATTCATTTCCCATTTTCCTGAAACCTGTCCACAAACCCATAATGTTGTGGCATGATAAACACATGCCCATGCCATATAGATCAAACTCTGTTGATATATCTAATTATTTTCTTCCTTAAGTGTTTACCGACTGCTTTTGCATTATATAGAACTAGAGGTTGTTCTTACAATGCACAGCAGAGTACCTGAAAATGTATTTAAAATTGTGTTTCTAGTGTGGCTCAGGTGGTTCAGTGGTGGAGCGCGCGCACATATGTCTGAGTCTCAGTGCAGCGGACCCCAGTTCGACTCCCGGCTGGGGTCCCTTTGCTGCATGTCTTACCTCTCTCTCTCTCTTGTCTTTCCTGTCTCTTTCTCACTGTCCTATCTATAAAAAAAACAATAAAGGGTGTAACCACCCAAAAAAATAATTAAAAAAAAAAAAGTTTTTCTATTCATTGAGATGTTTTTCTACTGGGCCATTTTCTTTTAATAGGTATCAAAAGCCACATTAAATCAACTGTGATTTAATATTGTAAGACAATAAAACATGAAAACTTACAAGGGAATGAGTAGGTTTTATAAGACCTCCACTTGGGAGAGCTCTTTCATTAAGACTTCACTGGTCAGTCAGCAGCGTGGTGTAGATGGAGGGCCAAAATGAGGATGACAAGAAACACTTATCCCCATTAGTCTGAATGTAACGCATCATTAATAATGTCGGTGCTTGTCCTTTCTTACAGTCCCTCTCCCTGTTTGTGCTGCATTTTCAGCACTCTCTAATACCGGCACCCACTTTGCCTCAGTAACACATTTTAATACCACAGAGCATGCCAACGTGAGATTACCAGTCTCGGCAGTCGAGAAAAAGGTAGGTAGGTTGAAGGTCCTGGCAGCGCCGCTCGAGCACTGGGCCAGATCAACATTTCTCCATTTCCACACCTAAGATGAGAGAACGAGGGAAGGGTAAGCACACGAGGAAAGAGGAGGAAGGACGGGGGTGAGAGGGACATGTTTTGCCATAGGGTACCTATGCTGATTCGTGGAAGAGAACTGGAACTGTCCGGCTAAATCAGAGTGCGGGATGGGGGTAGGAGGGGTGAGAGCGGACAGCAAAACAGAGAGAGGGTCAAGGGTAAGATGACTCCTACACTCAGAAACATGGAGACAGGTGGCAGAAAGAGAAGAAAGCCGGCCTGCAACCTCAAAAAGCCACAATTGTTGGTAGGTACCAAGCCTTATTGTGTTGGTAGTCCTGTGATTTGAAAGCTAGCCAATAAAGCTGGACCCCTTACTGTTGGTAATAAAGTAGCTGGCTCTATGTTCATGTTTGAGGCACATGTTGATTGGTCAATTAGGATCCCTGTTGTGAGCCTGGTTTATTCTCAGAGATGACTAATAGTTTCTGTCGGTCTAAAAGCTTTATTTTGGGAACTGCGTCCTTTGTGTTGCTGCTATTTTAGCATTAGTGGTTTTTATGTCGTGTGTGTTCGCGCTCAGCAGTATGTTCAGAAAATAATTTCAAATCCCAAACTATTTACAAGAAGAGAAAAAAAATGAATGTTGTTAATATTCAATTGATTATGTCTGTGTATGTTTAATGTCTTTCTTTATGCTCACTGTATTGCTGTAAATTTTGTTGTTCTTTTTTTGGACCTACAAACGGCTACAAAAAAACAAATGTGAGGATGGTCAAGTGTGTGTACCTCAGTTTCTTTAAACAGCTGTACAGACACTCATATAGGATTCGCTTCAGTCACTTTGCCATTTCAGGGTGAGGGAGTCAAACCCGTGCACAGTCTCCACTGAAACCAGAGAGAGCTGACCTTAGAAGAGTATTTAAACATAAGGCTTACTCAACACTGGAAGCCAGAGGGGCGCTTGATTGTTTGCTGTTGTAACACAGCCTGCTTTAGTGTTGCTAAAGGCTCAGATACTTGTTCTGTCTGTGCCGTGCGAGGCTGACATTTCTTTGATTTTGTCATCCCTTTAAAACCAAACTGAAGATGGTAGCTCGCCAGCTGCCAGGGAAGAATATTAAAAAACAATTGAGTGACTTTCACGTAATGGACTAAAATGACAGAAGTCCCATAATTTCATATGTCAAAGTTTGCATTAGGTAGTACTGCTGCCTATGTGGAAAAAAGTTGCACAAAGTTGTAGAGGGAACTGCTTGAAATTTGATAAATTGCCTCAAGGGATGTCACTTGAGGCAATTTATCAAGTGAAAGTCGAGGAAGCTGAAAAAGATCAGCTTCCTCGACTTCTGCAGGGTTGAGTTGCATCATGGGTAACATAGCACCATGTTTTCATAAGATAAGGAGAATGTGTGTAATAAAACATCCCTGATTCTACTGCACTTTTTAAAAACTGTCCATTGTGAGTTTGACAGTTTGTTGATGTTGATCGTTAACTCTGAGTAATTTATGACTGTCTGCTGTTTACCTTTGTCATTGGTGAGTGTGTTGATGACACAACAAAACCCATTCCTCAGTCTGGTTTAATCATGAACAGCATGTTTGAAATATAATCAGTCAGTCAGTATTCTTTATGAATTCAAACTCTAAATTAAAATTGTAGTTTTCAGCAGATACTTCCAGTATTTTAATCCAGTGTTAAATGCACTTTTGACAACTAGAATTACATTCAAAACTAATATATTCACTGCATGCTGTCAGTTCTTGTATAAAGTTTAAATAAACTATGAAGAGGAAATAAATATTTATAAAGCATGAAGTTAAGAGGCGATTTTATTTCAAGGGAGGGATTGGGAATTGTGCTGTGAGATGTTTCACTGTTGCCTTGGGACTTTAGTGATGTCGAGGAGACAGTAAGATGATGATCACTCATCTCTACCAGGGTAGATCAGCCAAAAAAGTGTACTGGAAACTATTGATTTAGCTGCAGGCCCACATTCATTTTTTGACATATTGCTTGTGTGCTTGTAATGGCCGTGAGAAGCAATCTGAAGGATTATTGGAGTCTTCTTTTTGACAACCTGACTTGGTGCTGCAATGCAGACCCATGGAGGTAGAGAGAAAATAGAATGAGTGAGAGGATTTATGGAAATGTGTGAGGAGCCTTTGAAGATGGTGTTGAGAGTGATGTGCTTTTTTGCAGTCATGCGCGCCGTTGTTGTCATTCTTAAGCGACCCCCCTCCTGCCCATGGAGGCTGACTGATCTCAACACTGCACAGTGTGTGTATGTGTGTGTTTTGGTTCTAGGAGACAGCGCCTCCCTGCTGCGAAGCACAGAGTCAGAGGCAGCAGGTGCAGCTGACGCAGATAGGCTTTTTAGCAGGCAGGGCCAGTTGGGGGACAGAAGAGGGAGAGAATGAGTGCGAGACGATAGAGGGGAAACCACAGGAACTCAAACAAACACAAGATCAGACCACTGAACAGTGCCGGACAAATGAATTTATCGCCCCAGTTTTAGTCCTTTCACAGTATGTGAGAGCGAAGCGAACAGGACCTGAGCTGCCCAGTGGCACCAGACCTTGCCTTAGCTTCAATGGTGTACGTGAGTAATGAGTGTTTTTAAGTATATGGTTAAAACAGTGCAAAGATTGTGTGGAGGTCAAGCAAGAAACTGCATGACAAAATTTGTGTGAGACAGGTAGTTTGTGGTTGACACAAATCTCTGGTAAAACTGAAAGTTTGAAAAACATTTATAAAGATGTCATTACTGCTTAAAAAGCCCAGAGTATTGTGTAGCAGTCATAGTTTAGAACAAAAACCTTTCTCACAGCTTCAACTCATTTGCTTTTCTTGCCTTCTCACTCAGATTAGGTTGTTAGAAGAAGCTGTTCATTTGTCTGAGGTAGTCTACGTGGTGGATTTCTCTTGCTATGCTTCTTGCAGCATTATCAGTGAGTGCCGAGGAACGGCTGAAGAGACGTGGACTCTCCAGCTCTGCTTTTGTATTTTGTCAGCAGTGAGCCTGCAGTGACTCTGTTCCGCACTCTTCATTGTGTCAACGAGAGCCTCCATGTCTGCCTGCTGAAATCAAGTCACATAAAGACATACTGTTCAGCATGTCTTTTTGAAAGGGACAATTGTGGCAGAGACAGTGATGGGTGGATCTTAGCCAAATAATAGTGTTGAGATTGTGTGTGTGTGTGAGAGAGAGAGAGAGAGAGAGAGGCCACTGTATTACCAAGAAAACTGGTCTCAAACTCGCCTTAGTTACAAGAAATGTAGATGATTGTGTAACCTGGAGCACATTCGTCCAGTTTGCCCCATTGCCACTGTTTTCCCTTTTGCTTTTCTATTAGTGTTTAGTCGCAATAATGTTAATATTAATATTGATCTATTTACCACCTGTTTTGTGCTGTGACCAGAGTAACCATGGGAATGCTCGCGCTCTGAATGCCCTTGATCAGTCGGCGTGCTTTTCTCCGGCTGTAAAACGCATCCACGCACAGACTCACCTCTTTTCCCTCTCGCCCCCCCTTGGTTATCCTTCTCCGTGGCCATTGGCTGCCTCCTCTCCATCTGTCCATCCTCATTGCACACAGTCAGCCAGTCAGCAGTACACCATGGCCTCACCAACATTTGTCATTGGCTGGCGTGTGCTGTGAATGCGGATACTTTCCTTTAAGAGGCAGTCTAGACTCAGCTCTCTCTCTCTCTCCATATCTCACTCTCTCTCTCTCTCTCTCTCTCTCTCTCCCTATCTCTCTCTCTTTTCTCTCTCTCTCTCTCTCTCTCTCTCTCTCTCTCTCTCGCTCGTTCTCGCTCTCACTCTCTCTCTTTCTCTCTCGTCTTTCTCTCTCCCTCTCTCTCTCTCTTTCCTCTCTCGCTCTCTCTCTTGTTCGCTCTCCTCCTCTCTCCTGCAACACCACCACAACCTGCTAATTTCTCCTCCTCTCCTCCCTGCTCTTTCCCTCCTTCCTTTTCACTCCTCCTCTCCTCCTGTCATCAGCTGTTCTCTTCCACTCTCTCTCTCTCCTCATAATTTTATTTCCCGTCAATCACATGCTCAACCCTGTTTCATTCCCTGGTCCTTTTTTTTTTCTCAGCCTACCATTTCTCTCTGTCTGTGTCTGTGTTTCTCCCCAATACTGTCATTTTGTCTTTGACATTCATTCATCTCCACCACTTTCTCACCTTTCACTGATGTGAGGAGACATGAAGGTGAGTGGAGTTGATTTCCAGGCTTTTGGCCCTGTTTGTGTCTGTGTCTTCTTTGTCTTAACCTTCTCTCTCTCTCTCTCTTTTTTTTTTTTTCTCAACTTCATAAGCCATTTCGTGGATGTGAGCATCCTGTGCCCTTGGAGGCAGGGACTGCAGTTGCGTATGCTTCAGGTGTAACAATTAGCCGGCACTGGTAGGATGCTGCTGTGACTCATCATCTGACGCTGCATGTATGTGCTAGTTCTGGTCCTTTCAGCGTGTGCTTAGAGAAGAAGGCTAAGTTGATGAGTTGAGGGGGAGGGGGGTTTTGAATCAGCGTGTGGATAGTGCAGCCGCGTGTCTATGCAGACTGTAGCTCGTGACACTGTTTTGCACCAGCTGTGACTGTGGTGCAGTGGCATCTCAGGCAAATTAATGAGCATTGTACGGCAACAGCAGCCAACAATTATAGAAGTGCTCACAGTTTGCACACAGATTTCTCTCTGCACTCATGCTACACAACACATGCACCCAGAGGTCAGTGCTGTAACACGTAACAATCCTCTGCTCATGTTGTGATGTAGCTGAATTGATAATTGAAATTCAATTTTCATTTGATACTCCACATGTATAAAACAATTTCCCCTTTTTTCCCGTAAAATCTTTCATTTGTCCTCTAGACATCATGATTACATATTCCAGCATGAGCAACGTGAGGGCCTAATTTAGTCTTGTTTCCCCATGTTGTGTTTTTGTGTCAGTGTCCTCATTATGGGTACTGTTTGCCACCTGACACCCACAGGAAGAAAATGTGTCTGCCAGAAATAATCCTCAAGAGCATGCTGCCTCACAGTGTGTCTCGCTTTCAAGTGTATCAAGGGTATCTTTTTTAGATGGGACAGCAGTTAATTTCAAGCGTGAGTACAAGATGCTAAATGGTAAACCGACTGCACTTACAATATATTCTGTTTTTCTATCTTTGCAGACAAAACACTTTACAATTTGCCCCTCTCACACATTCACCACTGCCATGCCAAGTACTGGCCTGCCCATTAGGAGCAATTTGGGGGTCAGCGTCTGCGACATGTGGACAGGAGGAGCTGGGGACTGAACCACTGATTATTAGTGATTAGTAAAAAACCACATGCAGTGTTATGTTTTGTATAAGTTTTTATGTTTTGTATTATATAAACACAAAAAATGAAAATATAATGGCAGGAAGTGGATGAACGGAATGAGATATGGAATATTCAAAAAGACTAAAAAGGAATAGTTCATCATTATAATTTGCTTTATCAGTTACTAGTGTCCTATCCCAGGATATGTGTTGGTATTGACTAGAGGTAAATTGTCTGAAGTGACTCATACAGTACAATCAAAGGTATCCACACTGAAATATTGCAAGATGTGCCTTTTAAATGAGGTAAGGTCATGGTTATTTCTCATTGTCACACAGTATATCAAAGTGTGAACAACAGCAATCACCTCAGACAGCTCCTGCGTCCCCCGTGGGTTCAGGTTCAGGACCTTGGACAGCGGCCGTGACGCACTTTGTGCTGGTGTATTGATGTTACTAAAATTTCCATAGCTGAACATTATTTTAAAGTTTTAATTCACAATAGCCTTGTGATCCAGAAGCACCCAGACAGATGGAGTCAAATGAACCTGAGTTCCTGCCCCTTGGAAAGGAAAGTGTGTCCATTATCTTTTATAAATGTGCATAAACAGATTAAATATCCATATTTTAATTAAATTGTTATCTTTTAAACAAAGTCTATTTTATTTTGTGTTCAGAAATTATAATTAACTGTGAAATTCCTTTTATCCGGTTGTAAACAGCAGCTGGCACACTAAAAGTACATGTCTAATCAAGGCGTAGTTTGTCCTCCTGTGAGTGAGTTGCCTGCATATCATCTCAAACATCTCTCTTAAATTGTTTGCCTGAGCAAATGATTTGTTTCTTCCCTGCAGTCAAGTAGCCACTGCTGCCAGTATTTCAAATTCAATTTCCACATTTTATTGTTTCACCAGCAAAACAGCAACATAATCACGTAGTTCATTCTTACCCAGGTAGCAAAAAGCAATTCCAACCACGAGTGTTGAATTTGCATTAGGGTACTGCCGCCTCTGCTTGTTTTCTTATTTGCAACCCTGACTGAGTTACCCAATGATATTTTTGGTCGTGGTACTGCTTGGTAAATTAGAGAAAATAACTGGTGGTTATTAAACACTAGGCAGGTTTAATATCATTGCTAATGGTGAGTTTTTTGGTTAAGTAGACTATTATTGGTGTGGAGAAATAAAGAGAAAAGAGAAGGTAACCTCTGGGTTGCGTAACATTTTATGCAACTCCATTTTCTAAATGTATTATATCTATTGATTCGTTTATTATGTTTTGCTCTAAGAGGACTTAACTTTCAAGGTCCCAATGAGTCATTCATTTGGAGCAGTGAAAACACTCCAATCTCCCAGCTTGACTGCATAGCCTGAGATGGAGAGGATTCCTCTAACATACTGTGCACCATATAGCCAATGCATTTACAAGAAATCCATTACACACAAGCTCTGTCCAGCCAGCGCCACACGCATGAATCTGAAACCGAATCTCTTGCACACACTGTGTTCTCTGAGTTACTGTATGCGCAAATTAATGTGCATTGCAAGTCATGGCAGGGTTGTTAACTTGCTACTCAAGGACATACAGTAAGGTCATACACTTCTTCATCTGTGAGCATGTTTAAACATGCTCAGGCTGCATCCTCTGTGTTCAAACTGTGCAAGAGACCTTTTGATGTGTTTTGAAACCTCGCAGCTAACGCACCAGATGTCAAGAGCAGCAGGCAGGTTTTTGTTTAGGAAGTGTGGTTTACTTCTGACCACAGTTTGGAAGATTCCTCACCGAGGTTACAAAATGCCAGCCTTACACTGTCTCACAGCTTGGACGTGAAGGCAGCCTACTCGCGTCTATATTTGGTGGTCTGAGTGATGCCCATAGGTTGGTGGTGAGTGGTCTGCAGATGTCCGAGAAAAGGCTGAAGTACTTGCTCTGTCTCTGCAGTCGCCACATATGGAGGAGGTGGTGCCACTTCCACCCTGAGGCGAAGCTGTGTATAGTGAGACAGCTGTGGTCAGGAGAGAAGTTTGTACAGCTCTTTTTTGTTGTTGTTGTTCAATTTTGTTACGTGGACACAAAAAGTATTAAAGAAATTGGCTTCTGTGCTGTAAGGCCAAGATCTGTCAAATACAATTGTGTAGAGGATTCATACTTTCACTTGTGGCCTCAAGAACACAAGGTCCTGATTTTGTACCCCACTGTGATTAACCAGAGCTTGTCTCATTAGGCTTTACATTAGTTCTGTTTGTTTGAATTTCCTATACTTGATTGAGTTTCCCTCCATCCCCAAAAGACATTTTAAAGAAATAGCTCAACGTCTTTGTTTCCCAGAGCTTCAGACAGAGCTGCTTGTCCAAATCTTAGCAAGAAAGTGAATGACACATTTCCCAAAATGTATGTATTGTTTTCAAAGTATTAGGAACACTCTTGAGGTCAAATTTGGCCCCCTATAGGTTGCACTGTGGATGCCCATTGCTTCTAAATAGTTAGGGGGATGCAGTGACAAACTTTAACCACAGGCATATTAAAATTTAGGTTGTTATTATTATTATTATTATTATTTTGATAATTGTGGAGGTTCTTGAATTGGAACTATATTTACAAACTTTATTCATTTCCTAGAAAAGTATTAGATTACAGATCATCAAGCAGGCATGTGTACTACATGTGATTGGTCTCGGGGCCCTCAGCCAGTCATTTCACTGCATGTTTCCTGTAACCCTGACGACAACTATTGAAGCTGTTATTTCTTTAATATCCCCCTTAGACTAGTTGACGTCTTTTACATTCTTTAAGAATGAGTAATTGGAGCTCCTCCGTAGCATAGAAATCAATAGGAGGACTACACAGGTTATTACTAGATTGCTCCAACTGTGCAAGTTTTAGCTCTGGAGAAAATAGTTTTTATGTGCACAACTGGGAGTGGCGGCATGTGAGCTGGCACTCGTGTCTTCAAAACAGACCAAACGTCAGCTGCAGCTGTCATGTTGTTTCCCTCTTTAGAAAATTGTAAACCTAATATTTAAAAAAAAAAACCGCATGCTCACTCAAGTTGCTCATCTTTCGTCTCCTCTCCTCTCACACGTGAACACACACACACACACACACACACACTACACTGAGCAACGTACGCTGTACTTTCTCTGCTGACGTGTTTGACCGTTGCACACCGTTTTCTCTGTGGAGTCTGTGGAGTTGGTGGAGGGCCGTGTTTGACTGCGTGGTGCTCTCGTGGCTGAGGTGTTCCCCGGGCTAAACATTTACTCAGCTTCTTCAAAGTCTGGCACTGTCAATGACTGACTGTAAAACCTATTATTTATACAGCACTTCTCAAAAGGGTTTCAGCCAAAAAGAAATTTACATAAAATTCTTAACACATTCAATAATGATTCAGTGATCATAAATTGAGGTAGAAACATTTTTGAATAATTTATGAGTCAAACAGAAAGGTGAAATGGCACTTGAATTTCACCTTTCTGTTTGTGTTTTTAAGGGCCAGCTCTTCGTGACATGAAGCACTTAAGGAATCAATTGAATTTTAGAGCTTCAGATAGCGATACGTCCTATCTAAGAATGCATTGTTATATTTTGTCATAAATTATTAACTTGGTTAGCCTTTTAGTAGCAGTTCAGTTGATGAACAAGAGTTTATGACAAGTTTAGTCTTGACGAGTATCTGTTTATCAGTTTACTTTCAGCCCAAGACTCTCAGACCTCCAAAAACTGAGAATCTTGAAGTCCAGGGGCTCTGATCTTTTGCTCTGATCTGTCTCTGGAGTGAAGCAGGTGAAAAGAGAATTTCCCCTCAGGGATCAGCAAAGTATCATTTTTAGTTAGCCTCTTTGAGATTTGGCAACCTCCAAGCTCTCTCCGTTTCTGTCTAAGAACTGATCTGGGGCCTGAGAAAAATGAAACATGTCAGAACATGACCAGTTTCTCAGATTTTTAACAATTAAGAAAGTTATAGTTACCACGGTCAATTTTTAAGGTACTAGATCCCGATCTCGGGAGGTCTTCAGATCAAGAGACAAATTATTATCATCTTTTTTATGTGCTTGTTGTGGTTCAACAAAGGATAAAGGATAGCAGTATGTGACCTCAACTGTTCCAGATGGAGCTCATGGTCGGGAGGAGGGAGCCACAACATGCCACAGGCTATTTAGAAAGGAGCTGCCTGCCCCCACGCGATGAGGAGCACACAGTCAGTTTATGCCGAGAGAATGTGCTAGTCTGGCCTTCAAGCTGTTTACATTTAATGCTCCCCATTAACAATGGCCTAACCATAGAAGGAAATGTGCTGCCATTAACCCCTATGAAATGACTTTGATTATGTGGCATGGGCAGAATAAAAAGACGAGAAAGAACCCAGACCAAGTCATTTGTGGTGTGGAGGTTTCTCAAAGACCACCAGAGGCTTCAGTGTTGGTGGCCTCATCATCCAGTTTCTGAAGCTTGTTGTCATTGTTGCGATGTAAATAAGCCTCGTGGAACTTTACAGGGACACGGGAAGCTGTTTGCCTGTTGTTCTGTCGAGGATCTGATGCGATTAACTTTCTAACAGATGAACTCAGCAAGTGCAGAGCCCGGTGCTCTTGTTACATTATACAGTCACAGGATTGCCGAAACACCACAGCTTTAAGGAATTTATTTTATTATGGATGCAATTAATAATTATTGTCATTATTGATTAACATGCCGATTATTTTCTTGATTAATTGTTTCATCCACAGAAAGTCAGATTACAGATCTTACAGCTAAAGATCATCTTAAAGTGTCTCTTTTTCTCCAGAACTGAAAGATGTTAAGTTTACAACAATATAAAATTGGGAAAAGAAAAAAGGAAAACAAAAAAACAAGGGTTGCTTAAAAAATTGCATAAAACATTACTGAGTTATTTCCAACATAGTTTCATAATAATTTTCTGTCAGTCAACTAATTGTTTCAGCTCTGTATTTTATTATTGGTCCACGTATTATCTACAACACTGACCAAGTCACAGGAGAATTTTATTGTCTGGCTGGACTTAGTAGATAATAGTTGTAATTTACAGATACTTACAGCTGAAATAATTCTCTTGTGTGCCTTTTTTATTTTTTTGATTATGTCTTAATTAGCTAATGTCACAGCAGTTTAGCAGCAGGCTAGCTAATTTACATGAAAATGGTCCCTTGAGGTCCACAGAGATCCTCATACAAGCGATTAAGCCTTTAAACTAGTTTTCTGTGTCAGATGTTATCAAAAATTAAGTCAAGTGTCCCTTGTAGTAACTTGTAGTCATTCAAGGCTACGTAGTCTTCTCTCAGCATTTTACTTGTCAGAGAAGTTACATGTTCTCTACTGTATCATTTTACTTATCTGACCCTTAGAAGTACAGTTTTGTGAACTGTTCCTACCTGAAGCTGCAGTAAAACATTACTGCTGATGTTCTTACTGCATTGCAGTCTTAACATACTGTAAATCCGTGCACTGGGTTTTTTTTGTTTGTTTTTTTTTGTACTGCACCAAACCCTCGAGTTAGTTTGAACTTTTTACTCCAAAGCTTGTTTCAAAACTTGTGTGTACCTTTGACTGTCACCCACTGAGCGCTGTAGCAGTTGTGTTGTGGCTGAAAGAGCAAAGATTAGAAGGGGTAGTGTAATGTCCAAATAGGCAAACATCCACCAGACTGTCAGTGAAACAGTCTCTTGATTAACATTTCTATTTCAGTAAGATCAGCTTTATCAAACTGCTTCCAGCAACTTCAGGAGGGGCTACGAAATAGTGATTTGATATCCTGAGTAATTCTGCCAGTTTTGACCTCATGGTGTCAGACATGAAAGTGATAGTGGTTGAGACAGTCTGACAGGAATATATGTTTCCATATTAGATCACCAGGCTGTCTGGAAGTGTGGCAAAGGGAAAACCTTTGAAATAAAACCAGGTTTGGCAGATACGTCAGCCGCCCTGTTGTGTGGGGATGAGGTGTTAATAGTCCACTCTAATGTTTGGAGCGTTGCTCATATCTCACTCTGGATATTGTGGTCTTTTTATAGTCTCAGTACTGTCAGCAGGCCCTCTGGAACGGTATGATTTGATTTCTTTGAAGTGCAGACTGTGATTTCTTATTGTGGCTGTCTGACATGTCCTCAGCTTTCCTCAGTGCAGAGCACTGGAGTGCTCCTGCCGTTTCATCCGAGCTAGTTCTGCGTTGTCGTCATCCATCCTGAAACCTTCGCTTTTGAAATCTCTCCTCCTCTCTCTCTCTTGGTCCCTCCCCTCCTTTGTTTTAGGTTTTCTGGGGAAGTCACAGGGAGGTGTTGTCAGATGGTAGCTGCTGTTGAATAAGAGTAATCATGGCTGATGCCGCTAATCTGTTTCTGTGTCTCTTCTGTCTTGTTTCTCCTGCAGGTGAAGGAACGCGCGGACAGACTGTCTCACTCTAAGCTATGGAATGCTCCCTGCACCCACCATCACTAGTCTCCAAACTTTGGACTGAGATCCAAACGCTTAGTTAGCGGCTGTGCTTCTCCCCTCGAACTCTTTATAACCAGGGGACGAAGAAAAAGGAGTGGGCTTACCAAGTCCTCCGCTAGAAACGCACAAAGCGCTTCTTTTTTTTTTTTGTACAATATTTAAGCTAATTTGTTTTTCTCAGTTCGGATTTTTTTGGCTGGTGAAATCATATCAAGATGGATCTAGGAGCGTATCTGTGGATGGTCATTATTGGCTTCATCATTGCCTTCATACTGGCCTTTTCAGTGGGCGCCAATGATGTGGCCAATTCTTTCGGCACAGCAGTGGGGTCCGGCGTGGTCACGTTGAGGCAGGCCTGTATCCTGGCATCCATCTTTGAGACGCTGGGTTCGATGCTGCTGGGAGCCAAAGTGGGTGAGACGATTCGAAAGGGCATCATAGATGTCAGCCTGTACAATGACACGGTGCCCGTACTCATGGCAGGGGAGGTCAGCGCCATGGTCGGTAAGTTGGACAAAATTTTACACCCAGTGCTGAGCTGAAAATGACTCTTACTACTAATTGATTAATCATTGTGGTTGTTTTTCGGGGAACCTCTGTTATTACCACTGTGTAGACGTGAAAAGTGAGAAGTGTTTTCAGAATGAAATATCCCTCCAGTAAACAATTTGTCCTTGTTGATGATGAGAGATAAGATGAGAAACCGTTCATCTCTGTGCCTATCACAAGTTCCTACAGTCTAATCTAAGATCTTCTAATTGCATCTAACTACTTGTCTTGTCTGAACAACAGTTCAAAACCCAAACACAATCAATTTACAATAATATATATCAGAGGGAAGCAGGAAATTGTCACATTTTAGAAGCCATAACCAGTGAAAGCTTGAAATATTTGTCTGGTTTTACTTCAACAAATAATCAATCATCCAAATTGTTGCCACTTAATTTTCTGTTTCTCTACTGATGGATATTCAGCCTTCTGCTCTAACATATATTTCTTTATATAATTGAATGTTTCTTCTGTAGTTATAATGTAGTTATTGCAGAATATTAACTTGAACATGTGTTTGTTCACGTAAACGGAGAGCCCTGTAAACACTTCGCAAATTTGATTCATATCCTGAGGATTCCTGAGGATAGACACAATATCATGTCACACTATTCTAGTACATGTAACTTTCACACATCCTCCTGTCAGTTTACTGTTACTGTGTAATAATCTAGATACAGACCGTACAAACAGCTCTGAGCTGCTGTGTTTACAATCCGTGCTGCAGCCACACTGCCCTCGGTTGTCCGTAAGACACATACCTACATATGGAAAGAGCCATTACTCATCTTCATGGCTTGTTTGAAGTTTTGAGGTTTTCCTGAACTGAAAAAGTTTCTGCAACATTTCATGTAACCTGTTTGTAGTCCAGCTTTTCTTTTTGCTCACAAACCAAAACTAAACCACTCCATTACACAAGGCGAGAAAAGATGTTTTTTCTTCCCTGTATGGTAAAAATTGTTCAATAGTTGTTCATTTGAATAACATCTGCACTTGTTTTCCGAACCACTTGGATTTATGAGAGATGTTATAAAATTTGTTTTGTCCCTTCAAAGCGCCAGTGTTAATGTGCAGTTTTTGTCACGTTATCCAACCTTGCAGGATTGTAAACATCTCCAGAGTTGCTTCACAGAAAAGGCCTGCCATTGTCCTAATGTTAAAACATACATTTACAGTGAATCACAAGCAGGAATTGTTGAGTATCAACAGTAGCTTTACACAAATGTTACATTACCTCAGTAAATGAATGGCGCAGAACAGAAAACAATGGTGCTCCTGTAGAGACAATGCCATGTTAATGACTCCTGAGTGATAAATAAGGCAATATTACACACAAGGGATTCCCATGTTGCTGAAAGCTCAGGTGTGGCAGACTTCCACAAGTGAATGTTGGGGAAACAGTTTTTCTAAATCACAAACAGGAAATGTTTTTCACCACCATATTGTTTATACAGGATTAAAAGAAAATGTAACTTCTTAATTTGATTGGATAAAAGCAGAAAAACACTTCTATTATGTCCAACAGGTTTTAATGCTTCAGTGGAGTCCAGCACAAACAGCACAATACAGAATATACTTGTCAATGTCTAATTTAAGGCTTTGAAAAAACCCTGAATAGGCTCTATGGGACGTTTGTCTTGACAAATCAATAAACCATTATTCTGTATGTTGTTTGTTATTTTCAGCGTCTGTCTAGATCCATTTTAGCAGCAGGCTTTCAGTGTATTTCCAAATATGCCTTCATAAAAGATGTATAATCCCAGATGTGAAAATTGCTGCAATTAATGTATCTCCTTGCGTAAATTTAAATCTAAGGTCTTTTTTTATGAGGATTTGTACTCCACTGGTGCCGATACTTTTAAAAAGTTTTTGAAAACTGGATGATGGAGGATAATGTGTCTGCAGGTTTCAGGTTATACTGAAACTTCAAATCCAGTTTCATATGTGCCAGCCTTTACAAACAATACAAACCTGCAAGCCACAAAAAAATTACACAACGATGAAATCAATTTCTGTGGGAATGTAGTTTGCACTTCTTTGTTCCAGAACTACATTACTGATTGGAAACAGGGGCCAGTTAAATATGAAAAAAAGTCTGAGATGTGCGTGTCTGTTTTGATCACAGGGTCAGCAGTCTGGCAGCTAATCGCCTCCTTCCTCAAACTGCCAGTTTCTGGGACTCACTGCATTGTTGGCGCCACTATCGGCTTCTCCATGGTGGCCATCGGCACCAAGGGCGTACAGTGGATGCAGCTTGTCAAGATTGGTAAAGCCTAGGAGCTGTATGAGACTGTGTGTGTGTGTGTTTTGAGCTTACTGTATCCTCATGTCTGCATATGTAAATCTACGGCATACACACACAGTACGCTTTTTTTTTTTTTTTTTTTTTTTTACATACGATTATTCATACTCTTGTAAGTGCTGTATCTGTGGGAGGTTTTAGAGTGTTGCTGTTCTTTTGTTCTGATGACATTTTATCCTCCCCCTCTAGTGGCATCCTGGTTCATCTCCCCTTTGCTCTCTGGACTCATGTCTGGACTCCTCTTCATGCTTATCAGACACTTCATCCTCAGCAAGGTGGGCCCGCATTACTAGACTGTTGTTCTCACACGCACAAACAAGCACAGTCCCTCCTCCCTGAATTTATAGGTTCTTATTTGTATTTGTGGCTCAGCAACATGCTAAACAAATAAACATTTTGGCTGCCAGCCTTAAATAAGAGCACTGGAATACTGACCATAAAAATGAAAAATAATGTTTTATGACTTCCCATTTAGTAGATTATTGCCAGCGGGTTCGCTGTGTATAATTTTCATAATTTTATGTTCTGTGCAATTTGAGCTTCTCGTCACAAATCACACTGTCCACATGTAGCATGAGTCGCTAGTCAAAATATTTAAATGCTAGAATTTAGACACAGATGTGCACATGTACACACAAACCTGTCCAAAGAACTTCAGCACAGATAAAAATCCATTTGATTTGGCAACACTCGCAGATCTGCTGTTATGTAACAGGCAATCTCTGGCAGACCAGGAAGAGAAAAGTGTTGTAGATCATCAAGGTCACGATTGCAGGATTATGTATGAATGAGTCATAGGATGATGTGTCATGTGGACTGGAGTTACTGTATTGCTTGGTCAAATCCAGGATGAGTGCAGCTCTGTGTCTGCAGGCTATTTGTATCAGCTAATTTTCATCTCTCTATTATGCCGGTGTTTTCCAAAACGCACAAATAAGACGACGGTTTAGAGACCTTTACCTCGGCAGGTCGGTTGTGTTGCATGTCAAACTCCTCCGTAAACCACATATTGTGCAAGAGTGAATTGTTGGAAATCTAGTTTTACTTCATCATCTGTTTCCACGGTTTCCACACGTTTTGAATTGGCTTGAGCTGAACTTCAGAGAGAAACAAAGTTGTGGTTTTATATTCAGCCTGTGTAACATATTGTACGTTGAGCCTTGTAAATGTAACAAAAGCATGCATAATAAATTCTGAGAAAAGGCTGATTAGAGAGCTGCCCTTTATGTTAATCTTGATACTCACATTTTGATAACTTCCCTGACAGAAAAAAGTGACTGCAGTTTTTATATTTAAACCCAGCAATTTTCCTCGCCAAGAGTGAGGTGTAGTTAGTGAGAAGTTAACGGTGTGTTGTCTTCCTCAGGGACTCTTTGACATGATTTAGAGCTGGCAGTGACAGCAAATTATTCATTACATAGGAAATCAAAGAGGAGATAAGCAAGTTTAATAGATGGACAGTTAAGATGATTTTAAGGAAATATAGCATAAGTAGGACCAGGAAATATCTGTCGTCTGTGTTGATTTCACAATATCGGTTCAATTATTTACCTATGCAGGTTTTTGGCAATGAAAATGTGGCGTGTCTGTAAAATGTCTCTTCATACATATAAAACCACCCAAAAAACAATACAATAACAATAATTTTATTTTGAATCACAGATTTACTTTGAATGATAAATTTGCAATATTTTTTTATATAACAACGACACAGTATGATCTCATCCTATCACCTTGAAATTGAACTGAAAGTTGATGAACAGTAAGACCGACTTGTCACTCAAGCACGTTTCAGCTCCTTTATCATCACATCAGTAACTGTATTAAACCCATGTTATATGATTGCTACACAGGATGATTCTGTCCCAAATGGCCTGCGAGCGCTGCCCCTCTTCTACGCCTCCACAATCGGGATCAACACATTCTCCATCATGTACACTGGAGCTCCATGTAAGCGCTGAGATGCGGTTATTTATCATCTCTGTTCGTTTAGTCTAACACCAATGTATGATCAAATTATCATCTCAGTCTTAACAGGTGATGGTCCCAGTGTTGTTTGCTAGCTTGAAATTCCTTTTGGAGATGTGATAAGAGTATAAGTACATTTGAAACTACTTGCAAGATGTTCTTTTCTGTGTGTTCATTAATTTCAGTGCTCGGGTTAGAGATGCTACCGGTGTGGGCCATCTTTCTCATCACTTTAGGGGAGTCGCTCGTCTGTGCAGCTCTGGTGTGGATATTCGTCTGTCCCTGGATGAGGAGGAAAATAGTAAAGCAAGTAGGTATCCGTGTGTGTTTGTGTGTTTGTGTGTGTGTGTCCAGTGTTTCTCACGCCATGTGAAAGCCCAGAACTCTGACCCAGGCCTTACAACAGAGCTGCGGCCTCTGCTCGCACACTCTGTGCTCTGACACAAACAAGGGATGCCAGCGGATGTGTTTTCTTGTTGGCCTCTGCCAGACCCACTAAAGCCACCAAAAAACCCTGTGAACTCCGTGTAGCACTCCAGTGGCTTTGCTTACACGCTTTTTTTAAGGAGTATAGCTGCTTGGCCAGATGGAAAGGGGTTAGGATCGTAGCCTGCAGTGTAGAAAGCTTTCAGATCAAGGTTAGGAATTGTTTCTCTAATGGGAATATGAGCCTGCAGCAAAGCAGACAAGGCTGTAAAACACATGACACATTAAATAAACAAGTGGAAAGAGCAGTAGGTGGAATATCTGAGAGCATGGTGGACAAAAGCAAGGCACAGTCTGTTAAATTCAATGTAATGTCATGCAGGATGAATACAAACAGTGTGTTTATTGCAACAATGCAAACTATGACATAGATAATACCTACTTTGAGGCTTAAAATCAAAACTTCTCAACTTTCTCAAACTTTCCTCCGACTCCGCACACGAGTGAGGCCGACTTGATCTGTTGCTCAATGTGTCATGACCTCTAAATGCCGGTAAGGATTATGGGTGATATTATCGTCCCTAATCTGGATATTGTTGCATCTGTCAAAATGTGTTTGTACTGAGGGGTGTTTCGAAGTGTTCGTGTGGCATCAGGTCTTATCAGCACCAGGATTAGTCCGGATCAGCTGATGGCTATACCTTTGTTTGTGAAATGTTGCTGCATAGTTTTCTCTGTTTATTTCCTGACAACAGGCCTTTTTCTGATTGGATATTATAGATATTAGAACAGAGTAACAATACAGTTTCAGCCAAAACCTGCATTAAAGAATTATTCGGAAAAAAAAAACAAAAACAAGGTTCTGTGTGCCAAATTAATGATTCATTTGTGAAACTCCTGATTTCATCAGCTTGCCCTATTTGGAAACTATCCAGATAGCTAATACCTTAGTCTTTTCTACCAGCATGAATTTATTTTATGTTTCTCTGTCGTGCTGTTTAGAATATAAGCCTGATATGCAAATTATGGCTTAGTTAATTGGTATACAAGGCCCCGTAAACATATTTTATCTGAATCTTCCATCACTTTCTTACCTCCAGGTCGTCTAAAGAAGGAGCAGGCTTTGTCCAGGATCTCCGATGAGAGCCTTGACAAGATACCTGAGGAGGAGGAGGAGAGCCCCGTCTTCAAGGAGCTACCCGGGGCCAGGGGCACAGATGAGGCCGTGTTGCCGCTCACGGGGGGCAGCAGTGAACGGGGAACCCGTGACTCCAGCGGAGAGCTCACCAACCTGGCTAATGGAGGCAATGTCCTGCCAAACGGCAGGGTGTATGGTAAAACTGGATTGTTGTTTTGATTTGAGATGGGCCAGTAGATGACTATATCTATTTTAGAAGGACAATAACAATGACTGGACTCTGTTCATTGTGTAATGTTTGTGGAGGAGTAACTCTGTTGCTGCATGTGACTTTTGAGAGGTCACAAAGCTAGGGCTTAGCAAAGAGATAACATTAATGGTGACTCTCTCTCTGGTTGTTTTGATTGTCACGAGCATTATGTTTCCATACCCACTTCTCTCCTCTAGGTCGGACCCACTCGATGACCAATGGCTGCCTCAAGTCACCCGTCTCTAATGGCAGCTTCAGCTTTGATGGCCACATGCGTAGCGATGGCCAGGTGTACCACACAGTGCACAAGGACTCAGGTCTTTATAAAGACCTGCTTCACAAAATCCACTTGGGCCGCATGGATGACAATGACCGCTCAGGTTCCAACGCCGGCCCGTCTGACAACAATTACCGCCTGCTGCGCCGCAACAACAGCTACACCTGCTACACAGCTGCTATATGCGGCATGCCCGTGCAGCCGCTCATGCGCACAGAGTCTCGCGAGGACAGTGAAAAGCTGGTAGGAGAAGGAGGTGGCAGAAGCAACAGCGTGTCCTACTCCAAGAAGAGGGTACGCTATGACAGCTACTCGTCGTACTGTAACGCTGTGGCAGAGGCTGAGATTGAGGCAGAGGAGGGTGGGGTGGAGATGAAGCTGGCCACAGAGCTGGAGGGGGTGGAGGAGGAAGGGGCTCCGGCTCCAGTGCCTCTAGACGACTTGGCTGAGGAGGATCACGAGGAGAAGGACAAGCCTGAGGTGTTCCTGCTTTTCCACTTCCTGCAGATTCTCACCGCCTGCTTCGGCTCCTTCGCCCATGGAGGAAATGATGTCAGGTGCTGCTGCTTAAAGGACATACAACATCCCATATACCCTGTCAGATTACATTTCTTTAGTAACTGATCAGATACTTCGTTTTTCTTGAAGTTTTTTACCTTATTAAACTACATGCAATTAATGTGTCTTCAACATAATAGAGAAATCAGCTATGCTCTGCTGCTCCAACACCATTTTACCCGTGAATATTCAGTCTAGTATGAATATTAGAAGAGCAGCCTGAGGTTATAATATATTTTCTCACCTTTTCAGTAATGCCATTGGGCCCCTGGTGGCGCTGTGGATGATCTATGACCAGGGCGGCGTGATGCAAGACGCTGCCACTCCTGTCTGGCTGCTATTTTACGGTGGTGTAGGCATCTGTGCTGGCCTTTGGGTGTGGGGCCGCCGCGTCATCCAGACCATGGGGAAAGACCTGACCCCCATCACCCCCTCAAGGTGAGAAAGCCACTGAAGGGGGAGGGGGGGGGTGAGTGTGAGTCTGTGTTTGTGGAGACATGTAATGTGGTGAAAAATTAGGACGAGTGAGAGAGATTGTGGCAAAGGTGAACTTTCCAACATGCCTGATTTCACTTGCTCCAAAAAACCTTGACATGCTGACACACACAGGTCCATTGGGTGTGACAGCTTCTTTGGTAAGTGTTTATGTGCACACAGCTGTGTTAGAATGCACACACAGTGTCTTAAATAAGGTTGTTAAATGTTATTGAACAAGCAATTCCAACTGACAGTAAAATACATTAACCTAAAGCAGCACAATCACGTGTAGTGTGCCTGCTCTGTTGCTCCAAGTGCTGCAAGCAAAACGTATTTTTTACTACCCAGTCAACCTACAAGTACAATGTTATTGTATTCTCTATGTTGTTTGCCTGATATAGTGATATTTAAGTTCTTATCGAGGGAGGACTTATTTCACGTGATTTCTTCACTTTAATGTAAAATGTTGAATGTTTGAATACATTTTATTTGAGATCAAATACGATGCAAAAGTGAAAGGATACTTTTTGTTCTTTAAAAACAAGTGCAATAAAACACTTTTTTCTAGAGGTATATAAACTATTTGATGATGAATATATCATGATCTCTGTATTGAAAAATCATAATTTTGACAGTAGTTTCAGTCCTTCTTTAACTCAAACTCTTACTCTCTATTTTACTTCTGGCCTCTGACTTATCACATAATAATTATGAATAAATTAAATAGTCTTTTGGACCACAACACACAAAGCCCAAGGGCTTACTTCATCCCACAACCTAAGCAGCAGACATCACGCATCCTTAACCACTGACTGCTGCGCCTCTGTCCTTGAGATCGATCTCTCTCTCTCTGTCTTTCTTTCTCTTGCTGTCCTCTAGTCCTCCCACACATTAGCTGGTGAGAGTGTGTGTACGTGTATGTGTGTGTATGTACACATGCATACCTCAAGGATGTGTGTGTCTTTCGTTAGAGCTTAAAGAAGCCAGGCTCTATCGCCTGCAGGTCGTTGTGCAGCAAATGTACTGTATGTATGCGTGCATGCATGCACATTAAAGTCTAATTGTTCCAGCTATTTATATGTGTGTGTGTGTGAGTACACTCTGTTGCCTGGCAGGAACATCACACAGGGTTTCAGGAAGTTTGTCTGGCATTCTGGATGAAGAGAAGTAGAGGAGGAAGGGTGAGGGAGGGGCAAAGCCACAGTGGGAACCGTGGCCTCTCTTCTCCAACCGCAGGGAGGGACGCCAGCCTGACTCCTTCGCTTTGCGCATTTCTTTTTCTCCTCCTTTTTTTTTGATATTCCCTCCTACCCACTCCTGTAAATCTCTACTTTAGCGGTTAACCTTCTTCTCCTTCTCTTCTTCCTCCTCTTCATTCCTTCCCATTTTCGTCTCCCTACTGCATCTTTTTGTCATGTTTTTAATCGGTGTCTCACCTCTAAATCTTTCCCTCTCTTCCAAGCAATTGTTCTTACGCTCACTCCGTCTCATTATTTTCCCCTCTCTCTTCATTTCTCCTCTTTTTTTTGGGCCCTCTCTCTTTCTCTGTGCCTTGTTTCTCTCTTAATCTCCCTCTTTCCTTCACCAGCTTAGTCTTTTGCCAGGACTCAAAGACAAATTTGCTTTGGTTCAATGTTCTAAAGGCTCTCTTTCCTCCAGTGTCTGTTTCCATGCATCAATCTGACAAAGAAGTCTGTTCGGGGCAAGGACAGGAAAGTGTGCGTGCATGTGTGCGTGTATGTATGTAGTCTGTGGCTGACCATTTAATTGAGGAGGCACAGTGAACAGGGCAGTGTATCACAGCAGTAAAAACTGGAATATAAAATATCTGATCGGCTCTCCTGTTGAACCACTGCAGGGACGGATCACTGCAGATCTGACTGGCCTTGCCAAGCTTTGCCAGTGGGACTCTGAGAAACACAAACATTCCTGTCTCTTCGTGATGAACTGATCCTGTGTGGCACACTTATATAATTGTCCAGTCATTCAAATGCTTATACCTGTGTGCCCTTAGATGTGGATTGAATGGCATCTGCTTATCTGCATTGGACTGGAATGGTAACAAGATATGACCTGGCCTCAGAAAGACTTTCAGCTCTCTTTCTAACCTTTTTCATAGAAGACATTTTCACATGTCGCAGTAGGAAAGGCACAGGTATAAATAATAAAAATGAATGATGGCTGAATTCCATTTATCTGCTTAAGTTTCAGGGTCCTGGTGTTGTGACTGGGACACTGAGACACACGTTTTATTTAGCAAGAAAACATTCATCCGAATGAGTGTAGAGATAGAGATGCAACAAAGGTCCCTGAACAGACTTGGTCCAGACCAAACGGGGAATGCTGCAATCTCATGATTGGCATTAAACCCCCTGGATCACCAGGACAGGGCATCCCACACCTATGCAGTGTTCAGTATTTCTACACGTGCACTTTGGCCGAACGGTCATTTACAGATGAGCCCAAGTTATATTACAGATTGGCTCAAGTCAATTCGTTATGCCACTGCTGTGAAAGAGATTGGCCCTCGCTGCTCACGAGTGCCACGCTAGCGACTGAAGTGAAATGCTGTGTCGCTTTGACCAATTAAATTACAACAGTGTCCGTCCCCAGAGCCCTGCCTCAGTGCTGAGAGCTTTATTGGTTGCTATTTTTTATTTAATAAGTAGCTGCACTGAAAAAAAAAAAGTACCACCTAAAGATTCTGTTTCAAGTTGTTTTCTTTCTGATCTCATTTCTCTTCATCTTTCTCTTTCTCTTTCAATCACTAGTTTTCCATCTTAAGCCAACGGCCAGTTGCGTCTTGTGTTTTTGTTTTTACAGTTTTCTTTTCCAGTGCGCCAACTGGTCTGGTGAATAATGGTATTGAAAAAAGGACATGACATCAGAAAGTGTATTTTAGCTGTGTATTTTAATCAGTGCAATACAGAAAGACACTCACACAACAGCCTGTACACCACATGCAATGAATTACCTTCCAACGTCTAGGACATGACTGAAATGCTGTGTTTGTTGTTTGTGTGTGTGTTTCAGTGAGAGAGAGTGTGATTACCATGTATTTTTCCCTTTTTGTGTGTGTGTGTGTGTGTGTGTGTGTGTGTGTGTGTGTGTGTGTGTGTGTTGAGCATACCAAAGAGCTGTTGACTGTTCTGCTTGTGGTTAATGTGGATGCTGGAATATGGTCAGAGCGTGCCATCAGCGGCACAGCCCAGACATTACAATGAAGGATGTCTCTTTGCTCCCCTCTCCCCTCCTTCCCCTCCCCCCGACCCCCCTCCTTCCTCCACAGTGGATTCACTATTGAACTGGCTTCTGCACTCACAGTTGTGTTGGCTTCCAATATCGGAATCCCTGTCAGTACCACACACTGCAAGGTATGACTGAGCGGCCCACTTCCCCCCGCCCCCAGCAGGCCTCTCAACTCCCCTACAGGCACTTCCAGGGGACAGGGAACGCGTGCTGTCTCCCAGGGCACCGGGCTGGAAATGCACAAACCGCTTCTATCTAAATTTTCCACGTTTTTTATGATCATATATTTGCCAGGCAACCTCTTTTTCCTGGTTGTCTTTGCAAGGATAAAATGTACTACATCATATTCTTGCAGCAGAAAGGCGTAATTCTAGTTCATTACAGCTTGAGTGCTGTTTATTAGTTTTGGCTATCATTTCTATGAGTTATGATACCATTGTACAACCTAAAATGATTGCTGGTATGTGGGAACATGGCGGCATTGCTACAGCAGAGTCAGACTGGGCAAGAAACGATAGAAGTCCTTCAGTCAGGCAGGTTGTTAAACAAGCGAGGGAGTAATTTCCACATTTCCAGCTGCCAAAGTCCAGAGAATAGAGACAAGGTGCTGGTTAAAATATTGATACGCTAATTGGAGCTGCCTTTAATTTTTACTGTGCACTCACAGCTGTCAGCTTTACGAGCAGCAGGGATTGATTTGGGGGATTTTTTTTTCTCCATGTTTTCGCTTCCCAGGCAACATACATTTAGTCTAGCTTTATTGCTAGAGGTTATTTGGGCTGTATACTGCAGGCAATACTCGGGACTAAAAATAGCACAATTTTTTGTCTGTTTCCCTAAGAGAAAGCTGGTCCTGAGAAAGAGAATCTATGCTTTTATTTACAGTTGTTATTACATTTAGTACATTTTCTTAAAGCGTACTATAGTAGAATTTCAGTCAAGGCAGTAAAGAACAGTGACCTTTGATGGTGAAATAGAGCATTGTCACATTAACGTAATTATCTATCGTTGTGTATCCTGTCTCTATCAGTGAAACTAAATTTGATTTTAAGTAGGATTAGTGTATTAATAATGGAGAAATGTATCTGGTAGAATGACCTATGACCTCACTGTGTAATGTAACTATTTTTCCAGATCGCAGCATTAACTTGGTGAGTACAGTACCTTTAGGAACGGTGGCCAAAACTATGAAAATAACTTTAAAAGACAATCGAACAATTCGAGCCGTGACCAGCCCGCTGCAGAGAGCCCCAGGCGGCAGTGTGTAGCCCCTCTCCCCTGTTCTTTTCAGGAACACCGGATCCAGGCGGGAAACGTAACTGAACCTGTCCCGCCCCCTTTCGCCCTGACCCATTCTGTCTTTCATTTCTCTTCCATTTTGCCCTTTCAGCATTAGCATGGTTTGGTGTGTGGGTCCTCCACCCTCCTGTGTTTGCCTGCATCCCCACCACCGGCCTCCTCCCCCGACCCCATTTGTCACACTCGTTTTTTTTACCTCCGTCTCCATCTTTTTCTGTCTCTCTCCACTCATCTGTCTTCACAGCGGATTTTGCATTGAAGTAATGAGTGCGCTAACAGTGCTTGTTGCATCAAATGTGGGCATCCCAATAAGCTCCACCCACTGCAAGGTATTGGAGTCATTGGTTGTGAAGCCGCTTCATCGCTTCACCTGTAGCTGTCGATCGCTAAAGCCAATCACAACTCCAGAAGTTGCTGTTTTGACCTCTCCTGCATTTTTCCTCTAGCAGCAAAACCTCTAAGTTTGCCCTTAAGTGAAAAATTTGCTCTATATGATGTTTCCCTTTTTCCTTTATCATGTGTCCTTTTGTTAATTAGATCAGAACTATCACAGTTTTCTGTGGTCAGATTTATTGTTTAATGGGACAGGTCAAACAAGTCTTCTTGCAACATCAAGAAAGATATTTAAGGGAATAGTTTGACCTTTTTTGGGAAACATGCTCATTTGCACCCATACAATTGTAAAGTCCCTTATTCACCTGTATTTAGGGAGAAACTTAAGTATAACGTGTGTCTTATTGACAATGTTAAATCATGTCAGTGAAAACAAGTGACAAGACTGTACTGCATAAGAATTGCATCTTCTGTGGAAACAAAGGTAACAGAAGGCTTAGAAAGCACAGGTTTATGATTTAGATGAATACTTAAAATGTCTGCTGAAGGGAAACTGCACAGGACTCAAAACTGGTATTTAATTGCTGATGATCAGTTTATCTAAACATCAACATTACCATTTATACATTTATGTTCATTTCTCACCTCCAAATGCCCTCAGATAATCAACTACTATGCCAAAAAGCTAAATCTACTGATGGTTATAGATATATAATCATGGTGTTGATTTGATTCACTTAGTGAATGTATGCGGGGGAACTACAGATGCTGTTGGATCTAATCCATATTTTGGTTTTTGTTTTTTCATTTGAAAGTTTTCACAAAATAGCCAACTGCATCTGTAAACATCTCCCAGATGGCTGTGAGAGAGGATGTGATTGTGCGTGAGCAGTGATGGGCATCAATTTGGTTTCATATAATTTCAGAGTGACTGTTTTCTTTTATATATTTGGCTTCTTTACGTATGTTCAAATCAAACCGAATTGATGCCTGGCCCTGGTGTGTGAGGTGCTTATGGTGTGATTATGTACAATGACTCGTTATTTCAAAAGCTCTACAGGCAGTCAGCAGTGAAAACACTGAGGTCACACTGAGTTCAGGCTTTGCTGCATGCCTGAAATACAACAGTTGGCTGTAAATGAACATCTTGACCTCAAAGTTAAGATATGATTCCACACAGGCGTTTAGAATAATGCTTATTGTCTAAACGAAGGAGAATCCGAGTAACACTCGGCTCCTTGCTTCCCTGTTTTTGTGTAGTCTAGCACAAGTGTAACTTTGAGTAACACTGACCTGTCAACTAGAAACCTGACTGCTCTCCGCTGACCCGACTTCCACATTTAGTCAGGAGTGTGACAGAAGGTGTCTCATGTTTCTCTGGCCGTATAAGAGCAGGCACAGTTTAACTCCCGCCCACCGCAGCGTCACAAACGGAGCTGAAACCAGTCACTGCACATGCCACTCCAACACACCGAGGTATCTGAAATGGGTTTACGAGTCTTTTCCAAAAGTAATTCCTAGTTGTTGCTATTCTGGTTTGATTACTTGGACAAAGGTGAGAGAAGATTTCATTGGTGAATATCTGACATGAGCAGAAATTATAACTTTAGCTGAGAAAATTCAGAGAAAACCCAAATTAAAGAAGGAAAACTCAAAACAAAATGATCTTCCTTTATTTTAAGTCCAGTAAAAACATCTGATTTTTGATGCATCACAACTGCTGATGTCAGATGGCCACATCCCAAAAATTAAACTGTGGAAGTCGTAACTTTTACGATCGGCTTGCTCTGACTAACACAGACATTTTGGACAGAGCTGGTCCTGAAGAGCTGAAGGTTGTGTACAGGCTTTTCTGTTTTTGCATGCCAGTGTTGTGTGTTACCTGCGTATTTTTCTTGTCTGCTCAACAATGAAGTATTTTACTTAAGTACAGTTTTGAGGTACTCAAACTTTAGTTTAATATTTTCATTTCCAAACAGTCATTTATATACTCTTTAACTACGACTTTTACTACAGTAAAGGATCTGAGTACTTCCTCCACCACTGACAAACATAACGTTTCACTTCCTCCAGAGGTAGATGGACAAATGGTGGCTGATCTTACAGTGTCTATAAGACATAGGCAAGAAACACAAAATGTTTGTCAGAAAAGCCTGAACCACCTGCAGCTCTTCATGGTGTCTTTGACTTTAGACATTTCTTTCTGTGCCGCTGCTGATTGTTTTCTTTCCTCCCTCCCGGCTGCGGCCTCCAGGTGGGCTCAGTTGTGGCCGTGGGCTGGATCCGCTCCCAGAAAGCGGTGGACTGGCGCCTCTTCAGGAACATCTTCCTGGCCTGGTTCGTCACGGTGCCCGTGGCCGGCCTGTTCAGCGCTGCCATTATGGCCCTGTTCGTGTACGGGATCCTGCCCTTCGTTTGAGGGCGCACGGCTGGGAGGGAGTACAGAGGAGGAAGAGAGGGGCAGAGAGAGAGAGAGAGAGAGAGGGAAACTTGGGTAAAAATCGTAGCTCGAGCATGAGTGTCGTGGGGGTGCAGATAAAGGAGAAAGAAATGAAGAGAGGGAAAGAGCAGGGGTGACGGGGAAGAAAGACAGGAAGCTGAGAGGTTTACAGATGGACTTGGTTGTACTGTGGATGTGAGGAGGGTTGGTTCATATGCTGCCTGGCTCCGTAGTCCAGAGATCTTTTTTTCTTTTTTTCTTTTTTTTTTTGGACTCACTTGAGTTCCTAATTGTTTTTTTTTATTTATTCTTTATATGGGTGCATAAGAAAGTGTGTAACCAGCGTGTTCACCAATACCATTCAATCTGCTGTACATATGACAGTAACAGGGAGATTTCTAGTAACTTTTAACAACAATAATGTTTGTTTGAAGAAACAATGGCAGCCATTTTCTGTCTCTTCATTTAACACAAAAAAGTCAGCACACAACTAAAAAATGGTTAATTCTGCACACATAAACTGACAAACATGCCTGCAGTAAAACTATATCATTCTGCCTGCAACCCCAGGTAGCATATAGCTGGTCAAGTGCTTATTATTATTATTATTATTATTATTATTATTATTATTATTATTATTATTATCATTGTTATTATTATCATTATTGTTCCAAAATGCCAGAAAAAAACCTGTACATATTGTTATATTGGATTGAGTGTGATTTGTTGTATTGCGGCTTGCTTTAAAGTAAAAAAAAAAAAAAACAAAAAAAAAAAAAACCCAAGAAGAAGAAAAGATGTGCGTGTGGTCAACCAACCCGTCCATCCTCTCACTTTGAACATGCTAGCCAGGTACAACTAGGGCCAAATGGAAAGGGGTGGTGGGACTGTCACTCTGCTTTTTTTTTTTTTTTTTTCCCATGATACCATAGAAACCTGATTTGCTTAAGAGTTGATTTTTGTCAAGAGCTCCTGTATGTTTTTAGAGATGGATCTCATATTTTTTAATGATGTATTATACTGTAATTTGTACTGTAAATACTGTCCTGAAAGAGTTTGGGGGGGTGGGAGAGATCGTGGTTTGTTTTAACATTGTAAAGGGGTAGGGGTGGTGGGTGGGCTCTTCATGATGTCATATTATATTTTAGAGTATGTTTCATCCCAGAGGCTAATAGCAGAGCGCGCGCACACAGTAAATTCAACAGTATTGTCAGAAAGGTATTTACTTAAAAGTTTTCCTCCTTGAGAAAATGTCTAGGTGTGTTTCAGGCGGCAATATTTGAGCGTTTAAAGCGGAATGAGGTGCAGCAGAAGCCAAAACACTTAAACTGTACAGAGACAGAAACATTGTCATTAAGGTCCCATAAAATGTTCACATATCTTCATCCGTATGCCTTTGTTCTCAAACATGAAGCTCAGATACTGGAGTCATTTCCTCGAACCGAAGGCTCCCTGCCAATGATCGACCTCTACACTGTCTTTATGTTTGGGTCATTTTAGATCTCCCGCCCTGCTGGCTGGTCAGATCACAGGTCCCCAGTCCAGGGTTTATCTGTTTCTGCAGCCCTGAAACCTCTGTCTCATATCCCACGAGTGACAAATCTGAAATACGGCTCTCAAGACGCCTCCGAAAAAGTTGAAGCCTTGTCGTGTCAGACTGCTATTACGCGTCATATCAAACTCTTAACTGTTTTATAACTCAGCCGGTTATGCAGAGGTGGAAAGAAAGGGGATTCAACCCTGGCCACTCGTGTAGCTCCTCAAGGCTGGTGTTTGAAGCATAGAAGTGTTTAGTCTTTTGATCACCTGTGTTTCAGTCTAAGTGCTAAAGGTTATGTAGGTATCATTGAGTCGAGCTGAAGGCTGAATCAAAGCCCGGTGGGCGTTTTGAGGCCGCTCGTGTCACTACAATATCAAGACTTTTGTCTTAGGATCATTATGTTTGAATGAGATGGTATCGGGGCGGGGGAGGGGTAGTACTGATCATCACCAGCTTTTTAACAGGGTCACCTGACCTGTAGATGAACAAAGTCTAAAGCTTTTTTTATTTGAACAAACTCGATGCCAGGTGTTGCAAGTTCTTTTTTTTTTTCTTGTTGTTCTTGTGGTGTGTTTCCTAATTTCATTTTTTTTTCTCTCTCATGAACAAATCTATGCTTAAGTAGCCACTTGCCTTGTAACATTGTGTTTTATTTTGTGTAGATACAGTAAAATTATTAAGTACTGTGGTGTTTACATTGTAACCATATTGTAGAGTATCTGAAAAAAAAACTGTTGCCTAATGATGCCAATGAAAGACGAACTATTAACCATGAATTTTTAAGTGCAAGTAAATTAAAAAAAAAAAAAAAACCTGAAGTGTCTAGAAAGAGAGAGAGCGCGAGAGAGAGAGAGAGCGAGAGAGAGAGCAAGCGTGCACGCTGCGACGACTCTTTTTGTCGCAGTAGTAGTGCTAATCATGATCCCCGTCACTTTACACTGCTAATTCAATGAGTTAACACTACATGTATGGGTGCAATTCAGTAATGAAGAGAATGACTAGAGAAATTTCATCTATATATTTTTCTACCATATCTGAGTTTTAACCTGGGCGAGCTACCGGACACTTTGGAGGACACACTGTGGGGTTGATGGGGGGAAAACTGGAAAACAGGGACTAGTTGTTGTAAGATCACAGTGACGCTGAGAAACGGTCTCATTACGGATGTGTCTCGCCTCGTTGGTGCCACACTTCCTCTGAGCCCGGTGTGTTCCTCTAACATGTAGATTGACGTGTCGGTTGCCAATAGATCAGATTTTTAAATTACCATTTTTATTTTTGAATTTTAGATGAAAACACTTTGTAATTTTGTTTCCCTACTGCTTTGATCATGAGCTGTGAGAGCAGGACAGCATCTTGCTAAAACCTGGACGACTGCTCACTGAAGGCGAAACCTAGAAGCAAAATCTCTGTTAGCGGAGAAACTTAAATCTTCAACTTGGCGACTGATAACTGGACTGTGAGGACATTTGTTTCCTTGTTTTGGCAGGTTACCACTCTTGAAGCTCACATCCTCTTCACTCTTTTTCGGGCTGTGTGTTACACAGGGGGCTGCACAGAGCCGGTGTGTTCGAAATGTCTTTAGAAGCTCGTACAGTAAACGTGCCAGGAGGAAGTAAGAAATCTCATGATGCACAAGAGGTCTGGGTTTGTTTCCCCAAAGAATCAAAGGCCTATCTGTAAGGAGCTGATCTGGTCACAAGCTTTGAATTTACAATGCATTTTCATTTTTAATCTGTCTTCAGAAAAGCTTAAAAAAAAGGGTAGAGATACTAGATACTTATTCTGTTCATATTCTAAAATAAATAGGCATGTGCAATTAAACTATTCCCTAACATGTGAGCTACTTGTCATTTATCCAAGATAAAATTCTGATTATTTAGTTAGCATGCAATAACTACAGCTACCATGAGTATTAGCTGCTCTACATCACTGAGCTCTGCAGCCCCCCGCCCCCCTTTGTAACTCACGCTGGCATATTTTATTGTTTTTTTTCATGCATTCTCAGTCCTGATAGGCCAAAAGGGATGCACTGCTCAAGATGGGGAGGGGAAGTGAAAACTGTCGTCTGGTGGCAGCGTTAAATACGTCATTAAAACTAACGCTACATGGCAAATATTTGAGCACCATTGCTATTTACATATCAGAGTGCCTGAAAACTTGGCTTACTATTTCTGTATAACATTAAATATCGATGACTAAAAATCACCAATAAAAGTGAAAGTAACCTGGTCATCAGAGCTGTGACAGTAAATAACTTATCATCTTAACTCAACTAAAGCTTTTATTGATAGATTTGTATTTCATATTGTATCCTGAACTCCAGTAATTCCAATAATTCAATAATTGTGCTGTTAAAATTTGCTTTGGTCTTTAAACAAAAAAGAAAAAAAAGTATGAACACAGCCACTAGATGGCAGAGTCTTCCACTTTTCCCTCCCCACAGAGAGGGACAGCATTTTAGACCAGTCCGGTTCAACTGATCAGTATAAATCAATGAATGGTGTGATTGCCATTGAGGGAGTTACCGTGCTTCTATTGCAATATAACTGTTTTGTAACCTTTTTGTAGAGAAAAACAGAACGTGCCATTTCTTTCTCCCTGAATGTGCAATACAAGCTGTTTCTTGTGAAGGTGCAACTACATTGCTGTCGCTTCGTGGTCATGTAGCTCCACCTGCCCTGGTGTAATAGCGCCCTCTCCTGTTTGTATGGAACTAGCACCACCTCGCCGAGGTGGAGGGGCATCAGTTTCAGACCTTCATCTGGATGTGGCGTGCTGTCTCTAGTTTTCTGGTCTGTTTTGTAATAGAATGTGCTCCTTGGCTGGCCTGCAGGCTTTACAGCTCCATGTTGTCTTTTTACTGTTTACTGCGATTTAACTGTCCGGTCCTTCAAAAGTTAAAGAATAAAAAGGAAAAAAAAAAGAAATGAATAAAACATCAAAAGAACCTGTAGCCTGCTTCTACGAAATCTTAAAGCTCTTCTGATTTGCATATATCGTACTGTAATGTTTTATTTAAGATTTTAGTGAGAAAAAATGTCTGCATTTAAACTAAATTATGGGAATTAAAATTACAAAGAATACCTAAATCCCACTGAGTCGTGTCTTATTTTTTTGTTTTGGAAAGATGTGTTTGTGTGGAAGATGACGAGTGGTATTGCAAGCTGGACATTACATCCTTTAAAACAAATACACTACACAGATGATAAAATTTTGTCTTTTCTAGACATATATTGTATGCCCGCACGTCTTAACACACCTGTGGGATATCAAAGGTTTTCTGTCTTTTTAAATCTTTCTCCGAGACAGGCTTTTCAATTTGTTGTTCACCAAGCTCATCTAAGGGAGCATTTCCATATTTTAAATAAATGTTAATGAAATCGTAATTAAATGTTAAAGCCCCAGAAAACTGACAATCAAATTTAAAGTTTTTCTCTATAACATTAAATATCCATGACTTAATAAGCAACAACTGAAAATAAAAATTGGAATAAAAAGGTATTTTTTATTCATTCATTTTTATTTATTACACTTTTAGTTTGTAGACTCTGAGCAGAGGACAGTGTTCATGCACTTTCTACTTAAACTATTTTATTGACCTCATGGGTACTTTTTTACACATGTACCTGAAGTGGCTTGGTGCTGCACTGTTTTGGGAACAGTAACATAACAGAAATACCGTCTCATTTGCTGTTTCGCTCATTCTTCATGATACTGTGAAAAAGTCCCTCGTGGAGTTATAAAATCACTTACTGTTTTGCATTTGTGCAGTTTTACAATTTTGAGGCAGACCTTTTGGAACATTTACTCTCGATGTCCTACATAGTTTAAGAAGAAAAAACTTAAAATATCTACTAAGTCGTTGCTATTAGAAACTTTCTTGAAATAATAACCTATGTCAGCTTCTTGTTATTTTGAAATACACAAATTATTCTGAGATAAGTCACTTTGAAAGGGTTTAATGAGCTACAGGATCTTCTTTCTCATCACACTGGCGGAAATAGGCTTCCTTACGTATGTGATGTATTGCTGTGCCCTAAAACAATTAATGTTGTGGTTGTTTTTCTGCTCATTTCCCCCCACTTTGCATGCATTTGGTTTCCTACAGCAACTGACCTCTTTAAAGACTGAATTAATCTGCCCGATCTTTTCAGGCTGCTGTTATTTAGGGTTTTGAGCTGAGATAATAATTCAGTGACTTGGCACAGATTGCACTTTAAGTTCCCAGCACTGTGGCAGCCTGCGCTGGGTTTAATTTAAGACGTCACTGTAGTAACGCAGAAAAATGCTGGTTCGATGCCACTGCACAGCAAGTGACACCGTTTACATTCAATGGGATAATGGTTTCCATTTTGTGCTGGTTACTGATTTAACCAACAAGAGATGGAAACCATAACCTCTTTGCAGTTGAGGGTTTTGCAGCGTCTCAGGAACAGAGACATTATTCATGCTTTGTGAAAGGTATTTGTTGTTCTTGATTTCTTAATTTGCGGCTCTTAATTGACAACAGAAAGCCCTTCAGCTGCGATAAAGTGTGGCTCCTGCGCCCTATTAAAAATCTAATCAGGGATCAGGCTGGAAGTTCGCCTAACGTCAGCGCCAGCCTCACTTTGGGATAGAAATGGATGAACATTTGCTTGTATGTTGTTATCCTGACTCATCAATACAGCAGTTTTTCTGGTTTGAATTTTTTTTCTCCTTTAAACATCAAGTGCAATTTGTTTTATGCAGCTATTATATTTACACCCTCTTTGTTTTTGTGTGACATGACAACCATTTAAGGAATCTGAACCTCTAATTTTTGTAAGCGTTTTGCCGAAAGCGGGGTTCTTGAGTTCAAATCATCCATCCATTCTGAAAAAAAAAAAGGCTACCACAAAGGCAGAAACTAAGTTTTTGGTTTCATGATTGCACCATTTATCTTTGCATTAGTCACTGTTAATTCTGCATGGATGTAAAGCAGTAAAGCAGCGACGTCATTGTTCTTAAATATATTTTTGCATTAAGCAGTATTAAGTAAGTTAAGTATTTTGACAGTGGCCTCTCCTCTGAGGTCATTTACATAAAAATAATAGTCTCTTAATTTAATTTGCATTGTCCACCAACAAATGTTTATTGTTTTTTTTCCTGCTGTTGAACAAACCTAAGAGCCAGAGACCAGAACAAGAAGAACCAGAAGACAACTGGGAGGGTTTTATGACCTGAAAAAGCAAGTATGTGCAACTTTTGATCTTCAGTTATTTTGTTACTGCTCAGAAACCATGTTAAGTTTTGTTATTCCAGACATATTATGGATTTTTTCCTTTGATGTCTGAGATTCTTGGGCCCTGCACAGTCTGTTTCCATGACCCAACTACATAAATACGGCAGACTGAATTCAGTGCGGACGGCAAAGATGTGGCTATTTCTGCTCTGTTTGTGCATTTCATGTGGTGTTTTTAACAATAGCAGTGTTTTTCTGTAGCAAACGTGGTAGCAGAGCGACAATATGTTTGTCTGGTTTGGAAATTCAGCACCACAACTATTTAGTTTTCCATCCATTATTTTCAGTTCAAGCGGCGGTCAACACAAAGGTCAGTGAAGGTCAGGTCAGAGTTCAACTAATCTGAACTTCCTGCCGGAGCCACAGCGTATATAACCAACCAATAACGTCCTTGTGCCATCAGTTTGGCAGAAAGAGTAAGGGAAAAATCTAAGAATATGCTTGTTTAGTATTTTATTTCACTGGGGAGTAATGTGTGTAGCAATGAGAAAGAACAGAGTGTACCAGACCTCTGTTGCTTGTGTGTATAGCACAACAGAATCTCTGACCTACCTGTAAGAGGTCGAGCCTGCATTGTGGGTAATGTAGGCGTCATGTTTTGACAAGGAATGATGATAGATGAAAAAATAAATCTCATTCTTATGCATTAATTTTGACATAGACAGTATGTGTTGGGGTTGATACAAATTGCCACTTCCTTAGCCACACCTAACTAAAATGAATACATTAATACATCATGATATTACAGTCTTCAAATAAATCCTATTCAGTTTAGAATATTTTAGATGATTTAGATGAACAGCACCACAAACATCACATCCTCCAAAATGATCATAAATAACAGAAATTATGATGAATCATTATTGTAATTATGATGATGCTTCCCGCAATGTTCATATAACTAACAAAGGAAGAAAGATACCTGCTGCATTAATACTAGAAAAAGCCTGGTGCTTAACTGCCCTATCTTTGACTTTGACTTATCTGAAAAAAAAAGCATTGTTTTTGCAAATGAGAAACTTGCAGAGGTAGAGGAGGAAAATGCTTTTATCAGGCTGTATATGTTGCCTGTGAGACAACAAAGACTGTAATATATTCGCAGTTGCTTGTTGTGCTGATTGCTTTGAGCACATGGTGATAACTGAAGGGTCTCAGATGACCGTGTCAATACTTAATCAGCTCCCCTCTTCTCTAATCTGAAATATTCCGGCTGTCAGAGGACAACGCCCAGCGATTTTTTTCAGGAAAACGATGTTATGGGAGTGCGATGCCAAAGCAGTGAGTACTTGTTGAAGGCTGAAGTGAGAAGCTGCATGTCTGGTCATTTCAGTCCACTTCAGCGTAGCCTGTGCTAAATCTGGTCTGGCACGTTAATCTGATGTCGCACCGCCGCTGTGAATGAGGACATGCATCAGGAGATGACAAGACTAATTGAGATTGAACTTGACCTGTAAGATAGGTGTTTATTTTAACGATATGCTGTACATGCTCACCAAGAAGTTTAGCAACTGAGAAACAAAAAAAAAAAAGTAAAAATACAAACCAGAGAGCAGGATTGGGTTAGTTCATTTCCATCCAAAACATTTTTATTGTCCTCCAAACTGAAAGGTTTACCCTGTGATTTGGCTTGTTCGCTGAGCCAAAAACATACATTGCATTTCTTCAGGTAGCAGTGGAGGCATACAAAGAACTTTTTTCGACTCGAGAGAAATGAATGGATAGAGCAATACAGGATTCTCTCCTTCAAGTCACATGATAAGTAATCTTTGCATTCATGAGTAATGGAGAGAAGATTAATTTCAGATCATGGGAAGCTTGAGAAAAGTAGCATCTGGTCTTCCGTAAAAGAGAGAGAGGAAAACAAAAAAAAAAAAGAAAAGAAACAAAAACAAACAAACAAACGTATGTATGTGTGTGTGTGTCTTTAATGTTAGAAAAGGCCTGAAAATGGTCACACTGAGAGAGACTGTTTTGTCTCCGTTTGCCGCTGAGTTGTGTCGCGCCTTCACGTAGAGCGTCTGTAGTGTACACAAATGGATACTGGATATGCAATTCAAAACCAAAGTGCCCACAGTCGATATAAAGCAAGGTCACATGACCCAAAACAGGTGATGTCACACAAGGGGGAGGGGCGGGAGGGGGTTGAGACTGGACACTGAATGTAACCAAACGCTGCCATCAGTCTGTGTTTGAGTGTGAGTGTGTGTGTGTGTGGTGAGGAAATGCCAGCGGTGTGGCACTCAGCACCGTTAATTTACAGTTACTCAGGTGTCTGAACAAAAGAGAAAGACCTCCCCGTTTGGTGACTGTGCAGTTAAAAATGGGCACATGGTGATTTAAGCTCATGCTTAAGTTGTGGTAAACCATCCAAGCACTTCTTTTAATTAATAACTATAAATACACAGCAGCGTTTTTATCGGAGAGGTTTCCGTCTGCCTCCTCTCCCTGGGTGAGTGTGTGACGTGTTTGTCTCTTGAACGGCTAACTACGCTTTGCTCATCTGCTAGAGGAAACACGGGTTATGTGGAATTGATTATCAACTTTCATATAGATTCTTCTATAATATATTTATATAGTTATTTTACTTTCTCTCACGCACCCACCACGCTTGCTTGCTTTCACATTCTCTCGTCTCACTACTTTTATTCAATGTACACAACGTAATAAACACGGGTTTGAGTGGGGGGGGCGACAGAGCTGAAATGACAATCACTGAGGAAAGAAAATAAAATAAAACAAAGCCAAAAAGAACTGCAGTCTTTTTTGTCATCCATTGGCAGTTGGACCGACTCAGCAGTCGGCCAGTTACAATGGTGGTTTGAGGGAAGGGAGTGGCCATGTCATCAAAGGGGCGGTGCAGGGGGCTCTTTCTTCGTCGGTGCTGTTTTAGTCGTCGTTTTCGTCGTCTTGGTAGCCGGGGTCGTCTCCTTGAGGTTGAGGTTCTCCAGCGCCACGTCCAAGGTCATGACCTCAACACAGCCCATGGCCTCGAAGTCAGCGAAATTCCGCAACGAACCGTGACAGTCGTCCTCGTCTTCGGAGGACGAGGCCGAGGCGTCCTCGTCGGGCAGCAGCGTGGACAGCAGCAGCTCCGTCACAAACAGGCTCCTGTCGGCCCACTGGGCCTCGCACGCCTGCCGCTCTGCCTCAGACAGCCGCGGTTCGCTCAGCCTGCAGGAGAGAGATTGAGCAGCCATGAGACAAATGGTGAGAGCAGGAGCAAGGAACAGCTGATAGAGAGGAAGACAGATGGATGACACATCAGGTGTCAGTAAACAACATAGGTTTCAGGAAACAAGGACACCCATTCAAAACGTTTGTTAGACATTGATATAAACAACACATTTAAAGGATTAAGGCTGATGTTAAACAAAAACTTACTTTACAAGTGAACTTAAAAGGTCACCATTAAGAGAAACCTTCCCCCTTCAAACAGATACTTTCTAGTTATAAGACGTGAAAAATGAGAGCCACAGTCCCACCTGCTGAGTAGAAACTGGGAGCTATGTGCATTATGCTGTGTGTTGGGCTCAGGTGGACCCGGGTTGGGACTGGGGTTGGTGTTGTGGTTGGCGCTGGGGTTGGGGTTTGCCGCGGCTGAATTGGTATATTGAGGATTGCATTGGCCCGGCCGCCGCCCCGGGTGGCGTTTCGGGCCGTCTCCAACTGCTGACGCGCCGCCTGGGCCTGCTGACGCTCCAACTGGAGCTGCATCTGAAGCTGTTGGAGCTGAGAGGCCGAGGGGCCCGAGCTGAGCTGGCCCCCCGCAGAACGTCGCACCCCCGACAACTGGGACAGAAGCTCTGGAGAAACAGGATGGAGAAGACCAGAGCTTAACGTCAGAAACAAGGAGAATGTAAACTGAAAAACATTCACCTTTTTTAAGAATTTGTTGTCAATTCAATTCATGCAAGAAAGAAATGTGCAGATGTGTTCACAGTGTTCATCTCTAAAAACTCACAGAACTAAAATCAGAACATCAGTGTAGCAGGGCTGCTATAACAGCCTCTGATCCACAATCAAAAGTACAGCAGTGGTACCTAAAAGACCCTCAGCAGTGAGGCTTTCAGGCTTAAAACTCGACCAGCCAGATCAGTAGCCCAGCAGGTGTAGCAAGTCATTAGGCTGCTGCCCTGTTTGTGAGGCAGCCTGAGCAGAGACCCTCATTATGGCACGGCTGGAGCTGACATGGCGAATGCCAAGCACTGAACCAGATTAAAATTGGGAACAGGATAAACAAGGAATTGCAACAACACAGCAACAACTCTGCCCACAGATAACTGTGCTATCCAGACTACTACTACGAGATGAGGTGTTTCAATGGTACTGCGACCTGCACGTGTGTGAGGAGGCATTTCATATTAAGACAAATAAGTAAATGTGTCAATTTTCAGTGTTTTGTGTGTCAGAGATCCTGCAGTTGCAACAGGGTGACACTGGGTTTAACAACAGAGAGAAAATAATTGTCTTCTAGCTGACCTGACTAATAAGATTTGTTTTGTCAGAACTACGTCAGGCTCCACAGTTGCTTTTTCTGCATGTAGTCTGTGCTGTCTGTATTCTGCTTATCAGCATGGATTTACTACAGAACCATGACTTCTCCTCTGTGTGTCATGTGTGTGTGTGTGTGTGTGTGTGTGTGTGTGTGTGTGAGAGAGAGAGACTGACCTGCTATGGGGTCCATGGCCTCTCTGCTGTAGTTAGAGCTCTGTGAGGAGCTCTGGCTGGTGGAGAGCCCCCCTGTGGTGCTGCTGGTGAAGTGCATGTTAGACCTGCGGGCTCGCGGACCCCCCAGCCCGCGCCCAGGGTGAAACATCCTCCTCACATGCCGCACCCCACTGGACTCATCGTAAAGCTCGCCGTTAAGGAACACACAGAGAGCATACTGGTGCTACAAGTCATTGTAGTTTTCATTATTACGATCTTTTACACTTTGAATCTACAAAATGTCAAAACACCGTGAGAAACGCACCACAGTGATCTTGATCGAAATTGTTCACATTTCCCTGTGGATCGACCATTCATTTGTTAATCATTAATGTCCGTGCCACTCCTCTAAATGCTCACTACACTCAGACCTTCTGATCCAGCTGCAATCTGCTCACATACTTGCATG
Source organism: Scortum barcoo (assembly GCA_023238725.1). Lineage (NCBI taxonomy): Eukaryota > Metazoa > Chordata > Actinopteri > Centrarchiformes > Terapontidae > Scortum > Scortum barcoo. The sequence continues at coordinate 17,917,795 of CM041535.1, forward strand.
GGCCTCTCACGTCACCATGCACAATGCACCACACTGGGTACACCCGCAAACAAAAATCTACGGCCCCATTTTGTGGAGGTTAAGGTGCACTTCTTCTTTCTGTCTTTCATTTAACTACAGCTTTGCATCTTTTGTTTTCCCCACTTATTCAAAGTACACTATAAATAGACAGGCAGACTGCTGTCATGAGTCCTCCGAGTCTTTCCCTGAGTGCAACACACAGAGTATTTCAGCTGGTTCCTGACAGGCAGAGGCTGTGATTTCAACCCTTCACACAGGTTGATGATTAACTGTTTAATGCTCACTCCCTTACAAATTCTTGAATTGTCCTCCTTTCAGTGGTTCTCGTACTTATGGGGACACAATGTCATGTCTGTAGGTTAATTCCTATATGAACTGCATTTTCAACCACAATGAAATGAAGGGTATGAGTGTGCATTTCTGGAACATAATATAACAGACTGATATGCTTCAGCAGAGCCTCGAGTTCTAATTAGATTTCATGCTAATGAAGCAGCAGATAAGACAAGACCATCCCTCTTTTTTTTGTCCTCTGCTTGAGTTGCCGTGTTCCCAACTTTTTTTATTAGAACTAAATAAATATATTGATCTGTTAATCTCTAATAAAACACCCTAACTGTGTTTTATTTATTTATTTATTTTTGCCTGCACCATTTACATCTTTCTCCGTCTTCACTTTTTTATTGGCACGGTGCTCCTTTTTGTGTCCCTGACTGTTCCCGCCGTCTGCAGTTGGCAGAGATGTGTGTCACCTCACCGCAGTGCTTGTGACATGGCAGCAGAACATCTGATAAAAAACAATGCAAACCACAAAGGAAGCACCGACCCAGCTTTTTCTCTCCGGATACCGATTCAGATACTTACACTTCAGGGCATTTGTCAATACCAAGTACCAAACCAATAAAAGCATCCTATTCTTCCTGAGCCTACATCACACAGGAAAACTCAATGGAAACATTGTCATGTGAGGTAAAGTGGGGCCAGGTATTGTTGTGGCACTAAAAACTGGGCTGGTGACTCGGTGTGACTGTGTAAATATATCCAATAGTGGAAAAATGTATTTAATGATAAAGAAACTGTATGACATTTTTAACATGGATTGGTAAATCAGCCAGTATCAACGTAAATTTGGATCCAGATTAGGTTCCCTGAAAACCATCAAAAACATCACTTAGGTGGCTTTGACACATAAAACATAAAAGCAGCACTGAACTGCACTTGATCTGCCATTTATCAAAACTTAAAAATGCATTTCATAATGCACTTAACCTTCCATCGATGTGTGTGATCATGAACTCGTGGCTTTCTTTTTCAAATTGCGTGCGTGACGCTCAAAGAGGAGAGGCACAAAGCAAAAAAAAAAAAAAAAAAAAAAAAAAAAAAAAAAGCAAGTTTGAGGGAAAGCATTTGGCCTTCACATTTCCATTCCCCCTCTGTGCATTGAAATGTGGCAAATACTGTCCAAGCAATTAAATGAAGCTGCCTATCTGAGTTTGTCCCAATGACATGACACAATCGCCATGAAATCAGTGCTGCACATTCTCATATTCTGCCTAATGTATGTTCACCGATCAGAGTGATTTGGAAAGCTACCGCAGAAGGCTTTAATGTTATTAGCAAAATGTCAACAAGTCAGTTTAAGTAAACCAACCCCTCTCTTATGTGCTAATCTCTATAACAAAGCAATCTGGACAACACAAAGAGCATTGATTCTTTCATGTCACACAAGCGTAAAAAATATCTGAACAGTTTCCGCATAAAAACCTTGAAATCTCTGCTTCTCCTCACATTACTGACTGAGACACAAATTCTACTTCGTTTTTCCAGTCAGTATTGCAGCCAGGTTATGGTTGTGTCATGTGCTACTACTTGAAAAGGATATCAAGTCTCTGGGTGCTCTGTGTTCAAGTGTGAGATGAGCAGCAAAGTCATCTGTCACATGATTCGGGTCGCCACCTGGCAGCGCTGCACATATGGGGCAGATCTGGAGGATGGGAAGAGAAGAACGTGCACGTTAAAAATCCGCACATTTCAATGCACATTAAGCATTCACCGGTCAGTGCTGGGTCCTCTTAAACAGACCTAGTATCTACTGTTCAAATATTTAAAACAAGAAGAGGTGTAGTCTCGGGGAAGCTCCGGCTCTGTGCTGACTGTGTCAAATACGAAGTAAAGTTGAGGGCAAGCACTGATTTTCAATGTTTGACAGCTTGGTGTGAGTCAGGTCATTTGCTGGAAGCTCCACTCTCAATAATATGATAGTCAGCTGCCAAACAGAATGAAATACGAGCTGTTGCACCGCTGACACTGAGAAGCATTATCTAATTTTGTTGTTCCTGTATTTAAAAAGGTGGAAACTAAAAATGAGCTGACCAACATGCAGTGTTGATTTAGTCAATACAGGTAATACGTGAGGTTTTTCCATTTCCTTTAATCTTTTTCATTCAAAGGACAATGATTTAATGTCATACCACAGAGGCTGGCATAATGAAACAATAATTGTGATACCCTGGCAGTCATTTACTTGTGAATGGTCACTGACTGACAACTCCTTCCCTACAGTACACACACATCTCCACTGAACGCTACAGAGAAAGCATGAAAAAACATCACTGACAGCAGTTCATTCTACAAAATTTCAGCAAACAGTGTGATTTGATGCAGCATGGTTATCATCTTCACAGTAACTTATCTGAACCAACTGAATAACTTTAGGACGTTGTTGCTCCAATCTGTATGACAGCATTTAATCATGCGTCTCCAACACACTTCATTATAATGGTCTAAAACTCTTCTGAGCAAGCTGATTTACATACAGTTGTAAACTAAATGGAAATCTGAAGTTTTCCAGAGGAAAGAATTATCACGCAATAGAAAAAAAAAGAAGATCTAAAATAAAGGTCATGCATAAGAAAAAGGTCAGCAGTGATGTAAACTTTACAGTCCACAGTTTTTTTTTAGCTGTTCAAACCAGTGTTTTGTCGTTTTCAGAAGACAAATAGTAATCATCTATAAATGGAGCTGCACAGTCTACCTGACATCACTTGCAGTTCAGATTTTCTTGCAGAGTCACAAGCCGACAACAGAACTAGGCTTTAATTGTGACGTCGTGAAGCATGACAGCGAATGAGACGTAAACACACCACAGCGTGCTTTCAAAACCTACAGGACAGTCTTAGACACTCATTCAGAATAAAGCTAGGGAATTAAAAAAAAAATCGATACCAACTTACCACTTCTGTGGAGGTCTCTGTGTGCTCTGCGGCCACGTGCTCCTGTAGGGAGATCTCTGTGTAGCCCATCCTGCCACAGTAGGGACATGTGAAAGCCTGGGGCTGCTCCACCGAGAACGCCTCTCCACCGTAGTACAGGTCTGGAGGGGAATCGAGACAGACATGGTGTTCAGTGTGAGCGCTTTGGCTGGTTTTTAAGTCCATTTCAGGAGCTGGGATTCCAGCGTTTCTCCTGCACAGGATCAAAGTTCATCACAGCTGCCACAGAATTCACACAAGGTAAAAACTCCTGTATAAAATAAAAAAAAAGAGCATAATAAAGTAGAAGCTTCGAAAAGCACAGTTTAGCAAGGTGCAACCACACATTAAGTCATGTTAAAGCCCATTTGGTCAAGATGAATTAATTAAGAGGTTCAAATTCAGAGTCAGACAGGCTTAACTGATGAGAGACACCTCCAAAGATGCAAAAACACTCCAGAGAGCTGAGCAGTCTCTCTTAATAATCCTCTGTAGTGGTTTTGTCAACACAATTGAGCCCTTTCACATGACACAAAGAGATTGCTAATGAGAAAATACTGAATCACTAAAGAATTTTGCAGCATCCCAGTCTACTACATAAAAAAATGAGCTAAAAGTGGCCTGTCTAGAGCAAGAGCTTATATTAACTAATATTACAACAACTCATTCCAAAAGACTAACACATGGCTCTCTCGACAGCTTTTCTGAATTTGTTTCCTGTCAAAACAATCTTCCATCACTACTGAGATCCACCATACAACAGGTGGTTCGATTGGTGGAGGAGGCACACTGAAAATACACAACCACAAAAACGAAGACGTCTTTGTAAGCTTGCACCTTCTGCTGTGCTTTCAGTGACAGTTTTCCCTACAGCAGATTGTAAAACAGCATTTCTAATGTGTGAAAGGCTGAACCGGCATATTACGCCGCGCCAATGCACAAATTAATCGTGAAACAAATAAACTGTCCATTTAGTGAAAACTATGACTGGATGATGCTATGTCTACTATAAAGCCGTGTTTTACCCATTATTAATGGTAACTGAATTTACAGTAAGTACTAACTAGATTGGATTGAAATATATCTTCTTTGCTGCCACTATAAAATGTTTTAACCAAGTGGAGAAATACTCAGAATCCCAATAAAACTCTCCCAAAAACACTCCTCATGCTGTCTGGGACAAGTCAGTCAGTGCTAAGCCATTTGGGAGCAGAGCTGAAAACAAAAGCCAGCAAAAGATAAGTGTAGCAGTTTTACTGAGGGAGGTTTCTAAAGACCGACAGAATTAGAGGTTTATCTTAATTACGCCTAGAAATGCCAGTTCTTCATTGTGACTGGTATGTGTGCAGTACTTGTTCACATATTTTAGGAAGAAGTAAATGTACAGAGTTTGAAAACTTAATCTAAAAACTCCAGATTTTTTTTTTTAATGAAGCTATTTTTTGCTCTATTTTTGGCACATTCTGCCATGACAGACTTGCAACTCATCTATCACTCATCATGCCATACTCACTAACTTTTTTTCTGGTAGTTCAAATGTTGGCACTCCACATTATTAATCACAACGACAAATATCATAATGAGGAGTGACAGACAGCTCACACTTTCCATATTTTCACACCCTAGGAAGCGTCTCCGCTCATGCCTATGCCTGATGTGAACATCAAGTCAACTCACCGAAGTCGACTCGGGTTAATATACACTGCATGGGGTGCTCTGTGGTGTGTCTGGTTGTGGTCGCACCGCTCTCATAGCACGATGCGCACAGGTCGTAGTCGTAGCAAATTAAACATTTGTACCGTCGGCCTCTGAAGTTTCCTTTTAAACATGCATCACAGCTCACGCCTGCAGGGAGAGAGAAAAATACATGATGAGAGTGCAAATACAGTAAGAGTGGAATAAAAAGTGTGAAAAGTGGCATTTTAATTGGAAGAATGTGGCATCTTTGATGGATATGTCCTGCTAAAGGTTAACAATTAATGCCTTTTATTTTTCTATTTTGAGCAAATTTCTCCAAGTTTTTGTGTTGCAACTTCAACAGATCGGAACAGGATAAAAAGACTGTCAAAGGTATCACGTATCCAGTCTGAATAATCTGAACTGTGACAGAAGTGGATTATTTTTGTGGTGCTGTGGCAGTGTACTGGAATACATATTCTGATGTGTTTTTGTTTTGTTGTACTTTGCTGAGTTGAGCATTTGCTTTCTTCTACTTCTCCCTTGTGTTGTTGGATTGAAACACAATCAGAAGTTGAATAAATAAAAATAACCATGAAGCAGAAACAACACTTCTTAAGCACAGTCCAGACAAATATTGAACATCAGATATGTTACCGGGTGTGTATTTCTTGCACTGCATCACATGTTACAGGTATATTGACGATGCCCTCTACTTGTAAACTCTCAAGTGACAAACATATTTGCAGACTTTTACTAAAACTACACCACGCTCATTCATAAAGCCACCCCAACACCACATAGATATAAGGTATAACCGTGTGTCACATGGGGTAAAAGGGACCCCCTACGTTGAAATCCGGGCAATTCTTGATTGACTTGGACAGTCGTGCAGTGTCGGTGTATTGTATGACAGCAGGCTGCCTAAACTCCCTCTTATATATCTCAATTCATAGCTACCAAGCTGTAAAAGCCCCCTGCCAACCTGATCCTGACAACAATGATAACCACTTGGTGTCACGTCTCACACACCACAGGCAGTAAAGTTATCATCAACAACAACAACACCACAAACAGGCATGGGGAAATCAAAAAGAAAAAAGGCCTCTCGGGCCTGACTAACCTTCGCTGCTTGGCTGACAATTTAACAAAATAAAGCAGGTGCTGTTAGCTTCAATGCTAGCTGACAGGTTCTTTACCTACCACTTTACCTAACTCCCCTTTTCTCTCACTGCCCGGCTGAATACCCCTACCCCCTGACACTGTTAATTATCATGTACTTGACACTAACAGCGAACTTGGGACACAACAAGGTTGGCCACAAGGACGAGGTTCAGTGTTGAAGGTTCGCTGAAATGTTAGCCTGCGAGACTGGAAATCTGCAGGCCAGCTTTTCAACAGGAAGGTGGCTAAAAAAGAGCAGCCGACGTTTATAAAAAAAAAAAAAAAGCTTCAGCCATCTGGTGTTTCGCTGCTCTCTCTTGTGTTTCTCGGCACTCCCCCTTTGCTCCCCTGCTCGTCAGCTTTAACCTACATAACATATCACCAGTTAGCTCGCAGGCTAGTTAGCACGCTCGGCTAACTAGCGTCTCTTCCGTCTGTGTGTCAGCTGTTGTTTGGGGTCGACCGTCGCGCATTTTTCCGAAACACAAACGCCAACTTGAGAGCTCAGTTGGGTTGGATTCACTTTTTTTTATTCTCCCTCTTTTTCGCGGCCGCCGTAATGCGAAATCACCCCTCGCAACCTCGCTGCTAACAGGATGGGCTGCAAAACAAGAAGCTGTCGGCTAGCTCTCGTTAGCTCTCGTTAGCTCTGTCAGCGCTGTTAATCTCGGCTCCGGTACTCGTTTTCTTACCTTCATGACGGGACATCCTATGAACGCTAACGCAGCCCCCCTGCTCGGGCTCCCTGTCTCGCAGTAAAGAACAATATCGGTGAAGAGAGGAGAAGCCGGGGTTGGCTGGCTGTCCCTGGCCTCTTCCCTCATGAAGGATCCGGTCTGGCTCGCTGCCCCCCCTCCGCCTCCTGCTGTGTCACCGTCCGGCACTCCGCTCCTCCCGCCGCACGGTGGCGCTGCTGCCTCATTTTATTTTATTTGTCATGCGAAGAAATATTTTACATGGAGCAGTGGATGGCAATGAAATCTACTTTCTTCTAACAACACTCAAAAATATTTTGAAACTAAACCACACAAGAAAAAAAATACTAAAATTCAAGATAGAGAAATAGAAAATTGTTTATAAATTACTAAAATAAATAAAGATGTAGAAATAGAATACAGTATATACATTTCTAAAATTCTAAATTTCAAAAATAGGGCATAAAAATAAAAAAACCCACTAATTTACATAAAAGAAACATTGGAATATTCATAATACTGTTTTTTAAGATTTAATTTGTCATGCAATGAAATTCTTGAGTCACAGGCCCTTTCTAATCATACTAAAATTACTCTAAGAAAATATTGTTAAAAGTTCAATATATAGGAATATAGTATAGTATATAAAATAAAATATTATAGAATAAAGGTAATACTGAGCAGTATATGAGCAGTATAGATGCAAGTATTGTAAGATATTGTGCAGTTGGGTGGCTGAGATGAAATGACCCCACAGGGATTTTAAAGAACTTTAAGATCAACACCTCCCCCACCACTGACCCATTATAAATGGAGCACTTTTAAGAAAAAAAAACTTGCAATGCAGCTCTTCTGACTAGATGTAGACCCTTTAATGTGCCTAAAATGACCTGAAATACTTAAATAGAATTTGAAAGATTATTTATTTTGATTATTTATTTTTGGCAATAGTAAACTTAGCAAGGGACAGATGGTCACTAAATACCAGATCATGATATGACATTAAAGGGTAACTTAAAACCCCCTGATATCTTTTCTTTGCTGATCACTGGTTGTTTCATCTTTTAAGTCAACTTCAGTTGTGCTCCAAGACTCAGGGACAACGTGAATAAGGACAAAGCAAAACAATCAAGTTTGAAGGAAAACATTTTGGCCTCCTTCTATATGCATCAAAAAGTGGCAAACATCGTAAAAGCAACCAAGTGAAACTGCATGACACCAGATGAAGGGTGGTAATGAGGGGAACACACACACACACGAGTAGCCTTAAAAAGTGAAATATTTCAAAAGTTAATGGATTTTTAAAGATTATGCATTATGCACAAGCTGAGATTTACAAGCCATCTACAAGCTTTGTGTGAGTCCTTTTGAGAAACACTTGCCGCCAACACATGTAAAAACTCTGTGGTTTGTTCTCACATTGTTCTCACTACTTGGATGATACCTTTTTGACAATAACCTGAGGAATGAGTCAGAACACGGTTACACCAGATAAAGGTGTTTAAATTACTCTCCTTTCAGTCTGTGTAGGCCTATGTGATTATTTTAGTTTTTCACAGCGCCTCATTGTTGGGTCTTGGCAGACCGACCTTGTAGGGCAGAATCAGGACAGGTCAGCAGAATCGAACTGGCTCTCACACCAGGCAGCTGGCTGAGGTGTGTGGATGGAAAGAATAACAATACCTCTGCGCGAGAAGCGACTTTAACTTTAAAATAAATATAGCTGGCGTAAACTAAAACAGTGAGCAGTTTTATTACAAGCCAGATTGAATTCTCCTGAAACATAAACATTTTGTTAATGTAGGTTTAAATATCAGTGGCAGGCAGGACTTGGTGTTACTGAACATTTTACATCATGTGAATCACAACTGACTGTGTGTTCAGGACTGGTAAAGAACAACATCACTATCTCCTCAAGGCTCATCAAGTGTTTAAAAACTCACACCATATCCTATGAAGCAGCAATGATTACCAGCCTCCAGACATCACAGCTTACCATGAAGGAATGACTTCTGTGAGTCAGTGAGCAGGACAGATTTTCTTTCTTTTTTTTTTTATGCTCCACGCTGCATTGCATCATCTCATCATTTGAACTATAGTACCCTCTCCAGATGCAGCATCAAGCACTTTCTGCTGTGTTCTCAAACGCTACAGAATGGCTATTAATACACGTTTAAAAATAGGACAAGTTATTTTGGACGCTCCCATATCATGCACAGTCTCACTCTGTCTTCCTTTTGAAAAAGATTTTTTTAATTTTAATGGTAATTTTTAGAAAAGTTTGATTTAAGTTCTAGACAAATCAGTCCAAGTCACAGTACAGATTGTAATATAGAAGAGATTCATTATTTACGTTATGAGTACAAAAAGTACTTCAACACACTGATGACTCATTTGTCCTTTCCAGGGCAGTTTCGATCAGTGTGACAATAAAATTCTTTAGCACCATCTGCATCCTGTTTATACACATCACTACGCATCTTGCAAGTGGTATGATGTTATTGTGCTGGCATCGTTGTCCTTGAAACCACTTTTTTTTTTTTGCAGAATTTAGGTGTTTTTATTTTTTCTCAACAGAAAAGACACTAAATAATCTGTTTGTGATATGTGGCACGTTTAATCAGCCAATGAATAGAAAGCTGGTGGAACAACAATAGACACATATACAGCTCCTAATAGAGGCCATGATAAAGAGCGTCTTTATGGCCTGTCGACTCCATAAACAGTGCACATTAACCAGCAGTGTGACCTTGTTTCCAGAGATGCGTAAAAAGCTGCCCAGAGGAGCAGGTACCAGGGGCGGCCGGGGCGGCAGGTGACACTTCCTACTGGGTCGGGGGGCTGATGTATGTACACAACAACAGTGGCGTTATTGTGGGGTGACCCTTGCGTGAGTGCGCCCATTCTTCACCTCATCAATTGAAACCGGCCGGCGAGCTAAGCTGATGGTTTGGCAGCGCGCCAATCAGGAGGGGGCTCATTCATCCAACACACCCCCCAAACACACACACACACACACACACAGACGGGTCTGAGACTTTTAAATATTCTGAGACTGAATGTTTCACATGCGTGATAATGAACGAAAGGGGAGGTTTTTGTGTAGTTTATACCACAGTTTTTTTTAAGAAAGTCAAACTCTCTGGAGGCGCCTCCTCTCTTATTATTATATATTATTTTTACGCACCTTTTGGATCCGGTTAGGCAACAAAGCCACGGGCTGCATGACCTTCATACCACCGCGGAGCCGCAGGACGGGGACACGCTCCGTGGCGGTGTGCGTCAGCAGCGCACGGCCCACAAGGGTTAAAACGCGCAACGTGAGAAGCCTACTACGACTTCATTCATCTTCGCCACGCCTTTCAACGTAAACAAATGGGGGCTTGACCAATGAGACGCGCGATAGATCAGCCGATGATCAGATGACTGAAAAGGGGGAAACTATTTAAAACTCTAATCACACACTTGATGCTCGTTGAAACATTTCTTGAGCGGCTCCTTCACGGACGCACACTAACAAAAAACGCTCCGTCGCTCTTTGTCACCACTGGATCTAAACTCACTCACTCACCCACCTACCTAAACTAAAGCTTTACCAGCAGCAACACACACACATACAAAAAAAAGAAGATATTTTAGGTTCCCAGGGAGCTTTTTAATTCCTCTCCACCCGCCTGTGACAGAGAGATGAATCATAAAGCCCTTTTGCTGTGGATTTTCCTCCAGTGTGCCGCTGCGCTCTTCTCGTCCGTTCTTGGAGAAAACGCTGTTCTCAAAGGTAAGAAAAGGCTTTGTGTCTATTGTTCATTCATTAATATCATGTACTTCCCTCTCAGCCTCACGGGGAAGTGTCAGCATCCAATCTCACATGGGTATAAGTTGAGGGAATAGCGCGCGCCGTGAGGATCTTTGAATGAAAATAAAATAACACAAACCTCAAATTCACATTTCCAACACCCTCGGTTGATTATATCTTTAGTCTATTAGGGTGAGAACACAAAAGCGAGCAAGTGTGGCGGGCAGAGTGAGCCAGAAAAGCGGGGATGGATTTAAAAAAGACTGCGACGTGTCCTTTTTTGGGCGTCCTGGCGCGGCCGCTCCGAGCGGAGGACGCACAGGCCACGTCTGTGGGAAGCACAGAGGCGGAGAGATGTTCCGCTGAATCCGCGTTTTACCGCGCACCGCTCAGCAGTGCTTCTACCACCCGGCTGAAGTCATTTTGGTCGGCGTGGCCCGCTACCAAAAGGGTGTTGGGTTCATTTAAATTCAGAGCTGACGTATCTGCTCCCGGTGATATTAATTCATCAGGAATCAAACACAAAGAGGGCAGATACACGTCTTGTAGAGGGGAAAAAAAGGCGCAGTTTTTTAAAACGAGCCCTTATTACAAACACTTCCATTTTTATTTAAACCTGTGGACTAAGTGTGAGCATCCTCCAAAGACTTCTTGAACCAGTCAGATGCTTTTAATTGTACCGTTTTGGCCTCTGGCCCAAGTGCGTCAAAGTCAGGATATAATTATGCGAGCACTGGCTGCAACCGTGTGAAAGAGAGGATGAAATAAAAGCAGAGCGAAGAAGGGTGGAGATGACATTTAGACTCCGCGCCTGCGTCCCCGGTGCCACTTGCACCCAGCAGACGACAGTGTAACAGATGTTGGCTGCAAAGCCAAGTCGATTGGTTCCCTGAGCCGCTCCCTGCAAGTGTATGGGATGATTGGCTGAGTGGTTTATGATTGGTGTGTTTTTTGAAATTTGAAAAAAAAGGGAGGGAATGCAGGTATCAAAACATCTGAGCACCTCCTCATATTTTGTGGTTTAATTGATCCCCCAGGTGAAGACAGTGTACTGGATGAGCTGTCAACAGATGGCAGGGGTTCCCATGGCACAGTCAAGTACAACATGAGGAAGAGCTTGGATCTGGAACGGGAGGGCTGCTACCTGCAGGCTGGCAACAAGGGACGTCTGGATGAGTGTGGCTTCAATGCTACAGCCAAGACCATCTTCATCATCCACGGCTGGACGGTACTGATGACTCTTTTAATCATCCCTGTCTAGCTGCACTCCCTCTCTTCTATCTGGGTCACTCTTGACAACCTCACCTCTCTGCCAGTGGATTGAACTCATGTGTTGAATGAATTGGAAGCATTCTCCTGCACCAGAGCGCTTTGATTGTTGGAATTTATCATGGGAATGTGAGATATGTGAGCGTGGAGTGTCAGGGAGAGGTCACCGGGATTAAAGCAGTCCTGGCTGGGTGAATAAACGTTTCTCTTTTTTTTCTGTCTCACAGATGAGCGGGATGTTTGAAAGCTGGATGCACAAGCTGGTCTCTGCGGTGATGCAGCGGGAAAGCAAGGCCAATGTGGTGGTCGTTGACTGGATGTCCATGGCCCAGCAGCTGTACCCCGATGCAGTGAACCACACCCAGAACGTCGGCATGGACATCGCCACCATGCTCAACTGGCTTCAGGTGTGTACCCAGTTTATTTATGCCCCTTAAACCGCCTGTCTCCGTTTCCTCTTACAAATCCGTGTGTGAGTGTTCTGCTGAAACTCGTGTGTAAAATCATAGACATGCACCACTGGGTTTCTATGTAGGATGTTGCAAAAAAAAAAGGAAACTTTGTCATCTGTGGTCGGACTGAATAAGTTCATTGTAAAATTCAGGTGAATACCACAGCACACTCTTGTTTGACGTAGCTTGGTCTCATGAAGCTGAAGTATCTATAGTATTAAGGTTAAGGGATTTATGATGGAGAACATGATTTGAGCTGTCTTGGTGGTTACGTCAGTAAATGCTTAGTGACAGAAGAGCAGCTGGGTACCTGCAAATCCATAAAACCTGCCCCCTTTCTGTCTTTGCATTAGTGATTTAAGAGATCACAGCTTATTGTGAGGTTGATAGAGCTGTCAGAAGTTTTCTTGGGCAATAGATAAATATTTTTCTCATACATTGTCATTTTTTTACTTTTTTGTAAATCTTTCTTTCAATGGTGATCATAGGATTTAATAAGCATCACAGTCTACTTAGCACTTCTGAGGCAAAGGCGGCAAAGGCAACAATTCCCATTCAGCAGGACTGTCACAAAATTGGACTGGTGCGCGACTGGCTAGTGAGGAGACATTCAGGCACCCTGCCACGTAGTTGTAAACATAGACAAAGAGTGTTTTATGGAGACAAATGGAGACAGATGGTCGAGGCGCTGTTGCATAGAAAAGGACTGTCAGTAGATCCTGTTCGGGTTAACCGAGCTTGGCTCAGCTGCAGGCACGACTGATCATCACTGGCAGAGGTCCAGGACTTGTTCAGTGTGGGTTAGTGTTCATGGTTGCAGCTGCTGATGTGAGTGTTTCGACTTGCTCTGCTCCGACAGGATGAGCAGCAGTTGCTTCTGCAGAACGTGCACCTGATTGGCTACAGTTTAGGCGCTCACGTAGCCGGCTATGCGGGAACGTACGTAAGAGGGACCATCGGCAGAATCACCGGTAAGCTGGGTGCAACATGAATCTGCAATAAATACTCCTCGCAGATGGCGCAGCTTGGTTTTGCCGACACTCTCTCATCTCTTATTTCTAATAGGTCTAGACCCAGCAGGACCAATGTTTGAGGGCGTGGCAGAGCAGAAGCGCCTTTCCCCAGATGATGCCGACTTTGTGGACGTTCTGCACACGTACACTCGAGAGGCTTTGGGCGTCAGCATTGGGATCCAGCAGCCAATTGGGGACATTGATATCTACCCAAATGGTGGTGAAGTGCAGCCCGGCTGTGCACTGGGTGACGTGCTGGCAGTGGCTGGGAGTAAGTTCTTATTGAATGGCTGTTTGTTTGTAGTCCCCAGCTGTCCCCAGTAAGAGTTATCAGTTGAACCACATCTGCAGAAATCAAGAATTTTGCACTCAGTTTTTTTTTTTAGTTTATCGGGTTTATCCCATTTGCCATCCAACATTAGTATTATCCATATTTTAACTGAAGCCCATCTAAACTGCCACCCTCTTTTCCCCCAGATTTCATGGAGGTGATGAAGTGTGAGCATGAGCGTGCCGTACACTTGTTTGTAGACTCTTTAATGAACAAGGAGCACATGAGCTTTGCCTACCAGTGCACTGGCCCGGACCGCTTCAAGAAGGGCATCTGCCTCAGCTGCCGCAAAAATCGTTGCAACAACATCGGCTACAACACCAGAAAGATGCGGAAGAGGCGCAACAGTAAAATGTATCTGAAGACGCGTGCTAACACTCCCTTCGGAGGTGAGTTACAATGAAAATGCAGTGCAGTTTGTTTATCTCTTACTACTACGATATTTACTTCCTACAATAAAAGTGATAAGCCCTGCCACAACTGTGCTCGTAATTACTGGGATTCTTATCATTAACCTTCACCCTTCAATGTAAACTATTTCTGTACACGATTCTGCGGCGGATCAAACATTAACGTTGTTTGTTGTTTCTTGCAAGGGTACCATTACCAGATGAAGATGCACGTGTTCAACAGAAAACAGGCAGACAGCGCTGATCCCACCTTTCACGTCAAGTTGTATGGAGCCCATAATGATACAGCAAACATATTTGTTGATGTGTAAGTACAAAATGTAAATCCTTCCTTCTAAACCAGTCTTTTTTTTCACAACACATCAGCATGGCTCCTCATTTAAAAAACAAACAAAAAAAAAAGTGCAGTGGCTTTATTATAATGTATGTGCCACCTGCCTGTGATATTGAGAAGCCCTCAGACTGCTGCGGTATAAATTTGGAATTTGACCTTTGTTTGTACTGACCTTTCCAAAGTGCCAGTCGCATTGCCTTGAAATGCATATCAAGTCCAGACTGGAGGAGGAACTGTCCCTTTCACTTCACGTTTCCATAGATGCTAGTTTAAGTGCTTGGATGCAAAAGCACACAACAACTCAGACTGTTCAGTACATGACATTTGCTTTAGTCACACTACTCTTTAATAATTTGTTTTGAATGAATGCTGAATTCTAATAGTTAACTTGAATCCACTGTGGTCTGTGTTCAGTTTTCTGGGAACCTGAAATAACCTGATTTCTCCTTTCTTTGTCCAGCCATGATGATACGATCGGTCTGAACCTGACCAACACTTTCTTGGTGTTTACTGAGAACGACATTGGTGACCTGCTGAAGATCCGTCTGAGCTGGGAAGGAGAATCTGAATCCTGGAACTCGGTCTGGAAGAACATCAAGAAGACGTTCTGGGCCTGGAACACCAAGCCTCCCAAACCTATGCTGGAAGTCCGCCGGATTCGTGTAAAAGCTGGGGAAACACAGAAGAAGTAAGTAAGGGGGGAGGCAATTCTCAACAACAACATTAATTTTTATTGACAAACATTTACTAAAATTTCCTTTTTACCTTATCACAGGTTTACATTCTGCGCTCAAGACAGTGAAAAAACCGAAATTTCCCCGGGGGAGTCAATAACTTTCATGAAATGTCGTGACGGCTGGGAAGTGAAACCAAGAAAACGGTATGAAACATGATTTGGTTGGATATCTTGTCTAAATAATGCACGAAATTATTTATTTATTAAGATGTGGCAGGATGGTGTATGCAACTGTTCTTTAGTAAATGAAATCTGTCTTTGATCGGCAGGATTCCCATGTAAAAGAAACTCAGCACTTTCAACAACCGATGCACCATCACCATGGGGGACCTGACATGGATCAGCAAGAAGCACTGCCTTCTCTTTATTTGAGCACTTTCCACATGAGATTCATCAGCACATGGTGGGGGGGCTCAACTGGACTCTTAACTGCACCTGGAAGGTTTCCTGTTTGGCTTCTGGAAACAAGGACTCTGGGATCTGACCAGCCAGCTGGAAAATGATGCACAGACTGGAAGCGAGGGGTCTTCCGACAAGGTTGCCCGAGGAGTTGCAGAACGTTCTTTTGTGTGGAGTAGAGACCTAGAATACAGATATGTGCCAGTGAACATGCACCAGCAATTGTATTCGCTGTACTGTACATTTTTAAGATATTTATTTATGAAAAAAATGGAAGCACTGCAAGACCAACGTTATTTATCACAGCACATCGCATGATGACGCATATGTCGAATGGTTTTCTCATAGATGCAGTATTTTGTATGTGGTGTGTGTTTGAGTGTGTGTATGTGTGCGTGTTTGTCTGTGGTGACCAAGAAGTGTGCCTTTCTGCTGAGAGATTAATGATACACTGTACAAATGAAGGAGATACCTGATCTCATTGCACACAGTCTGTTTTGTGCATCGTGTTACTGTTACTGTATGTGGCTTATTTTGGGTGTGTGTTTTATGTACATAGTGTAAATAAGTTTTTGGAAAAATAAATTCACTTATTTGTAGAACTCTTGCCCATCCTTTTGACTATCACATCTATCTTCATTGTGATCTTCCTAAGCAAGGGTGGAATTACAGCTCTCAGATGTACATGAACTACAAAATTGAGCGGTAATTTTAGGATGCTAGCTCCCCTGCTATGACTTGCATCATCAGATCATTGCCTTTCCCGTAAATTCAGTACAATTCACTGGTTCCAACAAATTGCATTTTTGCGAAGGTTTGTGAGCAAACATGCGATAGCCCCGTAGGACTCAAACGTATCTGCAATTTGCAAGTGATATTATTTTATGAAAGGCAACACTGTCTTTTGCGATCTGCGTATAAGCCATGCTCGCAAATGACTTGCAAAACTAATACCTGAGAATTGACCAAGCTCACTGGTTGATCCAATTTTGTCAAGACAAGGGTTCATTGAGAAATATGTCAATGTTGTGCTCAAAATCTCTACAGTTGTATAGAAGAAATAACGCTTGCTGTCATGCATTCCCAAGAAACATGTTCCAAACAATCACATCTCTGTAAAATAAGCTTTTGTTACAAATTACTTTATATGAAAGTTTGACCAGAATAAAGACATTTGAATTTTTTTTTTTTTTTTTGGCACCAAACACAACACCCTCTCAACTGAGAGTTTAGGAATACATTTTAAACTAGCAACACTTATTTTGGTCTAACTATTGAGTTAGTCTTTTGGTATTTCGGAAATGTTGCACATGTCTTCACCAGTAATCCTATCTTTCAACATAAGGTAAAAGCTCTCAGCAGCACATTACCTGGGTTGTAAGTAATAATAAATCAGGAATGCCACCAACATTCCTGACCTATAATGCCACATTTGCATTTGTTGGTGCTTGTAGCAGTCAAGTGGAAACATCCTGGTGAGCTTTTTTTTCTCTGCTCATGTTCCACTTCATCACAGAAGTACTGGATCACTGTCAAGTCAAGTCGAATGTTTTGTGTCACACCATCCTCCACCGTGTCATGTTTCAGTGAATGTACATGCTACACTTGACATCCAGCGGTTGTCTTAGGTTGTCAGTTGTCAGCTTGATTATCCTATTTGCTACTTTGTATCCCTGTCGTCTTTTTTCTCAGTATTTTTTCTGGTTGTAATAATCTTCACCACCCTTTTTTCGCCCATGTGGTCATCTCATCGCCCATGTGGTCATCTCATTGCAGACCCATTTTCCCCAAAGACAGAAAACCGTCAGTTACCCAACGAGCCTGTCTGCTGCTGAGAACGAGGAGCTGTCTTTCCCCTCTACCAACCAACGCACCACCCAATTTTGGTTTGGTGACTCACTTCAGTTTCATAGTACTGAAGCATCCTAACCCAGCTAATACCATCTGCTTCCCACTTAACAAACCACCACGGCCTCTTTCGTCACTGTCTAGTTGGCCAGTAAAACTTCTTTTAAATCTATAACTGGAACTTCTGTGTGGACATACCGAAATGCCAAGCTTGTTAGCACTGCAATAGCACAGTGGTAAATCTGAGTGTTTTAAATTCTTTAAATAATAAACTCAAGGTTAATTTACTGGTTTTTCTGAAAAGTCCAACTGCATATCCAGGATCTACATCAGCAGTTTTGCTCAGTTGGAACTACATTGTTGCTTCAGTCCAATGATAATTTTGTCGTCATCGGGGGTAAGATCATAACCCATGTCTCTGTTCACTTATGGTCTTTGGCATTGGATGCAAATAGCCTTCTTGATCTTTCTCCCACAGTCTACTTACTCTTAGTCAATGACTTTGACCCTGTCCCAATTGTGACCAACTTTAGTCCGATGTACTATTCCTTTTGTTGGCTATAAAAGGAAATGATTGCAATTTTGAGAAATAAATATAATTGTTTTCTTGCCAAGGAGTTAAATGGTAAGATGGTTATCATCATCTCTGTGTGCAAAATAAAACAAAAACTTGTTCCAAGTGGTGAGATTACTACAGTTTCTGGGAAACGTTGCTGAGTAACTCTGGCACAGGTCTTTGTACATCAGTTCACATTACACATTTTATGGGGTCCTGGGCTTAAATTGGCAACTAACCAGAAAACCTGCTGACCTGCTTCTTGGAAATGGGCCCTGCTGCATTTTTCGTTTAAAAGCGCAACTGAAGATCAAAATGATCACAACCAAAATTCAAAATGCAACATTGGAACCCGTAATTTTTCCCAATTTGATTTTCATTGGTATTTGAGTACATAAATTACCATCAGACAACAACTAAATCAAAGTTATTAAAGTATCTGATGCTGATAGGGTTTTTTTAAACACAGTTACAATAACATATATCTTTATTTTAGTGATTCCAGAGACTATTCTGATCTCACTGATCATATCGACATAATCAAATGATGATGGTTGTTCAAGTACAGTATATTAAAGTAAAAATATAATTGGCAGGTCATATAGATTGTGCTGAAAAAAAGACATCAAACATTGGCATGGTAGACATTCTTCAAAGGCAAAATCAAAAGTATTCACAAAGGGGCCTAAATAGCCCAAGACTCCAAAGGGCTAATTACTGTATGCCAATGAATGCTTCTCAAATGTAGGTCATCAGATAAACTCTTAAAAGACAACTGCTCTACACTGGCTACTACAACTGTTCTGATTTTTATTAAAATGTTGAATATGAACAATAAGCTTATATTTTATATTATGCATCATAACCTGATCACAGTCATCTCAAGTGTAGTGTACTCTGACTGTTCCTTCTTGCTTTTCTCTGACAAATCTGAAAATTCAGGGGAACTCCACTGACAAAAAAAAATTAAAAGTGAAACCACACCAACTGGGTTTAGTCTGCCAGTCACTCTGCCTGTGGGTTCATCTTTTCTTTTAAGAAGGAACAAGAAATTCACAAACAACTGCTACACTGAGTGCACTACTTAGAAGAGGCACTGCCACTGTTAACCACAAAGCCTCTGAAGTCAGATCACAGGATCTAAAGAGATTCAAAACAACCTTGCACAACATTTGCAATTTGCAAGCATGCACAAATTAATTTGTGCATGATGTCTCGTGGAGACTTGAACAAGGTTTCAAATCTAAATGTTTTTGTTTCCAGGTCCTTCATGCAGATTCTCTTTCATTGCTTCCAGATCGTTTGGCGCAGCACGCCATGAGCAGCCCTGTGTTGCTGGTTACCCCGGTGCCATGTGCCTGGCAGATTAAAGGGTGGTGGTGCACACATTGCCACATGTTGAGTTGTTGGCTCAAGCACCACATTAGCCGCTGCCCTGCGGATAAACAGCAAATAGTGGGAGGGGGAGGTGGAGTAGGTTACCTCACATGATCCCAGCGGGCCACGTACAAACTGATGTAAGTTAGAAAGAGGAGCCACTTGAAGGATGTTTCTCAAACGTTTTGTGACATCAGATCAGTCACAGTGGAAACACTTTCAGCAGAGTGAGCCGATGACCTCTGTACACCAGCTGCATGTACTGCTCTGTGAAGCCAGCCGAGTGACCGTGGCATACCAGTCAGAGTCTGGTGAGAGTTAATAGCGTGGAGATCACATGGACCTCTCTGTGTTTCCAAGTATGACGTCCCCAAAATGATCTAGGCATGTGAGAGGCGAGGAGGACAAAGATGGACCTGACTATGATTATTTGAACAAATAATCCATTGGATATTTGATCTGAGAATCATGCTTTTGTTGAAGACATGTTGTGATAATAATTGGTTGGAGTGCTGCAGGGTTGCAAAGGAAAAGCCAGCCATAAAATATTCTTGTGCTGGCAAGCTCAAAGTTTGTTTTTTCTTTTGGCAGTAAAGAAGCCAAATTCATAGCACCATCTGTTAGCCTTGATATCAACCTTTGTCTTGGACAACCATCACATATTTTGTTTTAGGAGATTGGCAGACAGAAATGCTGATAAGCAAGGAGATGAAAAGCACATTTAATTTTCACATGTTGAGGTACTGTTCCCTACAACTGTGAATAAAAAAAAAAACAAGAATATGACTCTATAGCCACGCTTGCCAATCTGTGAGGCTGCACTGCCAGTCGGACGTTATTCTGACATCTAAACAATTTGGTGTCTCCCCAATCTTTTCACTCTGCTGTCAAGTGAATTTATGAACACATTTAATTCCAAAGGTGGTTGGACAACATGTCAAAGCATGGATGAAGTGAAATTTAGACCTGATGATGGTGCTAGATAAAAAGGTCAAAGGATCACCTAGTTTTTAACATTTCACTCTTAAGGGGACTTAAATGTCTTAAATTAAATTTACTTTAAATTTAATTAAATTTCAGGTTTACCAATCCGTGCAATAGTCCTGGATATATTTCACTAAAAACACATATGTTAACCTCTTGGTGGTGCTACCATGAATGTCTATGCAAAATTTCATGGCAATAGTTGTTTAAATAGTTCGGTTTGGACCAAAAGTTGGAGTGACCGACCCTCTGGCATTGCCAACCCTAAAGCCGTGCTGCTTGCTGACATTTGCATTTAAATGTGAAACCAATCTCAAGCTAGAGTAAACTTTAAATTTGAAGTGACCTGTACTACATAGCATCCACATATCTCTGTCTTATTTATTCTCATGCCCTTGTACACTGCCCCATGTTACATGTCTAGGGGATGTCATGACATCAGAAGGAAAGAACAGAACAGTGCTCACATGCAAGAGAGCAGTGTTGTTTATGGGAGGGAAGGTGCACCGTCACATTGAGTATTATTATTAACCAATCATAAAATAACAGGCCAAACTCAATATCCAATCACAGGTCACATGCCTTGAGGTCTATGTTTATGTTTTGGCAGTACACCTCATGTTTGTTTACAGGCTGCTATAATTACACTGTCACCTGGTCCCTGTACTGTAAATGTTAGTGTTTGTTGGTGTGCGAGGGTGGGCAATTTTCCATGAGCGCCCTCTGCTTCTATTGGTGCACATGTCAAAAACTTGACACCACTGTTTTTTTCTTTTGTGCTCTCCTTAACTGGTACATTACACAATGTTGTGACTGGCTGAAAGGTGCATCAGGGTCTCAGCTGTTGTTCAAGTCGTTTTTTACAACTTCTAAGGAGGTTATAATCAGGCGTCTAAGGAGAAAACACCCTTTACCTTTTAGTATAATGAAAGAGACAAAGGTCATCAAGAACATACTGAATGTTATTGATGAGTTATTTTGGGATTATCAGGTTTTAATTATAAACGCATTTGTCAGAAGAATCTCTTTGTTATGCTGTTGTGACTGGTTGAGATGCACTTCAGGTCCTCAGCTGCTGAAACTCCATCTATTCTTGGAAAACAACATTTAGCACATTTACTCACAGTAACAGAAGTCCCTACTGGCATCACAAAAAGACGAGCGGACAAAAAAATGATCTTCTTTTGTCTGCAGACAAAGAAGAAGCATAATGTCATTACAACATTTTCAACAAATTTTGCTTGCAGGGAAAATCTTTCATTACGTATATTTTCTTGTGTATATTTTTTAACATTAATATTTTGTCAATTTTTGGACATAAAAACAAAAGATCTGTGCGGGCCAGTCAAAAAACAGTAGGTAGGCAAAGCTAAAAACAACTGACGTCAAAACACTTGCGAAAAACAGAAATTAACTCAATGAACTCAACTTGTAAGCCAACATATTCTGGATGTCTTTAAAGTGCTTAGAAAGGACTGTGAACATTTATATTTCCATGACAGCTTCCCAACTCCTCTGTTGATGAAGATAATATGATAGAATTAAAAGTCCTGCAATCCTAAGCTGAGGTTGTTTTGTCAACAATTATAAATACACTGTATTTTGGTACAATTATCTTCCATGTTCCAACAGTGAGAAAAAAAATTTTAAGCACTTTTTTTACTGTGAGCTTATAAGAACTGATAAATTTACAAAAGCATCTCTCTCTCTGTCATGTTTTTTCTTTTATTTTGGGTTTGGGATAAATCATAGCTGAGTTTGTCCTTAAAAAAAGGAAACTGTGTAATTAACACACTAAACACAGACAAAATAATACATAACACAGAAGATAAGAAAATGGACCAAAGTCAAATGAAATTCTTAAATTATTTACAACTGCCATTGATATGTCTCTGAATCATAAGGACGAGTGAATGGTGTGAAGATATTTCGGACTCAGCATTGAATCTTTCATTTGGAGCGGTCTCGTTTTTAACATTTTTGTACAATGGACAATAATTTTTTGAAACAATCAAGGCCAAACAGTCAATGTTACTGCTACAAGGCTGTTGATGACCTTTGGTTATCTATGCTGCTATTATAACAAGTAATAAAAAAAAAAATCAGCATTTCTCCCACTTAAAACTCATTCTATTAAGTGGAAAGAAGAGAAAGAGGGTAGGCCAGGGGTTGTTGTCCTGACGTACAGCTCCTACACAGCTGGGTCTCTGCCTGACTGAGCTGTCCACAGCCTCAGAGCCCTTTCACCCCCCGACAGGGAGTCACTGTATCAAACCATGTACACACCCCTTTTTCAGTAAGTGCCAACGGAAGCACAACTGGAGAGACTGGTGAGCCAATGATGGAGGAGCTGACTGTCTGGTAAACCCAGTTGACCCCCAGTCAGCTGTGAGCCAGGATCAGCATCAGTTCTCATCAGTTCCCCTCACGGAAATCCCCAATTAAAAGGGAGACATTGAGATTGACTGTGTCCGAATGTCACATGTTTGCCCTTCGACAAGTTTGCATGTAGGATATTGTAATCTACTGTGGGAAAACACTGATTTGTGTCAGATCATTTAACACATTTTGGCAATTTCCATTTGGAGGAAAAATCCAGATCATAAGTTCAATTACATGCAAAGCTCCTTCAAAACTCCAACCATCCCTTTTCAGTCATTTTCATGAACTAGGCTGAGCTGTTTTCATAGGCTTTAATAACTGTCTCCTGCTGATGCAACAAGTCCATTTAACTCCACAAAATTAACTTCATTCACTTTATTTCAGTGAGTTAGGTATACCACTTTCTTGCTGGGAGATAATTTGCCTAATTTAGCATAAAGACCGCTGTGAAGAAGCACCAGCTCCCTCCCTAACTGCTTGCTAAAGCAGCCACAGTTTTACTGACAATTTCAAGACAGTTAATTCGTAGCTACAATAGAGGGAACAAATCAGGTTGTTCTAAAGTCACCTGAAAATATGCACAGTAAACTGATACACTGTTAACAGTCAACAGCGGACGAGCAAAAAGATTTCAAAGTCACTGTGAGTGTCACTGGAGCTCAAGAGAAACATTTCCAGCTCCAATGCCTTTTGCACTCCTTTATTGCATTGCGAGACTTCCCCCACGGGTCGGAGGTCAAAGATGAGCGGGTGCAACAGACTTCCTTCTCCCATTCAGGTTACTCAGAAACCCTTCTGTAAATAAAACTCCCACAAGGTGTCAAAGTGAGTCATAACACAACCCAAGATAAAAATGTGAACATGCCACAAGGAAACATGCCCTTTACACCGCTGTTTCCACAACAACGAGTTTCCTATGTGTCTGAACTTCTTAACTGAACTGCTGTCTGAATTATGTTCAACATGCTTTATGAGTACTACTGTTAATTTATGTGTCAGGTAAAGGCAACACACGTTCATTTTGTGTATTAACTGTGACTGCAAAAGTACTGTGATATATTTTCTGTTATGAATAAATCATATGATTTGGTGATGATGATGATCATTTTTGACTGCATTTACATGATGCTTCGCAATTTGCCTCTCGTTCACCCACTGATGCACACTCTCTCACTGATAGTGGAAAGGTACCATTGCAAAACAGCGACCTATCATTCAGGACAACCTGGGGGTTCAGTGTCCTGCTCAAGGGCACTTTGATGTGGACAGAAAACACAGAACCAATAACCATTGAAAAAGATAAGAGATACATGACACTGCCAAGTGAACTGATAAATCTTCCTCCATGTTTACAAATATCGACAAAATGTAAAGCTCAGATATTGTGCCCTCAATGGTATAACAACAACAACAACAACAATAATAATAATAATAATAATAATAATAATAATAATATATTCACTATCTTTTTTATATCTAAAGGGGGCAGGATTTGCTACAGACAAAGTATGCGTAACTGTCTGAAACCCCCAGTGTTTAACAATTTCTCAGAAACCAGTAATCTGACGTCAAGCGGCCAGCTGTGTGTAGATGACAAAGTAAGCAGGATTTGAACTTCTCTGTCTTCACCCTGCCTTCATGCGTGATCATTCAGAGCAAGTATGAACACTTTTGCCTTTGGACATTGTTAGGGGACGCATTGTACAATCTAGTTTCAAGTGTACTGAACCCTTAAGCCCAATGACAGCACATCCAGACACACAGTCACTGTTGCGTCTTCTTACTCAGTGTTACACATCCTGAAGCTCTCCCACAGTATCACAGAGAGCATCACTGTAAGTCGGACAATGTCGGATTGAAGCACAATAACACACCCCCCCCCCTCACACACACAAACAAAGGTCTCTAATGCCGGTCAGAGCGCTGTCATTTCTTCTGTGGCTGTTTTTTGGTGTCAGAAGTGTAGGCTGAGACTTTCTCATGGGAACGAGCCAGACGGGAGGCTGGAATGCAAAGAAATGGCCTCCTTGAAAGAAAGTGGGGGAAAAAAAGCTATAATCTGCTGAGAATGGGATTTATGTAATTCTCACATGTTTCAAAATGATGCAGGTCTCCTCCCAGGGTGATGTTTTTGAGCAAGCGCATTGATTTGGCTTAATTTGCTTCAAATCAGCTTATACATTTACAGTCACAAATACAGTCTGGGCGCAAGAAAGCAGGTCAGCACTGTTGTGTTTATGGAAAAATTGCATATCTCTGGAGTTAACAATATTTTGACACTGTTTTGCTCCTGTGTGTGTGGATGTATATATCAGCACTATCAGCTGTTGGTTTTTTACCCTCAACTCACAATACTACTGATACTTTCTGCACACATACGTGACTTAGAGCAAGTCATTTCTAAAAATAGCTGGTTTGCACCTGAGCAATCTGTTGCTCTCATGATTACCAGGATACACCTTTTTCCGCCTGCGTAACGCAATAAGCAGCTTTATGACGAAGGCACGAACCAAAATACTTACTCTTGTTTATGATTTAGTCTAATCTGCCTGTGGTCCTTGCCAGCCTTTGATGTTTAAATAACACTGAAGCATTATGGGACTATAAAGATCAGACTGCAAGTGGACATTGGTCTTTCTTTTTAATGCATCGAGATCAGAGACGCATTGTGCTGCCTCCGAGCCAAATCCATGCAGCATATATGAAGGTATTTAGCTTTAAAGTCACATGGTTTGATTCATGTAATTTGAGATTGTAAGTGACTTGTACAGTAGATCAAACGCAATGGAGTGTCTCTGGCTCGTCTCACTGCAGAAGCAGACAGATCCAACCTCAAAGGGAACTTCACTTTTCATCAGAGGTACACTGGTGTGGAATGAGGATTTACTGTTAATCTTTTAATACCAACCATATTTTCCAAAGACATATTTTTTTCTTGGGGAAGAGGCTGTTGTAAGAGCAGAGAGGCCATCCGTGCGCTTAAATCCCTTAAATGTGGCAATTTATTTTACAGGTCTACAGTTTACTGATTATTTCCACAGAAAATTTCCTGGAAACAGTAAATGGACTGCACTTACGGCGCTTTTCTACCTTAATGGACAAAGTGGTTTGCCTCTTTTTCAACCATGCACATGCACTCACACACCAGCACCCCGTGATTAGCAAACAACCTTCTCCACCTCCTGGGCTGCAGCCGCACCAGAAGAAAGAGCGTACGGTCGTTCAATTAAAGAAACAAGTGAAACTGAAGGTGGGCTTCCATCCATCTGATTTTGTGCAGTGGAAAAGATTTTAAAGTTTGGCTGAGGCAGAAGAGTTGGTGTATCGAAAAAAGCAAATGGCTCTCAAGCTTGCACTAATGAGAAATTGCATCAGAGGGAAACATCAGAGCTTTGAGAAGCCTTTGATGTTCCTCAAATTAAAACCATGAAATTCATCATACTTCATGTTTTCCACATGCTTTGTGCCCTCTTCCTTTGCAGTGATCTGTAGAGGCATACATTTCAACATATATAGAGAATAAAGTTACCAGCAGTTAAATAATGGATGAACATTTGGTAGGGTTAACATTGTTCTTTCCAGGAAAATCTCTTTGATTGGAAAATTACAGACCTGGAAGGCCTGGTAATGAAATATTCTTCCAAACTGCCTTGAGCGACTAACTTCAGAAACATCCTCTTATCACATAGGAAGTGATATCAAGCCTTTTATGATTTATTGTTTTGATATTGGAATTATCAGTGACAGATAAGCGGTGGCAGGCCAGCCAAAGAGAAAAAACACCATCTTCCACAGTAAATCAGACAAGAAAGCTCATTTAGAGGACAGCAGGGATAAACAAAAAAAAAAGTTGTTTTTATCTAAACAGACGTGCATTAAATTCGCAAGAAAATTTCCGAGATAAAAACCACCTAACAAAGAGAAGACAATGAGGAGAGAAGCAGATGTGTCTCTGAATATTTTGGACTCGTATTCCCATTTTCCTTAATCAGAAACACAAGCACAATGAAGAAACTGGGCTTGTGCCACTATTGAGTTGCAGCGTATGCCTGAAAACTTATGCTCATTGCTAACTTTGCAGAAGACAGTCACAGTTTTTTTGTAAGTATCCTGTATATCATGGTACAGTATGTACTGTACTGGTTATGAAAACGCTTATGGCAATTTACTGTAGATACTCCCTGTCTCTGGAAATAATCACCATGCAGGACAGACTTAAAACCTTTCATCGTGGTAATTGCTGTAAATTGCTTGGTGAGAAGTGTGAACCTAACGTTAATCTGCTGTCAATATGCAAAGAATTCCCACCCTAAAAATGTGGCCATATTTACTTATGCAAAGAGTGAATCATCTGTTCAAACACGCCCTCGAGAACCAGAACAAGCATGTGATGAATTTGGGCATACTAAGCGTGGAAACTTCAGCATATTTTGGAGCTTTGTTTTTACAGATATTGGAGGCTGAGGAGGCAGATATTGGGCCAAATGAGTATTTATAGGTGCAGCTCATGTAGCGCTAATGACCTTATAGAAAATTATCACTCGATTTGCCGTCTTTCAGCTTATTGTTTTCGTTACTCAGCCTGCAACTTTACGTTTTTGTTTGGTCTCACTACTCTTATTGACCTCATTTCCCTCCACGAAGCAGCAGGAGGCAAAAGTTAGCAACCAACATGAACACAGTGGATATTTAGGTATTTCGTTCTGGCATTGGTGGAAAACAAAATAAACAAAATAAACTAAAAAAAAAAAAAAAAAAAAAAAACCTCCATATCTCCTGCATGTGTAAATAGACAACTAGTTGCTAACACATTAGCCCATGATGTATTAAAGATATAATCATGAATATTTTAATTTTGCTGTCTTTCACGATACCTATGGCGACATACCTATGGGTGTATTTTTGGATGTCACTCCCCAAGTTTCATCACCTACAACCTTGACCTTTTCTTAATTTGTTCGCTATAGTAACTGTTTACTCACAATGCTAGCAGAGATCAGAAAAACATAGGCAGAAAAAGTCTCCATGGGCATGTACACTAGCGTCTTTCTCTGGCCAAGCCTGTGGAGAGCATGCACATTCAAAACTGTCTCTTGCCACAGCACACATTAATTTTAATCTCTTTGAATTTCCCAGCTACTAAATTAGAGACATTTGTGGGTCAGTTGTGATGTTCTCTAAATCTATTCATATGTATATGTTTTAAATCTGCTCCTTTTATTCAAAATAAATTATTTTTATATTCATGTGTCTCTTTGTGTGTGTGTGTGTGTGTCATGTATTATCATAAGGACATAATGTGTTAATGTGTGTGTATAGTTGTTTGTGTTTCCTCAAGTTTTCCCACCTCCTTGAGAGTCTCCACACTGCCAGTAACTGTAAGAGGAAGTCTCCAGATTCCGGTCTTTGTTTGTTTTAAAGGCGAATTATTTCAAAATGCGGTTTTCCACTCCATTTTCTATTATCCTTCAGTTTCATTTTTACAGGGAATTCGGTCATATCACACAGCAGTAGTAGGTTAGAAATTAATTTTGTTGTTGTACTAAGACTAAAGATAGTTCAAGTTATTTTTTTCAGCTTAGATTATTTTGTGATATGGTGAACTACATCACTTTTATGATGTACTGTCATTCTGATACTTGATATTTTCAGTCTGTTTTCTACTGTTGTCTTCATCTACCCTGCATTTACATGTCTGTTAATCTTGGAAGAGGGATGTTCCCCTGTGCTCTTCCCGAGATTTTTCTCAGCATTAAAGGGTTTTCAGGGGAATTCTTCCATATCCCGAATCATAGGCATAATGACAGAGGAAGACATGACGCAGGTCTGGGCTGATAAAGTGAACTCCACTTGACTTCTGCTGCTGTCATTCAACTCTTCTTTCCCATCCCTACATTTCAGATTAGATCAAAACATATTCTTCAAAAGCAGGTTTATGTAACTTTGCTCCCAAAGCTCCCATCCAAATAAAACAATGACTTGTTATCAAGAAGATTCCCCTCTCAAGCTTCCCATCCTCCTGATGTATGGGAACGGACCACCTGAGCTTTACTGTATGTTATGGTATCCTGTGGGAATCTGTGTTGAGTAAGACACACAAGCGGCCATGTCTTGGCCTGACATTGATTATGCAACCCCTGAAGGCAGATGACAGTGTTCCCACCTCATATTACACTCGCTGTGGGACATCTGCTTGCATACCTAAGTGCATTCATGCTCACACGCGGCTCCCAAACCCAACTACAAGCCCTTCAAAGAGGAGCTATTAAAGGTGAGCATAACCAACGGGAGTTCCTGTTCAGCGCAGGCATGGTTGTGAGCGAAATGGCCCTCCGAGGTTGAGGGATTTCCCCTGGTATTGTCTGTTTTGTGAATGAATGAGGAGCACACAATGGCATGACAGGCAAGCTCCAGAGAGACAAGGACCAGAGCTTTGGGAGAAACAAAAAAGCAAGTGACGAGCACACCCCAACAAATGGTAACCACTTCCGCCTCTGGGGGTGGGTCGTTACTCATGAAATAGTATTTCAGAAAGAATGAAAAGGAGACGGAGAAAGTGAGAGAGAGACGAGAGAGGGGGGGGGGGAGAAAAAACACAAACGTGTTGATTGGCTCAGGGCAGGGTGCCTGATTCCAGGGCACATTGTGATTGGCTGAGAGGTATGGTCTCACCTTAAAAGAGGGTTACTCTAGTTCAATGACATTGAAATTTCCCTGTATGTGTTGGCGTGGCTGAAAATCTACATTCACAGAGAGTCTTTGGAACAGAGACATGCCTTTCAAATTAGTAGCAGACATTTGAGCAAGTGTGGGCATCAATCTGCACATTCCTGATCCTCCACTCACTGTGTCATACAGCTGCACGACATTTTCGCTACAACTTCAGAAAGACACAATCCCATATTTGTTTGATTGTCGAAAAATCCCCAAAAGACAAAAAGCAAAAGATCTGGGCTTGTATTTGTTACTTAGTGCCATATTAACCTACAAATATTTTAAATGGAAGATCAAAGGCCTGATACAAAAAATAAAAGCAGTTTGATGCATCACATTAGAAAGGCTTTAACAAATAACTTCTTTCTCAGTCGCACAGCTCAGGCATTCAAATGTGACAGGCAGTGTGTCCGTCTAATCAGCAATGGCAAGGACAGTAATCGCTTGGAAAACATCCCAAGGGAGCATAAAATCAGCTTTCAAGCTAAATTCATTTGCAGGCATGTACACATTCCTACTCTGTGTAGTGAAGCCAACCCCCCCATGCCAAGTCTAACCTTAACCCTGACCCCTTCCTCACTCTCCTCCACCAAACCTTTAAACTGACCCTAATCCCTGAACCGTGACCTTGTGCTCTGTTTGAATGTTAGTCATTGAATGTGTGGCCCTTCGCCAAACAAAGGGACTTTGTGTCAAATCCAACTCGAACACTTGGTGGGAAAGTGGCTGTGATAAGTTATTTCTCAGCCACAAGTATGTTTGATCCACATTTTACAGACCCGCTGGGTATTTTTCGCAGGAAATTTCATAATGTCACTTTATTATTATATTCAGCTGTCATTGGTTCTGATCATATTTTTATATTCTAGTTTCTTGGCTGCCACCTGTTTCCCATAGATAGGAATGGACTGCATCATTAGTGAACAATTGTTTATTTCTACATGTGATAATGCTTCAACCTGGGTCTTATGTTCATGTGAAGTTAAGTTTATAGACTAATGAAAGTTTTTTTTTTACATGTTTTTGAAAGTTTTACACATGATGGTTTGAATAATCAGTCAAACATTTTATTTAAATCCACAAAACTAACTGTGTTTGAACTAAAGAGTGGCGTGATGGAAAGGGAGGGCTGTGCAACGCAAAGCAGTGCGACACCCTCGATCTTCCTCTTCCCTCAGTTTCCTGCTCAGATGCTCTCTGGTGCCGAATACTAATGAAGTTGGCTAAGCTGCTTTTGAACCAGGTGCAGACACCACTTCCTCTCTTGCCGTCCAGTGTGACTTCAGCTGACAGCGAGAGAGAGACATTCCTGAAGTGTGACCAGGAAGCACAACAGGAAGACTGTGGAAATCTTATGTTTTTATGATAATGATGTTCAAAAATACTAAAACAAAAGTAAAACCTGAGACTTTACATGTAGGCTGTTGTAATTTAGGTAAAGTGGACTACTGGGTAGCATATTAGAATAATATTTTTTCTCAGAAATGTTGGTCATTTCATTACATCAAAACATTTTTGATGACAAAATACCTACAGCTGATAAAAATCGGGAACAATCAGCACAAGAACTGCAGGCTCAGATGATAATCATTCACTCTCTTCACTACAAGCCACCCCTTTCACACACAGTCATTTGACACGCTGCCGGCTTAAAATTATTGTTGAATGCAGGTTTAAACTGTTAACTTAAAGGGTTGTTACACCCAAATTACAAATACATTTTCTCACTTTCCTTGAATGGCGTTTACCCATGCAGTTTGTAATGATTGTTTTTTACATATTAATTTCTGTCTGTAGATTCGTGTCTGTATTCACACAGCTTTGTGGTAATTTAACAGGCATTTAATAACACAGTCTAAGTAAATAAAACCAAAACTAGATGCCTCTGATAATGAATAAATTTGAATTAACATGTAATTTGGATGTGCCCATCCTTCACATCCTAGTAAAACAAAAGCATCATATTTGGATGAGACACTAATCTCCAAAGATGATTTCATAAAACTGTGATATTGAGGGCCATATTTGTCTGGAAACGCTGAAAGAATACTGCTCTGTAAAAGGTTTTCAACACACTTTGGAGGGGACTGTGTCTTTAAAACACAAGAGGATATTCGGTCCAGATCTCTTCCATCCCCCTGTGTCTTCACCACAGGAAGGTGTGGATGCTTGTTAACCGATTCTGAAACAATATGTTTAGCTCCGGTTTCCCAGCAAAGTTTGGATATTGCCAAGACTTGCAGAGAGGAGATTGATTTACTTGCCCGCAGTCACGATCTCATCCATTGCTGTTTCATGTTAAAACTGAAAGTTAGCGTCCGGGAAGGGTGGTCAGACTGGAGCTCACACTCGAAGAAGGTTTATTCTTCTTGCTCATAAACATAAATTCATCAGAAGAGGATTAAGCCATGTTTTTTGAGGAATTTACCTGAAAGCAAAACAACTGATGTGTCTCCTTGGGTTTGTTGCTGGTGGCTTCATTTTTGTTTAGTCTGTGCTATATCCTCCCTCACTTACCAAAATATTTGTCATTTATAATTTTATATGTTTGAAAATGAATCTTATTTTGTCAAAAATAATTGTGGGCTATTTTTCAGTATACCAAAGAGGCCCAGCTGAGCTCAAAGAGTCATGAAACACACAAGATAGAATCTGTTTTATTTACGGGCAGGTTAACATGCATAGCAACTTGCATGCATACCTTTTGACTCATGCATCAAACACACCCATGTGTGAAGATGAGAGGAGGGTGAGGAGCGTTTGATGTCAGTGAGCGGAAGTACAGACTGAGGCCTGCAGGGCTGTTACAGAACAGCTGGAGAACACATGGGCCTTAAGCTGCCCATTTCTGTATATGAATGACCTGCACTTCATACATATATATATATATACACACACACACACACAACACACATTATATGCCACTGAAGGGACACCTCACCCAACAGATGATGCCAAAACAAATATAACAGCGTATGAACTGTTTGTGTCTTTAATTCAGGTCATTCCTTGAGTCTTATGGGCCATGACTATGACCTGCAGAGTCCCGATGTACAGAAAGGGGACACTCACTCTAAGATGTAAGGAGGCTGGCTTAGAAAGACATCAGCCTCCTCAAACAGTGACCATTTTGGTGGCGCTCGCTTTGTGGTTTGTAATGCACAAGCAATCGGTGAGAGGTGCAATTTAGAGAAAGAAGTCTTCTAATTATCTTTTTAATGATTGAAGTTTTTCACCATCTAAGGTTCAACCATCCTAAGATGAAACATGTTCCTCTCAGCGGTTACTAAGCAAACAAAGAAAATATCAATTTCTTTAGGGGATGAAACTTGAAACTGAAACTGGAGTGAGGTCCCAAAACACACTTGCAATTACCAATTATTGCCAAAGGTGCTGCAAAAGACAGTAAAATGAAATATATATATATATTCAATTAAAAATATGCATTGAAAGCACTTATGTTGATTATAAACTCAAAACAATGATTTGTTAAGTCTGAAAAGATTGTGTTCCCCCTCCTATGCCTCACAGTGGTTTGGTTCACTGGCTCCCATCCACCGAACCTCCGACACGGTAACCCTTGCACACACTAGTACAACGTTTCAGTTCTCTACCCACCAATTATACAATATATAATCTTATCTGTCTGCTGGTAATGTTTTGCTGTGGCAGACTGCAAGATAACAAGTCACAGTCAGCTAACGCAAGATCGTTTGTTGACCAACAGACCTATCACCCCATTGGCACAGCGGATGTTTCCCTCTCTAAAAAATCATCTTTGGCTAACGTTGCAGACGTTCCACTGGAAGCACTGTAGTGCTAATTAGGGTTTCCTCCACGTAAATTTTATTTATTATTAACTGTTACATTAACAGCACCTTTGGTGGCATCTTTAGTGTCCCCTACACGAATTTGTCTTTTTTATGTTATATTTCTGTGTTTACGACCCCCCCTAACAATGATATGAACCTTAGCTGTCTGACTAAAAACAAACTTACAGACAGATTCTGTTTTGTCTTCTTTTGTAATTTTTTTCTACCTTTGAGCACACTTTTCAAGGGATGCTGTGCAGCTCCTCACATCTAAATATTATCTACCAACTGTGTTTGTGAAGTAGGGAAGTCACCTGAGGGTCACTTGTATAGTAAGTGACAGTTTATGCTAACTTCGAAGTTCCTACATGAAATTAGACAAACATATTGAGATTCAAGTGATTCAAGTGATCAAAGCACAACCATGTGGCCATCTGAACAGAACAGAGATGAAAGAATAAAGACTATTCACTTTTACTTTTTGCAAGAAGTAAAGGTAATGCCTGAAAGGCATAAAGATGATGGAGGTTACTGGAGGCTTATCTACAACAGCTGGAGTGAGTAGTGCCAGATTTGAACATCTGGGGCTCTTTGCTCCTTCAGCAAGTTTTATTTACTTTCACTTTTACAATTTCCGTCCTACTTTTTAAAATCTAATCATATTGACCATTAATTATTTCAACTATCAACAACAAAACATTTCAGAAACTTCGGAAACATTCAGACCTTCTCTCATCAAAAGAACTCTTTTTTTTTTTTAGTGCGACTATATAAAGTTCCCAGAGTCCATTGAAATGTAATTAGAGGGTATAAAAGTACTATATCTGGTGTGGTGTTCCTGCCTGTCGCTTCATGCACAATCATGTGCAATTGGATCAGCAGTAAAATGCAAACATGCAGAGCACAGACCTAATTCAGACCGATGCTCGTACTTTGAGCGAATGGGTTATGTGTGAATGCCATAATGAGCAGGAGAGGTGTTTCTCAAAAATTGCATGGTAAACACAACCTGTCTGTGTCTGCCTAAAGGAATGACTTGGCATTTTAAATGCTGTTGCACTGGCCAAAAAGACCAGAGTACATTTTCTTTGGTTTAAGTCAATTTATCCACCCAGGTCAGTGTTGCAGAAACAAAGCAGAGGGGCTCAGACGTCCTCTTCCTGCGCAGCCTCTTTGGCTCTTCCCTCTGTAGACTTAAGATAAACAACACATAATACAGACAAAAGTGATAGGAAAGCCAGGCTAAGACTCTCAGCTTCAGGTCATTGAGAGAGTCCTGTTTGAAGAGCATGATACACATTTTTTTAATGTATTCAAAGGGGTTAACAGGGACAGGATGTATCCTGAAGGCAGTGTGGCAACAAAAGAAAAACAGCTGACAATTATCTTGTTTTCTGGGCTTGGCCTTTAATTTGTTTTTCATATTGGAAAGTAATAGAGTGCTTGATTACTCTCAGAAAAACTCATAACTTAGGATGACTCTTCTGTCACATGGAAATGGCTGCCTCCAAACCCTCCAGCAAAGGACGACTGGCATACAGTTGTCAACGAAACGAGCTGCATGGAGAAATTTCACTCATTTATCCCACAGCCTGGTGATTTTACAAAGCGTTGGAAAATATTACGTGCATTTGGGTACCATGGTGACCAAGGGGTTTACAGCTCTAACTGTAGGCTGCAGCGTCCCAGGTTTGAGTCTGTCTGCAGACCTCAACAGTAAGTATCTAAAATAATGTAAAAAACTGCATTGGAATGATATTGAAAAAGTAAACATCGAGATATGTTACCAGAAACAGCGTCTCAGAATAAGAATCCAAACGTGGCATTTTGTCCTTGGTTATAAAATGAATGAATGAATGAGTATCAGAGGCGGAAAGGAATGTGCTCATCAGATCAGATTGTTCAGAGAAAAGTTTGGCGTGCTTAACACCTTTGTTCTCTGTGACAAAAAGTTTGGCTGCCGCTGAGGGTTCCCAGCAGACCACAGTTATCACAACGACTGTTTGTGTCTGTGTGCAACCATCTGAAAGATAGACTTGATATCTCACCACTCCGTCTGCTGTCTGCAGTCCATGCAAAGCCCCTCTGACACCACCTACCAACACACAACTGCACACTCACACACACACACTTCCACCACTTGCTTGGTCTTCTCTGCTTTGCTTTCTCCTGTTACACACACACACACACACAGATTCACATCAAAATCACCTCATACACATCACACCACTTCTCACCAATTGGATGTCAGGGAGTCTCCTATAACAGCTGTTTGTGTGTGTGCGTGTGTGTGTGTGCGTGTTTCCTGCAAAACATGTTATTCTTAAAAAGTGACTAGTCCTGCCTTCATCATTGTTCATCATGGCCTGAAGTTTTTGCTGGGTGAATATTTTACGTGTGTCAGTGCAAGAGCTAAATAGGACAGGGGGTCCCCAACCCCCGGCCCGCGGACTGATACCGGTCCGTGGGTCATTTGGTACCAGGCCGCGAAGAAAGAATTAAAAAAATTGTTATATTTCCATTTTAGTTACTGTTTTATTTTTTTTTACCGGATATTGGTTTACTAATATCCGGTTGGTTGTTCATCTCCGCGCCCTTGACAAGTCACCGGCTCGTTGTAGAGAAACAAGCGCTTATGGTTCCCACTGATTTTCCGTCTTTGGAGAATTTTGAATTAATAATTTATCATTTATCATGTGGTACAATGTGCTGTTTGTTGATGATTTTATTTCACGTCATGTACCATATCTGCATTTTTTGACTGTCTTTAGTTCAGGAAAGACAAAGTTTGTGTAGAAAATGCTGACATGAAGCTTAATTGTTTTGTTTTTAATGAGTCCAGTCTGCTACGTGTCTCCGCCTGTAACCACATTCACAGACAACAATGTCCCCATGGTCATCAAGTGGTTGCAGACAATGCTGACAGTCTGAAAGGCCAAGCAACATTTAACAAAGTAAAATACACTTGTGTCTACGCATACTTAGACACATCTCTTTTGTCCGGTGGGGGATTTCTCTAATTCCTGTAAAAAAAAACCTTCATGTCACTGTGTTACGATGTGTTAATATGCAAGTTTACAGAACTACAAAATACTGTTTTTAGTTTTTAAGGTCATTCACAGTGTTGCTTGGATTTTCAGCAATCCTGTCCATTACCGAAGAGTCAGAGCTTTTGGAGACAACCACCTTGGCTCCAGATGCGAGGCAGCCACAACATACAATACTCATTGTGCTCCTCTGTAATCAACACGAATGAAAAAGATCATAAGCATCCACAGCTTTGCGTTGAAAGCAAACAACCATTCTTTTTAAGGTGAATCTTCAAAGTGTAGGAAGTGCCTTGACTATAGAACAGTCAGGGGGAGAGAAAGTTCATTCACCAGCACTAAATTACAAGCGCCATAAAACAATCACTGGAATTAAATGAATGTTACAGACCGACTCACAGTCTGAGAGAAATCATTTTGCTTCTGGAGTCAACATATAATTAACATTTACTTTGACAGAAATATCGTAAAAGTTTGAGTGTGGCCCGAGGCAATGTCTGAATAGAGGTTGTACACACCTGGTGTGATTTATAGTCAAAACCTAAAGTCACATGGAGCTGTATTTTCAAGTGTTGCCTTCCTTATTTTGTTTGTTTGTTTGTTTATTTATTTAATCTGGAAAAAAGACTGATATAAATTGTATGATATTTTGGATTTCACATTTCAGTAGGCGCAGGTGAAACACAATGACAGCTCAGTAATTTAGCAAAGAGGTGCCTGGTATGTACACATTGAAGCTGTGTGAAGGAATGAGCAACATGTGTGCAGGGAGGATCAGGATCAGGTGGTGGCCTGAGGTGAGAAAAACACTGAGGGTGTACTTTACCGTTTACACTAACAAGAAATGATGCAGTAATGCACATAGTGGCCATCATTCAAATGTAAAGAGAAAGAAAGGAAGCAAAATGGGGTTAATTTGCCCACAAAGATGTAATATTTTGGTTTTGTTTGTTTGCTGTCCAAGATCCAAGAGTTGCCTCCTCCTTCTCACCAACAGGATGATGAGCAGACTTGCACAAGTGTTTTCACTTATGTTTTATTTAGACCTCTGTAGACATGTACTCATGAAAAAGACACAACAACGTGTTCAAGAGGAAAGTCAAAGGTGTTTACACTTATGTTTTATTGAGACCTCTGTACACATGTACTCATGGAAAAGACACAACTTGTTCAAGAGGAAAGTCACTGGCATCACTTCCTGTAGCTTTTTACTGAAGGGATGTGAAATCTCACTCTCAGTCAAAACGAGACATGAGCTCTACAATGTTTTTTTTCTTGACTGCACTGATATTTGACACCAGTGACACCCCGCAGTGTGTCTGCTCTCAGTTTCCATCTCTGACACAGCTTTTGGTCTCTAAATATGCATTCACTGTGTTTCGTTTCTAAAGGGGGAATGGCGCCGTATCTAGTTCCATTTAAATGGATAATTTACAACTGCACTGATGCACTCAGACCACGTTTTAAGAAACAGTGGTGGCCATATTCAGGCCACATCAACAAACATGAAAGCATCACTGCATTTACACCACACAGGCATCCTCCTGGGGGAATCGTGGCACTATAAACAGAATCGTACTGCATAGTAGATCACTTTACATCTTATACCTATAGCTGACACATAGTACATGCAGGGCTTCCCTTTATTATAGATAGGATGGCTGAAGACAGACAGGAAAGGTGGGAGAGAGAGGGGGGAATACATGCAGCAAAGGGACCCCAGCCAGGGGAATTGAATTGGGGTCCGCTGCGGCCCAAGCCCTCTTACATACACGCACTCTACCACTGAGCCACCTGTGTGCCCTTGAGGAGTTATTTTTGAGGATTTTTATTGAGCATGTGCATGTGCAAAGATAAATTAACGAGGCTGTAATCTGTATCCATGCACACAGCTCTGTGAGGCCGTGATGCTCACGGCATGCCGTTTGGCAAGAGTGAAGGCTGCGCTACTGAATCACTGAATCAAAAATAGCGTATCTGCTTTACAGGACCATATTACTGTATGACGTCTTAGATTCAGCTTGTCAGGCTCCGTATGGTCAGACTTAGCTTTCGTCAGGCCAGTGGTTTCATACCTGGGGGGTTGTGAGATAATTAGAGGAAGGCAGAAAAAAATCAGATTTCTGCTCCACAAAGTGATGTTTAGTTTTTCAGCCTTTCCTCTAATTTCTTTTTCTAGTAAATTGCTGGATAATTTTACATCTTATGAAATTGATTTATTCAAATAAATCAAGGGAGAAAATTAGTGGTTGAACTGGTCATAACTGGTAGGCTTGT
Organism: Scortum barcoo; assembly: GCA_023238725.1. Taxonomy (NCBI): domain Eukaryota; kingdom Metazoa; phylum Chordata; class Actinopteri; order Centrarchiformes; family Terapontidae; genus Scortum; species Scortum barcoo. The sequence continues at coordinate 17,956,340 of CM041535.1, forward strand.
ACTGCTGACAGTAAGGGGTTGTAAGAAGCTTTATTTGAAAGGGTCACAGGCCAAAAACACTGGGAATCATTAGTCTGAGCACTACTTTTAGCTCCAGGCTAATGTCATCATGCTATCAAACCTACGGTAAACATATTAACAGACAGGTTTTCAAATGGATTTATATTACATGGCAACTGTACAACAGACATAGAGGTGGTTCAAGAGTTCAAGAGAGATAAAGTGATTATAGTTACATTTCATTGCAGATAAACCCAAATGTGCTTGACATTAAAGTGCATACAGCGACAAGTGACATGAAAATATATTAAATAAAATGCAAGAACAACCACACAACCATCCCACAGACTGAAACCAGACATACACACCCACACACGTAAAATAGCTAATTATATAGTAAGCCTGAAAAAGAAGTTTGTTTCTTTTCAGATATGACACATTTCCAGAGAACAGGATAAAAACAGCGGGTCACTTCTTTTGGTCACTTCCTTCTTCCATACAATGAGACATCACAAGGACCTCTTGTAGGCACAATGAACCATGTGGGCTCACTTTAACAGTGAGGAAGCTCAGAGCAGCTCAAAGGGCTGAACTTGGCATGATAACTTACGTAATGGGAAAAATGCACTCTTTGGAACGTTTGATATCATTTCAGTTCCGCTTGATTTTCACAGTAACTATCAGGGCGGAAGTAGATCAAGTTCTCATTAACTCACTTTTTCACTGTTTGTTCTTACACTTGATGATTCATTGTAATTTATAATGACACAAACGCCGTTTGTCACTTTATGAAGAACCTGATCACTTGTTGAGCCTTGAGAATCCACATTCCTTATGTTACTGACAAGACAGAGCTTGTTGGGAAGTGTGATTAGACAGTGTAACACAGAATCTCATGCATGGATACACTGTGGGTAAATTTATGTTTTTAATATGATGTGAAATTTCAGTAAGTAACAATCCCTAAAGTACATAACATAGTCGGTAACAGTTTAAAAGAATCACCATGCCAGAGACTCAAATATTTGAAGCACCTCAGGAAGAACACTGTGTTCAGTGTTAAGTGTGACGTGGTTAAGTTAGATCATAAAAATGCACAGTGACACTCAGTGTGTGGCCTTGTGTAAATCTTTTCCCTGGATAAAATTCTAAAACTGTGACAAACCTCTAGAAAACATGTCACAATGAGTTTGCTTTACAGATTAAACAGTTACCTGTGTTTTAAAGGTTTTGCAATGCTCTTAGGCAACAGTTGCGTCAGGTGTTAATCTCTAAGTGAAAATCCAGCATTTTTCTTTAAAAAGAAACATGTTTGTTCAGCAAAACAGAGGGGCTTTGTGATTTTAAAAACAACTCAATCTTGGACAGTTGTGAAAGTACATGTTCACACGATGAATCTGTTCTGGCCTTTTGAAAATGTGGCTAAAGGTGTTGTTGTTGGTGGGAAGCTGCATGATTACCTGCTGGAAAACTGTGCAAACCTCAAATTATCTCAATATCAGGCTAACTAATGCTTAAATAAACTCCTGCCTGCAGATTATTGTACAGGTAAATTGTATGTGTCTTTGTGCCACCCATTTACCAAATGTCTGCCAGAGTTACCTGATCTCCACACCCGCGTACACACCTGCTCCTCATTCCCACATAAAGCCACACCTATCCCCTATTCAGTTTATATACCTGTCCAGAAACACAAGCCAGTGGTTAGATTGTCTATTGTGGTACCATTCTTATTCTTCTTCTAGTTCTGCCTTCCTGTCTGTTACCTGTTCATCAAATAAACCTTGTTTTTAGACAGCTTGCTTTGACTTTGGGTTCTGTTTTCTGCCACATTTGTCAGAACAGTCACAAAATAGACTCGTGTTTCATCATATTATCAGCAGCATGGCCCAATGTGCAATGTCAGCCTGTGAGTACTTCTACCACTTTGGTCCAGAATATCTCAACAACTATATGATGGATTGGCATGAACTTGTGTACACTAGGGCAGGGCGACAGAGCAAATAATTCTGCCATCAGATATTGGTCCATCAAAGTTGATTTTTTTGGCAATTTTCAGGGGTGATTAAATGAGATGAAAAAGTAATTTCCCTTCTATGGTCTCTACAGCTATTTGAGATATATGCTGTATCTGATCTGATAAGACCCTCCCCAGCAGCTGGCCAGGATCAGCCCTGTGGAGCCAGTTAGGCGTGGTAAGGCCACCTTTGTGTTCACTGTTGTAAATGACCTACTTTGGGCATGAGTCAATTCAGTCCTCGGAACTATTTCTAAATCGCTTTTAAAGAACAAAAAGGAAAAAGTTGGAGATTCTTACTTTTTGCTGTCAGCTGAGACGCCCACAATGGCTTGTTTGTTCCACAATTAAAACCAAAAACCTCAAAAATGAATGTGAAAATTGCATGTTAGCAGTCACTGGTTGTTAAACTGGCGATGACTTCACCTCCAGTGCCACGATGACGGTAATGTTACCTCTGCTCCTTATCTTGTCTTAAGATTTCCCCATTTATGTAATTAACATGAGCTAAGCTATTGTCCTGGCTACTGCACAAACATGCATCTGCAGAAGAAGACTCACATGAAGTTGAAAAGCTCCAGAAAGAGCCAAAACCAAAAGTTGACCTTGAGTTAAGATGTTTTGTCAAACTTGTGCAGAGCTGTTTTGTGAAGCATTGAGCTGAGGTGAATCTGGTGAAACCAAAGTAGCTGCTACATGTGTTACGATTGCAGGCAAGGACGGGCTAAGCTAGGACCCCCAAGATGCAGACTCAAGACCACAGCTGACACCAGAAGAGTTGTAGAAGCACACAGTCTTTAATATTGTTTAAGGCAGGTTTGTATACAGTCGGTATTCTCAGAATCAGGGGTCTGATTACCACCGTGGTGGCTCTGGCGGTTAGCTGATGGTCAAGGCAGGTTGGCGTGTGACTTGGCGGGGCAGAGCAGGCAGATTGGCAGAACGTCGTGAGGAGCCGGTGGAGCCGACGACCAAGCTGAGCTGAGGCGGTGTAGACAGGACCAAGGAAGGGGACACAAAGCCAGGAGGAAGACAAGGGGAACCAGTCAGGAAGACACAAAGAAACCAGGAGTCTATAGACAGAGAAAACCAGTTAGACACAGACAAAAACTCAGAACACAAAGTACTGAACAATCTGGCAGAGAACAGTGGAATGAGCTGGTGCTTAAGTACTGCTGCAGAGTGGGTGGTTGATTGCAGGATGACTCTCAGGTGCGGTGATCAGGCCAGGTGTGGTGATGAGTGTCCTGAAGTAACCTCCTCATCTTCCTCAGCAACAGACAGACATGACAGACAGACACAGACAGAGGGAGACAAATGCACACAAACTAGGGAGAGATAGAGAAACAAACACAGGGGAGACAGACAGGGACCCTAACAACATGCTCATTTTAAATTAGCTTTTTGTGTAAATGACAAGATATAGATAATTGTACTTGACTTCCAAGAGAGTAAAAGGGAACTGACACACACCAATTTGCAGCCTTTAACAGTGCATATATTAAAGGCTGTGAACTACATTGAGCTCTTTACATTTTGTATGCTCTAATCGGTAAATGAGCTGAAAGCAGGTAGGCAAATAATCTTAACTATGAAGTATGCATGACATGGGATTATAGACAAGACAACTGGACAGTCATTTGGTTGCATTGATAAGGTTTTCACTGGGAGGTCAATCATTTTTGATTAGCTAGTCTTTTAATCACTTTTAAACATTTACAAGTTGACTGCTTAGACAAACCGAGGCTCCTCTCTGCACCTGTGGGAACTCTTGCACCTAAATGTCAGCATGCCTGAGGCAGAGCTCAGTCTCTGTCGTGCCGGTGCTGTCTCTCATTGTTAGCCTTTACACTGAGCACTCCAAGACGATGTAGATCAAAGAGAATAGTGCTGGAGTCATTAACTCGCTCCCGCTGTACACTCCACCGAGGCTTTTGTTCCCATGGGGTTCTGTAAGGAATCTTGTTGCTGGGCAAACGAAGATCGATGTCCAGTTTGAAAAGTTACTTTGCGAAGCAGTTTGAAAGCCAAGCCGGAATAGTTTGGTGAAAGCGACCCCAGTATTTATGCTGGAATTATACACTGACAGTTTTGTGTAAAAAAAAAATCTATAAAATACATCAGCTTACCTCAATTTGGAAAAGAATGTTTATATATCCCAGTTCCACAGTATTTGATACTGTTACAAGCTGTGGAAAGAATGTCTCAAATCTGAGCTGTGGACAGTGCACGCAAAGAGCTGAAAAGCAAACAAAAGGTGCTGAATTAAAACACATCAGGCTGCGGCTATCCCATATTACTGTTAAACCCGACCTTTGTGTGTGTGTGTGTGTGTGTGTGTGTGTGTGTGTGTCTGTGTGTGAGTGGGTGTCGTGTGTGTGTGTGTATGTAACTTTATGGCTGAAACGTTGGTGGGGTTCCTTGAACTCAAGGACATAGTGGGCTGGAGCCAATCACCAATCTTACATAGAGCCAATACATGCAGACAGACAAACACACTCCCAGTCACACCAAGCAAATCAGAATGTCCATCACTTCTCACCATGTTGTTACATGCCTTTTGCATGTAACCTCTGCAGAGAAAGACCTCATCAGGCTGTCAGCCCCAAACCCAGAGCCTTCTTGCGATGAGTACCACAGGATTAACCTGCTAAAGGGCCCTGCGGCAAAAATGAGCTGCTGTGCCTCTTTTAACTCCTTTTCTCTTCCATTTTATCAAACCAAGTGCATCATTTTTGCATTTTTAAATTCCACCTAATCTTTTATTAGCTGTGCAGAAATTTGAATACTCATATTAATTCAGAAATACAAAACTAGATTTTTTATAGACAGGGCTATAAGATGTTAAAGTGGGACCCAGCTTGATATAGCTTGAGCGCTATTCCCAAATATTTCCACATATGGTTCTACTTTCAAAAGCCAGTTGACACACAGTAAGCTTGGAGGTTTTTGGGTCCTGCTGTTGCACGATTTGCCTGGCTGGTGGCAGCTTGGGCACTAATCGTCTTTGCAGGTGTATATTATACAATTATTGTAAATAACTGGTTAAACATAAATAGCACTGACACACTATGTTATTTCCAGTGCAGCTACAATAAAGTTTTAATATATTTTACATGTTTATATCTGATTTAAAACATCAGCAATGAGCATCATTTCTTGGCCTCAGTTCCCAAATACGGACGGAGGAACTCTTAATGCCGTAGAAGAGGCACAAACACCAGTTTCTCAATGTGCAGAGGACTTAGTAGAACACAATGTAATGCAGCCACAAGACATGTTGCACAGAAGTGGAGCACAGCCGTGATCTTGGACATGTAACACACACAGCCGAACTGTCAAAATGTCAGTCTATTTATATGCAGTAACGGCCGGGTTTGTCTTTGACTGAAAGATGTTCCTTTTTCTTTAAAGGCTGTGTTACCATGGACCATCACATCACACTAGTAACAGTTATTTGTTTATTTATTTATTTATTTTTCACAAAGGCTCAGTCAACTCTTTGTGGAGTCACGCTGTCATCCTCACTCATGATATATGTTTCAAAACAGTTGACAGGTGTTCTCTAAATATGCAGAGAAGGGGTATTGTCATGAAATAATAGCACGCAGCCTGGCGCACAGCTTTAGCTTGGTACATAGCTGTTAGGTAACATATCCCTGTGTGCATGTATATTTTTTTACTCTCACAAATATTCAAGAGTTTTTGAAGGGCTGCATGGTGGAGGGAAGCTCTTACCTTCTGTTGACTCAGTCAATTCTGAGAAGAGACATGACGCACTGAAACTGGACTCCTTGCTCTCTGCAGAGAGCGTGGACTATATAAAGCTGAAACTGTTACAGTGAGGTATCTCTGAAGCCCTTCAGCCTGTTCATGCACACACACGTGCACACCCACTCATGATTTATTTGCTTAGTCAGTTTCCACATCAACTACCTTATCTTGCCAAACATCTCCACTCCTTTTTTTTTTCTCCAAAGGATGCACTCTAGAGCATCCTCACAGGCTTGTTAGCATTCATCCGGTGCATCTGACAATAATGGCCACTCTGTTTCTCTCCAATCAATCAGAGGGCCCCCTGAAAAACCGCATTTCCCTCTGAGCGCCAACACCTCTGTCTTCGTTGCTCCTCTGGCGTCTGTAGGACTCGGGTGTGATTCCGGGTACAAGGATACCTAGAAACTGGGCCTTGTGGTCAGTTCCAGTTTCCATGGTTCCCCCCTGTCAAAGAGAGGTTCTCTCTGGGCCTGGTGTGTTTGTGAAGTCCCCGTGAAAAGATGGCTCTGTGTCCTGAGGTCCCGAGCCCACCGAGAGCAGAATTCCTCTGCGACTCTGGCTGAGTTGGGGTTGTGCAGCACAGCGGATGGAAGGGGAAAGAGGGGGGAAGAAAACACAGAAGCAGCATGTTTGGGTCCTGGCTCAGTGCCATGCATCAGTTAGGAGCTTGGGGGACTGGGTCACAGTGGGGGTTCCCAGGGAGGAGGTAAACAGGCCAGTGTATACACATTTACACCGGCAAACGCACGTTCAACCACAAGCATACAAACAGACACAAGGACACATCTGTATCAGCCCAACACTTGCATTCAATATGTTGTCACTGCCATCATTTACACTTTCCATTCATAGTCTATTAAGGAATAAGCACCAGTTTTCATAAACTTGAACTGCCCACTTCATCTTCTATATAAAGATATTTTAATATTTTGGGATTCTGACAAATTGGAATAAGAGAGCAGCATTTTTTTTTGCAGTGTAGTTTACACATGACTCATCTTTCGAAAATCCTACCAGCACTCCCTGTATTTTCTTCCTCAAACAAGTAGGAAGCTTATGTTTGACATGAAACACTCACAGCGACTCACCGGATGGAGAGGAGGATGACAACTAGAGATTGTGCGTGTAACATAAAGAGTGGAGTTCCCTGTAAAATATGAAAAACAGGAAATGACTGTTTCGGACACCAGTTTCAGAAGCACCTCTGCTGCAGGTAATGGGATATGTGACTGAACTTTATTTTTGGGCTTTTAATTCCAAGTTTTAAATAGCAGCACAGTACAAAAGCACAATTGTTCCAGAGTGACATGTGCAAAACAGACTCAGTGATCTGATTTCAAAGGGACAACCAGTACCACCAGCCTTTCCAGTTACAGTTACAGCGCACAACTCCTCTGGCTGAGTGCTGGTTTTGTCACCTGTCACAGTAATGAGCTTCTCACACCTTTTTTCTTTTACACTAACAATTAGATGTTTGAAGTCCTCCATAAATACCAGACTAGACGGTACTTGTGGTGAGCTGAAGTGGAGCAGATAACGTCATGAAACTGCCCCTGATGACCGCACTGATGCATATCACATCATAATCTTGTTTGGATTCTGCATCTCAGTTATGTGCAATCAGGATGTGTTAGTACATCTAACTGCGTCACGAAAAGGCTGTTTCCGTGTTTCCTGTGGGGATTTCATCCAGCCACAGCAATCCTGAGAATGATTACAAACAAAGGTTCTGTAATTTATGGAACTGTGTTTAAGTTGGAGTCAATTAGGTCAAGAAAAAATGTTTTAAGATGGACTGACACTGGTTTTCCTCCATGAAAACTCTGAACTAATCCTTTTGTGTCAAGTGAACAAAGAAAAAAAGACTGTTGGTATCCTCTGCAGAGCAGCATCACAGCAGCTGGTAGTGACTGAGCATCTTGCTTCAGGACAAGTGAGCAGGACAGCTGCTGATATGATGGTCTGAGGCTGGGCTTCCCTGTTGAAGAACATGCCGTGTGAAGGTTCACTGTGCTTTCCTGCAGCATCCGATGAATCACCGAGCTCTGATTTGATCTGAAAGGCTTAGAGAGCAAAATATATGATTGTGACATCTTGTCACTGATTTTCAGCACATGCACACTCTCTTTTAATACGGGCCTGAGGACAGATGCTTGAATTAGTTATTTTACACTCTTTCTATTCTTATTGTTTTCCACTTGAAATGACTTTTACATTTTCTTGCACAAAGAACGCTGTTAGGTTCACATGTTCACCCCTCCAAGCCTACACAGAATTGGAGCTTGTGTGCGTCAATTGTTATTATTTTAATACCACTATGCATACAATCATTCCCTCAAGGATAATATATTTCTTAAACAGGCTGTGAATTTTTACCACAGAGTTTAAAACAAGCTGACTCCGCTCCTACTGCCAGCTGAATGCTTGACTTTGCACTCATTCAACTGCTCCGTTTCCACTGTGGCTTCTGAAAAAGCACCTGGGCCTCCCCACATCGGGGCAGATGGAGGAGCAACCACACACCAACTCAGGGCTGCAGGCTCCACTCTGTGGGGCCAAACATAACAATAACCCGCGGGCTGGTCAGCGCTCGTACGCTGCTCCACTTTCCATGAATTTGCAATGTTGAATCCAAGGTTTTTCCATGATCACAGCCAATGAAACCTCTGTCCAGTGCTGCCCTACGCTTGCTGAGCTTATACAGAATGATTTAGTGAAAGGTGGGCTTAAATAGAGCACAAAGGTGTGATAATGGGGCATCTGTGTGAGGTTAAACAATACCTTTATTGAATTTCATTATTTATCTTTTCAATAATGGAGCATATAAGTGGTTCTTCAAAGAATATCATAAAAGCAGGCACTATTTCTTATTCAAGTCAATACAACACGAGGATGACCTTGCAGACTTAGACTTATTACTTAAAATAGTCCAGTGATATAATATAACTGTAGTGTAAAGTACTTAAAAGGCTGATAGTTGCAGAAGTACCAGTCCTTAATACACTTTCTCTCTTTGAGGTGCAGTCTAGTCCAGTGTGTGCTTCAGTGTAAAGCAGGCATCAATTGTTTTATATTTCCATCTCATTTGAAAATTGGTCTTTTGTTTAGCCTTATCTATAATATCTATACTATAAGATATCTGGCTGAATTATTGCAAGCAAGATGTTCAGACATCAGTGAAACTACAATTAAAGGAGTTGGTGAAAGAATTCTTCCTCCCTCTGCTGGACACATGCTGGCAGTGCAGGTTTCTACAGGCCTTTTTCTAGTTATAATCAATAAAGTAATCAACTGGATTACTATAACACTAATTACATCTAATTATTTAGGGATTACATATAGTTTGAAGTGTACTGATTTGTACAGATTTGCAGATTAACACACATGGATCACACACACATTAAGACCCTCTCTATAGTCATCAATAACATTACGATATATCTTTTTTTGTTGTGTATTTCAGAATTTCAAAAGATCTGAATCTTAACATAATCTCAGTTTCTCAGAAGTGTATTTAATCCGATAACTTTGTGAACTTTCTTATGCAGTAATCATTTTAACTAAATTGAACTGGATTCATGGTCTGAGAGTGTGTGTTTTTACATGGATAAATATGTAACATCTGTTATTATTTCCATGAGAATCATGATTTTTTCATTAGTTTATATTTTAGATTAGTCCATAGAGTAAAATGCTTTTGGCAATCCACCAAGGGGGAAAGAAAAGCAGTTGGAAGTCCACCTTTGAAAAGCAGAGGTACGCTGTAACAAAATAACGATGGCCTACGTTATATAGAAGAGTAGTTACTGTTAAAGTTTTCTGTGAAGCTATAGCTAAACTAAATTGTATTTATATGCATTTATATGCATTTATTCAAAGCAAAAATTAATATTTCTTTGCTCATACAAATGTAGTCTAGTGTAATTTTAAATGCTCCTCAGGCTTGTGTATATAAACATTTAACTTCACGATTTTATGAATGACTTTCAAATAGGAATATGAATGAAAGCATTAACAGTGACCATGTAAGGAACAGCATGGAAACATCTTTGGTTCATCTTTTGAGTGACTACTAATAAACAAACTGACCTGAGAGCTTTCCTCTGCCTGTGGAAAATCCCAACAGAATTTAAGGTTTCAGTCATTGCTAACACAAGAAGTCTGAGAGGTAAATAATTGACTGCAATTCTGTGTGGAAAAAACACAGAAACAAGATTTCTGCGAGGTTGAAATAGTCAGCTGAAATCTTTAAGTTAAGCATGCTAATGTTTTGTTATTATACTCAGGAATTTAAATAACCACTAATAAACTTACTAATAAATATATAACACACATCTGTGGTCCTCAAGGCAGAAATTAGGAATTATTCTAATGCATTTGATTTTTACACACCTACAATATCTTACAGCTTGACATGTAATTCATTATCAGCCTAATTAGTCAATGTATGTGGACCCTTAGTAATTTGCCAAATAATTAATTTATTATTTTATTCATCATTCAATCAATTAACTTTATTTATGCAGGCATAGACTCAATGTGCATCAAAATAAAAGCAAATAAAATAAGCAAAGGATCATATGATATGAAGGTATTGCATATATAAAAACATGCAAGGTAAGATAAAACGCATGTGATCAACTGGTATTACAATAAAAATGGAATACAAAAGAATGCTAATTTAATAATAATAACTTCAACTACATCTCACAGTCTTCCTCAGCAGATGGACTTTGCTGAGTTGTCATGGTTTTGACAGCTGAGATATTTCCATGACAACTGAACTCCATCTTCTGGGGAGGACCATGAGATGTGGTTCAAAGCTCAAAAAAAGAAAAAGAGACTTTTTATCAGTTTCCAATGTAAAAAAAATAAATCAATCAATTTGAGGTCACCGCCCATAACCCTGACAAACAACAAACAATTGTTTAGCATGTATTTCCGGGGTATCCGAACAGAGATGTTGACTTTTACAAGAAATAAACCCCCCTTTTCCTGTTGAACCAGAGGCTATGCTACATCAAAATTTCAGAAATCTACATGGGCACATCCACTTGTACCCAAGGGACTAAATAAATAGCGCAACATTCATCTGTAAATTACTTTCTACATGTTATTAGCTATGCGGTAAATCGTGTAGGAGGATTTACACTATTTCTGACCAACACAGGAAGCGCGCTTCTTTTCACCAAAACGGAAGTAACGGAGGATTTCTTTCTCGCTTTGGACTCGTGAGGCGGACACCGGCTCCTGGAGGACGGCAGGTGGAGGTGATCATCTCCTGCATCGGTGTGTCTGTCACAGCGGAGTCAAAGACATGGGCTTAGGCAGGAAAAAATAACTAAAAAACTACATTTAATCGTATTTTGGTATGTTTACCTTCTGCTTCCTTTGTTTTCCTGACCTTGTGTTGTTTTCCGAGGCGAACAATGAGTTTAGCTACAAAACCTCTGACCTCGCTAACGTCGGGAAAACTTCATCGTTAACCAACATGGCTTTAGCATCTTTTGTGTTTGTTTGTTTAGTGTGTTTACATCGACATCGAGTTTTTAATTTAGTGCAACACCGAAATGGAGAAAGGCAGCCGACCATAATTTGCTCCTCTCGCTTTGATTCACTGATCCTGTCGCTCATAGCTAAATAACATCCATGTATAATGTTACTGAAATATAAATTATTTGTGTAATTTGTGTGTTTCTTCCTCTTAAAATGAGAAGAAGTAGCGATAGCAACGATGAAGCTTTTAACTAGAAATTTCTGTGTTACCATATAAACGACACTAGATGGCGCTGTGATACACATTTACAGAAAACTGGGTACCACTTCCACTTTGTTATTAAAGGTATTAAAGGTCTTCAGTTACCCAGCTGATCTGAACTTCATTCAGAAAATAAACAGTTTAAAAGTTGATTGCTTGTCATCTTGCAGACAGACCTGTCAAAGCATGTATTAAGACTTTTTAAGTTGCCATCATGATGTAGTTATTTTTGGCCTCCTTTTCACTCATTTATCGCAATTAAATCACAGCCAAATCACTTTATTTTTGGGATCACATCACTGTAGTAAGCCGGATTTATTCAGCCGTCATCTCACTTGCCGGATACAGTGAAGATTTATTTATTCTGACACACCGGTTATGAAGAGAGGTGAATATTAACAGGTTGTGTTTAAATGCGAATAAACACATGAATCCGCGGAGCACAAGTTGTGTGGCTCGGTCGGAGCTGCTCTGTTTGTTTCCCATTTACAGAGCCAGGGCAGTGTGTGTACACGGGATTTTTTTTTTAGCGCCCACACATAACTGACACTGTGAGGAGATATTCAGTGAATCTGACAAAAAGGGTATTGGATTTTAATTGCAGACGACACCTTTAAGAAGGGAGTAATAATAAGAGGCCCGAGTGTCTGACTTTTTTATAAGCCAACAGCAAATTTAGTAATCCATCTGTACTTTTAAATCACGATATGTCAATAAGAAAGTATAGTCTTTATTTGTGAATGCCAGTAAGTTATTAATCAATGGATTTTGGTCCAGATGTTCTGCACGGTTTTTACCTGCTGAGCGTAAGAGCTAAAAATCTTGAGGTGGTTGAACAGAAACGCGCAAACCCAAAATGTATTAAACCTATAGTATAATATTAACAAAACAAGTATTAAGCTAGAGGTCACAAGTGATGCACTTTTTTTTTTTGGTAGTACCGAGAACTTCCACCACAGTAAACACCTATCTTGGGATGCATTATCACTTTATCTGTTGTTTGTCTAATCACTGTTTTCCTGTTAATTATGTTCTTTGTTCTTTGTAGGTAAGACAGACAGACAGACAGAGTGGACCACAACATGTAAGAGGCTCTGAAAGACACCATTATAAAAAAGAGTGACATTACCTTTGTGCTATAGTCATATCTTAATATGTATATATATATATGATTTTTGAAGGTCAGTGTTAAAATATCACATGTCACTTCCTGTGGTGGTGGGGGTCTTGTTGGTGGGCTTCCCATACTCCATCTCTCTCGCTGCTCAGTGGCTTTATGGCTGGCCCAACAAGCCTGGATATAAGAAGTACATAGAAGCTCTAAAACCAAGGTGACTTTTTAAATGCTGTTGATCTGTTCATTGTCCCACAGATTAATGTCTGTTATTAATCCTCCTTTTTAATGTCTGGTCTCTCCATCAGGCGGATATACTGTTTGACCAGAGCTGTGCTGGAAACTCTCAAATATCTGCAATATGGAAGACTTTACTTTCAGTGGAAATCGTGGTACAAGAATGACAAAAACCGTAAACATTATGAAAAGGTGAGTTAAGGATACATTAGAAAGAAAATGTGGTTGTTTTATTAATGTAATTTGCATGGTAGTGAAGGGAATATATCAAATAAAATAATCAGCTCTCACCACTTGATGGGATCCCTGGAAAAATGTAATGTAATACCAGAAAGTGTGTCAGAGTTTATAGTTTTGTCATTCTGGACACTTCAAAGGGCATCACTTTTGGCCGCCGTGGCAACAAGCTGGACTTGTACCACCCTCCACACGAGGGCCGGTCTAAAGATGTGCCTGCGCCGCTGGTGGTTTTCATCTACGGAGGTGCTTGGGGCTCCGGAGAAAGATCCATTTACTGTTTGCTGGCGAGGCAGATGGCTGAAGAACTGAGCGCAACTGTCATTTGTCCCGATTACTGCATTTATCCGAAGGTAAGAGCTTTAGAATGACAGAGGTCTTATTGGCTCACTGATTTAAGATTCATAGCACATATGTGGAGTGTGAGTGGAATATGAACAGTACTTCTAATAACTCACAGGAATTATACTGCAGTAACTCAAACGGCAGATAAGAAATGTAATCATAATGTTAGTGTGATATCTGGACTGACTTCTGGTTTCAACTGATTGCCAGGGGAATGTTTTAGCGATGGTCCAAGATATTGCTGACTGCTTGGTTTGGGCCCAAGAGAGTGGACACAAGTTCAACTTTGACAAAGTAAGAAATATCTTGAAGTGTTCTTTGGAAATCGAGACAAACTGTCAGATATAGGTTGACCATTTATCGTAAACACCTAAAAGAAGGGAAACTTTCTAAAGTTTCCATATAAATCATGCAGAGAGCTTAAAATGTCCTGAATCCATTCCAATTTACCAAAATCTTTTTTTTCATGCAGAAAATTGTCCAAGTACAGAGGACGATTATGATCTCCAAGTAATTTCATGGGACCTTTAAGCTCACCATTTAAAGTCATATCATGAGTAAATTCTAAATGTCATTTTTTTTTTCAGTTTGAGCAGCCCTGATCCTAACTGTCTAATCTGTTTCTAATTTATTAACTAATTAAAATACTGGTGAGACTACTGATACTTGGTTATTTGTGCTTGTTGTAGTGTTTGACATCATTCTGTTCTTCTACATCCATATTCACACACACTGATGTCTTATTTTTCTATCTTATAGGACAACATAGTGTTAATTGGCCATTCAGCGGGTGCACATTTGTGTGCACTGACCACACTGTTTCTCATTGATGCCAGAGAGGAGCTCTTCATAGAGGCCAGCAAGCAGACAGACATTACGAAGGCAGTGAAAGGAGTTATTGGTAACGATCACTGAATAGTGCATCAGCAAGTTTCAGTCACAGTTTCAACAAAGTTTTTTTTACATACATATACACACACACACACACACATACACACATCTATCTATCTATCTATCTATCTCTATATATATATATATACAAATATATATAGACACACAGGACTTTGAGTTAGATGATCCTTCATATTTCCTGAACAGGTCTGAGCGGCGTGTACAACATCATGGACCATTATGAGCACGAGCAGAAGCGAGCGGTCGAATACATCTCCACCATGCACAAAGCCATGAACGGAGTAAAGAACTTCCCATACTACTCACCAACACACTTACTGAAGGAGTTCAGCCAGGACAAACTGGACAGGTGAGACAAAGAAAAAATACTGAATAATGAAATCTGTTGCAACTGTGTTGAATTTAAATAGAGACATTTTTTTCTGTTGCTTTAATTCCTCCCAGAGTGCCGCCGTTCGCTTTGCTCCACGGGACCAGCGACATCATCGTTCCTGTTGAATCTTCCACAAAGTTCTCGGAGCTCCTCACCTGGCTCTCCATAAAGGTGTCACTCTACCTGCTGCCCAGAGTTGACCACACGGAGATGGTCACCGACCTCATGGCGACAGACAGGCGCTTCTACCATCCCATCTACAGCTGCATCAAACAGGAGTACAGAAAACTCTCGGGAACTTGCTGACGTCCATTCAGATCAGAAAAACATCCAGTATTCACTAATATTTACTGATTGTGCCATACACTTACTTTGTTTACAGGATCTGTTCTAATACCTCAAAGTGAATTATATTAAGCCTTGATTTTAAACTGATTCTTTAAGTTGTGATTCCATAATCATGATTCATATTTACTACAGTTCTGTGATTGTAATTCAGTAAATCCAAAACAAATACATATTATAAATACATCTTATTTTGACTATTCTTAGTGGACCACAACCTGAATATCATCATTTTGATCATGTCTGATAGAGATGTTATCCAGATTGTAGTAAATTGAAGTGAACATGAAGTGAGATCAGCTGTGAAGCAATAACAGTGTTTTGAAATACAAGTAAAGCACGCTAATACGTAATATTGGAACAGAAGTCCAGTTAGCAAATCTTCTGTTCAAATGACGTTGTAACATTTTTATTCATTTACTTGCATGTTTTTATCACATGAAACTTTGTGTTGATTTATTTATTGATCACAGACACATTAAACCCACTCGAAGGAACCGGTTACCGTCGCCTTTTGTTCTTTATTAACTAACTACAAGTCTTTTACATAAAATGATATAGTGCATGTTCTTTTCGCCAAACAGCAGCAATTACAGCAGCAACCAAAAAAAATAAATAAATAAATATGTGCATTGTAATTAGCATGATACAATTTTATGACATGGTTTGTTTTTTACCACATGCTTGTACTACAAGTTTTGTATGTGAAGCATATTATGCATTCTTACATATATTTTTAACTAACATATAGCGCACATAGCATCAGTACGGTAATAATCTGGAGAAAAAAATATAAATAAACAAAGTTGCAATGTATAAAAAAAATCTACTGAAGCAGGCATTATCATATAAGAGAAGGTGCAGGACATGAACACAGTCAACTACATACAGTATAAACATACAAGCATTTAATTCTACATATTACCACAATAATTGATTTAAGTTTTTTTATAGCTCCAGTCTGCTGCAGGGACTGGGCAAAAAATGCAAATGTCATATTTTTCCCTAAGAGATTATAATGTGTTATAATGTGTCCAGATTATACTAAACTAACCCTACAACCTTCTTCATTTACCATTTCATGTATAGGCATGTTGATTTACTTATATCATAAGTGCCACACCACCTCTGACGGGCTGTATGAAAGTTATTGGGGCAGAATCTTGCATTTCATTTTATGAAAAAGCAAGAACCTCCCCTGCTTTATTACATTTTCTTCCCTAATGACTAAAAAAACTGCAGTATCCTTCCCCTAATTTAACAAATATGATATATATTTATGGCAAACAAAACCGAATGAATGGTGCAAATACACTGGGTAACAAGCTGACGACTGATGAGAAATTAAGAAAGAGAAATTAAATATATAAAATTTTTAAAAATGAAGGAAATGTGTGATTTTCTGTTCAGCTCTTTTACATCACCCATACATAAATAAGCTCTGTAACATCACCGCTTGTGATTAATGAACAGCACGTTCACATTCACTCATTTTATGGGCAATTACATGACATTTAATAAAAATCTAATAAATCAGGTTGATCAAGAGCTCTTGGAATTTCTTATTTCCACATGGTGCCTGCAGCCTCCCACCCCCCCTTCTTCCTCGGGCTTTTATTTTGAAAACTGAGATCAACATGAGTTTTTTTTTTTTTTTTTGCCCTTGAGGTGAAGGAAACACACACACACACACACACACGAGGCGGAGTTAAGAGCGGACCTACATCAGTGCCTCAGTCCAGCTCTCCACCTCCTCCTCTCTCTCTCTCTCTCTCTCTCCGTCCAACTTGTTGTTGGCGTTGCCGAGGCGTGAAGACGGAGCGTCGTGCGGCTCTGTAAATATGTAACTGTGCAGTCCTGCGGATCCATCAGTGTTTCCACCGGGAGAAGAAACATGGACCCCGCAGAGAGAAACAGCCGGGAGAAGTTGTGGCCGCTCGCTCTGCTCTGCTGCTCGCTCCTGCTCGGGCTGGCGTCCGGAGGTAACAATGAGGCAACTTTTCTTTATGTTTCAATGAAAACAAACGAGTGACGCTGCGTTCACTGACCTCTTTGTCAACAATGTAACCTTTTTTGATTGTTAACTTTGACGAGCTTCTTCCCGTGTTTGTACTTTCCCGAGGGAGTAGTTTCACCCTGAAGGCGTCATGCAGGGTTACAAACCACCACCTCAATGAGCAGCTCCAAACATGATCATTCAGCCTGTTTTTTTTTTTTTTTGCTTGTTGTGATTTCCTCCACATGTAGACTGCAGCACTATTTCTGTAACATTATGAGCGTGTGTGTGTGTGTGTGTCCAAAAGCAGGCTCAGGATCACTTTACAGAGGATTGTTTCATGTTTTCTGTGCGTGCTGTTGGAGGTGCAGCAGTGCCCCATGGGTCTTCAAAATGTCAAGCTGGGTGTAACACCTAACAGAATTGAATAAATTGTGAATGAGGACTGGCTGGTGGCTGTTTTGGATGCAGTGTGTTCCAGCAACGACGACAAGACAGTCATTTCTGGCTTTTTTTCTTTAAATTATGCATGATTATTTTTCCAAACGAAGGACTAATAACATAATTATTTATCTCCTATAAATGACTTTGGGTCATCTGTGCATGCATGGTGCACACACGATATGCACTGTGCTGTGAGCACCCACAGTGCTCTCACCTTATCAGATGCAGCAGCAGAAATGGGCCCTGCGATGCCCACTGCACTGGAAGAGCTATCTGACACCCTCGAGTAAAATCATAGACGGACAGTTGTCACTGTGAGAGATCTTCAAGGGAAGATGTGTTGTCTTTTTTAGATAGTTTCAGCTTCAGATGTTCATTATTTACATCTATGTGGGTGTTCATTAGCCTCTCTGGCTGATTTGATCCAGTTCATGTGTCATCTAAATTCAGCTTTCATCCAGGCTTCAGCCTTGGGGATAATCAGTAAATATTTCAGTGTGACTCACACTCACCATATCCTTCACTGTAAATTATGTACAGTGTGTGTGTGTGTATATATATATATATATATATATATATATATATATATATATATATATATATATATATATATATATATATATATATATATATATATATATATATATATATATATATATATATATATATATATATATATATATATATATATATATATATATATATATATATATATATATATATATATATATATATATATATATATATATATATGTATATATATATATATATGTATGTGTATTTGTTTTACTTGAGTGCATTCCCACTGTGTGCCTCATCTGTGTTCCTGTAGCATTATGAAACAGTCCTTTGCTAAAACATCCACGTCCAGAGCTTTGACTGTGCATCAGCAGCAAAGTGGCAGTCAACAAAAAAACCAAAGAGGCACTTCAGTCTAGATGCATCTCTGATTTGCTGTATAAAATGAGCACACAGGCAGTGACAAGCGCTGGTCTCACCCCTCAAATTAACTGTAAGCGGGTGTTTGGTAAAAGGGCACTAGCTTTGTTGTTGTGAAATCTCACAAAAAAATGTCCCTGACGCACAGAAAACTGCCCCTCCAGACATGTAGATTACAGAACAACCTCCAAACACCTCCTGTTTCTGCTTCTTCAGGCACACGGTCAGGTGTACACGGGGTGTGTTTACGTGTGGGTATTGTTTTCTGGCTCTTTCATTTACATACCCCCCCAGCAATAACCATGTTTCAACATGTGAAACAAAAAATAGGCTGGTACAAAGACTGACTCCAAAACCTTATTGGCATCTTTTTACAGCTTTCCTAAAATCCTGTTCCCTACAGGGAAATTAACTTTGTGCATGTGGGGGACCCTTTTCTTTTAACCAAACATGATGTCTAATCTCATGACGTCATCGTGACAATGCAAAAATACAACAGAGCACTAACGTCCATCCTTGTGAATTTAAGGGTGAAATGTCATCGTGTTCCTCTTGGCCAGTTTTCGGAAAACGCCTCCTCCCTGTTATGTATACAGAACCAGTCAGATGAGTGAACATGATGTATAAAGGAGAAATAAACCTAGTCAGTCTGACTCAGGGTCAGAGTGGGGATAAGCGGTGCTGGATGCAGCGAGCCTGTGGGCCAATCCATTAGTTTATTTCCAGCTGTACTTAATGGTTGTTAAAGGCACATTACACCTTACGGGTGAGTTAATTAAACAGACAGAGGGGATAAATGCAATAAAAAATTACTTCACACACTAAATAAATTAAATAATCTAAATTTCAAATATAAATATGTAGGTCTGTATATCAGCAGGCAGAGCTTTGGGAGGAATCTTGAGGATAAGCTTTTCAAATATATTCAAAACCTTCTGCCCCATACTTTATTATTCAGATGGGCCTTGCCAGTGCTATTAGATAATTTTTGGATGTACTCAAATAAGAACTGGCTGGCCACAGTGGGGAATATGAGATGGGAAATATGTATCGCTACTTGATATGGAAGAAATCTGTCTGACTAGAAATATATTCATTTGGAATAAACAAAAAAGTTCATAAATCTTGGTCTTGATCTTGTTTGCATTGTATTTTATGGGGTGTTGTAGGTTATTTTTTTATTAATACTATGATCACAGGATTGTCATTGTCAATTGAAAGAAAAATTTAGGAAATTATGATGATGCCAATTTGTGATTTTCACTATCTGCTTACACAATATATGCAGCATAATCATTGAATAAATAAAAGTAACAACAGTTTGTTATGAGAAATTGTGTTTTGCTGAGAGTAAACAGCAGGTTCCCAAAATTAAACTGCATATATTCAGGATAACAACATACAATACACACATAGAAAAACAGATTTGTTCAGAGTGAATTTCAATGATACAGATTTGGTTTTGCTTCCTTTTTGTATTGGGTCCATGAAAACCTTTTGTTTGGTGGGTTAAAAACATAAGTTGTGTCATTTGTAACTTGTAAATATAGATTAGCTATACTCAATAATAAACATAAGATTTAATCTGTTACTTGGAGAAAGCCTGTTAGATAAGAAATTATTTCATTAGTTCATAATTATGAGTTCATCTAATACTGATGTTGTAACTGACATGTTCCTTTTGTTTTGGTATGCGTAGCACTAGAGGATACATGTTATTTGTTATTTTAGATAAACTAAAGTTGATTTGTATTTTTTTTTTGTCGCTCTGCAATCAGCTCCTTTTGATTGAGGACTGTAAATTGATGTGGCCTAAAAGGCTAATTTGCATGCTTAACTGGTTTAAATAGTGTTAATTTATACTTCACAGTTTGCACAGATTGAATTTGGTCAAGGAAACTGCCCATTAATGCATTAACCCTTTTTAGGAGTAAAAACAATGCATTACCTCACATTGACTTTAATCTAGCTTCCCCAGTGAGTCACTCTGGCCCATTAACAGTCGTCCGTTCTCGCCCTGGGTCACGAACGACAAATAAATCAAACGGGGGATTGGGCATGCTTCTTCATGGGGGCGGAGATGTTTGTTAACCTTTTGAATATGCGTGGGTCTGTGGAGCTCATTAAAAGCTGCACTGGTGGTTCTCGGACACTGAGACCTAGATGAGAACGCTTCAGAGCGCGTTAGCCCAGATTACAGGGTGATGTGAGGTAGAAGAAACAGCTGGGTCCGTCCGCCGCACTGTTCCTGGAACATGAGGCCGCAGACAATGTGGGGACGTCAGAGCCTTTCATGTTCAGGTTGAAGGTTCCTGTCAGGGCAGGGCAGGCCCAAACATGTCCGACTCCCTCCGAGCCTCATCCACATCCCCTGCCTCAGTTTGTACACAACTGTTGTGGCGTTAAAGTCAAATACCTTTTTAAAATTCAGTTGAGTCATTTGCGCTGGTTCTGGACAGTCCACGGGCAACTTTCTCCCAAAGCTACAAACGAGGGGACACGAAAACCTGCAATTCAGTCACAATGTGCAGGCCGGCGTTTTGTTTCATCTGGAGGGTGGTTATTATTCCATAGGTAAAGCTTTTAATGCGTCATAATTGTACTGTACTGTACCCGAATGCATGTAAATCATCATGGTTGAGCACATAAAGTACAAACATAAGTGGACCACCAGGAAGGGTAAACTCTCCTTACAAGCATTCTTTTAGATCAGGTGAGGTATAATTTAACAGAGTGTGTGAAAGTGCTCTCTGAAAAGCTCTCTCTCTCTCTCTCTCTGTTAATGTGTGTGTATGTGTGTGTGTTCACTTTCCACGTATACAGACTCTGCTCCACTTGTAAAGCACCACCAGGATGATAATTAGCCTGGCTTTTATTTCTAAATGTCACTTGTTGGCTATATTAAGACCACAATGCTTGACTTGACTTGCTTTGTGTTTTCTGTATTCACTGCTACTGTACTTTATGTTCCACTTCCTCCTCATACTTTTTTCTTTTTGAATGTAGGTATCGGTTTAAAAGCTTGTAAAAGACAGTGAGCAGCACATTTGAACATTTACATTCCCATTCGTTCTCTGTTTCTCTTTCTGTAAGATCTCTGTAATGTCTCTTCTCCCCAGCTTCCTTCTATGGCGATGGCTTTGTGCAGCTGAAGGCAACGGAGTCGTCCGACCATAACACACTCCGCATTCGCTTCCGAACCTCCAGCACCAACGGCCTGCTGTTTCTCGCCGCCGGACAGAGAAACTACTTCCTACTAGAGCTCCATGCCGGTCGCCTGCAGGTGGGAACATCCGTGGCCTCAGCACATGAGCATATGTGTTCAAGCATACATGAGCACACACATGCATACATGCAGAGGCATTCAGCACCAACAGATCTTTGTGCTTGACCACGCGCGCGCATATAAAAAGGCAACACACACATGCATGCTGACCACCTTAAGCTATTGCTCCATCTCAGTTGACAGTGTCAGTCTCTCAGCACGGTAACACAAGCAGACAAGCCTGTGTGGTGTGAGCTGAGTGTTGTCTCCATACCAGTCAACTGTCACAGTGGAAACTGGGAGGATCTGTGTTTCTACTGTATTTGAGTAATCAAGTGATCATTGGGTGATTATACTGTTTATGTTGGCCAGATGATTTGTGACCTGATCACAATGCAACACACATCAGCACACACTGGCTCTGTCCAACAATTTCAATATTTTCTTGAATTATCAAAAATAATTAACAAATCTGTGTATTGTTTGTAGGCAGTTATTTCTGGTTCTGGTACGGTTTTTTTTAAATTGATGTAATTATGATTATTAGTTTGTTATACCATGAATGTTTAAATATTATGAATACATCTCTGTCAAGATTTAGTTATTATTATTATTTTTTTAGTCCAAAGTGATGCCTCCATATGCCTTTTTTGTTCAAACGGCAGTCCAAAACTAAACTATATTCAATTTAGAATGATAACAAAACTGAGTAAAACAGCAAATCCTCATATTTTGGAAACTGGAAGCAAAGATAATTTGGCATTTTTACTCCAAAAATTACTGAAATGATTCATTTTCTGTTGAACAATTAATCAACTTATCATTTCAGCCCTAATATAATATATAGTGCTCATATTATGTTATATATTATAACATAAAGAGGCTGTTCTTTACTTTGTGCAGTCATTTTCTTATTAATACTGTGTTACTTTCTGTAAAACTGCCCTGTTGTGCAGCCATGAATGTGTATGCTCAGTGACTGCAGTGTCTTTTCTTAATGTAATCAGGGGTACTCCTCAAAATCAGCCATCAAAGCTTTGTCAGTTGAAAAGTAGTTGACTTCAAAAAGCTCAAATTTAAATAAATTTTCTTGTTGTTGTTGTTGTTTTTTTTTAGGTTGGTAAGAATTGAAATCTGTATCATTCAATTGACTTATAATATTTAATAATGTGTATCTCACAGAGAGTGTATGCAGTGTCCTTATTTCTTAAGGCACTGAATTTCATACAGTAAGCTTAAATTACAAGGATCGAAAAAAAAACACCTGTACTTACTCTTAACATTTGTATCGGCAGAAAAAAAAAACATACTGCCACAATATTCAATAATATAAGTATAATGGAATAGACATAAACGTATCATGCAAAACACACCTCTGGATATTTACTTCTGATTAATGACAAAAATATGTTGGGCACACTTACAGTCAGAGATTTAGGATGGGTTTGTGCTCTATTTTTAGCCCACAACACAAGCCTTGTAGAAGGATTTATGGGTGAAATACATTTGTCCCTTGAAGGCTGCCTCTAAAGCAGCTCTGCCAGGCTAAATCAGCATACAGAATGGACAGATGTACTGTAGGAAGCCTTTTTAATATGTAGACACATTCATAAGAAACACAGAAAGTCCCAGGATATGCATTATAGCTTTTGTGCATCAACCTCGAGAAATCCTTGTGACTAAGCTTCCATCCGTGTTAGACTTGTGCCGCCGGGAATGAATCACACTGACGACTGTGTTGTCGTACTTCAGTGAGCACGAGGAGTGAAGCGCACGTCCCTGTTCCTTAAACCAGCACAGGTCACCAAATAATTTTTTTTGTTCACTCGCACAAGTTATCCTCGGGCTTGGGGTCTCATTCCATGTGAGTCAGACATGAGCGTCGCTCCCTGGAAACCCATGCATGAATAGCAAGGACTCAGCAGCAAGCCTTGACAAGCACATCATCTAAATGCAGCATTACTTTGAGATGGTGACATGATGCTCTGAGGACTTAGCTGAAGGGAAAGAGATAATAGTTATGTTCCTGTTTTAAATTACAGGAAGAGAAGTTAACACTCAGTGCCATAACAATAGGTGACATCATGGAATATAAGCAGTCTAAATCCTGTCTTTCCCTTTCCAGGTGTCACCATGTCTGCCAGTAATCATTTTGTTATCAAAAGTCATAATGTCAAAGGTTTTATAAACAATTATTTATTCTCATACAATGAAAATGTTTGAAGAATCTACATATTATTTATGAATTTGTTATGCCATATGATTATTTTATATGTTAGGGTTACTTTTATCAGTATTGTCTTCACAATTATACAGTTGCAACGTGTACAAGCATCTTTTAACAAGAGTCTAAATTTACTGTAGCGGCACTGTGAGGCTGCACTAACATGTTTAATATATATAATGTTTACAAATGTTCATCTCTTTTTAGCATAATCAGATATCAGGATTCATCCTCACAAAATGTCAAACAGAATGTTGTACCAATCCATCAGCTAGATGTTGAGATATTTCACAAGACAAGTGAAAATGTCCTAACAATAATAGCAATCATATTTAATGTGGAACATCACAAAAAAGATCAATTCTAAACTGATAAATGTGAAAATGTGCTAAGACCAGCATGTGCTTTTACAGTTTATTCCTGTTATATAGCATATTTTGTAATTCCATTGTTTTGCTTCTTTTTTTAGCTGAAAATAGATCTTGGATCAGGGGAGCAAGTGTTACAATCGGAGAGAGGCACCCAGCTGAACGACCTGGCATGGCACTCTGCAGAGGTCCGCCATGTGCAGCACAATGTCACTTTGACCGTAGACAAGAACTCACACACAAGTGTTAAGATGCCAGGCTCCCATTACGATCTGCACATTTTGGATGGGCTCTATGTTGGAGGCTCAGGAGGCCTGGACAGACTTTACCTCTCCAGAGACCCTATTGGCTTCCGTGGATGCATGGAAGAGGTGGTCTTCAATGAACATGACTTGCTTTCATCACTGAGGCCATATACCGGATTCAAGAATGTCTATGAGGTGTCTTTAGGCTGTAGTCCCCAATTCTTTGCCACACAGGAGGACCCTATCAGCTTCTTCAGCTCCAAGGCTTACATCTCTTTTCCAACCTGGAACACCCAGCAGGAAGCAGTATTCGAGTGTGACGTGCACACTTCAGCCAAAGAGGGAATTATCCTGTACAATTCAGCCAGAGAGGGGGACTTTGTGGCTATGGAGATTCAGGAAGGTTTTCCAGTGGCTATTGTGGGGAAAGGTGGAACCAAAACTGAGCTTCGCTCCCTCACATTCATCAATGACAGAAAATGGCATTCTTTGAAGTTGCATTTCAGCTCAAAAAGCCTTGAGCTAACTGTTGATGGAGAGATGGTGAAAACCAGCATTAGTGCTCGTTCAAAGGGGCTTCAGCTTAAAGGCTATCTTTTCGTTGGAGGTATTGATGACAGCACCAGATCAGAAGTCAGAAAGGTTGGACTTGTCTCTGTGTCTGGAAAGCGTGTAAGAGGAGGTTCCTTTAAAGGATGTTTGAAAAACATTGAAGTAAGCGGAGTCAAGATGGGGCTTTCCAATGCTGTAGTCACCAAGGATATCTCAGTTGGTTGTGAGCCAGAGAAGGAACCCATATCGTTGACAACTGTGAGTCCAACAAGTTCACCAGGATCCCTCTTTCATTTGGTGACACCAACACCATCACTTCACATGTCCACCCTTGCAAAGGGCTTGGACAAAAGGTACGGCTCAAATTTTATTCACCTAAAAAACCTTGTGGTCCAGGAAGGTGGTCGAGCATCTCTTGAGGCCAAACACATCAAGGTACTCTTGGACTTCAAGAAGCTTGGAATTCGTCAGTCTCAGATCATGTTCAGAATTCAGGAACAGCCAGTTCATGGACAGATAAGGCTTGATGTCGATCAAGACCAAGAGGAGAACACATTTGGCATGTTGGACCTTTGGCACGGACGAGTGATGTATATCCATGGAGGCTCAGAGGAACCAGATGACTTCTTCGTGTTTTCAGTTTATTCTAGCAGTAGAAAGCAAGTTCCTGATTATCTGAAAGACAACAAACTGTACCACTACAATATTACTGTTACACCCACGAATGATGCCCCTGAATTGAGTCTCCCTGAAGGAAATCTGTTTGTGCTGTTGGAGAACTCAAAGAAACGTCTCACCTCGGATGTTCTGAAGGCCACAGACATTGATAGCAGCAACAGCGAGCTTGTCTTCTCTGTGCTTGGGAACCTGAATGCTGATGCAGGATATTTGGAAATAGAAAACAACCCTGGCAACGCAGTGACATCATTCTCATATTTAGACTTAGAGGAACTGAGGGTGTACTATGTTCATACAGGGGTTCGAAACTCAAGGATAGTTCTTAGAGTTAGTGATGGGGAAAAGGTCAGCAACACTGTAGTTCTTAGGGTCATGGCTGTGGCACTGGAGTATAAGATTGCCAACAACACAGGTCTTAACATCATTCAAGGAGAGACTGCTATAATTGGTTCAAAGCAGCTAGCCGTGCAAACCAATGCTGTGAAACAATTTGTAGATATCCGGTATGATGTCATTGAACCCCCACAGTATGGAGAACTCCAAAGACTTCACTCAAGTGGTGAATGGAGACCAACTGACTCGTTTTCACAAAGGCTTCTAGAAAAAGAGCGCCTGAGATATATTTGCAATTTTCAAGAAATCCAAACATCCAATGCCACTGATTATTTTAAGAGCAAAGTTAATGTGGCTGCAAGGGCAACCACAGAAATACTCTTCCCAATCACTGTGAAGTGGGTTAAGTACCACATGGTGAGGAATGTCATGATAGATTTGGATAAAGTTAGAAAAGTGACACTTGACTCGGAGCATCTTTTTGCCACAGCTGAGGGTGTTACGCTCGCAGAGGATGATCTTTATTTTAGGGTTCTCACTACACCAAAGAAAGGAAAAATCTTGCTTGGAACCACAGTCTTGAGGAAGAATTCAACTTTTAGCCAGAGAGATATAACAGATCTAAAAGTACATTATGAGCTAGTCGACAGGCCTCATGAGAACACAAGTGACCGGTTCAAATTTCAGCTGGTTTCCAAACATGCTCAGTCACAAAACTACGATTTCCAGTTTTCCATTAAAGCTGATGTCAACAGTGTGTTTATGAGAAATGAGGGACTTTCACTTTTGGAGGGAGAAAGTAAACTTATCACAAAAGATGAACTTTTTGCAGAGACTTTGAGCACAAAGGATGTGTACTACACAGTCGTACGCAGCCCCAAACATGGAAAGCTGGTCCGAATTAGTCAGTCAAATTCCAATGCTAGCTACAACAACATCTTAACCTTTAGTAATCAGGATATATTAGAGGAACGGATAATGTACATCCACGATGACAGTGAAACAACTCAAGATGAGTTCACTTTCATAGCCTCCACGAGCCAAGGATTCAAATCTTCCATTGCAGAAGATGAAATAGGCTCCAAAGAAGGGTTGTTTAACATATCTGTTCAGCTGCTCAATGACCAAAAGCCAGTACGTGTTATTGACAAAGTTTTCCAAGTAGTAAGGGATGGACAGAAGTTACTTACTATAGAAGATTTGCGTTATCATGATGCAGACTCTGATTTTGATGATGGCCAGTTGATTTACACTCGACGTGGAATCCCGATGGGAGACTTGGTACTGGTTAATGACACAACTCATCGGCTGTTCCAGTTTCGGCAGAGGGATTTGGAAGAAAAGCGAGTTTTGTTCATTCACAAAGGTGTGAGCACTGGCAGGTTTGTGCTCTTTGTCTCAGATGGAAACCATTTTATATCAAGCCTTTTAGACATCAGTGCACATGACCCTTTCTTGAAGGTTGGCAACAACACCGGCCTACTGGTTCAGAAAGGCCAGTCAGTAACCTTTTCCTCTAGTAATTTTAGTGTCACATCAAATTTGGACATCAGAGATGACCAGGAGGTCATTTTCAAGTTGGATGAGGCTCCCAAGTATGGAGGACTTTATTGCAATGAAACAAAGGTGGAGTCTTTCTCAATGTCTGACCTAAAGAATGGGCTGATTTCCTATCAGCACAATGACAGTAAACATCTGGCAGACTCTTTCAATGTAACAGTGAAAGCTAAAGGGCTTCGACTTGCAGCAAGGATCAATGTGAAGGTTTACCTTGAAAGTCATCAAAGGCCACCGATCGTGCAGCATCACAACATCTTACTAGTAGAAGAGGGAAAGCCAGTGAAGATCAGCGATACTAAACTAGAGGTGAGTGTTTCAGAAGAGAGTTTTTCATCATCAATGCAATGTTTTAATTCATTTAAAAAATATGATGGTAATTTTTAGTTTGATACTATCCTTTCTATTCATTTTGCATTTTTTGACCAAAAATCAAGTTCATTTTCACATTAACATTATTTTTTGTTTTTTATTATTTGACCAGTGGTCACTAAACCTCTCCTTACAGAAGAATTACAATTATGATAACAGTAATGTGCATATTTGCACAGTGTGTCATTTGAAGCAGTTAGCAGATAATCTGAACTATAATAAAAGGACAATATCACACTAATGTTACAGAAAAAGACCTGTTTTTACTGCTCTGTTTTTAAGGCTGCTGAACAAGTAGGCAATGAATGCTGACCAGTGTTTGTTTTTCCATTTTACTATGATGCCATCTTACATTGAGGACAAAATGAAAACTAAACTTTAGTGACGCATGGAACATTTCAAGTTTAACCACTGAATATGTTTTCTGATTGCTGTAGGTCACTCATGAGGACAACCTGCCATCTGAGATTGTATTCACAGTCAAGGTAGCCCCATCTCATGGCTTTCTCCGGCGTTTTGTCGAAGCACAAGAGCGCTACATCGGAACCAAACAGTCTCCTGTCAAGACATTTACCCAAGAGGACATTAACAGTGGAAACATCCAGTACATGCAGGTGGAGCCCGGCAAAGTCAATGACACTTTCGTCTTCGATGCCACCAATGGGGTCACCGATGTCAGCGACATTAGGATGTCTGTTGACATCATCCCACGCCTCATCCCACTTCAGGTTTCCAATTTCACTCTGAAAGAGGGCGCCTCTAAGGCACTGACTGAGGATGTGCTCAAAGTCACCAACCGACACTTTTCTGGAATCAACTTCCTGTATAGCTTGACTGAACCCCCAAAACATGGTCACATTGAGCATTCTCGACATCCTGGTGTGCCCATAACCTCTTTCACCAGGAGGCAGGTGAGATATTGATACACTCTTATAGTTGCTACAGAAAATAGCAATAGACAGGCAGTTGGTGCGATGGATGAATAATTTGATTGACACCATTTTATAGGCGTAGAATGAATGATAGGAGAGGGTGTTTTCTCAAATTTGATCCAAATTTACAGGCATTTTTACAATGTTTGTAACCTAAAATGCGTTCTTCATTAAATACTGTTCGGCAATACTTAGAACAATTTGCTTAGACTGGCTGATTGATGGACGAATAATGTGATTGATTGTTTTTGCAGAAATCACTTTCAGACCTGAAAGTAACACTGAGTTCCTGCTCTCTGTGTGTTTCTCCTATTTTACACAATTAATATTTTTTAATTTGACCCTGATCTACTGGCATGTTTACAACTTTTGTAACCTAAAATTCATCCTTAATTAAATACTAAATTAAAGGAAGGAAAAAATAGCATTACCCTGGTGTGACCTCTTTTTCATTATATCCTAACCAGCCTGAATCGCTTGAACTTGCTATTGTTATTGCTATCATGTTTTCTAAAATTCTACAAAGGGATAATGTTTTTTTGTCCATATATACATGCAGTGTCATGGGATAAGAGGTTGCCTAAGTGTCACAAATTATTACAGTCTTTTGTACGCCTGCACCCCCGTTTCAATCTCAGGTTCTCTCTAATCATTTCCATGATCTTTAACCAGGTGGAGCACGAATTCGTTTACTACGTCCACGACAGCAGCGAAACCTTAGCTGACAACTTCACTGTGGTGGCCAATGACACAGGCCTGAGGAAGCAAAGTGCAGCGCAGACGGTGTACATCCAGGTTACAGCTGTCAACGATGATCCTCCTGTTATTACAGCCAACAGGGTCCTGAGGGTGAGTCTGCACTGCTGCTCTATATTTAAACTCCGGACATTTTTTTTTTTTACTAGCAGGTCTGGCACCATAGCTTACTGTCAGACCATTTTCATGCGGGCAGTGTGCAAGTTGCAAGTTGCCATGGCTGGCTGGCTGGCTGAGAGAAACTATGTTTGCTATGTGGAGGAGGGTCCGGGGGGCGTAGCAGCACAGAACAGACATTGACATACATTTGGGGGCTGCCTGGGACTTGCAGGAAGGTCTGTTATGGTGCCAAGGTGTTAAGTTTTCAAACACCCCTCTTCTTCTATTACGATAAAGCACTGATTTTCACTTGGTCGGTTGCCAGCAATGCTGTTTCTGTGAATTATAGAGGCAGCTGCCATTTTGCATAGTTTTGGTTGACTGGAAATGATTTCTAAGGCTTTTTATGAATACGAAAGAGTTTAAATCAAAGGGAGAATAACCCCAAGGCATTACACAGACATAAGATCTTGCTTCTGAAAATATGCCGCTTGAATTAAGTCCATTCCGCAGCATCCTGGTGTTGAGTGACGTGGTGGTGGCATGGCCTGGAAATAGCAAACACTGTCAGTTCATACTAGTTTCCCTAACGTCACATCTCTCTTAAAAATCTGCTCTAACACTACAGGTTATTTACAACCCGTCTGTGAAAAGCACTTCTACTTGCACACATTTTAAAATATGTTACTCGTAAAGTTGTCGCGTTTGTCCATGTGCTTGAGCAGTGCTGACTTATACTCTGTCAGCTTTAGTGGCTGGAGTTGGGAGAGGTCCAGCTGGCAAGAGAGGCTGAAGTGTAGGTCTCTATTGTCTGAGCAGTTTTGCCCCAAATGCCTTAAATTCCTCTGGGATCCTGCAGACTCAGAAGAGCGGCTTCAAAAATGTACTGAACATAAGAACACTGGGAAGCCCGTACATATTGATGATCTCTTTGATTCAAAGAAGTCAATAGGCGTTACATCATGTTTGAGTCATTGTTAGGTTTAGGTGGAAAGGAACTGGATCCTCAGTGTCCACAAGGTGGCACTCTGCCACTGCAATTCATATTGGCCCCCTTTATCTTGTACTGTGGAAGATTTTTAGAGATTTACAGGCCAATGTTATGAACTGCCTCGTGTAATTTATTGGAAAGAATAGCTCTGAAACAGCTTTGATGTTTTCTGAGTCAATATTTAAAAAGGACTTGTAATTTTTTTTATTTATGAATCATGCCTCAGTGGTTATCCTGTTATCTGTGTTATATAAACCAGACAATGCTAAAAAAACACAAAGACAGACCTGCACTAAATATCAGCGTAGGAGCACATCAAATCTACTGTAAAATAGATAAGACTGTCTAAAAAAATTTAGATTGTACTAATGATTTTATCGATCTTCAACTCATATTTTGTTGAAAATTAAATAAAACAAAACAATACAGACAAAGGACGCATCCTCTAATGATGAAGTTCAAAGAAAACTTACATTCTCCATCTGTACTGCAGACTTGTTTCCAAGGTCTGTGACGGACATCTATAAATAATGCCATCACAGTGACACATGTCAGCAGTCTGTGTTGGTTCAGATGGAGTTGTCAGGATTTTAACGTGGGACTTAATTCACTGAGATGTCACAAAGAACTGCGAGTCTCCTGAATTCATTTAGCTTACGAGACCTTTTCACAGCAGGAGGGAAGCTTAAACCCAAGCAGTATGTCATGTAATGTAGTGATCAAAAAAACAGATTAAAGGGACCATTTTTATTTTTTTCAGGTAAGATAAAAAAAAGCTGTTTGTGAAAACACCTCAGCGAATAAAACCTGCTGAGGTTTGGCTGTCAGGGATTTCAGTAAAATGGATCAAAGATGTAAGTGCAGTGAAGTGTGTTTTGTTTTAACCAGTCATCTCCATCAGTAAAGCTGCATCCTAATGAGCGACCGACACCCCGTCATGTTTAAGGGATTGATCTCCACTCCAGGGGAGGCTGTTTGTGCAAATTGATCTCATGTGTCTTCAGTGAGTCACACCGATGTTGCCCATCAGACAGATCCTGATGTGACTTCCTGTTAAATGGGGGATTATTGGACGTGTAGTCACTTCCCGTGACATGAACATTTGTGGCAAGTGTTCTCTTATGGGAAGACGATGTGCTGTGGGGTCGATGTGTCGTGTGTGGTGGGTGGATGTGGTGCTTTCAGGTGCGAGTTGAAGAAGTACCCCAAGCTTCTGTTCCAGTGAGGTACTCCTACAGCCAAGTTAAGGCCAGCTCACTTCCAACGAGCCTTTTATTTCTGTTATTTTAGGGGAACTTTGGGGACATTTAGACTCCAGTGTCACCCAGCGACTGCAAATTTTAATTTAGTTTCAGTCATAGTCTTTTTCCATTTTAATATTTTAGACATCTGCTTAGTTTAACTCTAGTTCTAGTCGACTAATTATTTTAGTAAACTACATCTAACAGGTTTAGTTTGATTGTAATGCATTATTCAAATGTGTCTCTTGAATTTCCAAACTCCTTATTTACTTCTAATAGAAACATCTATTAACCTGTTGTTTTGGAATGATATTTAGGTTTGGACATGCAGCACAGACCGATTACTTTTCGTTACATACAGGACAGCGATACTTATCATCTTTACTGTGTTAATCGATCTTTTCATTTATGATCTGTGATTACTCACTCTAGGTCATTACTTTTGTCATCAGTACAGGACAGCTGTGGTTTCTTTTGGCTCATAATGTTTTTACTAATGACTATGTTCTTCTTCTTCTTCTTCTTCTTCTTCTTCTTCTTTGTTAATGGTTTTGGTGTCACCCTGTATTTATAGGTCTAAAAGGTAAAACCCAATCTCAGATCCCTTCTGCACTGCAGAAACTGCAGTTTGCAGTTGCTAACATTTCTCACATTAACCAACATTCAGAGAACAGCAGCATGAACTTGCCAGTACAAACAGTGTGAGACATCAGTGTGATAACACCTTCATATCAAATGCTACACATCTTGTGGCTGCAATGCACTCCACTCCACGGGTTGCTAAACTAAAACTCTTGAACAGGAAATTTGCAGTCATTTGACCCTAAAGGGCTGTCTATAATTTGCTTGGTACATGAGTAAACACCAGACTGTGAACTCCAAACAGTGTAGATTCTGAGGCCAAATCTAACAGTGACATTTATTGAGACCTGCTAAGAGAGATATATTTATTCAAAATTGGGTAAAATTACTGTGTTTAATGTGAAAGTTGTCGCTCATAGTGACAAACGTGCAATTAACTCTGTAGTCCCCTCAGACCTTCGGGGCATTTCGTTTTGTCTTTCAGCTCATTGTTTTGGTTTGTTTAGGTTCACCAGGTGGCCAGAAACACCACTCCTACAAATAATAATGTTGCCTCATAGCTTATATGGCAATTATATGTCAGCGTTTACAACTTGTTTCCATTGTCCCAAGTGGCCAAAAAAAATCAGTTAATGAGGGTTTAACCAAAAAAAAGATTTTTTTAAACAACCTTGGGTAGTGCTTTTTCATGACAACTGCTATGGCATAAAATATAAAGGAAACATATTTTGTCATATTTATGCATTGAAAAACACATACAGTATGTCTTTACATTACTATTATATGCTGACATATCATCAGTACTAATAAGACTAGGAAAACAGTCACAATAGTAAAGAGCAGGTGTAGATAATAATGAATAATAATGAATGATGGCTGAATTCCATTTAGCTGCTCCAGTGTCAGTGTCCTGGTATTGTGCACACCGAATCACTGTCACATTGTCATGACTTACTGGGACGCCCGAATAGAACAGAGCCATCGTTAATGTTATTACAGTGGTAATGACCTGTGCCTTTCCTACTGTGACGAGTCAAAATGCTCCGCTGCGAAAAACACGATTACTGTCGCAGCCTTTCAGTGATTATTGTGAAATTACAACTTGTGTGAGGAACAGTGGCATGTTATGCAATCCTCGCTCTGGTCTGAACTACAGAAGCTCATCCTTTGTTGTCAGGAGTCTGCACAGTCTAGTGGTTTTGTGCTCTGTGTGTCAATGAGTTCCTCTGTTCCTTCGTGTTAGCTTGAGGCTCTTGAATTTACATGGGAGCCGGACCTGAGCGGTGCCTCACCAACACTCTCTGCAGTATGTCCGACTGTGTTTACAGTGTGCATGGCTATATTTAGTCCCGAGATGTCCTTCATTTGAATTATGTTGTTGAACGAGACTTCAGGGATGCTCAGAGTGGCATTTTTTTCCCCAAAGGTTGTTATTCTCTTGCCGTCTTTAGTTGCCTTAGTTAGAGATTACTTTTACAGCAGTTTGTACATTGCACTTCATTGGATGATTTACAGCGGAGTGGAAAACTACGTTAGAAAAGAAATAGAGAGAGAACGATGTGAAAGGCTCTGGAGCTCTTACACCCACAGCGTCCTGGGTCCATTGTATCTGGTGATGAATGACAAGGACGCATCAGCTGTTTCCGCCAGTCGTTTATGTGTCTCGCTTCCTTTTCACTTGTATTATATCTGTGCAGAGAATAGGTGTTCCATAGCTGCTTTTGATTCGTAAAAAAGTACATGATGAGACAAAATCCTGTTCTATCCTACAGACAGTTTTATTTGATGTTTTTTACAGTATAACAGAATCACAGGGATTTATTCCAAGACTGGTCTCCACAAATGGAAACAAGCTTTAGTATGACGTGAAGTCCTGTGCCCCTGTGTATAACAAAATATGACAGTACTTCATTCCATCTATCACAGTAAATGTCAAACTCACATTTGGCTGTCAAATACCGTTAGCCCCTGCATAGTGATCCGTGTCAAACAAAATGTCTGTTCCTGCAGGTCTGCTTTGTCATGTTGATCACAGATGGCACTTGTTGTGTCCTTGTCCATCTCGTGTCCAGGTTTGGGTGTCCTCGGTGACGGAGATCAGGCCGGAGGAGCTGAGAGCGCAGGACCTGGACACACCCCCGGGGGAGCTCCACTTTATGGCGACCCCGCCCAGCAACGGACACCTGGCCCTGAAGAGTGCCCCTACGAAGGCAGTGCTCAACTTCACCCAGGCACACATCGACCAGGGACAGCTGCTGTTCGTTCACAAAGGTAAAGTCAGTTTGTCTGTCGCCTGCTAGAATAATTATAAACACTGTAGAAAAGCTAGAGGATGCTTATGTTCTGTTTGATTTTTTTTTTTTTTTTTGTATTTAGACGGACAGCATGAAAAACAGAAGTGAAACAGGAGGAAGAGGAGAGGTCAAGCCATAGCATTATACTTTATACCTCTCTCCAAAAATCAAACTTTAACAGAATTAGATAAAAAATAATTGGGAAAATAATTAGTACTTCATAAAAATTAAAAAGTAGTAAAAAATAAAGCTCACAAAAAAGCTGTAAATCAGAAATGTGACTGCAGTAATATGTGAAGTATTACTATAGACTATTGACTTATGCCATATACAGAGGACTTATCATTATTTATCGACTTTCAGTAGATTTGTTTTTTGGTAATATGATTTATATAAGATTGTTATACTGTTGTCCAAATTAATGGTTGCAGGAAGATTGTAATTAAAAACAAAAAGAGATCTTTTTGTTTTGTATGTGTGAAGTTTAGTCTGATGTATGATAAACAATGGAGCATTGTCTATTATCTATATTGATATTTGAAAAGAATTTCTTTATTATTTTCACACAGATTTCATTTTGAATGTCTTTTTATTCTCATGCAGGCTTCGACTTTAGCGCATTAATGCCAAATGTAATTCATCTGTGTTTTCTGATCCAAGAGAACTTGTTGTTGTTGTTCCTTTTGTGTACACTAGAGGACACTGTTGACGCCGACAATGGTTTGCTTTCAATATGTGTCAACTCACGGTGCACCATAGTCATCAGCAGCAACATGTGTAACTTTCTTCATTTGTATTAAAACATCTTGAAATGACTGATGCAGACAGATGGACTGAAAGGTAGGATGGAGCTGATAATACTTGATAGTGTTATGAAACTCAGATGTAAAATGGTGGATACGGTCTGTAAACATCTGATGCTGTCTCAAATCAGGTTTCTGCTTACTGCTCTGATCACTATCTACGTTTTCCTTTGCCTGTACTCGTACCGCCAGGAAAGATTGTACTCCCCCTACCCTATATGTTGAAGAATGTCACACGTATACACACACCTACACTAGTATAGGCACTTGATTTCAATCAGGTATTCCCTAGAAGAATACGATTTCTTAGCTTGCATTGCAGTTTTTGTTGAGACCAGCATCAGGACTGCTGATCTGGTACTTTTTATGCGTATTTTGCAGAAATCAGACGCAGCTTATTTGTAAATTTACTTCAGCCAAGAACAAATTGGAAACATGTTCTCACAAAACTAAGATGCAATTGTTTCTTTATTCACAGCAGCACACAGAATACATCATCTTTGAGTCTCCAGAAAGTCGGAGCTCTTGAATAAATTCCTTGTGTCTTTGCATTTCCAGGTGCCATGTCGGGAGGATTCAACTTCCAAGTAAACGATGGTGTGAACTTCACTCCCAGGCAGATCTTCAGCATCACTGCCAGAGCCTTAGTCCTCAGTTTGGAGAAAAACCGGCCGCTCAAAGTGTTTCCAGGTAAATTGCTGATTAGAGCCACATAATTATAGGATAAGGCTGGTGTCATTATTGCCAACAATATGTAAAAAAACAACAAAGTGCCAGCCCGTCTCTTAACATTTTTCTTCTTCTCTACTTGTGGCACTCAACTCCAAGAAAACAGTTTTTTAATAGTTTTTGGGCAGCAATAGAGCTCAGTGACAGAGAAATAAAGCTGTATCAGGCTTCGGTTACACAGACACAACTTGTTAGTGGAATCAATTCATGTGGTTTGTTGACATGAATAAACATATCAAATATAAGCAGACATTTACAGACATTTTCAGATTTTCATTGGTCACTGTTTTCATATAAGTACAAACCACACTTGATTTCAAATTACACCTTCAACCTGAGCTAATTATCTTTTTTTTTAGTTGTTAGTTTGTTGTGCGACATCACTCAAGATGTACTTCTCTTTTATAAGTATTTCTACTGGTAGATATTGAAACTACGCAGCTGCTTTCTGAAAATGAACTGAAACTTTTTTTTTTATCTGTTAGTCATACACTCAGACTTTTTTTAGTTGTACTATCAATATCCAACAGAAAAGCGTTGATTTCCTCTTTTTTACTTCTTTTGTGAGGGCGTCGTTGAAGATTTTTAGCATGTGTGTTTCTGGCACCTCATCCTCTCATTTGCATTTGTGCCTTAAAAAGACCCAACCTACTTGTATGTTTAACTCGACTACAGTCTCTGCTCAGAACGCCTTTGGTTGAATAATTGAGCACCGTTCTGACGGCCAAGTCATTACTTTGCCCAGATACCAGACTAGTGAATCAGCTGCTAATAGTTTGATATATAGTGTGCTACTTTTAATACTCAAGAGCTAAAAATAGGCTGACTGGGTGTCGTCTCTGTCTGCAAACGCATTTCAAGGCTTTCTGAGATTTCCAGTGGTCTGGTTTGTGAGTTAGAAGGAGAGGATATTGTGAGGGCCGTAAACTGCCAACTGGCACGCTCTGCTGAGCTTCCCAGCCACAGGGTGAGTGGGTACTTGAAAAGCTGTGCCACTGTCTGTCTGAGGCAGCCCTGTTTGTGCTTTGTGCCAGGCGGGGCAGAAGGAGGGGATGGGGTGGGCGGGATGGGAGCTTTAACTGACAATAAGGGGTTTTGATGGGGTGAGGGGTGACATGAAACACTTTAACACTGTGGAGGTGAGACTAATGTTTCTCTTCTTCCAAATGTCTGGATACACTCTGTAAAATTGTGCTCCTCCTTCCACTTCCTTGCATATGCCTCTTTAAGAAACCAGCATTTACCTGCAAGCATTCTGACAGTAAGTTATTATGGTGTTTCCTGCAGATATCACACAGAACTTTCTTGTGAGATTCTTATGAGGAAATTTCGACTTGAATACACAAAGCTTGTTATTTAATGCCACAGCTACCTCTGTCAAGACTGGGCGAAAAATCTGTTTAACCACCTGATGAAGTGTAGTGGCGCCATAATGATATTCTGTATTTTCTCAGTTCCATGTTACTGTATTCTTCTAGTCCCTTTTCCTTACATCATTTTATTACAATTTCTATTCCATATGCTTCAAAAACATGAACTTCAGACAGTGAATAATGATAATGGTGTAGTGCATGAGCAGTGATTTGCATGTTTTTTTTCTTTTTCTGTCTCGTGTTCCCAAAGTGCCACATGTTTTCTCATCTCGCAGGCAAGGATCAAGCAACTCACTGGAATTTTGGAAGTATTTCGATTGTGTTTGTCATATTAGATCATATTCCTGTATACATGTCTATGTAAATCAAACAAAAAAACAGTCTCTGTATATTTACGTATATACTACCATTACAAAATGCTGCACAAATATCTGACAATATAGCCAAACCCACCTCATACAGATTTAGAGCAAAATGGGTTTTCATTGTAAAAAGCCCCTCTCTCCGTCTTCCTCTAAGAGGGAAATTTCCCATGAGAGACTGACAGAGATGGTGGGAGTGCTCACGACAAGTGATGAATGGATTTCAGTGTACTGTGACCCCTCTTTCCCTCTATCATTTCCTTCCATCATTTACCAGCAGTCTTTTTTTAGGATCTTCTATATCGTCACTGTGGCACCCGAACTGTAGAAATCTATGTAATTCATCTTAAAAAGAAAAGAAGCTCTCAGTAGTCAGTCCTAGTCATCATGCACAGGAGATGTTTCTCTTTATGTTTTCCCCAAGTGGAAG
Organism: Scortum barcoo; assembly: GCA_023238725.1. Classification (NCBI taxonomy): domain Eukaryota; kingdom Metazoa; phylum Chordata; class Actinopteri; order Centrarchiformes; family Terapontidae; genus Scortum; species Scortum barcoo. Next base: position 17,995,020 of record CM041535.1, read on the forward strand.
ATTTCTTTGCCTTCAAGGAGCTGATCCATTTTTTATTTCTTATTTGGATTTTATGTAACACCCCGCACTGCAGTTGGACAGTTGTGCTGTAAAAAGTCTGTGATGTCTGCAGTGCTGCTTTAATTTGACACATCAAAGGACTCTCATCAATCTATTCCACAGCTTGTTTTGCATAATTTGGAGTCAGAAAAAGATGTGAAACTCTTCCAGAGGGGAAAACTCGCAACACTTGGTGCAACTGCACAAGAGTTTTAACAGTGTGGTCACAGCTAAACTGAATACCAGACAAGAGAAACTATTTTTCTTAACAAATACAGTGTCGTGATCAATTATCTGAGCCATTTCATCAGTAGTTTTCTAATTCAACTGTTCCATCTTTCCCCCAGGCTCTTCTACACCAATCACAAATAAGGACTTGCAAACAGTGACCAATGACATCAGCAACACTTCGAACCGCATCATTACGTTCAGTGTGATTCGGCATCCTAAACTGGGGCGTCTGGTGATGAAGCAGCCTGATAATTCAACAGTGGATATCTCCACTTTCACACAAGACATGGTGAGTGAAGAGCTGGAGGTTATATCGACACTTCTCTATTTTACATGAAAATATTTAAAAGACAAAATAAAAGGGATGTGAACCAGTTTAAGATTAAACATTGATGTTCCCCCATTCATATGGAGAGTTGCCAAACCTCCACTATATGAATAATTGATATTCTGCGTCCTTATTCAGGAAATTGACTTTGCGTTTCTTTAGCTGAATGGAACATGTAAGGCTTTTATGTAATCAATTATTTCTGATGGATTATGATCTGACACAGTTAAAGCCGCAATGTTCTGTGTACTTTATTTACTGCTGAGCAAAGCTGATTTAAATTAATGATGCAACCAAATACATACTGTAGTAATGTTTTTCAGAATGGTGTTCACTTATTTAGGCCACTGAGCTGTTTATGCAGTTGATTAAACCATCAGTTTACTTCAGGGATGGCTGACTTGCATGTTGTGCAAATGTGTTAAGTTATTTTGGATGGTGGTTTATCTGAGGATCTGTGGTGTTTGTGTACATCAGGTGGACAGGAAAGAGGTTGTGTACATTCAAACCCCCATCGAGTCAGTTAGCTGGGAAGCCATGGACTCCATGACCTTCTCTGTGTCATCACCACCTACCTCTCTGGACAACCAGGTCTTCAAAATAGATATTTCTTATGAGAATACTGGACCTGAGCACAACACAGTCCTGCTAGCAAACACAGGTATGAAAGAGCGTCTAAAGCCATGCTAGTGGTGCTATAATGCTATACAGTGGTGCTTTGAATTACATGCTAATGACAGCATGCCAACATGCTAACAGTTACAATACTGACATACTGATGTAAGGCATGTAAAACTTTAACTATGGTAATCATCTTTTACTTTAGTATGTTGCCACATATTTTATTTAAATTTAAATTAGCAATAAACACACAGTACAGCTGAGGCTGATATGGAAGTACTGAACAACTAGAGATTTTCATATGATGATACCTGAGAAGTTAAGGGATTACTATAGTTATTAGCATTCATGCTGTGCAGAACACAAAAATGTGTACCAACTTTCATGGCAATCCAGCCAATAGCTATTGAAACAAGTCATGACTCACAACTTAATGTATAGTGTCGCCAAGAGATCAACACAGTTAATAGGCTTTATTTTTAGGGGACTGCACATTTCTTCATTTTAGTGGTGGACTACTGCAGGGAGCCAAAAGACATTGCCTTCCCTAAAGCCATGTGACTAGCATGACTAAAATCTACTGACTGTGTTTTTTGCTTTTATTAATTAAAAATGTTTAACAATGTCGGCCCAATGTTTGCTTGGTCCAAGGTGCTGAGGTAACAGAAGGGGAGAGTGTTATCATTGATGAAACCAAGCTGGATGCCTCCAACCTGATGTCCAAGCTGCCAACACCTCAGCGGAGCTCCCATGAGGTCTGGTTCCAGGTGACATCTCTGCCTCATCATGGTGTCATAGTGGTGGGTGAGAGAAACCTCACTAAGGAGAAACCCAACTTCTCCCAGTTCATTGTTAACAAATATGGTATTACCTACAAGCACGACAACTCAGAGACAACTCGGGATTCTTTTGTGTTCAGTGCATGGCTAAATCCTAAAGGCAAAACAGCGCAGCGCCCTCAAGATGACAGTGATGTTGTTGAGGAGCATTTTAACATTACAATCACACCTGTAAATGATCAGCCACCTTTGCTAAAAACCAAATCTCCAAGTCTGAGGGTGGTACAAGGAGATATAGTAGCCCTCAGGCCGGAGAATCTCAAAGTTGAAGACTTGGACAATCCTCCCGATGAAATTAAGTTCTCTGTGATTAGTAAGCCAAACAATGGTTACCTAGCTCTCGAAGGAAGTTTGAATGAGTCGATAGTGACCTTCACCCAAGCCCAAATCAATAATGGGAGTGTCTATTTCATCCATGATGGAGGCTCTGTGTCAGGGGTGTTTTACTTTAGTGTCACAGATGGTCATCATAAACCAATATATAAACTCTTTAATCTTGAAGTGACAGAAATCACCATTTCTCTGGTCAACCACACTGGCTTAACACTAGAGCAAGGCAAAACTTCAGTCTCACTCACTGAAGACAACCTTGCTGCTGGGACTAATGGAAAAAACATCACCATTCACTACCGGATTACAAAGCCCCCAAACTTCGGCAAACTTCTGAAGGACAACCAAGAGGTTACACAGTTTGAACAGGAGGATCTAAAAGCTGGAAGGTTGTCCTACCATATGATCTCCCTTTCTGCTGCAGGAGACAGCCTTGAGTTCACTGCTTTCACTTCAGAGGCAAATCTGACTGGTCAAGTACTTAATATAACTGTCAGACCTTTGATCCAGGTTGGCAAAGGATTGAGGATTCCCAATGAGATCGCCGTCAAACTCACCACTAGCTTTCTTAATGCCTCTGAACTTGCTAATATTAGTGATAGTGACCCCATCTTTGAAATAATATCCCATCCTAAGTATGGCAAGGTGGTTCAGACAAAACCGAAAATGTCAAGGAAAGCTGTACCAGCTGAGTCCTTCACCTTTCAAGAGGTGATGCAGGAGAAGGTAGCCTTGGAGCTGAATGCCAACATGACCGGAGTTCAAGAGCTGAATGACTCCCTGGTGTTTGTTCTGAAAGCTGATAACATCCAACCTGCTAAAGGGGAGTTCCACTTTACAATTGTGCCATATGATCCAGCACTTTTTCCAACCACAAAGAGTCCCGCCCCAACCACATCATCCGTTCCTCAGACACCAATCCAGACTTCGAGAAATGGTACTGCTTCACCGTTCCTGTCTACAGTTTTCCTGTCCACCCAGCAACCAAGCAAAAACCATCAAAAGTTTAAGGGACATAACCGCTGGGGAAACTCCAACAGAACTAGTATTTTCAGTACAACTCTTGGCAAACCAACGCGTGGAGCAGAGGAATTTCCCTTTAGAAACACACCAGTTCGTGTAGAGTCTTATCCTCAAAAAACCTCCAATCCGCTTCTGGTTATCTTACCCCTGCTGGCCCTGCTGCTGCTTGTAATCATATTTGTAGTCCTGGTTGTATTTCTTAGGCACAACAGGCAAAGGAAGCAGAGCACTGCTGCACCAAAAGAGCAATCTTCCACTGGTCTGTCAAGCAGTCAGTCCTACCAGGGTCAAACCCAGAGGAGCACAGCAGTTCCCACGGTGACTGTCACTCCATTAAACCACACTTGCCCGGGTAGCCCTGTTTTTGATCGGTTATTGACATCCAATCAGGGCTCAGCTTATAACACTATTGATTCAAACATGCTTATAAGTTCTTGGAGTAATGGTTCCCCTGGCTCATCTTCCCAAATTATTCAAACTACCACTCCCACTCTGCAGAAGAATCAGTACTGGGTATGATCAAACCAGCTCATGTTACAGGTATAGATTAGAGCGTGGTTGTGAATTAAAATGAGGCTGCAATGAAATTTTACCTGTTGTAGGTTGTCAGCTTGAAGCTGCATTAATCAATACATTTGTAGTAATACCAAACCAAATTCCAGTGTCATGTGTAAGGTTTCACTTGTAGTGATGAACTCAGAATTATCACCTGATTCTGCTGCTTTATACGGCTTCATAGATTTTTATAGCTCATTGTTTTTTGAGTTTTTTTTTTATTGCACATTACTGTGCGGTTGGAGTTTCACCAGTCTTGTGCTATGGAACCCCATAATTCAAGCATGGGTGTCTGTTAGCTTCTGACCCCTAGTGGCCAAAAATTGATTCATGCAGCTTTAAGGATGGATAAACAAGTAAACTCCAATGGTCCAAAGTCCTCTGTGGTACATTGATCAGCATCAGAACAAGTTTTGATTTTCTTTGAGTTGAACCTTTCATTTGAAATGCTGGTTTACAATCCAACACAAACCTGTATATTGAGTTGATGGGACAAAGTGTGTTCACTTGAGAATTTACAAAGCGGTCAACATTGTGGTAAATTATAACCTATGTTTTGGTGCCTAATGTATGTTTAACCACTAACATTGTTATCTGGTCCTCATGCACGTTACGATTATCAACAGTGGAAGATGATGTTAATAACAGCTTGAAACTGTGAATTAATAAGACTGACACTGGCACAAAGATGTCTTGTCTAAGCATTTCTATTGATTGTGCAGATTTTATATTGTTATGTATTATATACAGTATACATAGTATAGCGACTTTCTGTAAACTCAGGTATTTTGTTAACAGTTGCTTCATGTTAGCTTTAATGAGGGTGGCATGTATTGTCAATAATTGAGGTCTTTGTTTCTCATTGCAGGACTGAATATTCTTTTTTTTTTTTAATAGCCCTGATCAAATCACACTTGTTAAAGTTTTAGCACTGTTTTTTTTTATTATTATTATTATTTTACTATGCACAGTATTTATGTATATTTTAAAAGCATGCACGAAAAAATGAAAAGACGCTGATCTTGAAGATTATACAAGTCTACACTGTATTTCACTCACTTTCACATTAGTGAAGACAATTCAAATAGGAGTTGAATCATCAGCGGGTCCACCTACTTTTAAGGAGATTGAGCAGCTAACTCTGAAACAATCACATTAGTCTGGGACTGGGAATGGCATTCTGGGGTGAGGCATTAAATATCTGTGAGTAGGATAAGTTGTCTATTGCTTATTCGATTATCTAGGATTTAAAAAAAAATCCTAGAAAATCTTTCCCAGACAAATGACAAGAAAATTTTCTTTGACTGAAATGAGTGCTGGCATTTATATGAATTATTTAACACTAATAAGCCTTTTTAATTTGTTTCCTCAGATTTTTGACATTACCTTCTGTAGGCCTTGGTTGTTTGACACTGTAATGATGTATCTATTGTAAATGAAAGGTACTGCTCTGACAGATTTTGGCAAGCTATGGGAGGTGAGAAATTGCTGTCACATAAAACCACTGTAAACTTAAATGTTATGAAACCATTTTGTACTAAAGAGAAGTGTTTATCCTGTGTATTCCAGTCTCATCTGATTGATGTAACCCGAAGTGTCATATTTATTTATACCATATTTTTAATAAACCATTAAAAATGTTTGCAAGGAATTGCTGCTACTTTCTGTTATCATTCAGTAACACAATCGTGTGTGTGTGTGTGTGTATGCACGCACGCTTGCACGTGGATGTAATCTGTGTAGCCTCTTTTACTGCTTTTTTACTTATTATCTGCCCATTTCTCCTCTAAGAAGACTTATTAGTGTTCGATTTATCCTTTATTTCTTCCCCTTAAATGAGTTTTTGGCAGTTTACCCTATCACTATAATTTAAACTGTATGTGCAGCCTGTTGCCCTCCTCTTAATGGTGCTTTACTCAGTGCAACAAAAGATACATGGCACCAGAGGACCAATTAGAAAAAGATTAATAATCATCATCACTTCTCCTAGTTTCCTGCAATTACTTAAATTGTGGTTTTCTAACATCCAAAAACAATAAAATCAGTACAGGATCTGCACCCGGTTGTTGTCTATTTTCCATCTCAAGAGCAAATGTGTTCAGCAGTGTCCTCGAAAAAGCTCATTGGATGCCCAGAAGGTAAGCATGTAATGTGATTTGGAAAAGCACAAGGATCTTTTTCTACAGAAGAAGCTTCGCCGCTGTGAGTCAGTCCACATGACTGATGGTATCATGCGATGAAAGTAATTACTTCTCTTCCCGATCCCAACCACACTAAACGCAGGGAACAGTAAGGATGTCTTTCACATGTGCACAAGTGTAAATTCAAGATAACAGTGATGCCAAAAATTGTCTCACCAAAAATGCCACCTCAGGATTTGTACACAATTTGTGCCGGTGCGCTGAGTGGTCTTGTTGATAGTAAGTGAGCTAATAAGATGGTGAGTAATGGCATCACATGTGAGCTGCAAACTTAGCACAATGATGTCAAGCCACAGACTCCACCAACAGGAACTTCCCTGGGATACTGTTGTTAACCTCTGCATTGTCATTCATTGAAATAGAACTCCAACATAAACAAAGTCAGTCTTCTCTCGCACTTGGAACAAAAAAGAAAATGCATTTATAAACATGAACACACAAGCGCTCCACTGATTCAGTGGTCGAACGTCTTTACCAGTCACATCTCCAACAGCCACAAACGGGAAGCCTGGTTCCAATTTGTTAATTCAGCAGTGGTGGAAAGTAACTAAGTACATTTACTCAAGTAGTGTAGTCAGTCCAATCAGAGTATTTGCATTTTCTGCATTTATTTGATGACTTTGATAACTAGTTAACTGGTAAGAAATTATTCATACAAAATAGAATTAACAAATAATTTAAAGTTTTATTGTTGATTAAACTACACAGACCAGTTGAAATTAATCCCATCTGTATCAGAATCATCATCATAATCAGAATACTTAATTTATCCCAGTGGGTAATTTGGGAACTGCAGTATAGTTTGATGCTAATACATTTGTACTGTCACCTAAAATATTCAGGCCCCCTTTAGAGCCAATTGTTTGTTTGTCTGTTCTGGGCCACCGTAGAAATACAGCAATGGAAGAGGACCTGCTCCCTACATAGATATGTAGGGTTAAATCTGCAGTCATGCAAACAGGTCTGGTGCTCTGAAACATCTGTTTGCCAGGTTAGAGGAAGAACCGGGCCAATCAGAGCTTTGCTGGTGGATTAAACCAAAATGACAAGTCAGTATGATTATCAGGTGCAGGTGGGTGTCTTGCAATGATAAACTGTTCACAAACTGAAACCACAATATGTGAAGGACGTGTCGAAGGGGTCTGAGAAATATAAAGGTTCAGTCATAGATTTTCAGCATACACAGAGGAGGGAGGGGGCTTTAATGTGAGGCTGGATTTAGAAGATTTAAATCACCCACTCACTCCTTTGCACACAAACATGCAAACAAAGATACAAAGTCAGACTGGTATTTTTGCTTTCCTTCTTGCACTTCCCCCAATCTGAATATATACTGAGCTCCAAGCTCAAACTGTCAAACTGGTGTTATTTATTAGTGGCGAAAGCAACTTTGCTTGAGTACTTTCATCATCACAAGTGTAGAAGTGAGATCATGCACACACACAAACACATGTCCCCAGTGAGTCCACCACAGCTGGTACACATGGTGAGACTGCTTGTTTGTATCTAGGAATGCTCGTGACCTGAAAGACAGAACAAAGATTATCCAGTGAGTATAACGAGCCAGCTCACACTCTTTTTAGTGTGCAAAATCATTTGCAGAGACGCACAGTTTGTTTTGCATGACATGTCAGATTTACAGTCTTTTGTCTGGAGGAAGCCAACAGGCTGTTAAAGAGGGTGGATACAAAGACAAAGATTAGACACCAATCCAACATTAAATGTCACGTTTTCACAGCAATATTACAAGAAAGCTGTAATTTAGAGCCCGTGTTGAGACAGATCATATGGTTTTTGGTCACATTTTGGACTTATTTGATAATGAAATCATCATGAGTGATACTACTGTTTCACCTCAAACAGCCTAAGTTGCAGTGACATAAAGGTTTATGTAATACAGTAGATAAACATTATGTGTGGATTTCAGAAAAATTTACATGCCCTTTTTACTAATTTGGACCATTTGGAGTGAAGCTAAATTTGCAGCATGTAAAGCAATAAGAGGCTTTGCATTCACATATACTCTTTGTACATGTATATCTGTAAAACGAGATTACGACTGGGTTGCGCCAACAAAGATGAATTTCTTATAACATTTTTTTCTAATCATGGTTTGGGAAAACTAGGTATATGAGTAGATTTAAACAGATTTAAAATTAAGCAGAGCTCTGTTGTTCCCTTATGTATACCAAGGAAAAGAATATTACATGATGCATGAAGAATATTACATAGCTTGTGTAACTCCCTGCCTTCTGTTTTTTTGAGTCAGTGAGTATATTGTGTGTGCGACTTTAATACATATTTGACCAAATGAGTAAAACATACACACGGTTTAGTCAAACGAGTGCATGATTTGCTAAATTAATTGCACAGACAAGAAAAAAATGGTGTGGCCACTCAGGGGTCCGTAGCTATCTACTTTACAACTTAAACCTCTTCAAGCATAAGTTTAAAGGTAACACTGGATCACATTTTAAATAGGAGTTTAAAGATCTGGTGCAACAGAATTACATTCAGTCTAAGTTTAGACTAAAAACTAAACTGAGGTTAAAAAAATTTGGTTTAAATTTAATCTTTAATCCAGCCTAAAAAAAAAAGAGAGAAACGAAAGGACAATGAGGACGATTATCAGGTGGGTGTCTTCTGCAATCACAATTTCTGAGAACATTTGATTTGGAAAAAAAACTGTGAAGATACAGCATGAACTGAAACCACAGTGTGTGAAGGGGGTGTCGGGGAGGTTTGAGAGATGAGTGTTCAATCATAGTTTTCCAACAGACACAAGGGAGGGGGGTTTTCTCAAACTGAGGCAGGATTTAGAAGATTTAAATCACCCACTTGTCTTGTGCTTTGTGCACTTTTTAGTTTAGTAGGTAAGCATGCTTTCATTTGCTAATTAGCACAAAAGTAAATTGCAGCTGAGACTGATGGTCATTAGTTTTACAGGTACCAAACAAGGTGCCAGGAGATTAAAAAAATCAGGGTCACCAAGGTCATTAGGATTCATTCTCCAGGGACCATGAATGTACAAGTCACGACAATTTAGTCTCTGTGCAGCATGAATGTTATCACTGACTTTCCTGCATTCATATATCCAGTAGTTGTTGAGATATTGCAGTCTGGACCAAAAAGATGGATTGACTAATGGACAAAAAGACCAACATTGGCATTCTTGCAGCTGTGGTAGGGATCTAACTTTGGCAAAAATGGTTTATTACAAAAATGAACACATTTAAACAGATATTGTTTACATCATGTTCACATATATATATATATATATATGAGAAAAGTGAAAATATAGAATTGGCCCTCAGTCTGTATAATGCACCCATACAAGGAGGGGTGATGTGTACTTCTATGAACTAAAGTCGAATTATAGTCTCAAAAAGCAGAAACCCGTGTAGAGAGAATGCTTACATCATCACATTCAGAGTTACAAAATGTGGATGTCTGGCAGGAAACGGTCACATGTTGGTCACAGTGCAGTCGGGGCTTAAATTATCATCATGCCAGCTTTTGCAATGTTACACCCTCACAGTGTTATAGCTGGGCTTTTACACAGTTCCCAGTAGCTTGAAGTTGAGACTGAGATTTACAAGGGAGCTACTACAGGTTATGATACAACTAATACCATTTCCCAGTGCATGTGTGAGAGACACCAAGAAATAGAGTCAAAGAGAGATAATTAGTCAAGATGAGATCTCGCCCTCAGATATTAGATCTCAGAGTGATCATGGTAATTTAAGGGTTGGTAATTGTGGGGCAGAGGGTTACAGAACAATAGCACCCTGCAAGACAAGACTGAGGGAGACAAAGCAGCCTCGGCTCGTTTGGTTTAATAAGGTTCCACACAGACAAACCCAGATGGTTAATTGAATCACGTCGACTGCCAGTTTCATTTTTACTAAGACTGTGTGTCACTTCTAAAAGGCTCCCTTTTCTCTCCCTTCATCTTATAAAACTTTTGCAATAGCAGCGTCTGCGTGTTTGAAGTAAGACCAACATATCCACAAAGTGTCATTTAGTTTATTCACAAAAGCTAATCAAGGCGTGTAAAATACTGCAGAGGGTTTCAAAATGTGGCGCTCTGGTGTTGAAAGCCGTGGTGGTTTGCCTGTTAGGAGAATGCACTGTTGCGCAAATGATGAAATAAAACCGCTCTGCAGTCTGCCTCAGTTTTTCTTTCTTCACAGAGCTCTTTACCCAAGTGGCATCAGTAATCAGCCGCTGTTTTATCTGCTACTAAACTGGGTGCATTTCTCATCTGCTGGGGGGTGGGAAGGATTAGCTGCCTGATTCATTGACAGGCTTTTCTCCGTTTTTTGGCATCGAGCAGAGCTTTCTCTCTATCACTCTGCTCTGCACACGGCTGATTAGATCTGAAATGACACCCAAAAGAAGCAGGTCATGCACATATTGAAAGTAATATATGATCAGTGGAACACTATTATATTTAAACCTCAAATTCAAGTGTGTCCCATTGAATTTTCTGTAGGTGTAAACATGGAGCAATGGCAGGATTTTTGCTGGATAGATTCATCCCTCTTATATTTGTCTTTTGGCTCTTCTTTGTGGGGCTGCATTCTTTGCTGAATTTAATAAAAACCTTTAATTCAATTCTAAACTGGATGAAAATCCTTTTATTCAGTTGAGGCTAACAATATTAGGAGCATTCTAGATTAACTTGTGTTTTTGCAGTACATCTTATAAGATTTTTTTCTTTTTCCTCTGCAAAGTGAAGTCAGCATTTTGACCATTTGGTTTTATTGGTTGCAGCATCTTCTCTGATTATGAGGCCTGCAACCAGAAGAAATGACACGTGGCTCACATGGGCACACCAGAATTTGACCCTCTCACTCTCATGTGCCCCACTGTCCATTGATTTGGTAAGTCCCTGTCAAAGGCAGTCATCCACAGCGGGCTCACGAACAGATGTCGTGCATCAGATGTTCGGCCCGATGCTGTGCTCTCTCTGAAGCCCAGCTCAGAGTAATATTCTCATCACTCAGTCATCATTAAGGAGTGAAGCGCAAGAGGAGGGATGTGTTATTGACGTGTGAAAAGGATTGCAAGCCAAAGTCAAATCCTCGGCAGCACTAGCACATGAAACTGCGCTGGTCCACACATTTCACACATCCAAATTCAGACACTGGTTTTGATAAAAGAATGTAATTCAGTGATTTCTGAGCTTGTGAACAATGAAAGTGTGCAGTAGGAAGTATGTGTAAGGGAGGTCAAACCCCCAGTGAGTACATGTCAGCTGGTATATTTGATGACTGTGGTCGACTGTGGTCTGTGGATGGCAGAGCTGGTCAGCAGAGTGTGTGTGTGGTGAAGAGAGAGTTAGAGTGTGTTTGACTACATGTCGTTTGAGTCCATGAGGGTCTGTATTCTTACTCTGAAACACATGAGAACAAGTAAATCACATAGAGAGAGAAATGATTTTGCCTGTGTTCTCTTTGAGTTTGAAATGTGCAAACTCAAAGAGAAACACAGACATCCTGTCCCTGTACGATGGTGTCATGACAAACAAAAATACATTACAAAGATCCCATACTGTGTGGTTGCTTTTAAAAATCAAGGCAAGTTCTCAAAGCGGGCAGAGTTTCTGGTTAGTCTTTGGTGGAGGAACTTTAATATTAATGCTTTTAGGTTTTTGCGTGACCTTGCACAAGCCTTCTCAGTGCAAATGACTCATTCTGGCTTAAGATCATCATTAAATATTTCACCATTACAAGTTTTTTTTTCTTTTAGCAGAGCATTTTAGCAGATTTAAAAGCTTGAAAACAGATGTCTCCAGGACCTTTCCTCACATTTCATTCTGACTTCAGGACTGGTGGCTTTGATGAGTAACCTGCTCTTCACTGCCAAACTGCTATCATACAGTTTGTGTTGAAAACAAGAAAATACCTAGCCTGGGAGATATATGATTGACAGATACGCAAGTGGCTCTACCCCTCAGTGAGAAAATCACTGTGTGAGCCGGGGATGTGGCCTCTTCCCTAGTTGTTCTTGCTTGTTTATTGTAATTAGAGCTATAAATGAAACTCTCTGACGGGGAAGGGGGAGGGGAGAATGCACATTGGCCCACAAAGACAAAAAATGTGTGTTGTGTAAATTATGTGTGTGTGTGTGTGTGTGTATCTTGGAGAGCAGCCAGAGAGGTGGGGGTGGGAGGGCAGTCAGCGTTTTTCAGACTACATGAATGAGGCCCCACTGGAGTGAGCTTCCTGTGTGAGAGCTATAAAAACAAAAACTGGGGCTAAAGAATGCCGAGTGCTCCCACATTCCTGAACATACTGCCAGGTACAGGACCCCGCAGCATATCCTCCTCCCTTTCCTTGAACAAATTGAAAAATACAACAGAAAGTAAATGTTTAGATCCCTGCTGATGGCCCGAAGAGGTCATCATGTTCACTACAGCCCACAATACAAAAGGGTGCACAGAAGAGATAAGTAACAGCTTGGTTTTCTTTTCTTTTCTCCTGAAACGCACTCGGTTGAAACAGGGTTATCCCCTCAGTACCATGCATGGCCCCCAGCTAATTTCTGCCCATTAGATCACTTAATATCTTGTGTGTAAAGTTTTCACACTGCCTAGAAGATGATGTAAGAGGAAACATGATTGGGTGTCCAAAATAAAAAAAAAATTAAAAAAAGGTTCACCCTCTGGAGAACATGCTTACTAAATGTCACAGGAACCAGTCCTATAGATTTAAACAGTTATCATATGCTAGAGGAAATTTTGGACTGATGGTGGCAATAGAGGAAAGGTCAGAGAGGTCACCAAAAACACTAGAATTAATCCTCTGATGATTATGAAATTTACTGGAAATCTGCTTTTGTTATCATTGAAAGAAAACATCATTAGTAGCCACTGCTCCAACGAGAAAGTCATTTAGCAATGGAGAAAATAATTGAGACGAGCTGGAGTATTCTAAATTCTTTAATGGAAACTATTTTACCTGGCAAAAAAGAGATTTGTGGACATCAGCACTTTACTCTCAGGTTTCCAGAAGTACTGACAATGGGTGCAGCTTTGGCAGGATGTTGCCAGAACCATATAAACCCAAAGGTAACATTTTTTGCTGTGTTTTTTTTTTGTTGCCATTTTGAAGCATGGCCACCTAGAAACATCAAGTTAGATTAAGCTCAGTACAAACACTGCAAATGTGTTTTTAGCCTAAATTAAGGTTTTATAAGCAGGGTGTAGCATGTCTGAGCCTTTTCCAGCACCAGGGTTCATTGGGAGTGGGCAGGGTGCTTCTGTGCTGAGGTCAGTTGATGATCTCATGGGAGTTGCTGACCGGGCCCGCATGTTTGTGTAATCACACTTCCTGCACAACCAAGAAGCACTTATAACTAGCCACTCTGTCATTATCTACCAGGGGCTCGGTTAAAAGTTGTTTTCAGGAGGTTTTCTGTTGTTTCACACAGTAAAATAGAAATAAAATTATTCTGAGGGAAAACAGTCATGAATCAAAAATCAACTATTTTAAACCACAGACTGACATTCGCTGAGGGGAAAGCGTAGGGAAGTGGTGAGCATGAACTTCTGGCCAAGCAATGTGACCCAATGGGAGTGACATAAGCGCTTGTTAGACCTAATTACATTTCAGCATGATACACACACACACCAGCACACAACAGCACCACAGTGCCTGTCTCACAATCAGGTGCTTTCAGTTTCTGCTGAAAACATGACAGACTTGATACATTGCAGGCATGTTGCATGCTAAGCAAACAACAGAGAAGAAAGACAGAACATTGATTTCATCTTTGTTTGTAGAGACATGTTTGACCTCACACGGCCCGATAACATCGAATCATCAACCTGTCAGCAGACAAACCACACTGACCAAACTTTCCAGTCACACAGTCACACGGACACACGTCATGCAGAGAAGCATAAAGATTTACCATTGTTTGTTTTAGATGCATTTTCGGGACAAGAACCACACATGTGAGTTTCCAGTTAGGCTTCAACCCATGTAGTAATGTTAAGAAGATTAAGAGAAAATAAAACTATAATGAAAACTCCACAGGGGACCAACTTAAAACAAGTCTCAGGAGGTAACACATGCTGCTGTATACACTCTAACACACACACACCATGCACACTGTTTTTCATAATGGGAATATACCACTGGGACTGTAACATGAAGCTGGCGTTGGAGGGAGTGGTCCTGTGTTGTTTTCCCTGGAGAATGAAAATCTATTCAGCCCAGAGCTTCAGTGCTCAGTATCCTCTCTGCTCCTGAGTCTGTCAGCTGTGTCAGGCCAGGGTCTCCCCTCTGCCTCTGTCGGCCCAGACTCTGATCAAAGGCCAGTGCAGACCCGGCTGTAATTTAAAACAGATCCAGCCAGAATCCCCCTCCAGCAGGAATATGCTGAGTACAGGCAAACGCCTCACATTCCAAAAGCATGAACTCTGCAAAAAAATGAGACAGAACAGAAACAGCTCTTCAAGTTCGTCTCTGCATTGTGCAGACAAAGAGCGAGGGAGGCTTACTTTGCACAACATGCATGTTGTTATTTAGTGCCAGCATGGTAAAAAATGAAGAGCAAAAAAAAGCCATGGAGAGCAACGTCAGTCAATTTTTAAATGTGCAGGTGCTTTTTCAAGATGCACACTTAAAAGAATGATGTCTGCATTTGTACATTTCCACATTATGAAATGTGGATTTTGACTTCTGGTTTTATTCTTTAGATATAGTTCTGGCAGACTTGCCCTCTCATTCATTTTAGTGAGGTCAATTCTAAGGCACAAGAGGCTCTGGTAAAAAAAAAAAACTGAACCTGGCTCAACCTTTGCCACACCATAACATAATGTAAACGTATGATGCTGTGGTGGCCGGTGACATAGTTGGTAGATGACTTTGTAACATGGATATCTGTAATTCTACTGTCATGAAATGATATATATTAC
Organism: Scortum barcoo; assembly: GCA_023238725.1. NCBI lineage: Eukaryota > Metazoa > Chordata > Actinopteri > Centrarchiformes > Terapontidae > Scortum > Scortum barcoo. The sequence continues at coordinate 18,010,116 of CM041535.1, forward strand.
TGAAGCAACTGAATTAAAACCCAAAGCCGAAAGTAAAACAAGCTACAGTTAAAGAGAAATCAGCTGAAATGAACAACTGTGAATCTACATGTGACTGGAAAAGCTACAAAGACCTTTATTACTGGTACAAAGAGGAACACCACACCAGCAGCTGTTTCAGCATCACATGCAGTAACAACATGTTCAGGTTTTACTTAGTCACACCTTGAATTGAAATACGCTACTGTAATCTGAAACAAACCATTTCCTTTTAACAGAAATCCTGTGTTTGCTTTTGCACTTCCTCTTTCAATATTATAATATTACAAGAAGGAATATGGGAAATAAAATCTTTGTGGCTTGCCTCAGGGCACTTCCTGGCATTATAATGCAACATTTAATCAGCTGGAGCAATAAGAGGAAGTCAGGGTCAAACTCACAATGGCATTTAGTATGAAGTTATGTCACGGGAGCACAAGTTCACTACAGAGGAAGGTGAAGAGATGAGGGTGTATTAGGGAAAGCTCCAGTTGGACAGTTTGGGGGGGTCGCTTGATCTTACCGACTGAAAGTGCTTTTACTTATTAGAGTGAGAAGATGTTCCAGCTCTCTGCCTCCCTTACTAAGGTGTGCACCAGCTCTCCTCCAAAGCCCCTCCCTGCACTGTTGCTCAGTATAATTCTTTTTGTAACTTTCTTTTTGTCATTGCTCTTCTTCTGTTCACTTATCTTTGTGTGAAATGTTGTTTTCTCATTGCTTCATTGTTCACCATTACGTTAGCAGATCAGATAAGATACTCTGTTCTGATTGGTTGTTTTTGACCCAGGCGTGGTGGATTCTTTTTAAATGGCTTTAGATGCAGCAGGTGAAGCCAGAGGAGTGTTTTTGGCAGATTATCTGTCTCAATGTACTACTGTCAGGACATAGTGATAGTTTCAGCATATATGACCAAAAGTTATTTTTAAATAAGTTACCTACTTCTACTTTAAGGGCAGCAGATGTGAGGTAGGATCCAAGCAGATATGAGTGATTTGGAGGGTTGTGTTTGACACTGACATTAATAGAACATCAGCCTGAACTCTCTTTGTTAAGAGCTCCTTTTTCTTAGTTTTTATGGAAGAATCAGACCTGAGTGTTGCACAGGGAGGGTGCAACAGGAATTGGGTGTAATCTTTGCAAGGATCTTGAGATGCTGATTCAGTCCTTGTGAAAACAGTGTGGTTAAATGTGATGTCGGTGCCAGGTCTTTAGAGGAGGAAGCCCTGTTCTCTCAACTACTGTTTCTCAGTGCCAACGATTGAAACTGATGGAAAACATTTCTAGATTACGAAAATGTGTTAACATGTCTTATGAAAACAGAAAAATACTCTGCACTGAAGAGGTGAACATATGCTGTCAGATTATTACTTTTTTCCTTTCATCCTTTCGTTTCCTCTTTGTGACAGCAGCAGATGAGCAGCTGGGAAGGGGTTCGGCCAGATTTTCTCATTTTTGGGTTGTTGCTGCTCTGACAACAAAAGGACAGAATGTTTCTGGGTTACATTCAGTGAATACCAGAGAGAAGCCCAAAAGGGAGAGAGCCAAGTCCCACAGGAGCAGTGATGACAACTTATTTTGAACATGTGATGTTCCTTGCTAGAGCCAAAATGCTGTGACTGCCCTGATTACAAACTCTCCCAGAACAAGTCCTCCTGAAAGTCACACTCACATCTCTTCTATCCTCCACGTCTGCAGCCTCTAGTGATTACACTCGTGTCATGCTCTGTTATCATGCTCCCCGCAGCATCTGGAAGGTATTTCCTGTGCTGCTTTCATGGCCGTCGGTTTCACACACTTGACGTTAGTGTCTGTTGAATGTGGTCAGCTGCTCACACTGTTCAGTCTCAAGAATTAAAAGACAAGTCTGAGAGTCACTGATTCCTGCATGCTAGATCTGTATGAGTAAGACATCCCCCCTCCACCTCTTAGAATAACTACATTGAAGATGATGACAATGATGACCTAAAATAATTGCACACCGCACCTTTGTAAATGACATTAAACAATGACAAAACAAAACATGTGACAATCTTTTCATGTCACAACAGTCAAATGTAGCAAGAGCAGTTTTCGCAATTCAGAGCAACTATTCAGAGGCCTGGGAAGAACAAGTATGCAAAAACAGGAGCACCCATTTCCCCGGGCGTTGGCAGTATTGACAGAAGGCCTGAGGGATGAGATTACTAGAGGCTGTGTGCATCTTGGTGAGTTTATTGTAGAAAATAAAAACCAAAGACTACAAAAAATAGTGGACAGGAAAGAGAAAGGAGATTTAGGGAATTTGGTCCTGGTTCCCACATGACAGAACATTATGATCCATGCAAGCGGTGTAGCTCTACAGATGGCAATAACAGTCTGTCAGCACGTCCACCGTTTTAATCCAGACTGAAATGTCTCTATTGAGGACAACGGGTTCTCAAATATTGTACCAACATTCATGATCCACAGACAGTCGAACAGCTGACCTTGGTTATTGCTTGACTTTTCTTTTAGTGTCACCAGCCTGTTGACATTTTTGTTTTTTTGGTGAAATGTCTCGATTGGGATGAATCGCAGTGAAATTTGGTTCAGGATTCCTGATGACATTTTTTTTAGCAATAGCAACACCAGCAGACCATTTATTCTGTGAAATATACCAACACCTACATGATGAATCTGTACAGTGGTGCATTCATAGCTCCAAGATGATATATCTAAATGATTTTGGTGATCCCCTTATATACTGTGGGGGTCCATATTTTTAGTTTGCATGTATGTTTCAACAACTATTACTAATTTGTATGCCATGGCATTTGGACACAATAAATAAATTTTTAACAATTTTGGTGCCCCCCTTTAACTTTTCATCAAGCTCCATCTTTAGGTAAGAATATAAACTATTTAAACGTTATTGGTTTAAATGCAAAATTAATAATATTCCTGTCAGCCTCAGGTACTCTGTGTTCAGTGAGAATGAGCAAATGTTAGCATACCAGCGCACGAAAGTAAGATGATGACTGTCAGCGTTTTGGCATTGCCACTGTGCATGATGATGATGTTAGCATTTAGCTCAGAGCACCACTGTACCTAAGAGCACTCACACAGAGAAGCTGTACTATTAAAAGGCAGCTGCATATCCCTCAGGAAATCGATTCATTAACTACACATAAAGAAGCTCTAATGCTGAGATAATGTCTCGTCACAATTTATCACAGAACTGAGTAGTAAATTTAATTAATATCATTTTCAAATTGCCTTCCATTACATATCTTTTCAGGAGAATATGTAGGTAACCTTTACTGTAAAAGTCTGGATTCTGGTTTCAAGATGAGGCACGAGAGGTCAGATCAGAGGGTCTCCATGAATAATCTGTTGCTGGGATGATTTTAATATTAACATATTTACAGAGCTGGGTGGTTGCTTCATGAGACCCAGCGGCAATGAAATCTGCAGCTATCCGTTATCATCTGCTCACCATCACATTTGTCAAACTAGATTCTCATCAGAAAAAAAAAAAAAAAAACCCACTGCCCTGCTTATGTATGTATGTCCGCCTCAAGATAGTAAACAAAGGGCCAGCATTGCACAAAACTGTTGATGTGCGCAGGGAGAATTTCTTCCAACAAATCAGACCATCTGTGCAAGGAGAAAATGTTATTTCCCATAAGCTCTGTCCTGCATCTTGGTTATCTTGGTTATAGCCGGTGGTGATGACAGCTAATGAGAAACTCTCCTAACTGTTTTTGACCTTTTTCCAGTTCACTACATGTTCACTGTCATCCGCTCCGCCACTTTTAAGCGGTGGCCAGATGTCCCAGATGGCAGGTCAGGCTCTGCGCTGTCAGCAGATCTGCATGCCGAGTGTGAGCTTAGCATGAAACACTGACACGGCACACCAGTCCTCCAGGGATGCAGCCAAGGAAACCTGCAGAGCCGTACAGTGTGCTCCCTTTGTCTTTCTACCATTATAAAATGGTAAGATGGCTACATTATATGGGTTGTATAAATTCTGTAGTTTGAGTGTCTGAGGCACAGTGAAGGACCATTAAAAGGCAAATTAACCTGTCAGCACAAACAAATTTTTTATTGCCCTTTTCCTGTTTGTTCACCGCATCCAGGCTCATGCTCTGGACAGAAAATGATCAGACATATTCAGTCCAACCAAACGAACAATAACAAAAGACAAGAGTGATTTAGAGTATTTGACAAAACACACAGGACCAACCGACCAGCTTTCTGTGAAGGAGGAATTTATTATGTGTCTCTGCTTCTATGTTAATCTCTTCATGACGCAACCATCGTCATGAAGGTTAAAAAAAACAGCAGTACAGTTGAACTGTCTACGAGTGTGCTATTAAAAAGACTGCATTATTAAAACAGGTGAGGAACCCTCTACCCCCAGCAGCCTGCCTCTCAACACTACCCCAAAAACTAAGCCTGATGAAAACCAACGCTTTGTCGAAACAAATTCAGGTATCCGGCATAGCAAGTGTCCATTATAGTCATCCCTTAAATTCTGCAAGCTTAAATCAGCAGTGGCATGGGCTGTGTCATGTGTAAGGCATGGGTTCCTATTGTCAAAGCAGGTAATCCTCTCTTGAGCCTGATTCTGTCACACTGAGTGTTTGAAAATCCATCCTGGGGTCACTGGTGGGGGGAAAGAAAACGGCACGATCAAACAATATTATCTCCCATAAAAGACACTGCTCTTGTTAAAAGCACAGGGATCTTTTTTTTTTTCTCCAAAGACTGCAAAATTTGTAGCTTTGTAAAAACAAATAGAATATATTTCTACGTGTACAGTATATAAAGCTTTTTTTTAGTAACTAGTAACAAAAATGACCAGAGAGACGTAATCAGAAGGCACAGCGAGACAGTTGCGACAGTGGCTGCTCAGCGAGGAGACTGTAAACATTACGTCCTGTTTGTCCAAGGAGATACCGGCCAGGGTTTGAGTGTTTCCAGAAGGCAGTGTGTTAGCCACTGGGGCGTTCGCCGCTCCCGGAGTAGCAGTTGGTTGAAAAAAAAAAAAACAGTGTTGTAAGGCTAAAAACACTTGATATATGAAAATTTGCACCGGGAGTGTAGGCAGCGGCGGATACAAGGTCCTCTCTCTGCAGGTCATAACATTGATTGGATTTAACTCACCCACGCACCGGACCGAGTCGTGCACCATCAGTGATCACTGATTCTTCAGCGTATTGTTTGTGTTAAAAGTTGGCCTAACTTCAAATTAATTAAGTCCTCTTTAAAACAAGGGCATCCAGTCCCCCTTAAAAAATGTGGCCAACACACACAGAAACCTGGATTTGGTAGAAATGTCACTGGAGCGTAACCTCCTTGTATGTCCCTCCCTGCAGGATGAACAGCACTCAGCAGTATGCAATCCTGCAAAACTCCGAGGGAGGCGCACGGTCATGGCTCACCGAGGTCTAAACCAACAGGAGGAGAGGAGCGATCCATTACGCGTTGTCATATTTCTGCAGAGCCTCCTCTAGCTTTCCCGTGATTTTCTGGAAGAAGGCGATCTGCTGCTGTAGGTAGTGCTGCATCTGCGCCTTGAAGTCGCGCACACGGATCTGGTGGAAGTGCTGGATCTCCGCCAGCGTGGCGCAGGAGATGATGTTGCAGCGCTCGTTGATGCCTTCCGCCTGCGCCCCGTCCATCTTGCCTTCCTCCACGTGCTTCTGGCTTTCTTTCACCTTCGTCAGGGCTCCTGTTTTAGGATGAGAGAGAGCACAAATACAGTCATGAAAAATGTTCTGCAAATGGAAAACACTCTATTTTTTTTAACCAGTGTAAGAACACCATAGAAATAGGCTACTTTTTAAACAATGTCCCTTCCTTAAAACATGAGATGTATTTCCTTAATCCTAATATTTAACTCATTAAACAGATATCAAACTTCTACAGCCTTTCACTGGAAAGTTAATGAATAATCTGAATATTCTTGCCTATCCTGACAGTAAATGTATAACTTCCATAAATAGTTTGATGAACAGTTTGTTCCAAACTCTCTGAGAACCACCTCTGTGTCTATGGTTAGCTAATGTGAAGGGGCTGGACTCTAAAATAAATCTACTACATTATGTCACTTCAAAGGCCTTTTCTAAACGACCATTTAAGGGGATTTTGCTTGCAGACCATCTAAAAATGATTGTTGGCAACTTTAGCAACATAATAGGAAATGGACAGCTGCCCACCAAAAGGTAAACATGACTGTTTTGTAAGATTTAGCTATTCTTTAATGCTGACATCATGGTTAAACAATTCACTGTTTCCTAAATCCCTCCCCTGGACAACAATTGTTCAGTAATGGCACAGCAGGTCTGACGAGCTTTGGATTTTGGATGATGACATGATGAACATGGGGGATGCAGTCAGAGAGATAAATACACACTAAAAAGGAGGGAATCGATTAAAAAGTTATCTGAACAAAGGCTGCAAATGTTAGTACGTCCAGCTCACTGAATGTTATTTCCAAGGCCAAGGAGCATTTCACTGGCAACCTACGTCATGATAGCTCAACCACTGTGTTGCATTCCCGCACCGTGTGGAAGCTGATCCTGGATACTGTCAGAGATAAGGCTGACCTTAGCATGTGTTTCCTGCTTTTTACTGGATTTGGTGAAGTTTAAACGGCAGGAAATTTTGATTATACCTCATTCTACAGGCCTTTTCTCTTGTAACTTTGAAAGTGAAGCATAGTGTTTAATTATATGAACTTTAGTCTTGACCTTAGTCTACTCCTGCTAATGCAGATGAGCAAGTATCCATGTGGTGTTAAAATAAGAATCTGATCTCATGTCTTACAAGCTGTTATAAAATGACGGTGTGGTTTCTTTATTTTCATTTCTTCTATTTGGATCATCAGCTGAGGATACAAACTTTTAACCTGCGATCATCCTCGGCTCTGTAGCACAGTATCATGTAGTCATCGGGACCAAGTAATTAAAACCTTTCACAGGACTCTCAGTTTAAAACATGTCAGCTGGGAGCAAGTCACTCACAGACTATCATCACACTGCTATCATCACTGTGGTAGAAAGGGGAAGTGTGTTTTTTATACTTCGAGTACTTGATGCTTCCCATCACTGTGGTTATCAATGAGTTTCAATTTGAGTTGTGCTGTTGGAGACTATTTTAATCACTAAGAATGAATAAAAATCAGTCACGACATGTTCATCCCTCCCTTCCTCATATCACCCCGATACTGAGAGTAAAACACCACTTAAAACACAAGTTTCAGCTCTGCCAGGAAGAGCTGCTTGCTGTCGTCAATGTGGTGGACTCTTGTGGCATAGGGAGGCTCGAGCAAGGATGGTTTACAAACCACCCCGTTTTGACACATGTGAACTGTCAGTGCTGCTGCTTCCTTTACAAAAACCCCTGTTGAGTTTTTCTTGCTGCAGAATGAGCCTTCAGCCATACTGGTGCCAGGACAAGAAATTTGCCTACAACTTTTCAGACAGATGGTTCGATGGGAGCAGAAGGCAGGGTCAAAGCACCAGGAGCTCATGACAGATGACTTATCAAACTGCTGACATTTTCTGACCGAGTAAAGGAAGAAATGTCATGAGCAATAAGTGTTATGTTGAAACGCAAGAGAGGCTGGCAGGATATGACCTTCAGTCTGACTTAAAAATGTTTACATGCCACAGCTGGAATCACAGAGGAAAGAAAGAAACGTTTCTTTGGCCTGTGACATTAATGCTAATATACATGTGCTTATAATAACAATTATAAATGTAGTGGTTTTTTAAGATATTTTACCATTTGCCGCTTGATTTGCAGGCCAGACAGGGAAAGATAATTAACATTGCTGGTCTTGTGATATTCTAAGCAGAAGCAGGTGGTGAAGCCAGACGCCTCATTGCTGATGTAACATCGAGCAATTTGTCAAAAATGCAGAACATTTCCTCGTTCCATCTTCTCTTGGCTGGACAAGACGTCACCTTGTGGTTTAGAAAATAATGATGGCCATTTTTCTACTTTTTATACCATTTGATTGGCCAACCAGTGAAGATTAATGGATTATGACATTTTTGTAGCTCTTAGATGAGTTAAATGAAATTGAATTATTTCATCAGTCCAAGTTCCTGATTAATGTGACTGATACTTTGAAGCTCAACACTGACTCTGTATGTACTGTATGTAGCAGTGACGTTACTGACAGTTTCAACAGAATTACAATGCTCATGTTGTTCAAAACCATATCCTGCTGACATCATCTGACAGTGACATCTAGGAGCGCTAGCTTTAGGGTGGCGTGTGAAGGCGAGATTTCTGCCCTTAAGGCATGCTGCACAGCTTCCTGTATTGGCCTGTCACGGGATTTTCAAGTCATTATGTGTGCACAGCGCTCTGTTGAAAGTTAGATTCAACCAGTATGTTTCCTGAAATGTGTGACCACCGAAGACTTACTGATCTAACCTTGCACTCGTTTGGCTTGTGTCAACCGCTGACGTTCACAAGTTCTTTATGGCTGCCTCTTTCTTTACACCAACACACACATAAGACTATATACAGTATTTTACAGCACATGGAGCAAAGCAATATGCTGACAAAATCTCCCCAAAAAAAGACATCTCAGAATCTGCCCAGTTTGCCTTCTGGCTGTGGCTCCCTCAGCTGCAGTTTAACCCAGATCTTTGAAATTCCTCTAATGCACAACAGATTGAACATGACAGAAAGAGAGGCAAAGATAACAGGGGAGCAGAGACAGGGGGGAGGGAAAGAGCGAGACGGGAACAAACACAGCTGTCCAAAGACTTAAATGCCAATCCCGAAGGTGTTTACTGTACCTTAAAGGTCTCTGGCTTCCTGCATTTTAAAAGCCCACTAATGGACTAAGGAGGAATAATTGTTACCATGGAGACTTTATGAGAAAGGCAAGAGTTCAGTCATAGACGGTGGTGTCAGCAATCTGTGATATACAGAACCACATCATTTTCACAGCTGCTTGCAAGCAATCTTTGCAGGCCTGCTGCAAAACAAAACCACCAAAAAGATCCGAGTCGGTCAAGAAGGGCTGCAAGCATTAACTCTATTCATTATCTCCTGAATATTTTCTCATTTAATCGATGGCTTAGTCTCTGAAATGTCAGAAAATAGTGAGAAATGCCCACTGCAATTTCCTGAAAACAAAGGGAAAGTCTTAAAATTGCTTGTTTGATTACTTTTTGTAGTGCAGGACTGTAGTAAGAATCACCTCCAAATAAATAAGAATAAAATATGTGAAAACCAGATGTTAGATTATGAAGTCATACCACATTCTGACAATTGCCCGACCACAGAATCACCTGTAGTGATTACTGAGTTTTTTTAAATACTGCAGCGTGACACACTAAGAATAAGACAAGATCCTGATGGACGCCCCGAAGAAATCTCCCCTTGATGTGTGGAGGTGGCGTCGAGCCCTCCTGGACACACTGGAGGCAGCAGCTCTTACGTAATCCCTGGTTACACAATGCCGAGCTACTGCGAGCCCGTGACCTGAACAACCAGTGGCAATCCCCTTCTCATCCCTCCACTCGTGCTTTAGAGGACATTTGAATAGCAACGATACACCAGACTGACCTGCAGCGTTGACACAGAGGGAGTGCCAGCCGAACCACTGAGTCAGCAGGAAAACCTGACATCTTTGTTAAACGGTGCTTTCCCTCACTTACCGGCCATTGTTTTATCACATCAGGTGGTGATAAAACTTTGATGAGATCAGACAAAATACAACTCTCTGCGATGAGCTCGGTGGCTCACATTGACATGGGGAACTCATAAACTCAGCTAAAATGGGGAAGCCCAAATGCATCTCATCAACTTAATTAAGCGACTTATTAACTTAATTCGCCACAGACAGGCTCTGGCTTAGTGTTCTCTCCTACTGTAATTGTGCCCTGTATGCAATCAATGCTTTTAAACAAAATAATCAAATTAGAAAAAGATCATGAAAGCAGTAAGTAAATGTGATTAAAGACATTCCTCCTTGGATTCATCAATGCTCTTTCCTGAAAACAGTTGATCTTCTTAGCCTGCTAAAAACCTTTATCTACTTAAGAAAAAACATTATTTGAAAACTTCCCACAGAAGCGGGTGGTGCTCTGTTATTTTAACTAAAGTGATAATATGCCCTGGTCTTAATTTAACAAGTTTTTCCTCTAAAGGCACTGCAGGCAACATCAATATTGTCACACTTAGTAAGTGTTTGAACAAGACCTTAAAGCAGACTCTCAGTATGCACTCGACAAAAAAAAAGTCAGCTGTGATAAAAAAGGAGATGTGTGTTTCCACCTCAACAGAAGCCGCTGGACTTTTTTTTTTAACTGCGATGCATTTGGTGAAAGGTTTTAGTGTTCATTCAGCCTGTGTGTTGTGCTTCAATACTGCTGAGTAAGAGTGTGTATATTCTTGTGTGAGTATTCATGAGACCCTGCCTCCTCCCTTCCTCTATCCTGAAAGCTTGAAATAAGAAGAAACAACAAAACCCGATGCTGTCATGGCCACTATATCAGATTGGGACAAAAATAAAGAATGCAAGGCCCAATGTGTTTTTGAAAGCAACATCAGACATTATGACGATACCGTTGTCCTGGTCAGGCGTCGGGCTAATGGCTTAATGCGATCCCCTAAAGAGGTGGAGATCGATGAGAAGAGGTTCAGCGTCTCTCTGTGGGAGCGCTCAAATTTCACTGGTCACCTCTATGGGGTCAAATATAAACTACCTTAGTGCCTGGGGGCCTAATGAGACCGATACAGGGTGCTAAAAATGGAACTGATAAGACTCACAAGCGATGTTTTGACAGGTTTCTCCTTAAGAAAACAACAGTGATTTGACTGCAAGACCACCTCAAGGGACAACCGCTTGAATACGGGCGATGAAGGAGCTTATTAGCCTCAACCTGTACTTTTCTACAGCTGCTGGGGTTACCATTTGACTTTCCGACAAGACTTCAAATGTTGTCGCTTCCCCCGTGACCTAGTGCGAGTTTCTGTGCGACCACTTCTATAGCGGAAACGTGTACTCTGGTTAATGACAACAAAGGATGTGGCCCAGCCTCTCTTCGGGTGTCTGGACAGGGAGAAGACAGCAATAACCCTCACTTCATAACGGAGGAATAACACTTGTGGACATTTCCTCAACCTGTTTATCAGGAGAGGCGTATTGAAACCGGGCAACGGGTGGGATCGTCTACACGGGGAGGGAAAACGAACCGTTCTCTTAAATATGAGAGACTGAGAGAGAGAGAGGTAAAGGAAGACAAAGGGACAGACAATATGCCAAACTCAGAACAAGGCTGGGATACCTTGTAGCTCCTAGCTGCACAGCATTGTCTTCACACAATGATATGCCAGTGGAATTTAAGCTTTCTGTGTTTATGGCCTCATTAAAAGCCACCTATTCTTTCATGTACCTCTCTCCCTAATTACAGTCATTTCACTGCAGTATTAACAGTTGTCAAGTGCCGGATGACTCTCCAAGACCTTGAGGTGAGGTGAGTTGACAACATAAGTAGACTTTGGAGCATGGATGTCAAGTAGCTTGGCATATTTGCATTTAACGCTTCCTGGAAACATTCGGGCAACTTGAGTAATGAGCAGCCATCCGGTTGTCATGAGTGGGGGCACCACAATATTTAATGTAATGCAGGCACATTAACTGATCAAATATATCAGTGTCACTACCACACCAAATAATAAGTGCTTATAGTCTCTTGCAGAAACTGGCACAGCACGGGCCAGTGAGTGAAAGTCTGCTTGCACATACTGAGTTTTTTAACGCAGGATAAACTGGGGTGATGCATTTTTGTATTTTTATCTCTTGCTTTTCCTATAAATAGAGATAAATTAGGAACAGGCTCGCTTACATAATGACTGAGGCGAAAAGGAATGCACGCATGAATGGAACAGGCCGAACTGGACTCAAAATAAATAGAGAAACTAAACAGCCTCAGTCCACAAAAAAAACACAAGATGAGATGAAAGTCATTTTGGATTCAATATGCTACACGCCGCCCTCCTTTCATCTGGAGCATGCCCGGGCTCCCCTGTTTCCAGTCCGCCTGTGTGGCGAGGCCTTGTTTCACTGCACTCCCTCATCTTTTCTCAACAGTGCACCCGCAGCAGTGCGGTCGTCTGTGTGCGGTAACAAATCAGGGATTTCTTATCTGTGGAATTAGCCTGGGCTTATCGCTCCAGACTGTGTGAATGGCTGCTTCACCTTATTTGGGCTGCGCACGGCCGACGTGGCAAACTCGATTTGAGCTGACTGGGAAGTTTGTGTCCCACCGCAGCCTAAACACAAGTCTGTCCTGTCCCCCCCCCCACCAGTGTTGTCTATTGTGGAGTGAATAGGCCCAGTGTTGTAGAAGATCCAAATGATAAACTGAGATGTCCACAGGCGGCGTGGTGTGTTAAAGTCAGTCACCAGCAAAATGCTCAATTTCAATTGTGGCTCTACAAAGTCACTTTGTAAAATTATGGTGTCAAAGTCATTTTTTTTTTTATCCATGCACCTGGTAAATTAAATACTGGACACCACAGGGGGCTCTGGCTGGTGGATGAAAAGATTATTTTCCCACCCCTGCTCTGACCTGCCATGTGATTTTATTAAGTTAGAGCAGCAGGACTGAACATGATACAAAAAAATGAGAAGGATTAGTTCTCGTGATCCTTTAATGTTGCAAGCCTATATTGGCCCATGTCCTATATGGTGTCCCACGTAGTGCTTTATCAGGTGGAATTCTCCATTTCCAGTTGTCAGTTGTTGTAAAGATTTACGTCTAATGTGATTTAGAGGGAGCTCAGGGGCACATGTACCGTAAATGTACAGAAAGCAGTCAGTTAGGTATAACCTACAGGGGCAGTTTGGTCTGAACCGCATGTTTCCTTTAGATCATCATCTTCGCTTTCTCATCAGAGGGAAGCAACTGGGCCACGTTCTCACACGTGGTACAACAGCGGTGAGGACTCCTCTCTAAACACCAGCTCTACAATGCACTGCCTCTTGCGTAACAGCATTGCCTCTCATGAGAGTGACATTTTGCCACACAATGAGAACAATCATCGGGACGGGGGTCATGTAGGAGGATGGTCTAGATTAGTGCAACATTGACTTTCTGTGCAACGGCGACACAAGGCATGGGCAATCACTTGTGAGGGATCCGGCTGCAAATGTTACTTGCTGCTTCGGTGCTGGGATCAGCGAGCCAGGTCGGACATTCTCCGCGTCAAGAGCACTAATGTTGGAGCAATCCGTCCGTAATGGAAAAGCAAACACAGCCAAATGGGTGCCGCCCATTTGATTCAGCAGGTGGGACAAACAGGGGCAGGAGCATGTAAACTCACTCCCAATGCAAACAGGACCTATTTGTTTAGCAAAGTGAGCTATAGCTGAAATCTGACTGCTGTGTGCTGTGTGGAGCATAGGAATTAAAGGAGCCTAAAAACAAATGACACTGTTGATCTTTTAACAGCCCGCAAACACACTTATTTCTTCACTTTAATACCTGTTGATGGTACGCCAGCCAAACTTGTGCCATGATGTAAGGTTTCAGATATATGATCCCACAGGTGCCGTACTGTTTTACTTTATACATGTGTATACGTGGTTGATTTTAAACAGACTGGAACGCTGGGATTGTGAAACATTTCAGCAGACTTGTTGATATTATGTTGATAATAATGAGATTTGTCTCCTTGTGTTATTCTGGGAGTACCTTTTACACGTTGCCTTTGTTGCATTAGTTTCATTCTGACTGTGTCTTTAACTTATCAACTTGTCTAAATAACCAGTTTTTAACAGTCTAGAAGAAATGTGTCCTGAATCAAAAGACATAAAACTTGAAATGAAACGAGTGTGTGACAGTGTAGTTGTTTTACCTTTCTGGACGTGGATGATGTCTGGGTAGTTCGCCAGGTGTCCTTGGTAAAGAGCTAACAAATCTGTGATTGGGTCGAGATCCTTGCTGGGCTGCTCAGCAAAATACTCTCCGATGGCTTCGTACGCCTCCGCGGTGAAGGAGATGGCCTGGTTGAGTCCAGCAGAGTACGCCTGCTGGTCCATCTCAAAGGCCTGGCTGAGGACCTTGAATGACAGCCCCACTTTTTGATACTCCTTCTTAAAGCCGGTGATCTGCTTGCGGGCGAACTCATTGACAGTGGCGTTGAGCTGCAAGGTGCTGTCGTCCATCCTCTTGGTGAACGCCTTGAACCCATCTATCTTGCTCTCGACCTCCTGGAAGTCGAGCGGCGCCGCGGGGGTGCTGATGGTGAGGAAGAAGTTGGCGCCGACCATCTCGTCCTTCTCCGCCTTCCTCTTGCCCTGCTTCCAGGCCTTCTCATCCGCACTGTTGCAGGTGAGGAAGTGCTGGAAGACATCGCACCGGGCCAGGACCGGGTGGCTGGTCATGTGGTTCATCCACCATATGAGGCCTTTCCTCCGCTTGGAGATGAAGTCCTCCTCAAAGCGTCCAGTGGCCTGCTTCTCCGGGATGTGTGGCACAGAGATGACGGGGAACTTCTCCACCAGCCGGGCGTAGAGCCAGTCAAAGTGCTTGTACCTCCTGTTCACCTGGTTCTGCGTGTGGGTGGGCGTCAGCTTGTAGGAGATGTAGCTCTTCATGCCCTTGAACTTGGTCTGTTTGGTGGGGTCGTCAATCGTGCAGGAGAAGGGGTACGGGTTCTCCTGCCACTCGGGGCCGTACTTCCCCATCACCACGCAGATCTTATCCCCATCCTTCACGAAGCCTGATGCCTCCCCGAGCACGAACGCCTCCCCTCCTGACTTCACAAAGGTCGAGAACCTGTTCAGGTTCCTGCTGACCGTGGCCGAGCTCTTGGCTTGCTGTGCGTTGCCTCTGGGCACCGTCGACACCCTGTAAGTGGACGGCCCGTTACCCTCAAAGTCGCGATACCTTCCTCCAACGGTGCCCGGCTCATCTGCAACAGTGGAGCTGTCGTCCCAGTCATCATCCCAGTCATCATCGCTGCCCTGGCTGGGCTGCTGATAGGTGTGATGCTGCTGATGCTGCTGATGCTGCTGCTGATGCTGATGCTGCTGCTGCGTGGGGGCTGTGAAAGTGTTGAAAACAGGCGGAGACGGCTTGGAAAAGTTCTCAACTTTACTCTGAGGCGTGTAAGAGGCGTCAAACCCGCCGGCTGGGATGTTGGCATACCGGGAGTCCGGGAACGCGTCCCCAGATGTGCCGCAGCTGTTGTTGTTGAAGGTGGAGGCGGCGTCGCTCCGCAGGATCTCCACGTAGGACGCCGGGAACAGACCCCGCTCCCCTTTGCTGTTCGCCCCCTCGAACCAGCCGTCGATGTCCTGCTCGCTGTACAGAGTGAGGATCTCGTTCTCCCTCACCGACACCTCCCCGGGGTTCTCGGAGTTGAAGTCGTACAGCGCCCTGGCCCGGAGCGCCATGGTTCACAGCTGGAGGAGGAGAAGGAGGAGGGGGAGTTGGCGGCTGGCTGGCCGGGGCGGGAGGGACGCGCGGCGGGCAGCCAGACGAGCTCGGTCCGCCCTCCCGAAACTACTCCTGAAACTCGGCGCACAAAACTTCCCTCGGCGTGGGAGCAGCTCGCTTATCTCCCCCCTCCGCTCTCCGCGCCGTCCCTCCTCTTCCTCGGTCAAAACCTGAGTGGAAGCTGCGGTTTCTTCTCCGGCCAGAGGTTAGAGCGTGTAAAAGCGGAGCAAAGGTATTATCCGCTACAGCAACAACGACAACAACAACAAACACCAGCCTCAGCTCCTGCGCTCTGCACCGAGCCGAGCCGAGCCGGACGCTTCTGCCTCGCAGCGCTGCGCAGCGGCCGCTCGTCCACCAGGATGAATAATCGAGGGCGGAGCTCCGAGCTGCTGCAGTCCGCCCAGACGACACGCAGGGGGGGCTTCTGCAGACTTGTTGAGCGCCTTGTAGCCCTAAAACGTGTCCCAGATCAAAGGAAGTACTGTCTCATTTCAGAGGAGGTGTTCAGTGAGGGAAAAAAGGTGATACCTCCTTACCTCCTTACTATCCATTTTAAACCGGGCTTTTAAAATCTGCATCAGCTTCACTGGCCCACTATGTGTGCACATGCAAGAAATTTCGACTCCTGGTTTTAAGATGCACACATAGTGCAATTTACAAGACCATGGAAAAAGATATACAGCTAAGAAAATAAAAAGGACAACCACCTGAACAAAGCTTGGTAAATAAAGTAGTTGAAATGATCTCATACTCAACCAGCTCCAACGTTAACATGCTGATGAATCACATGGTAGTTCACTGTTGTGTGCAGTAACACAGCATATACTAGTGTAGCAGTGAAAGGGGTCATTCTCCTGCATAATTTTACTTTTGATACATTACAGTTTTATAACACAGTTTTATTCTGTTGGTCATACAAAGTGTGTGACCATGACACAGTATTACTTTCAGATGTAGTCTTTATCTAGTCAGCCATGACTTCCCTAGAAGACCCCAAGTTTTCACACCTGATTTCTGTCAGTGATTTCTGTCACATTCCCCAAAATCCTCAGAGCACGGCCTCAACGTCAGCCCTGAACATACTAGAATTAAACTCATTAAGACTAATGTGGTTACACAGGGCCACAGCTATTTCTAGATTTTAGTACCCTAATGGATTTTTGATATATTATTTAATTCAGTCTCCTATAAATTATACATTTTATTTCCGCACAGTAATAAGATCTACTGTTGATTGATTTCAAGGCTTTCTCCAGACGTCAAGGAACAAAATTCTGGTCCAGACGAAAACATAATCAAGGAACAAAATTCTGGTGGAAAACATAATGAGCCCTTTATTTACTTTGACTTTGATGGAATCTATAAAAACCCACAATGTGTAGTGTTAGTTGTAGACCATATCTTCCCACTATGCTGCTAAAACCCCAAAATGACAAAAAAGATGGACATGACCTCAGTGACATAGTTACATCCTTGTCGGGAACCAGTGACTTACTCTCACAGGTGAAATGTGCACACTTAAAATCAGTCCGCTTGGTTGTTCTCATTCAGCTGCCATCCTTGTCGGGAATGTAGTGACTTACTCTCGCAACAGGTGAAATGTGCACACTTAAAATCAAAAAAAAAGTCCGCTTGGTTGGTTCTCATTCAGCTAAGCCAGTTATGTAGTATTATTCGCAACAGAGGAACCAATCAAAAAAAAATCTGGTTTAACAATTTAAGATGAAAGGCAGCCGATGCAGATGGTAGGTTGAATGTCAGGTTAGCCTGGCACCCTCATCATCTTCCATCATCTGAAAGGAATGTCATCTAAAAAAAATGCTTACATCATGCTGACTGGTTCACAGCACGATGGTTCAACCCACAAACCAGACTGAGCAGAAGAATCACTTAGTGCATGTCTCACATTCAGTCTGATGCTATGTTATCAATGCTATCAATTACTGATATAAAAATACATGAATGCACCCATCAATCATTTAAAAAGGCAGCTATTCTGTCCTAGATATGAATAGATAAGATGTCTGTAAATGTCTGTTTTATTCTCTCTGTTTAAATTCTCACTCTAGCCTAAATCACTTAGTAATGACTAAATGACTCAACAAAGCCCTCCAGGGAAGTATGTGTCGTTAAAAAAGACACATAGTCAATAATCACTGGTTTTGTATGGTGGATGTGACATTGATAATGCCAACATGTAATTATACTTTATAAGGATCCGGTTCAGATCAGATCATTATTGTCCTAGTAGAGGAAATTCACAATTAGACAGGATAAGTCTCCCAGCCATTGAAATATAAAAAAAAGCAGGGGGAGAGTTTGTTTAGGGTGAAATGGTTTATTAAAGAGACGTTGCCAGAGATGAAGTTGCCAGTGTATCATTTGTTAATCAAATCTCTAATTGTTTTTTCTGTAATTAACATAAAACAATACTTTTGAATCCCCTGCAGGTAAGGCTGTATTAGTTCTGTTGCCAATATACTAAAATTAGATAAGGATCTGTCCCATAAACTAAACCCGTAATACCACTCAAATGTGCAGCTTCAAAGAACATAAACTGGTGTTTCCAGAGTGAAGGTGACATTGGCCGGGATCCTTTTCATTGTTATAAAAGTACAGTTTTATACTGATTAAGATTCAATTTAATAGTTATATCGAATAGTTTAGACATTAATTTTAATCGTGTAATGGTGCAGAAGGGATACACCTTACTGCTTTACAGCTTCAGGGATGGTGGTCTATACATCCTGCAATGAAACCTGCCTCATGGAGCCGGTAACTACTCATAGCCATTTCTTTAAATAGAGAGTTTTAGTGTCCCATGAACTATATGCACTTTCTTCTCCTTGTAAAAGATAGAGTTGCTATGGAAACACTGAATCCATCTACTCTGTTGGAGTTGTTTAGCATGAAAATGGCAGTATTTATAGAGATAGATAGGTCATCAGCACAAATCGTTGCCCTCTGGTTACATTCAGCTCTCTTGTTTCAATCTTTGGTGGTGACCTTTGTGTGTTTGAAGATTCTTGTTGTAATTCTAGACCACAAAAACAACACGAAATCCTAAATTGGATGTTGTTTTTCTTTAATAAAGACTGATAACATCAAAAAGTTACATTAACTGAGTCTGTTCTTGTATATTATAACTTAGAGTAATCATCTTTATTTACTCCGAGGAAGACATGCATGACCTAAATCACCCATGATGTGTTTTGTTGACATCCTGTTACATCGACAGACCATTTCAGGGAACAGGGAAAGATGAAAATCAGACAACACATCAAGGCCTATAGAGATGATGTGTCTTTTACGCTGGTAGATACTGCCCCCTTGTGGCTATATTGAGATTTTTGCAGTGAGGATACTTATGATTTCTTCAGATTCAATAAAAAATAGAACAATAAAAATCAGCATTGAGAAAGTCTGTTTTTATCATTATTGAGGGTGTGAATATAAGTTTTGTAAAGTGCTCAAAGCTTTAAGGAATACATCCGGCCTTACTTATGTTATATCTTTACCTAAATTAAGCAATACATTGGACTAAATATGCAACCTACAATGTGCCACTGTATACCTTTCAATCACGTAAATCAAGGGTGCACCTGAAGCTCAGGTGAAGAGCAGGTCGGCCATTAATATTAGCAGGAGTCCATAATTCCTTCTGTCCATCTGTCTAAATGTCCTTGAGCAAGGCGCTGGACTCCAAACAGCTCCTAATGTGTGTGTGTGTGTTTGAAATGTCAGTCACTTTGGACAAAAGCCTCCTTCCCAATAAATGTAATGTAAACCAATTGCTAAAATCAACCATTATAGCATTTTACCACAGGCCACCAGAGGTCTCTCCTCTCACATTTGACTAGGTCAGATATCCTGAAGAAGACACCACTACTACATTCAATTTGCACACACTTAAGTATTCTGCATGTTAAGCTAAATGCAGTAAGTACGTGCAAAAGTGTCTCCCTTACCATCCTCCATACCTGCCAGACCTGAGCAGAGGACATCCAGTTCATCCTCCGCTTAACTGTGTTCAGGGAGATTTCCTTTATAGCATGGAGCATGAAATATTGAAGAGGAGTGTGGTCTCTAGGGAACAGGAATAACTTCAGTATGCAGCTTGCATCACATTAGCAGACTTGTGATTTACACTGTTCCTCTAATCAGAATGATACCACATAATTGCTTCTTCCTGGGCCCCGTGTTTGCTTCCCATTAGATAATTATTGCTCAGTTTTAGTGTTAACTTGGTCCTGTCTGGCAAGATGGTTTTCCTAGTCCAAAGAGGGCTTTCTGTGCTGACTGTTAATGAGAGTAAAGTATGTAAGATTAGTGTTGTCCTGATGAGAGTAAATAATACTGTCATGCTGCTAAAGTTAGATTTCTTTTATGTGGTTCTTTTTTTTAGAGAAAAGAAACAGCACAAGACTTGAAGTGTACAGTCATTAACACATCACAAGATTGCACATATTCTTTATTCAGCGTCATCTCTTTGTGATATCTGTGGTTGGGCCTACGTGCTTCGTAGGAACCAGTCTTTGACTTTGAACTGCGTTTATGCTCACTGTGTCATCCCCTTTCATTCATTATGTATTGTGTAATGTATTATGTCAGGGGCTGTTGCATTCTGTGCTGCTTCAAAGCTTGCAAACTGCATCTGCGTGAACATGTAGGCAAAAGGTTAGATTCTTTAGTTTGGTGAAGGTTTTACCTGTTTTAAAAGGAAAATAGAGGTAATTGTTATCTAAGACAGAGTCACCTAGTGGTGATATGCATTTTTCTACACACTTCTTGAGTTGTAATTATTTTTTGGTAATATGATCATTTTAAAATTACCTGCAGTGATATCGGTGGCCTCCATTTATGTTTTTTTCTTTCCTTTTTCTGCACCAATAAATGTACAAAATACTGTATAGGTAATTGTATTACAAGAATATCAAAATCCCAGATAAATAGAAGTTTAAAATAACAACAACAAAAAAGTCAAGGCCCACTCTAATGTAGCTTTAGAGTGACCTTGATTGAATAATACTGACAGTTTTAGTTGTTTTATCAAGATTTTGTTTTGTATTTTTAATTAGTTTGTTTCAGTATTTTATCATTATGATGTAAAGCACTTTGAATTCCATTGTATGTGTGAAATGTCCCTTACAAATAAAGTTAATCATCACTGTGCCATGTTTATATTGTTAACACTGTGTATATTTTGGATATGTTTATAAGATATTTTCAATCTTTCCAGCTTTGTACAGAAAGGTCTGCACACTAATTTCCAAGGTCCATATTTATTTATTGTCCATATATATAAAGGTGCATAAGTTACGTGCGTGAATAAACATATACTCAGATATATAATAATAGATATATCCAGATGATCCTTCAGTCGTGTTTCATCACACAGCCTGCCTCCTCCCCCCTACAGCTGTGCCTCCCTCTGCAGCGTTTTCCTTTTTAACCTAGTGGATCTGTACATTTAGCGTTACATCACAGACAAGAGGACGAGCCGAAGTCTTCACCTCCACTCAGCGATGAGAGAGAGGTGATGTATGATTAATATAAATAATAATCAATAAGAACCGATTATTTCTGCAATCCAGCCATAAAATAAATAAATAAATAAATAAATAAAACGCGCCTATCCTTGCTTTAAAATACAATAATAAAAAAGTTGATTTCAACAAAGAGAAAACAGAAAATGAGAATGAAAATAGCCACCATGTGTTTTCGTCACGTGACCAGGCTACGTGCGCAGGGCGACGTGACGTGACGTCGCGCCGTGGGCTTCGCTAGTTTCCTCAACCAAACACTCAACTGATAACTAAGATCAAAACTGGAAGTCAGTCGGTGGACGAGGCACGATTTGTCCACACTCATACACACACACAAAAAAAGCAGCCCAGACCCGGCCTGCCCTCGTCGTCGCCAACAAACCCAGCCGCTCCCGCTAGCGAGGAAGAGGAAGAAACAAAACCCTGCTTTTAAACGCACCAACAAAAAGGCTGGTGTTTATTTCGCCGTGGCTGTCGAAAGGCGGGGAATACAAAGAGACGTGTGGCCAAATCCATTACATTTTCTTTTTTAGGGGGACTCACTGAGGCTAAAAACGGGATTACTACAAAGCCAGGTCGTGCTGCTGTGACTGGTCCGCGATAGTTCATGGATTATCTGGTGAGTAAAAAGGAAAAAAAAACAAAAAAACACGAGTCGAGGCGCTGTGCTGCTGCTCAGTCCTGCCAAACGACTCTGCTCTGCTGTCTAATGTTTGCTTCCTCTCTCGTGATCAGGTAATACAGCCCCCCCCCAGGTGTGTGGCCATCAGCACACAGCTGGGTGCAGCACCTTGTTGTTTCAGTGCTCATGTGTCAGCTCTGTCCTGTCTCTTCTGTCTGTCTGTGTTAATGAGAGGGGTCTCTAAACCCTCAGTTTACATGAGAAACACCCTTGAAGTGCTCATCGTGTGAGGCTGTTAGTTTGGTCACTTTGGAGTGGAGATGTTAGTGGAGGCGAGGCACTCTTTGGAGATATTAGTCCCCTGCATGCTTTTTTGAAAAATGCTTGTGACCTAATGAATGATCCCGGTCCAGTCCAGTCCACTGTGCCAGCCTCAGCCTGGGGGAGATTATGGTTTTTGGGCCCTTGCCCCACATTGAAGGGATGGGATGAGTGCTGCTGGGGAAAAAAAAAGGAACCCTTGCAACAATGGAGGGGAAGCTGCAAGTGAGGGCTTTCCCTGGGAATTCATAAAGCCGGAGGAAAAACAAGAGTACACAGACATTGTCCTGTCATCTCGCGAGGCGGGGACGGCGTGGGGGTGTGACACGCAAAAGGAAACGTGCCCACCCAGTGTTATCAGCTTGTTTATAATGGGCCTCCCAAGATGCAGGACCCGAGAGGAACGTTGAACGTCTGCTTCGCTGAGGCGTCTCTCAAGTTGAGTTGAGGCGAGGCGACAAAGTCCTGCCTGGCAAATTTGGCACCTGAACAGTTGGGCTGTAGTTGTGGTCAGGGTGTGATTTGACAGCCGGCTCATCTGTGGCCCCCGGCCCCCGGAGTAACAGATCTTAATGGAGGAACAAAAAGGAGAACAAAGTGGTGGTCATACTTCACACAAGTTATCCTGTAATCTTGCTCAGATTAATGGAAAGCTGTTGGTATGAAAGGTAAACACAGGGGACATTGTTGCCAGAGGGAAGCACACTCGTGACACGGGATGATAGAAATTGATTTCACCCTCAGCTCTCTTCTTTTTCCCTCTTGGTAAAGTGGAGCAAGCTGCAACCGCCAACATTTCCTGTATTTTTAGTTAGCGTTAACCATATTTGCTCGAACACGAGAGGGGAAAAAGAAAGAAATTCCAACTCACTAGCTTGAGGATTTAAGATTTTCTGTGACAAACAGATTTCTGTGGAAAGCACAGCTGTAACTCTGTGGAGGTCAGGCGCTCAATAGGCGCCAGGCCTCCTTTCCTGCTGTGAAACACTGGAGACCTGGCACAAAACCCAGGCCAAAACTCTGTTTCTCTTCCCCATAAATCAATTGCAACTTGTCACTAAACCTTTGGTAAAGTGTGCTTGTCTTATGGTCCTGCTCATGCTTTTAGGTCAGGTTTTCAGATCAGGTTGGGCCTAAACAGAGCACATAATTATTGCACATTGCCGGGTAATAACTGGTTTGAATTATGACCGTGGCCGGCCTATGGTGGTTTCTGTTTAAACTGTGAGTGTGCTGAAGGGCTGTGTCCCTGCATGGTCAGCGTTGTGTTAAAAAAGCCCTCACAAAACGGCAGCACTGACAGAGGAATTTGGTGCTAGCAGTTGCCATGATACAACCTTACCAAATTACAAGTCCACGGCGCGGACCCTAACTTGTTGCAGACTTCACCAGACAGGACTCGCTGAAGCTGAATGTGTCGCGAGTGACATCAAAGAGAGGCCACTTTGTATGTGAGAAATGCAGACTAATGCCAAAACCTACACAAGACCATGCAGCATTATTTTCCTGAGGTTTGACTGTAGCGGACGCTTTATTTAAACAGCAGCTTTTTTTCCTTTGTCTGTTATTTCTTAACACACTGTTTCGCCTGCATGGTCATATTAATACCGCAGGTTATTCCACTGCTTTATTTGTGCTTGGTGACGGCTCAAAGCAAATTCACAGCCTGTGGGCAATTTCTTCGATCTTACACAACATTTGCTTTTGTTGAGGGAGGCAGTCAGATCTGTGAAACTTAAAACAATTCTGGTAATTAAAGTATTCATTTTATCAGGTGTAGAACGACCAGTGTGGTTTTTGTGGAATTTAAAATATGCTAAAGATTCAGTGACAGCGACTGCCAGGCACTGACCTCAAACCATATGGTAATGATGGGTGTGACAGATAACTGAATAGAGCCTCTTCTGCTAACAGGCTGACCCACACCTCGACTCATCCTGGCTCATGTTCAGACAGAATGAACAGGAAGAAAATGAAAATGAAAGGAGCGGAGTGGTAGTTTTTTAAATTAAAACGGATTAAAACTTGTGGTCTGTTTGGATGATTGGAGGTTGGAAGTGGCTGTTAGGCGAATCTTCTTATCTCAACAACTAAAAGTGCATTTATTTTGAAATTTAGAGTGAGTATATGTTTAAGGTCCCTGTTTATCTTACCACAGCTCACCTCCAAAACCCCCCTCCATAACATCACTCGGTTAATTCTCTCTCTCTAATTGGCTTTCCTTCGTTGCTCTTCTTCTGTTCACTCATCTTTTGTGTAAACTGTTTTTTTCTCATTGTGTGTTTGTTCGGTGGTTGATTATCCACTGTTATGTCTGCGCATGTGCGGGGTGGCAAGTTGAAACTCTGTCACCTACTTCTACTTTAAGCTCTATTGTGAATAAAATCTGAGCAGATATGATTCCTGTTAATAAACTGGCCATGTCCATCATATTAAAAATAAGCGACATAGTGTAAAAGTTATATATAAGATATTTGTCTATTCTCTCTGCAAGTTCTTATTTCAATATTTAATGGATGAACATGTGATGTCCTCAAAACATGCTGTCAGAATACTTTATTTATACCATACCTTATTGGACAGAGCTGAGCAAGAACAATTTCACAACATTGAGATTACAGTATGTACTCTTCATCTGTCTTTTCACCAGAAATTGGTACAAAACACGCAGCCAAGGCCTTAAAGATTTAAAGCCATAGCAGTTTGTGAAGAAGACACGTTCCCAGTAAATGTGCAAAAAATGACACAAACTTACAGGAGTTAACAGTTCAGAGGTTGTTTGGATTTTTTTGATTTGTAAGAGATTGATCTTTTCGGCATCTTGGCAGACGGGAAACAAGGGAAAGAGAGGGGTATGACATGCAGCAAAAGTCACGACGCCCCATTATTCATCCGGTCAGCACCAAGAGCACACCTCAAGAAAATAAATGATCTTAACAGAAGCCTGCGTGAGTTTTGAGCTGACCAACTATATTTCAGAGCCCTCCTGTCCAAGGGCACACAGCGGGCTGTAACAGATTGACGTTTCTCTATTGAACACAGAGGAAAGAGAGCTGATGGGAAGTTCTTGGCAGCATACATGAATCCAGCTTGTTAGCCTATGTGATACAAGGCCGGTGTTACTTTTCCTCTCGGTTTTGTCCTCTACCTGACCGTGTCGCACACCTCTCCGGTCTGGCAGAGGTCTCCACTAAACTCCTTTCAGAGGCAAACAAAAATGACCACATCGTATGCAGATAAGAGCACCAGCACTCTTACAGAATATTTCAACGATGTGTGTGAATGTGTGTGCCTTTTATATATGTGGACTGATATTGAGCTAATCCTTTACTTAATCCATCGGTTAGAGCTGGTTTGCTCAGGTGAATGGATGGGAATTGATATTTACCTAAAGACTGGTCAAGCTGGCCACAGCTCCCTAAACCTGTCCTTTTATTTAAAGTGCATTAGCCTCCAGCTGTAATGTGAAATACCTTTCAGAGCACAACAGCATTCCTGAACCCCTGTCCATGATTTTAACCTGCTGGCAGCATGTCAGCCAGGCTTTTTGTGTCTGCTGTCTGGCCGATTGCAGTGATTCCCTGGTGTCTGTGGAGAGTGCTAGTGAGTCAGCATCCCCGACTGGAGCAACATCAGTGTTGCTGTTGGAGATCAGGGAACATTTATGCCGCTTCATAATGCTATGTTCATGATCAAGCACAGGCACTTTGAGCTCCTTTTTATATTGGCATCCACATAAGTCGATGGACCATTGCTCTAAAGAGGCATTAGTGAACTGTTTTCAGATTTTTTTTTTTTATTGCATTTCATTTCCTTTTCTCTCTCTCAGCCCCAAAACCACTCTGGTTGCTTTTCCTCAGTAGAAAAATAAATATGAAGGACATGGATAGGTGGAGGGTCTGTTGTCAGTAGGTTATTATTCTGCTCTTATTTTATTTGAAGAGTTGTGGTATGAGTTCATAAAAGCACGTGCATTTTGATAAGCAGAGCCTTATCAGTGACTCATTGCTGACTTACAGTCACACTCAGTAAACATCTGTGGAAGGCTGTTATATGCTGCCCGCATGTTACATGAGAAGTTGCATTACATGATATCCACTGCACAAACTGTATTGTGTATGGCATGCAATGTGTTAGACAAGACTTGGAAAGCCTTTTCAGTGAGTGAGTGAGTGAGTGAGTGAGAAACAAACATTCTGGGTTGTATTTTTACCTGGGAAGGCTTAATTATGTGATACAGGTCGTGACCAAATGAGACCCAAAGTAGCCGCAGTGCTTTGGTTTTACATCACATGACAATCAAGAACATATGTTGATTTGAGTGTGACTCCTGGGTGTACTTTTTGCCTTCTTTGTAATCCAAAATTAATGATTATCCACTGTATTAAACTGTTGGAATTTTACAATGAGGATTTATGGATGAGGTATAATCAAATCATAACCTGTTCTTGACCTACCTGTGGAACCAGATTGAATGAGACAACGCGGCAAATTCAGTTTGTGCCAGTGTTTTCTATTAGCTGTTAAGTTCGGAGTCATAAAAAGTTAATTAGAGCTGCATTTTACTGCAGGGAGGACAGTGACAGTGGTCCTATTGTCATTTTTTATTGCCAAATTCTTACTTGTTACAGTAGCATACTATGTGGAATCTAACATGAATTAGTTTCCTTACAGGCACAGTTAAGTGCATGTCTGTTTGCATCTTTCAGAAAGGTAATCAATTTGAAATCTAGGCCATCAGTTTCTGATTGAACTAGTTGTAGCATAGTCTTACAGCATTACAGTCAAACACTCTTTATTACAATTGCAGCACGTCCGCAGGTGGTGGCAGCAACTATTACTTGACAGCCGAGCTGACCAAAACAAGCTGTTTGAAAATGACTCACAGTTCTCCCTGAGCAGACCGACTTCCGACAAAGCGTCCCACAACAGATACTGAAATCCCCACGACCGCTGTAAGCTCAAGCGGTCGATCTCTTCATCCTCCTCCATGCATAGAAAGCGACGGCCTTCATACTTTATGAAGCTGCGTACAGTAAGGCTATAGTGTGTGGGTGGGTAATGGTGACTAATCCAATTTGTAGTCTTATTCTGGATCCCTAGTTGTCAGTGAGCCCTTAATCTCTGTGGAGAGAGAGAGATCCTCACAATCTAATCTCAAGCTTGTGTCTGTCCGCTGATCCTTGTGGCAACAGTTTTTCATCTTTCTGTGAATGAATACTGCACGTAAACACAAGACCGCCTTCAGTCGTGCTCATCTACAGCCTTACAAAACCCCTCTGTTAAGCTGAGATTTAAATAAAAAAAAGGCTTGTGATTATGGTCTGCTGACGGGGAGACGGTGAAGGGCTGGACTCGTGTTGTTGACCTGACACTGTTGTGCTCAGCTACTCCTGATCCTCCTCCATCCATTCACTTACTCCAGAGGCTTGGCTTGTTTGTTGCCGGGGGTTACGCTTGCTGCTGAGCACAATGTCGGAGCACATGCAGCTCTCCCTTGCCTTGTGCAGGATCGGGCTTTACACGGTAAGAAAAGAAAAATGCATACATGCTTCTGTGTGTTTGTTATAGGGAGGCGGGGGTGTGCAGGGTCATGCGTGTGCGCTCCGGGCTGAATGCTGTTAGTTTCGCTGCGGTTTTTATCTTGTGTTTTGAAAGAGACACTGACCAAGGAGCAGCGGCTGCCGCTCTGCTGTTGCTTGGTCACTGAATGGAGAACACGCTCGGTTTCATTTGAGCAGGTGTTCACATTATATTAAGGTGGAACAGGTGGATGTCAGCACCGTGCGACATAAATGAAACCCACAGAGGACGAGCTGTCTTTAAATCTAGGCAGTTTCTCTGAGAGTAGAAAGAAAGATAGATTATATGGTCCCATTTTTTCCTGTAGCCCCTAGCAACTGGTTTGGTCAATGGTTGTAGTTCAGGCAGTCTTAAGTACAGCGCAGTTATGAATGGATCCACGACTGTTGTGCTACAGAGGCAACGGTGGAAACACTGTTGAAGTTGTTTTTGTTTTGTTATTGCGGTGACACTTGTGTGAGAGTAGTTAAAAATGGATGATCAGTAACACTGCAGTATTTATCTGGGTTAATGTACACATTGTTTCATTGATCAGTGTGCACATTAAGCACTGCACTCATTTTTAAGTAAGAAAACATTTAGCTTTAAAGAACATAGTTACCTTTTATCATGTCTTTGTAGCATGTTTTTAAATAGTTGCATTTTAACCACAGCTGATGACTCATGTTGCGTATTGTCAGGTCCCCTGTTATTCCCTGACCAGCTGGTGAAGCTTTCTCAATGAACAATAACAGTTTAACAGTAAGCTCGAGCACGGCCCGCAGCAGTACTGTTCACGACCTGTCTGGAACATATTACAAATAGTACGAGATGGTTTAAGCCATTGCAGAAAGATATTGAAGATTTTGAAGGATTATGATAATATATATGCATAATAGCAAATCAGTGGCATACAGCATTGAGTATCACATCATGGTGTGCAACAGAACACAATTAACTGAGAACCTCCAAAGATGTCCCCTGTAAAATAACAACATAAAATTTTGATTAAATAAAAATGATTATCTTTAAACTAATTTAGAACTAAAAAGGTCAAATCCCTGTTGGTTCTTTTTTAGTTAGTTTTCAGTCTCTCACTAATATACTGTGGGATTACTGAGTGCTTAAAATGTGGATCAATACAAGGCTTCCATGGAGAAGTTCAAAGGAGTGATTGCTTTTATTGGCTTGGGGACATTGAGATTCAAACCCCCCGCTGAGTCGCCACATTATCCTGTCGAGCACCGTGCAAAATCAAACCGCAACATGTGTGATGCTTTGGGAGAGTAGTGGTGTGCTCCCTTCCCACTGCTGCAATGCAAATTTATATAATGTGTTAAAAAACAACTTCTCAGTCCAAACCCTTTTGACATTTAGCTATCATGCATTCAATCTCGACAGTAGCGGCGGCGCTGAAAGAGTTACGCCACCGGGAAAATCCAGAAAAAGCTATTCTTTCTTTAGACTGGCCTAATAATTTACTTACACCAGTCTTTTCACAGCAGATTTATAGTATGCTTCGCCATTTAGGCATGTTGTCTCCAGTTCTGAACCGGCTCTGTATGAACAACAAACCATTCTTGTTATGACTGGATATAATCTCTCTGTTTCTGACGCTCTGGACTCTCCCATGTTCCCGCTGATTGTTCTCTGTAAAGTCACCCACTCACACTGTGCGCACTAAAAATAGCAGAAGAGACAGCATATGAAACTTTTGCCAGTATTATACGGACTTTTCTATCTGTGTAATTGCAGCGTCTGTCAGACTGGAGCAGAGGACTGGGATTCAATGCTTGCATCCTTAAAAATTCATTTAAATAAACACGCATCCAGTAATTTCATAGTGTTCTGAGCTGTTAACATTATGCCACAGCCCCAAAATGCTGTTAAAAAGCAGCATTTGCATTCTTTGTTGTAACTAATTTGTTAGTACTAATGTCTCTTTTTCATTGTTGCCTTTCTAACCTGAGGAGGAGCAGTTACGTGATGATAATGAGAATTACACTGTTGATATTTTTTCAATATTCCAATGCACCGGCCAGACGCCTGTGCTGCTGTTATCACCATTGGCCCAGCAGGGTTTCCTATCCACCTGAAGGAAATCAATTGTTTTGACATGCTTATTAGACCTACTAAACTGTCCTGAATACCATTTTTGGAGCTTCAGAAATTAAGTCCAGCAAATTGCCAGCATATATTCTTACAAATAGCTCACATGGAGGCCTATATTTCATGAGTTTTGGGTTAATGCACACACTGTGTGATTTAAAAGCAACAACGCTGGGTTTGAATACTGATTTGGACGTCGATTTCCAAGCCTCGAAGAACTTGGGTCAGCCCTATTAAACTGTAAGGAAAGCGAACATAAGCGTAAATCTGACTGTGTGACTGCAGGACTGGAGTTAGATTTGGGTAGTTCTTGGTGATGACAGGTGTCATGGGACATTAGTAAAAGCGACTGTGTGCTGTGGGTACCATAGCTACTGCTCTTTGGACCCCGTCATTTCAGGATGCCTTAACCCACAGGTGTCAAACTCAAGGCCCGCCACATCATTTTATGTGGCCCGCAAGAGAGCCGGATCTTACTGCTGTCTAATGGTCAAACTTACAGATATAACCCCCTCACAGCGTTACAAATATTAGAATATGATTAACAAGAACAGCCACGATACAA
Organism: Scortum barcoo; assembly: GCA_023238725.1. Classification (NCBI taxonomy): domain Eukaryota; kingdom Metazoa; phylum Chordata; class Actinopteri; order Centrarchiformes; family Terapontidae; genus Scortum; species Scortum barcoo. Next base: position 18,040,305 of record CM041535.1, read on the forward strand.
ACTATATCTCTGAGGGCTGCTGGTGACTGCAGAGGTAAATCATTTTGTATGATTGATTTAACAAACGATCACTTTATACCACTACTGTACTATATTAACGGTTAGCATTAACATTAATGTAAGCGGTTAGCATTAATGCTAGCTAATGTTAGCTTTTGGCTCGGGTAACAACAGTATTACATCGGCTGGCGTTATAACATCAATAGCAAAAGCATCATGTTCGGTCGTGTGTGATTTACCTTCAGCTGACTGCTCCTCCGTCTCACCTGGTCCTCACCTGGCTGAAATAATAATATTCGACCAATCAGAAACGTTCAGTTGTAAGGCCCGCCCACAAAGTTCCTGGTCCTCTCATTAGTCGATGTATTATACCTCATCTAGACTGTTTGCAGCCACTTGTTATTATAAAATGCCTCATCTGTCACATGTTCTTAGCAGCTCACAGTTATTTGTTGTACCGTGGTTCTGCACCTCTCAACTGTGACAAAAAAGGTTTTGAACAAAGTTGATGTAATAACTTGAGTTCTGATGACATTTGTCTTTGTTATTCACTTGAAAAGTTTGATCTTTGACTGATGAAGTAATGTGGAGTTCTTAACATGATAAAGGGATTTATGTTAGAATGTTAGAAACACAGAAAGCAATGTGCTTGCATATATATTTACATTTATGTAAATGCATGTACAATATTTGTACACAAAAATATGTTATATATTATATATGTATAACTGAGTAGTTCCATTTATACAACCAGCCCTTTGAGGGCAACCATAATGCTGATGTGGCCCGTGGTGAAAATGAGTTTGACACCCCTGCCTTAACCATTAAGGGTCTAAGTGATCGTATTAGGCACTTCGTGGTCACCTCATTATGTTATTAATGGAGTGGAAAATGGCCGCTCCACTCCTTTGCTGGCTCCGACCCCCGGGCCCTGGCCACATAATTCAGACCAAGAGTCTCAAGGCTGGTTCATGCTTAATTTGGAAAGAAACCTTGCAGAGTGTGCGTGGTGAGAATGACCTGATTAGAAGTTTAAATGCACGTTAGAGCCCCACATAAGGCTGCACACAACCTAAAACCTGAAACAACACGGATGCTGCAGCACCTCCATACAGGACTGGTTGATCAAAGAGGAGATCCACCGACCTGTCGCTTCCAGAGAAATCCTTTTTATTGGACAACGGTGAGAGTTGATTGAAGGCTGTAGATGTTTGTCAGACGGTTTGATCTCCGTAACATGACCTACATTACATTTTGAAATAATTAAAACATATTCTGGTGCTGTACGTAGTAGATGATGGTACACTCTCTATACTGATGATGTTAAATTTCAGTATATTTTCATTTGAACGTCCGCGTGTAAGATTATGAGTATGTAGGTTATAAAAACATGAAACTCTATCTAAAGTTCTGTGTTTTTTTGCAGCTGCCGCCACGGTGGTAACACCTGCATCCTGTTTACAATTTGAAAATAAAATATGGTATTGTACCAATATATTGCACATTTTTTGTTGTGTTGTTGTTTTTGTTGTTGTTTTATATTTTATGTAGTAATCTAGTGAAAAATTCTAATACATGATTGGAGTATATGCAATCAGATTCACAAAATAGTCAAGTAATTGCATTGGGACAAAAGTTGCTGCTGTGCAGTGTTTTTTTTTTTCTTTCAGAAATTTTCCAAATACCAGAGTCTCTGTATCATTTTACGTGATTCATTTATCTCGCTGAAGACTGTATTTGACACCTGAGTAGGCAGAGCGTTGTGAGGATGTTTTGTTCCTTCTTGTCTCCTGGGTTTCCGTGCTGTGTCACCGCATAAGGCTTCCCCTTTTCCTGTTACCACAGGCCTGATAATTGTTTGTCTCCACTCATCAGCTGTGAGCAGCCACCTCCTCCTTTTACCTTGTCATATTGGCTGAGCGCTCCCTGTCTCCTCTCTGTTTTTTTCCCTCTATGTTGGCCTTTAGAGTTGCGATGAGACCACTGTGGAGTAGAGTAATCCTTTACTCTTTTCAGACAGTCAGTATATCATTCGTGGTTCTGATCAATATTTTTATGGAGCTGCAGCATAATATCAGTTGCTATTTCTTGTGTTTTGTCCACTTAGTGTTACGTTTAATATCTCCCAGTGGCTCATGCAGAAACATGACAACGTGGTTGAATTGCTATGAATGTTTCCTTTTGATATCCCAGCTATCAGCTGTTACAGTTATCTTATCCTCAGCACATTTTTTTCTAAATCACACTAATCTATTTGATCTGCAGCCTGACTGAAGATTTTCCATCTTTGTTCAGAGTTAAAGCAGTTAAGCCTAGCTCGCAACTTAACAACAGGATATCTCTTGTACCACTATGCCTGCTTGGTTTTTGAATAGATAACTGCTAGACAATGCCAAATGGCTTCAAAGTTAAAAACGACTTGGTGAGTGTACAAAGTGGGGAAAATACAAATGATTGACCATGGTGCTCTTTCAGCTGTGATGTTAAATTTCTGGTGTGAAAAGTTTTGTTTGTAATGCAGTATGCATAAAACAAGGTCATGCTGATTTACATTGTGATTTATTTTGTGAGTTTTTTAAAGTAGTTACCAGTTTTGTGCACTCGGCTGTGTTACTTTATTTCAAATAAGTGTGTATTTGAGAGCTTGGCTGCAATTATGCATTACACATTTCTTTATTAACTGGCGGTACTGAAGTGTGGGCACATTTTCAATCTAGAGGGACATTTTTGTTAGTTGATAGTTTGACAAGTTGCTCCACCTCCTGACAACCATTTCATTATCACTTCCTAGAGAAGGGCCAGGATAGCAGGTTGGCATATTGATTAGGGAGATAGCACCTCCTCTGGAAGGACCTCTACTGATGCACCTGTCACTAAGGCATCCAACGGGTCAATGACCAAGACCAGCAAAGACTCTGTTGCGTTATTAACCTGAGCATTGCCCACTCTCTGGAGAGAGGAAAGTGAAAAGTCCAATTTGTGATTCATGGTAACAATAAAAGTATCACAGAAAAATGAGCTAAATCTTGCTTTATATATACAATTCAAAGTAGTGGTGAACTGCTTTCTGGGCTTTCTGTAATCTTGTAGTTGGTGACAAAATGTCTTTAAATTATAGTGGCTCTAAACACACAAGTTGTCATTTCAGTGTTGCTTTGAAAAAGAAGCCTTTAGATCACATTTAAGAAGAAATACCTATAGCAGTTTTTTTTTTGAAACTGCGTTGTTGTTATTGTCTGACAGAAAAGCCATCCTGTTATCAGGAAGAGGTATTTTTAGCTCTCTTATCTTGAGCTACCTCAGGCGCTGGATGGCATCCACTCATCTTGTTAAGACTTTATCTCACTGATCATAAAAAAACGTGGACCTAGAAGCACTAAATGTTTCATATGAATTTCTGTGTTAGATTTGTGTTAATCAGGTTGATCACCAAGTACAGTGCACAGTTCTGCTAAAAACAATTACATAGAATAGGTTTTTTATTCATTCTTAGTTCTTTGAGATGACGTCTTAGTGATTCACAAAGCTTCTTTGAGCACAGATAGACCTTCAAAATTCAATGCAATAATAGTTTTAGATCTTTTTTAAGCTCGTGGGAATCATAAATCCCAAAGAGGTATTGTTTTTGATGCCCATTATGTCAGAACAGTCTCTGCTCAGTAAATAACCGTTCTTCTCACAGTGTGTGAGCGGCATATATTTCCAACCTGCTTCCGTCCTTTTGAAAGGCAGGATGGGAGCAGCCATTGGCCCATCCTGGACCACGAATATCCCACAATTCAAAATAACCACAGGACCCAGTGGGATTATGATTGTGAGATCATAGAGGGTCACCCACCCACTATGAAGAACTGTTTCTTAAAACCCGGGTGCCCGCCTTTACTGCTTTGTTTTGTTGCGTCAGCGACGTCTTGGGAAGGAATTTGGCTCCCGTAGTTTGGGAAACAGCAAAGAATAACTTCCTGTTGGAGATGTATTGGCTGACAGAGCAGGGCGACACCATGTTTAGCTTTTGTGTACCTTGTATACCAGGAACTTGGAGAAGAATTTCTTCAGGCCCACATCCTTTCTAGTAGCATGTATTATGCCCATCACGTTTTAGTACATTTTGTGGACTTAATGAATGATTGCTTGCGGAGGTGTAGTTCTGTTCAGTAAGGAAGCTGCCATGTCTCAGCATTCAGAATATGGGTTGGGTTCTCCATAGGACACGACCAAAGTAGTGAGACAGTAAAGACCAGTGCAGGTTCAGGTTCAGGGGCAGGTAAATGTTTGGAGGGTATTCTGAGCAATTTAGAACGTAACAGAAAAGAATAGCAACCATTGTTTTGGGGAAATTCGTAAAACCAGGGAACACAAAAAAGCAGTTCTAGAGATGCTTAGTGTCGTGTTTTCAGGAAAAAAAAATATGCGCGCGAGACATCTCTTGACTAACGTAGAACTCTTTCTTTATTATCCGCCAGCCCGCTATACCAAGTGCAATTTACTCTCCTCTATAAAAAATAAACTATATATCCAAACATCTCCACCTGGTGGCCCTTTGTCCACACGGCTTAAAACATCGTATTATTGCCAAACATATTATGAACTTATAAGGACCGGCATTCAACAGACCCAAATACCACATCTCCCTTTTCTGGAGAACAAAGGGTAGACTACCTTTGTCTCATCAGACCTTAGAGAGGACTATTCTGCCTCTTTTGTTGAAAGGTCTGTTCCTATCTAAAACCTGAAAGTACAGAATGAACAGTGTTAACATAGCTCTTGGTAATTATACATTCCAAATATGTAAGCAATTGTTTTGTCTCCAATTCTTAACAGTTTACTTTAATTTTAGATTTTAGACTCAAGTGCGCAAAACTAAAAACCAAACTAAAACATTGATATCCACAAACAGTACTCATAGCCTTTTCTTTGCCCCATGTAACATTAGCTCTGTTTTTTTTCTCAAATTCACAGGTTAAGTCTGTTAGGTTTAACTATGGCTCTCCCAAATCTAGTTCTGAGAGTGGGAGTCCCTGCAGGTGAGACTTGGGGTACCACAGCAGGAGACCGGTCAGCAGTTGGCTGTGGTGTTTGTTGCTGCGGTTGAGAACCGCTGTCTTGACCAGACATGTGTGGAGGTATCAGATGCTGGCGGTTGCGTCTTACCACCCCCTGAGGTAGATCCACCAGGTAAGACCTTGGAGTCGAGTGGTTCTGTAGCTCAGTTCCAGATAACTTTGCTTCAGTTACCCATACCCGTTCTCCTGGTGACAAGACGCTAAGAGGTTTGGCACGGTGACGCCTGTTGTAGTTTGCAGCAACTGACATCCTCTACTTCTTTTCCTGCCCTGTGATGGCGATACTGTCAGGCAGTCTAGGGTCCAGCTGAGAGGGAAGAGTTGGCACTGTGGTGCGAAGATGTCGACCCATGAGAAGCTGAGCAGGGCTGTACCCATTCTGGAGAGGTGTGGATCTATGGGCGAGTAGAGCCAGATACAGGTCCGCTGCCTTTTTCAGAAGATTTTTAATGGTCTGGACTGCCCGTTCTGCTTCCCCATTACTTAACTTAACAAGTAAAGACTTGTCCAGAAAACTGTGGCCCATTATCTGACGACAGTACTTCTGGAATACCATCCCGGGCAAATATTGACTTTAGATGGACAATGACATCGGCAGACCTGGTGTGAGATAATTGTGCAATCTCAACACACCTGGAGAAATAATCTACCACCAGCAGATATTCCTTGCCTCCCAGGGCAAACAGGTCCGCCTCCAGCTTTTGCCATGGTCTATCAGGGCGTTCTGATGCCATGAGTGGCTCTTTGTGATTTTGTTGCTTTTGTATACATGTCCTGCAGTTGAGCACCATTTCTTTCACCTGCTGGCTGAGTCCAGGCCACCACACGGACTGGCAAACCCGTTCTTTGGACTTCACCACACCTTGATGTCCTTCGTGTAGTTCATGTAGTCGCCGATGGTATTACAAGTCCTGTCTCCTTCAGCAGTAAGCCATCCTTCACTGTAAGTGTAGCTTGCTCTGTCCAGTAGCTTTTCTTCATGATCAGTCTCCAAGCAGAAATGTTTCCCAATGAGGAAATCCCGGAACCATTCACAGGCCCACGTGAGACCTAGGGCCTCCCTTTCTACCTGTGCATATCGTTGTTCAGTTGGAGTAAGTGACCGTGATGCATAGCCACAGGCTTCCATTCTTCTCAGGCTGCTTAGCGTTGGAGAAAATGTTGTTGAAAACAGCCTGTGACACAACAGTGACATCTGCTCCAGTGTTGAGTTTGAAAGTAATATTTTTGTCCATTATGACTATCTTAACAGTCCATGGATCAGCATCAGATGTAACAGAGCCAAGAAAGAAGCATTCTTCTTCACCCTCAATACCATGCACTTTGCTTGCAAGGCATACACGTTGGTAGTGACCTTTTTTTCCGCAGGAACGGCACTTTGCATCTTTGGTGGGGCACTCGTGTTTAGGATGAGGCATGCCACCACATTTGTAGCACTGGGAGTTTTTTTGGTTTTGCTCTGGTAGCTGTGTGGTTTTGCCCCATCATACTTGGGTTTACAGAACTTAGGCTTTCCTTTTTGCTGTCTGTCCACAGAGCTAACATCCATCTGTTTTGCACTACTGGCGTCACTCCTCAGTGTGTTTTGCTGTTTTTTGATCTCCTCTGATTGTCTGGCCATGTCAATGGATTTTTCCAGGTCTAGGTTTTTTTGCATACGTTTGGAGAGCCGCGTGCCCGCCAGTCCGACCACTATCCTGTCCCGAATAAGCTCGTCTTGCAATGTCCCATAGTTGCAGTGCTCTGCTAATGCATACAGGACAGTGACAAATGCATCGACAGTCTCACGTGCTTTTTGCTTGTGCATGTTAAATCATGCTCATTCATAAACAATATTTTTCTTCATTATGAAGAAAGACTGAAAGCCATCCCTCACTTTCGTGTATTGGCATTGGTCTGTATCACTGAGTTTCAAGCTTCTTAAAACATCGTCAGCTTCATCTCCCATACAATAGATCAAAGTATTCACCTGGTTCTCTTCGGAGCTTGCTGTTAAATTACTGGCTTGATGGAATCTCTCAAATCTCCGTATCCATTTTGTCCACTCGTATGGTTTGGTAAAATCAAAGGGCTCCGGTGGCTGAATGCTCAACGTTGCGCTGGGTGTGTTAGCCATTCTGCTAGCTCCTTCCCCGCTCTGCCCGTCGTCACTCATTATTCTTTTTTTTTTTCACTCACCTCCCGTTCTCTCTCTCTCTTTCCTTTTCCAGGTAGACCGTTTTCTTTATGATCCGCCAGCCCGCTGTACAGAGTGCAAATTACTCTCCTCTATAAAAAATAAACTATATATCCAAACATCTCCACCTGGTGGCCCTTTGTCCACACTGCTTAAAGCATCGTATTGTCAAAAATATTATTAACCTATAAGGACCGGCATTCAACAGACCCAAATACCACGCTTAACAGTTCCAGCTAGAGACAGAAGCAGGACAATTAAGGTGTGTTCAAAACTAACATGTGTACAGTGGTAGAATAAAAATGTGGAACATCTTGTTCATTTCTGTCTATTTGGGCATTTGTAAAAGGTGGCATGGGTGGGCACCAAATAAAAGCAACCAACCAAGAAAACAGGAGGAGGAGCAGTTGATTACGAGTGAAAACTTAATAATATCAACCACAGGAAATGACACACATCATAAGACAGCTTGTGGCTTTAGGATGTCGTTCATTGGGCTAGAGTGGTAAAATGATGATCAGATTTAAAGTCAGATTTGTTGTGACACTCTCAGGCTCTACAGCTGGCAAAATCTTACATGGCTAAAACCCTGTTCAGTACAAGAACCACCCCTTAACATTAACAAACATACATTTTTCATACATTTGTTTTTGAAGCCCTGGAGGTAGGAGCACGGCAATGCGGCTACCACAACTATGATGATATTAAAAAAGGCAGTACCCTTTGAGATCAACAGAATATCTTGAATAACCAGAAATAATCAATGTTTTACGCCAAGGTGACAGTTTGTTTTGATCGGTTAAACCTGACAGAAGGAAAAACAGGAAAAATATATTACCTTTTGTTTCACTGCTTCAGAGAAGCTCCCCTTTAGACATCTTTAACATCAAATTAAAATGTTCTGTTTTTTCATTCAAAAGTTCACTACTACTACTATGTCACGTAAATTCATTTTCAAGTTTCCACATCACACTGTTAGTTGCATATTAAACCACAATTAGCCTTCAAACTAATTGTGACATTACAAACATATTGTACATACACATCTTCAACTCAGATTTAAGGTGAGCACAGAGAAACCTCCTTCTTTGGCAGATAAATTTGAAAACAGCCTTTTTCTGTAAAAGACCACACAACCATCCTTCTGCACAGGGAAGGCCAAACAAGTGAAAAAGCAAAACACATTTTTGAGTTGAGGGAGACTTTAAATTTTTATCCCTACAAATGTAAGTTCAATTAATATTCAAATGCAGTTTCAATACAAAATTAGCATTTGGTACACCTGTATGATACATAAGCAATTCTACGTTGCAAACATCTTTTGTGCTGGCCTTAATTTTCAGGGGCCTCCCTTACAATACCCTTCAATCTGAAACCTCTGCCTGTAGGCTTTTGTTATGAAACGCCTTAAAGCGTCTCTCTGTTATACAACAGTCTTTGTCCCCATGACATGACAGGGACCCATCTTCACACTGTGCTCAGAGCCTGAAGAACATATTGTAATATGCTTATCCACAAGACATTGTAATACATGAGTGGGCTGCAAATTCCTTTAGTAATCCAAGCTGGAGGGCCTCTTTCCTTTTATCAGTCTGCTGGGCTACCAGTCATTGTTAGTTTCCAAACCCAGTGATTTTTTTTCTAAATGCAAAATAGTTTTGTGGAAGACTTTGGTCTAACTAAGGTCTAAGATCTAAGGTCTGTGATATATTTGGCATCTATATTGACAGCAGTGATGTACTATATTGTTTTACAGTTTCCTGCGTTGGTTGATTTCACCATCATGCAGAATCAATAATTAATAACATGATATTGATGTTTTGATATGCTCTCTGAATATGCTGGTATGGGAATTATCATAATTAGAGCTGACACAAGAATTAAGTAACGATTAAGCTTTTAAGCCATTTTTTCTTAGTTTCTTAGTTCGTTTCACCTGCACAGTTGAATTTTTGCTTTTCTTTGTCTTTTTTCGTTCTTGGTTGGACAAAACAAGCTATTTAAAAACATCACCTTGGTTGTTAGGTAACTGTGGCCGGCACTGGATAAATCATGAAAATAATCAACAAAACTCAGATGAACTGATAATGAAAATTAACACTAGTTTCAGCTAATTGTAATACTGTCATATATAGATAAACAATGAAAATACAGATAGTCGTCCCTGTATGAGTGCAGCTTGGTGGTTTAGAAAAGGAGGTCAAAATGTTTGCCTTATTTTATCCAAGTGAGTTGCCAAATACATTACAAAACATGAACTAAATTAAGTTGAGAGAGGACTGAGTGACAGCTCCATCCTCCACAGCAATCATTACACCACATCCCATTATGTCTGGCATTTCTTAATTGCCTCTTGCCTTCTTTCGTTTAGTAAAGATCCTTATCTCTTTAGAATTCATCAGCAATTTAATGTAGTTTATACATTATGTATGAGTGTCATATAGTATGTTACTGTTACATCAGATTGTTCTGCTCTGAGCTCAACTTTGTTCGGTAGCAATTTTTGGTTTGCAAAAGTCACATTTCTAAATGTTTTTTTCTTATCCCTCTGAAAACAGCATGAACTGCCATTTGAAATAATTAGCTTATCGAGAAAAGCACAGTGGGTGATTATCCCTGCCATGAACCTGCCTAATTTCTATTAATACTTCTCAGCTCATAAAAAGCCTTGACATGTCTTGAGGACAACTTATCACTTCTGAGAAGGAGCACCAAAAAAATCATATTCTTTTTCCTCTTGATAAATGTTGGCATCCATATTTGTGTTTATCTTCAAGGTTGCAGCCGGTTTCAATGAAATATGATTAAATGCTGGAAAAGAAGTCTTTTACCTGTTTGCGGTTGATTGTCATTTTATTGAACAACCTGCAGGAGTCACTTGTTGTCATAATTTTTTTTTTTCCCCAAAGGCATCTTTGATTGACTGCTCATTTTTATCTTGGAACCGTTTCACAGAAACAGATATTGATTCGAACTGAGACTGTTCTTTTTTTTTTCTCTCAGTGCTTGGGGTCACTTTCCAGTGATGCTTACTGCAGGATGAGTACTTGCCAATTGTGTTTCTAGCTGTTATTGTGAGCATTTTATGTGACATCAGGTGAAGCAGCTGAAGAAAGATGAACTGTATATCATTTAGATGACCTTGTTTGATTTGCATTGCATTTGCATTAGTTTCCATTAGCATTTTTTGAGCTTGGAAAATATTCTTTCAGACTTTCTTTTAAATAAAGCCTCGGTTCTGTAACTCTTAATGATCTTGAAATGTTATTTTATGCTTCTGTGGCATTATTTGAAAAGTTTTTCAGCTGGTGTGCTAAATCTTTTATGCTTAGTGTCTCTGAAACTGTAGTTTGTCCAGATGAAACCTTACAGTCAGAGTTAGAAGCTCACAATGTTTTGGTTCAAGAGACTTTTTAAAGGACTCCAGTTCATCACAAGTCTTGCTTTTACTGTGTTTATTCTTCCAATTCCATCCATCCATCCATCCATCTTCATCCGCTTGGTCCGGGACCGGGTCGCGGAGGCAGCAGTCTGAGCAGAGATGCCCAGACTTCCCTCACCCCAGACACTTCCTCCAGCTCTTCCGGGGGGATCCCGAGGCGTTCCCAGGCCAGCCGAGAGACATAGTCTCTCCAGCGTGTCCTGGGTCTTCCCAGGGCCTCCTCCCGGTGGGACATGCCGCCTGGAACACCTCCCTAGGGAGGCGTCCAGGGGGCATCCGAAATAGATGCCCAAGCCACCTCAGCTGACTCCTCTCGATGCGAAGGAGCAGCGGCTCTACTCCGAGCTCCTCCCGAGTGACCGAGCTTCTCACCCTATCTCTAAGGGAGCGCCCAGCCACCCTGCGGAGGAAACTCATTTCGGCCGCTTGTATCCGCGATCTTGTCCTTTCGGTCATTACCCAAAGTTCATGACCATAGGTGAGGGTGGGAAGCGTAGATTGACCGGTAAATCGAGAGCCTTGCCTTTCGACTCAGCTCCTTCTTCACCACGACGGTCCGGTACACCGACCGCATAACTGCGGACGCTGCACCAATCCGCCTGTCAATCTCACGCTCCATCTTTCCCTCACTCGTGAACAAGACCCCGAGATACTTGAACTCCTCCACTTGAGGCAGGACCTCTCCACTCACCCGGAGAGGGCACGCCACCCTTTTCCGGTCGAGAACAATGGCCTCGGATTTGGAGCGTGCTGATTCTCATCCCAGCCGCTTCACACTCGGCTGCAAACCGCTCCAGCACATGCTGAAGGTCCTGGCTTGATGAAGCCAACAGGACAACATCATCTGCAAAAAGCAGAGATGAAATCCTGTGGTTCCCAAACCGGACTCCCTCCGGCCCCTGGCTACGCCTAGAAATCCTGTCCATAAAGATTATGAACAGGACCGGTGACAAAGGGCAGCCCTGCCGGAGTCCAACATGTACTGGGAACAGGTCTGACTTACTGCCGGCAATGCGAACCAAGCTCCTGCTCCGGGTCGTACAGAGACCGAACAGCCCTTAGCAAAGGCCCCCGGACCCCATACTCGCGGAGCACTCCCCACAGAATACCACGAGGGACACGGTCGAATGCCTTCTCCAGATCCACAAAGCACATGTGGACTGGTTGGGCAAACTCCCATAAACCCTCAAGCACCCTGCGGAGGGTATAGAGCTGGTCCAGTGTTCCACGACCGGGACGAAAACCGCATTGTTCCTCCTGAATCCGAGGGTCGACTATCGGCCGGTTGAATTCTCCTCTCCAGTACCCTGGCGTGTAGACCTTCCCGGGGAGGCTGAGAAGTGTGATCCCCCTGTAGTTGGAACACACTCTCCGGTCCCCCTTTTTAAAAAGAGGGACCACCACCCCAGTTTGCCACTCCAGAGGCACTGTCCCCAACCTCCATGCAATGTTGCAGAGGCGTGTCAGCCAAGACAGCCCCACAACATCCAGAGACTTGAGGTACTCAGGGCGGATCTCATCCAGCTTGCGAACTACCTCAGTGACTTCGGCTTGGGTGATGGACGAGTCCACCTCAGAGTCCCCAGCCTCTGCTTCCTCACTGGAAGGCAGGTCGGTGGGATTGAGGAGATCCTCGAAGTATTTCTTCCACCGTCCGACAATGTCCTCAGTTGAGGTCAACAGCTCCCCACCCGCACTGTAAACAGTGTTGGCAGAGTACTGCTTCCCCCTTCTGAGGCGCCGGACGGTTTGCCAGAATCTCTTCGAGGCCGACCGATAGTCCTCCTCCATGGCCTCACCGAACTCCTCCCAGACCCGAGTTTTTGCCTCCAGGACCGCCCGGGCTGTGGCTTGCTTGGCCTGCCGGTACCTGTCAACTGCGTCAGGAGTCCCACAGGCCAACATGGTCCGATAGGACTCCTTCTTCAGCCTGACGGCATCCCTTACTTCCGGTGTCCACCACCGGGTTTCGGTGGATTGCCACCACGACAGGCACCAGAGACCTTGCGTCCACAACTTCGAACCGCCAATTCTATCTTACAAATTCTGCCTGTAAAAAATAATCTGGAAGATTAGAGGAAAGGAGATGATTAGCCATAGTAATTTTGTAAAGCCTGTTTCACACTCATTTGTGATCTGGCCTACCTCTAACCCACGGAGGGTTAATTCAGAATAACATCATGTAAACAACTGGATTAGATTGTTTCATTCAGAAAGAAATTCACTTCTTAGAAAGTAATCAGGAGACGAAAGATGTCATTTACAGTAAATGTTCCTTCTGATTACTTTCTATTTTTGGAATATCTTTAAACCTCGGCACATGTTCACCCACTTGAGTTAAGAATCTTTTGGTCGACGCTTCATGTATTCTATCATTTAGGGGTTCAGGTTGCATTGGTCCAAGTGCTAAACAACACATGGATGCCCTTTTGGAATCAGTTAAAAAAACAAAGGTCTCTGTGGATTTGTGTTTCCTAGAGCATAGCCTGGGAAAACAGCTTCTGCTTAGTGCAACGCCTATAAAAAAGGAAAAAAAAACAACTGAAATGTATCTGGGATGAAAAATAACTAAATACAATGAGTGCGCATGTGCAGCAGGTAGAAAACTCTCACACTCTGCAGAACACAGGAGGGGTTACAACAAGATGAAGCTACACAATCACCTTGTTTGGGAAAAGATGATATCTGAAAATGTTAACTTAAGTTTGCACAATAGCTGTCATTCTAATAGAGACTTCAGGTACGTCCACAGAGCCTGGAACAACTCTCTACCTACTGTTTGACAGCGAGTCTCTGTGGGGCCGCTAATTACGACAATGAAGCTGCTGCAGATCATGCTCTACTTACTATTTCTGACAGCTCTATTTTGCAGCGGCGTATAATAGGCATCGCTCCTTGTTAAGAACCAGCGATGAAATCAGTCACTGCTGTAGCGCACGAACAAAATCAGGTCGTATGGACTTTTTTAGAAACGCCATTGTTGAGCAGGACCTTCTGTATTCGTTGAGCATCTGGCCCGTTAGATGAAAATATTACACAACACTTTGTGACTGAAGGAATGTGGTGCTTGTTCCCGCCCCCAGATATAATCCTCTTTGATATGAGTGATGGGGGAGAGCAAGAGAGAGAGAGGGAGAGAGACCCAATCCCATAAATCAGGGGTTTCCTCTTCCAATTTTTTCAATGAGTGCAGTTATTTATGGCCTCATGTGGAGGAAGTGTGACAAAGTGATGTGGGCAGCTGTGTTGTTGGTGTCTGTATGGACATGCCTAAATGCATACACCCACAGTGTAATCATTTGTAGACCGTAAGCTTCCTCCTTAATGTATGTGTAATTCAGAGTTAAAAATAAACCCTGCACTGACAGTTTAATGCTTAACACAGAGGTCTACATGCATATCCAGCAGGCTCAGTCTTAAATGAGTGGTCATGTTCCTCGTGAAATTAGTCTAAAGCATTTTATTTCAAGAACTCAACTATCTTTTATACTTTGTTTATTAAGGAAAAGTTCTTACTGGGATGCTTACATTTCAGAATTGAGAGGTTTGGCCTCTTTTGTTAAATAACAAAAAGGCATTTGAGGAAAAAAAAGTTTATTTTCCTCAAAGCAAGGCAATAAAAGAAGATTGTTTTAACATTGTAATTGAAACGTATGTATCATATAACCCAGCCAAAATAAAACTCAGCCATACAAGTGACATGTAGAATAAATAACAGTTGTAGTATTTGCATTTGTCAGCATTCCCAATTGTACTGGTCAGTATACTGTGAAAGATAAGCAGCATTTCTGCCACATTAAAACCACTTTTATTATCATATTTCCTTGCAGTAAGTGGTGCATCTTTCTGGGAGCATATTAGACTAATCAATGCAAAATGTAGCAAGTTGTGAGCTGTAGTAATAGAAAACAACTTTATGTTTTCACTTGGTTTTTCTATTTCTCATGTTAGCTGTTTTGGCAATGCGCAGTGGAACCGTTGAAAGAAATTCTGCTGTAAGTCAAAGGATGAAAACATTAAAAAGTAGTGGATGGTCTCCAACTCCTGTCAAGGATACTGCTCCTGTATTACTGGTGAAGCCACGTGAGCATCATGACGTCAGTCAGCTGAGCTCAGATCATCACTGTTACTCCACCATCTCTTATGGTTTTGTGTCTGAGGTAGCACTTCCAGTTATACTGTAGCTGGTGTAGGATCAGTTCTCTGATAAATGTCGGCATCTAAACTTCCCAGACCTGTTCCATCCAAAATTAGCGCTGATTTCTCAACATGCTGTAGATGTGCTTCACACTGGTGTCATGGAAGTCAGGACAGGATTGTGTCTGAACATGCTTGGTATGTCTGAGTGAGCTGCTGGGGAAAAAAAAGGGCAATGGCGCCCTCTATTGTTATTAAACAGACACTGTCGTGGTTGACGAGGACAAGGCTGGGAGGGAAGTACTGAACTTATTGAGGTCATCTATGTCATGCATCTTTTACTCCAGAACCCTCTAGGCGGTCGTTTAAAGCACACTGCCAAGACTTTGTCTCTTTAAACGCTACATAGGAATTTAGTGGTGTTTGTTTTATGCAGGGAAATGCAGGGCAGAGGCAAATATTGACAGCACCACATGAAAGGGGACTTAACCTTTGTAGCAACTTGTCCAGGTGCAAGGGTAGTAAAAAAGAAAAGACATATTTAGTACCTTTCAGTTTTAAGACATCTGACATCCTGACATCGTCACATTGATGTGTGAGTTTTCAAAGGATCACAAGTTAGTTAAAAGTTAAAAGAGGGAGGATGGTTAACGCAGCGTTTTACAGTGAGATATTGAAACAAGGCACAAAAGAAACCAACGAATACTAACAGAAACAATGCAGCATTAAAACATCAGAAGCAGTTACTTACAAACAAGTCTATAAAAGTCTGTCTTGAAGTGATTAAAATGGATTCTCTGCTGCTTTCAACACAGTATGAGTGGTTGTAACTCACCTCACTGGAATTTCATGACTTGTTTAGATGCACTTTAGAACACAAAAAAAGGTCATTACTAAACACCGATTTGCGCACTCTCATAACCTTAACGCACAACGTTTTAACAGTGAAGCAGTACTAACAAAATAGCTCAGAGCTGATAAAACCTGCATATGACTTAATGAAAAATTACTGGCTTGATCAGTCAGTTTTCACCTTTTTTCATTTATTTATTTTTTTTTTTTTTTGCAGGAAGCCCAAAGATGTCATAATTCCATAATATCTGTAATTGCATTGGCAGCTATCTATTGAGTCAGTGTAATATGAGTCCACGTTTGCTCTTTGTGTAATTGTGTAATGGGCAAGAAATATGAGACTGCCTTCAGGACTCAGTGCACTAATCTGTGCAAATACTTGTTTTCATATTCCTGTTTTCCAGAACGATCATTTTCCTTCAAAATTTCACGAGACAAATTCAGGAGTGTTTGTTTTTTTTTTACAAGACGAAGTTTGTCTCTCTTGTCTTCCAAAATGACTGGATCTACTGTTCATAGAACACTGCAGGGATGTAGTTTAGCACAGAGCATTTCCAAATCCCCCTCATCTGTCAAAGAGCTTGAGATTTTCCTTCTTGAAGAACAGTCTAATATCCCAGCAGACACAGCTCAGCACATGAATGACAGCATTCCTACATGGATCAAGTTTTAGTCGTTGGAAGATGCTCCCACAGCATTGTCCAGCATGTGGTCCTTTTTCTTTTGAGGTGTTTAAGTTTCTGCTACTGTTGCCAGTAAGTTAATTGTCACTATTAGAGCTGCAACAAGTGGTTGTTTTTATCATTGATTTAAAAAAAAAAAGAAGTTTGATTATATGATTAGTAAAAAAAATTGCAAATGTCCATTACAGGTTATCAGAGCAAAAGTCAGTCTTTCAAACTGCTTGTTTTTTTTAGAAGAATAGTTGTAAAACCCAAAGGTATCCTGTTTCTAGTAACACAAAACAGAGGAAAACAAGAAAAACTTGAACAGAACAAACAGAAAATATGAACAGAAAATATGATACTTTTACTTGATATGTGACTCTATTATCAGATTTGTCATCAAAAAAATTTCTTTCAATCAACTGATCTTCACCTCTAGTTACCACGAGCACTTTGAACAAAACCACTGGCGACAAAGAGCAACAGGTTCAACAATACTGTTCTTTCCCCGTGAGCTCTACGGCAATTTGAAGACCTTTTCTGTTCCTGACAGTTGCCACAGCCTGAAGGCATTTTAATCTGAAACCATTGCCTTTGAAATCGAAGGCTTCTATAATTTTACACAAAAAGAAAGCCTCACTTTTTAAGACCATAAAATTCACTCATCCATCCTCTGGGTGGAGCCATACAGTCACTGATCAGCCCGTTGGTGCAGCTACAGTTTTACTACAGAAGTTTGTTCTAATCATTTCCTTTGAAACTGACGTGATATGAATGTACTGCAATCTACTTTAGTAACTAACAGCACACACAGTCAGGGATTAAGCTTCTGAGCGCCGACTTTCGGTGTCTCACCGCTATGATATGAATGTAGGCAGTTGGACGCGAGTCTTAATATGTACCATGCGAAGGAAATCATATGCTTTTGTGTTCAAGGGGTCAACTGGGGTTACTTAACCCAGTAAAGGAAATTCCTTTTAGTCTTTTGATAGATATTTTACATCACACACTTAGCTGCGGTTTGTTTTAAGAGGCATTAACAAGCATGGTCATAGGAGGATGTATGGAAAATCTCTGGGCAGTCGAGGGCCAACTGAAAGTGGTGAATTTCTTTGTGGTATTTGAGGCAATATGTAATACCGTGCGAGAGCCACATCAAAGAAGGGCACAGTTTAAAGGGCTTTGTCTGATGGAAGATGGCTGTCTTTTGTTCCATCTTGTTTATTGTGCGCAATCGTTTTCACTCTTTTAAAACTAAAGCGAAACATATGAACGTCTCAAAACCCTTGTGTGTCACCGATGATTACGCGGCAGAAATATTTGCCGTGCGAACCATTAACCTGTTGATATTTTATTGTGCCCTTCCCCTTCCTGTTCTTGATAAGTTTTCATAAAATCAATTTCCTCCGCATGCTGAACTTTAAAAGGGGATTTCCCAAAGCAGAGCGCTTCAAGACAGAGATGACGGGACCTTTTTTATAATAACTTTTTCCCCTCTCCTAAAAACATCTTCAAGGCTCAACACCAGTTAAAGATTATTTAGGATCTGCGGCCTCAAATCAACTTTTTTTTCCACAATTGGAAACATCTTGAACCAATCCCATCTTTTCTTTGCAGGTCAACATCAGGTGCTTTCTTTCAAGTCAGCTCCTCCAGATCTCTGTGGCACTTTTTGACATGCTGATGTTTTCCCGGTCCCCCGTCGCACACTTTCGTCCACAGTTGGTAGGCTGGATGCTCTCTCTCTGGGGAGGCAGGCCTCAGGAAGGGCTTAGGCTACCTCTGAATCAGGTTGCACTGTACAATGTCATAGGTGGGCCTGTGATGGATCATGGCACAGTTGGCCTCCGTCTGTTCTTTCCTGTCTTTGACTAAGTAAACGTTTCCCTCTGTGCTCAGTCGTTTATGAAAGCTCCTTTACGCAACACCACCATACGCACATCTATCCATCATCAGCCTTGGCTCTCGCTCTGTGTGTGTCTTTGTGTGTGTGTGTGTGTGTCTTCTTAATGTGTGTGTGTGTGTCTTGTGTGTGTGTGTGTGTGTGTGTGTGTGTGTGTGTGTGCTCGTGTGCCTTTTTCTCCCTATTTGTCTGGCGTTTCCATCCCTTCTTCCGGTAAAGTATGATTTTTATTCGTAATGTGGAGTCGCCTCATGTTCTTTCTGGATCGCAGCAGGCTGTTGCACAGTCTCACATGGTGTTAATCTGCTTTTTTTCCCCCTTTAAATATAATTATTTATTTAGTCATTTACCAGGGGCAATTCCACAATGATTGTTTGCATAATTATGTTATAATGGGCAACAGTCGCATACTGTTTATTTCCCACTCTGTCTACTGTGTGGTTTTACAATATAGCCTTAATAATTCTTTCAGTGAGACCTTGAGGACCGTCAGCCCTCCAGTAGGTGTCAGGATAATGCAGATCAAACATGCATTGATGATGGACCTAGTCAAGACGTGATCAAATACAGTAGTTCCTGAATGGTATTAATATGGTAACACTCCTAGTATGTCTTTCTATTTGTAATATAGAATAAAAAATATGAGAAGTTGATTTAGTTCTTGTGTGAAGACGTTAGCTGAGTTGTATTAGTACAATATATTGACTTTTATGTCTGTCCCTGCGAAGAAGGAGGATGGGCTATGATGTGATAAGATTTTTTTTTTTTGTCCCCTTTGATGTAGGGAAGACATGTGGAGTCCATTGGCTTTAGTCAAACGCTCCCTGTGTGGGATTTAGTCGTAGAGTTTGTATAGTGGTAGCCTACACACACATGTTTCTCTGCTCCAGCCCCGTAGCCTTGTCTCTCTTCGCCATCTTTCACACACATGTACGCTGCAGTCAGAAAGTATTAGGACAGTGACACATGTTCTGCGGTGTTGGCTCTGCGCTCTAGCACGTTTGAAAAGAAACTGCGTCTGCTGGGTTAGAGTGCCGACTTTCAGATTTAATTCGAGGGTGTTTACAGGCACATCAGCGTATGAATCATAGCTCTTTTCATGCAAACCCCCGGTTCTATGGGGAGATGAAATGATTTCGAGTTGACAGCAAGGTAAATTAACTATATTTAATACTTCTTTACAGATCCCTTGTAGACACCTGGTATCTTCCCCGGTGATGACGACATGCTGATCTTGTGTGATGTTTGGTATCAATGTCCTGATACATTGTCCTAAACTTGCTTGACCATGGAAAAAGAGTTTTACACCCCTCGCCCCATTACACACCCTTTTAGCTAACATCAGCACTGTAACCTTGTAGTTGCTGTTTCATTTTAAAGCCGGTGTGCAGGATGACAAGCATATCTACTTTCTGACTACACACACACACACATACACACACACACACACACTCTCACACACGTAGGTCAGTTAGGCACAGCTGAACCGCATCGACTCTTTCTGTCTCTTGGCCAAAAGCTCAGTCCTCACCCTCCTAGTTGCATATGGATACGCACCGTTGAACACCTGTATATTAGACAAACACATGTTTAGCATTTCTCCTGGAGTTTGCTGTGTTAGCATGTTGCCGGATGATCTTAATGAAAACCAGTAATGCAGGCATCATCACTGAACTTGGCATTAGAGCATCCGCCACACCGTGAGTCGGGAACAGGCCACTGCAGGGTTAAAGAGTCACTGTGAGATGTTCTTCCCTGTATCAAAAGAACACATGACACCTGTATCACATGGTGGAGTCTCGCTCCCAGAGCTCCCAGAGCTTCACTTGGGTGGGTTTGGACCAGTCAAGGCCACAATCTGGTTCTGATTTGCTATTACATAAGCGCTTTGAGACTGTTGTTTTTGAGAAGTTTGCTTTGTAGGGGAAAAAAGCGAAGGGAAATAAAATAACAAACAAGAGAGTGGTTCCAAAAGCAAATGTGGTGTGTAAACAGTTCTGGTGGTGTTTGATTGGTTTTCACTCACAACGGAGGCCGTTTTATCTAGCCACCCCTCAACCCACCCCCCCACCCCCACAACAACCCCAATCTCAGCACAATTAGTAAGAGGTGAACGGGTTTAGTTGGAGGGCTGAGGGGGAGCTGGTTAAAATTGGCGCCCATAACAGTCCCCCTACAATGGGGAAGACCCCCCTCAAATGGTGGATAAACAATGTACCTGAACCAAACAGCAGGCAGCATTGGGGGCGTTTTGCCTGAGACACGGACACAAACCAGCGACGACGGGGTGAGAAGAGGTAGGTAAAAGTGGATTTGAGGTTTTTGAGGCTGGCCCTACAAAGAATCCGCCAGTCACAACTGAGGGGCCCAAAGCGTGTGATTATTAATTACTGATGGCTTCCCAGCCTTTGAAAATCAGGGGGCCACAGACATCACATGTATGGAAGAGGCAGAGGAGCGAAAGGCCTGTCATTACCATCACAGAAACAATGTTCGAATTTGGCTGTCATGCATTTTTGCCTAATTGACTGTTTTGATGCAGGTTTTTTTTCTCCATTTTGTTTTTGAGGGGGCACTGATGCCCCCCCACTCCCCAGTCTTGATGAGGAGAACTTGGTGGGCTTTCAGTTTCCACCCAGCAAGAACCTTCCGGAGGTTCTTTGATGGCAAGAAAAGCCACTGGAGACCTCAGGGGCCTCATTGGCCTCCATTTATGTATCGGCACCATAACACTCCATTTCTGATTCCTGACAAGAAATGAGTGAGGAGGAAAAGTAATGTATGAAAGGCATACAGTGTGTGTTAGTGAATGTATGTGCTATATGGAGAGTGTTTATGTGTGTGTGTGTGTGTCTGCAGGGTGGTACTTTTGTGTGTGTGTGTGAGGCTGCAATGAAAGGGGGAGGCCAGGGACCCACAAACCACATGAGGGGTCTCCTAATTTGCATAATTAACTGTTGACACTAACTGTGCTTAATGAAGGGCTATTGAAGTCACTGACCATTTTACACAGCCAGCTCCTGGGAATGAGACAGAGGCTCCTCTGGCAAAGGTTAAAACAATGTGTCTGGTTAACTTCCGACAAACGCGCCGAAATGCCCCAAAGTCTTAAAGATTCACGCTCAATGGAAGAGGTTATGGCACAGAACGACCTGCGATTTCCCAGACCTGAAATACCACCAGATGTTTGGCTCTGGTGGCTCATCCCTCATTATTAGTTTTTGTTCTACAGATTTTGCTCAATCACACAATTTTCTCTGTAATGTGGGAGCTAATGTGATAGCAGCGTTGTGTAACAGTACCAGATACCATCATTTTACGCAAGTACACCGTTCCAAAGAACCTTCCACACATCATTTTCAATTTTGTGGACGTGATTACAGAAGTTTCTTAGCAATAGCGATTTCTATCACTAATACAAAGAGACGGAAGGCCTCAGTTATATCGTTTAGGTAGCCTTAACTGTTTCCTTTTCTCTTATTTACAAAATAGAGTATTGTAAACATTTGCTCAGAAAAGAATTTATGATGTACATATGGATCAAGTATGTACCATGTTAAATATCTAGACCTATAGCATGTAGTATGTTACTAAAACAGAAGCGCTGGGAATTAATTTATGTATCATAGATAGCATTGTTTGTGGAGAGCATGTTGTATTTGGGTTGCATGTGCAAGTTTGTTATTAGAAAAAGGTGGCACCAGCCACTTTTCTGCCATTAAAAGGCCAGAAATCAAGTGAAAGCCAACAGAGTGTAAACTAGAGGTGTGTGGTTAGAGAAGGCTGTGGCCTTTGCTTCTGTTGTGAAAAACACACATTTGAACACTGACAGACCACTTAGCATATGGCTGCGATCCCTTTATACAGCCTTGTAAACAGGCTAATTCACAGCTTAAAAACAGAAGCAGAATCTTTCATCAGTTGTAAGAATGACTCGTTAGGAGATTTTTTTTCATGTTTTTGAGCTGAAATTAAATTATAATAATATTAATAATAATAATATTTTCAGTTAAAATTAAATAGTCTCACAAGTTTTCCAAAGGTAATGCCAAGTGTAATAATTACCATCGTAAATATATTTTTAGTGCATTTCTCCATCCATTTAGTTCATCTCGGTAGAAAAAAAGAAGGTTAAAGTTTATCTGGGTTTATTTACGTTGAACCACAAATATTCAATACCACAAGGTCTCACACACGTCAGATGTCTCAGACCTCACACACCTGTTTACGCCAAACCTTGGACACACACTTTCCGAGGTGGTCAGGGATGCATTTAATGACACAAGATGGTGGGAGTTCATACGTCTCCATGACCACAGTGATGAACTCAATTTCTTGGGATTACAGCTCAACAGACCTCCCAAATACGGTTGGATTCAATTAAATTGAGCTTACTGAAGTGTAAAAGCCAAATGCAAAAGTGTGAATTTTTGTTGTGTGTTTCAGTTTAGTAACCGTCACAGTTTCCCATAGATAAAAGGAAATCTGCTCGGGAGTGCTCACCCTGATGCATTTGAGACGCATTCTAGTGCCAGGTGTGAACTGGAATCTGTCTCAACCGGACACGGACACGGCACATCTGGATACGAGACGCCGAAAATGTCTTCCTGGACCTCGGAGGACGTAGTGTAGCAGTTGCACATAAGTAGAGTTTCACCTGACTGTATAACTGACGGCGTCTGAAGCACCTGTGAAATGTTACGGAAAGGATGTGCATGATAAAAAATATATATATATATATATCAATAGCACACATTTTGTCACCATTACTTGAGGGAGGATTTTAAGACTCAGCAGCAGTAAGTAGACATCTGTTATACAAAGGTTGTCAAACGTCAGAGCGCTTTCACTGTCACTTCTTCGCAGTCCAGGTGTCTTTGATGTGTTATGACTAATTTGTTCTTATGCCACTGAAACCGCTCTGTGCTCCCTTAATGACTTAAAATACCCGAGGGTCATGATCTGTCTCTTCCTGAAAATGTCCCTCTGTTCTCTTCTTGACGTCACTGTTTGTGATTCTCTCCTATTAATGGCTTTTCCATTCTGTTGGTCTTAAAAGGCTCCAGAGGCCTATCTACCATCCCTGCTCAGTGTTCGCAGAACAGAGGGATTCTCTCTCCATGGCTATAGTTTGTCATAGATCGCCAAAAAAGAAAGCTTTTCTCCTCTCCTCCCTCTTAATCTGCAAGCTCTGACGTGTTCAACAAGGTCATTGAGGATGTTATGAATGATCATTGTGGCCTGGCCTTGTTTGTATGATGTGCCGTGAGGAATAGTTCGCTCTATTAAAGAATCAAAGATTTTCCATATCCTGTGAGAATCTATTTGCTTTGAAAAGGCTTTTCCAGTTTGCCCCCCCATACCCCACTCATCAACCTAATTCTCGGCTACCACACAATGTATAAAAACAGATTTATTGTTCACTCGGTCCCCATCAGGTTTTTTTTTGTTTTGTCTCAAAGGGGCCTGGAAATATTTGATGGGGAGGGGTCTTTCACATTTAATGACAATGTCCTAAAGCTCGAAACTTTCCCACACTTGTTTCAGGGAGAACGGGGGCCCTAAGATTTGTTTTTATCAAAAAATTGAGTTAGTCGTCGATAGATGCTGTATGAAAATGTGCCATAACTGATGTAAGTGGGACAAGTGCCCTCCCCATCCACCCACCCTTTTTATGTCTATGAGATGGGGCGCCCCCCACCCCCCTTGGTTCTTGCACACTGGTTTCAGGGCCTTCAAAAGGGGGCCCCTCAAGCTTTGATCCTCTACATGGGTGCGGAAAAACATCTTTTTGCCCTACACTGTGCCCAGGAAACCAAAGTTTTTGCCGCCGCCGTATGCTAATGTAGCCAAGCTAATCACCCTTCCCAGTTACAAGATTTATATACCATAATGGCACCCAGTGGTAACCCCTCAACCCCTCAATTCTATTGCCCCCTTATCTACCCTCCTGATGTCCCACGGAGCAAAGGTGTCTTCTGTCTGTGAATGCAGCTGCCTGGCCACCACCTCAGCCTCTTGCTTTCTTTTACAAAAAGAGGTTAACATGAACACAGTCCTGTGGGTGGGCCCCTTAATGCTGTCCCTCTCATTCTCTACCTAATGTACTTTTCCAGTAAATGTCACGAAACACACAGGAGCTCCAAGGTAGGCTCCAGACAGATAAATGTGTCGGGGAGAAAGCCGTGGCCCCCTCAGTCCCCTCAGCCTCTCTAGTGGACCTGCTGCTTGGATTATATTTCTCCTATCAATATTTTACCCATCAAACCAATTTTGTACTTCTACCCATCACATGAGCGAGCTCCCCCAGTTGCTGATTTCATACTTTGAAAACACATCTTCATTCATCCTCCCTTCTTTTGCTTGGTTTTCTTCCTTTCACGCTGGTAAGATTTTCGTTTTAACAGTGTTGGGAGACATGGAGATTATTAACTTATTATTGTTGATGAGGGGTATGTGTACATTTTTAAGAAACAAAGTGTAGGTACTAAGTTATACGGAGGCACTGTTCAAACCTGGTCTGTGCTGTGGCCCGCTCTTGTCCCCTTTGAACGGGACAAACATGGAGCCCGCGCTGTCCTGGCTGAACCCGCTAGAGCTCTTGGATCCATCCCAGGTTCTCCTCAGGTGAACTCCAGTCCTCCTTGTTGAGAAGGGGGGGGAGAGAACATGTTCTTTCCAGTAAAAGGCGCAGTAACTCAAAAGAAAATCTGTTTTTGTTCAGTTAAATATGGGGTGTATATGTTAACTGTTTGAAAGTGAATCTGAGATGATGAAAAATGGAGCTAAACTCGAGCTCAGATATTAGAATTAGAAAAGCATCTTCGCACTCAAATCTCTGCAGCAGCAGCAACATTTGAGCAAATGCAAGTTTTTAATACAAGCTTCTGAAAGAGAGTTATGGATGCTTCTGTTCAGATATAATTGTTTCTCTTTTCAGTCTTTTTGTGGTGTCCTTAAGCATTAATCTGCCCCTGAGGTAATGAGTGTGAATCAGTGCACGTCCTCCTAGACACAGTTTGCAGAGTACAAGTGGCATTGGTTTACATTGACCTGACAAATGGCAGCTTTTGTATAAAATGGGCAGGTATCATGACAATAAAGTTCAGCTCATTAAACGAGAAAGTATTTTTAAAAAAGCCTTTTTTTATCCACGCTAAATCTTTTAACAGAGAATGTTTTTACTCTACCTATTTTACCTACTTCACCTATGACGTTGACACAGGAGGTGGAGCAGACTCACTATGCTGTGCTGCTAATTAGCAGTTGTGCTGGTAAAACCAATGAAAATGTTTAATGGCCTTAGGAGGCCATTAAGTACTTTTTACCGTCTAGCATCCTCAATCTTTGGTCTAATGATTTCAGAAACTCTTGTTCTGTTTCACTACTACATGCTACCGTACACTCCTGTGCTATTAAAATGTAATCATTGTTTTTGATTATTGGTTATCATACAGGAATTTTTTACCATTGCACCTAAAGATAATATGGGTAACCTGTTGTTCTAGGATTGGCCTGGATACAGGAATACGGTCATTACATTAGAAAAATAAATTCAGGTTATTTAGACATGTAAAAGTCAAAGCCTTTGCAATGGCTTTAAGAATAGTGCACTTTCTATACTGTGTGCCTGTGTGGCTGTATGTGTGTGTGCATGTGAACCATAGCAGCGGGCACTTACTGCCACATCCAGATGGTGCTGGAAACAAACAGGGCTACGCTGTAGGACCCCTCAATAGGACCGTCTAGACTGGTCCCTGACCAGACAGATACAGCCTCCCATCAAATTAGCGTTTGTCAGATTTATGGTAATGGTCCGCAACAGTCTTCCTGTCAGTGACATCAAGATTTACAGCACTGACACCCATCCCCACCCCCCCGCCACACAAATACACACATGCACATATACACCATCCTCATCCTGAGCACTCCCTTTATCCGACGCGCTCCTACAAATGCACCCTCCCATGCTCCAGCCCTCCCCAGCCTTCATTTCTGAGCCCCGGTTCATTTGCTGCTGAACAACTCTTGCCCAACAACATGCCCCGTCTGTGCAGCTGGGAGGAGAAAAGTTGTGGAAGTGGTTGTGTGTGTACGTCAGGGAGGTTAGTAAGAAGGCTGTGGCCATGAAGTCCCCCAGTCTCCTTCTCTAAAAGACCCACTCGGGGTGGCAAAACCACCCAGGCCCCCTCTGCCTCCCTAACAAAGGGTTGTGTCAGGGTTTCCTGTTAATCCTCTGTGATGAAGCTTCAGTGTTTTTTGGGGGTGAAGGGTTGGGGAGGGGGGTGTGGTGGTGGCGCACAGAAGCCTTGGGGGAGCAGGGCCGTGCTACGTTTGGCTTAGTTTGGGGCTGACAGGAAGAAACCGAGTGGTCAAGAGTTTGGAGGGTGAGCAGCAGAGGGGAAGAAGAGCTACGTTATCGGTGGTGATGTTGGTGTAGTGTGAGCGCAGGACAGACAGGGAGCCCCATGTATGCGGATTAGCGTCGCCTCCTCTTTCATGTCAGTGTTTTTTGGGTGGTAACCCGATCCCTGGGCCCTAGAACTAGTGAGCCCAGTGGGAAAGGCTTCCTGACAGATATCCCGTCCATTCTCAGCCCAAATGTTTTTCCAAGGCTGCTCCTCTGCCTTTGATCTGGCCTCCTCCTCAACCACGCGGGGTCACAAGCTAACATGTCGGGCCAGACAGGAGAAGGCCAACACCGGAGCTGTTTACTGAAAGAGGAAAGCAGCGTCGTTCAGAAAACCTGCCCCACAGTCTAGAGCTTTGCTGTTGTCTCTTAAAAAGTGGACATCACCGTCCAGGTGGTCACTTGGTCAAATCACCTCATTCAGTCAAACTCCACCTTGCACTTTTGTTCCTAAATAGCAGATGTACAGTTTGTTTTTGAAACACTGTGTTCGCTGTGATGAAACTGATTGTTGTGGGAATGTCCTCATATTTTTTAGGCAGGCTTAATATCCTCCTTACTTGCTGGAAGTGCAGTATTATTGTTCTTTTTCCTTTTTTTTTGTTACTAGAAGATTACAAGACTCTAATTCACTCAGATTGACTGAGTTACCGCAATGCACTGCTGCTCCATTTGCAGTGGACTTCGATGCAGTGTGTTATAGAAGAAAGCTGGGGGGCGCTCTAACTTCACTCTATGGCTTTCTGTGTGTGTGTGTGTGCATGCGCAGCATGCACGGATGTGTGTTCCAGCTTGTCTCCTTGTCCAGACACCTTAGCGTCAGGGCAATAGTGTTCGAGCTCTGAAACGAGGGCCAGACAGACAGAAGTGGGATGAATGAATTGGGTGGCGGGGGTGATAGGGAGAGAGAGAAAAGAGAGAGAGAGGAGAGAGAGAGTGGCGGGTGTTGCTTCAGAATAAGGGGATGATGTGCCTGCAAAACAGTGACAAGCAAATCAGCTTTAAAACAGGGCCTCCCCGTACACACAGACATGCAGGCATAATGGGTTGTGGGTTGTTTTGTCGACTTAAGTAAGACACGGTCTACTTCACCAGACGGGATGTCGAGCTGGTACAGACAGGGTCATCTTATTGTTGCTGTATGTCTTGTCATTTCGGCCCAGTAAGGGTCCCCGCGATATCGTGTTTTAAGATGTCGAAGTCAACAGCAGACACACTTGACATTTACCGCATTAAAAAACATTCCACACAACTGGATGTGCATCGCAGAGGCATGGAATGGGAGTGACGCGTATCCCCCAAATGTTCCAGTGCTTTCTTTCAGTCCAGTCCACGTGTGTGTTTGTGCGCACGCGCGCGTGTGTGTGTAGGTGTCTGTGTTTGTACAGGGATCTATTTCTGATGCGGGGGTAATGAATGGCACCTGTTTAGTGTCCTTAGTTGGCCATCATTTTTGAAGTGCAGTAAATCTTGTATTTCATCACCCCGCAGCTACAGTCGAAAGCGTGTCACAGTGCTCATCGCCAAGTCTGCAGTTTTGTTTGTTTTATCTCGCAATTAAAGTTTTAAGGAACCACTCAATCATGCCTGTAGTGACAAGCATTGTGCCTCTGGTATCATCTCGCCTGCACCCTCGGGGGGGAAAAAATGCGCCGCCATGAGAGGTGAGTGGTGGCAGCGGTTAAGAAACACCGGCGGAGGAGGCGTTATCAAAACATCAGGAGGGCTTGAGCAACCGAATGCCTTGCTCTGAAATATGTGTTCTGTTATGAAGCGGATTAAAAGGTGGTGGGTGGTTTTTGCTGAGGTGTGGCAGGGGTGGGTGGTGGGGGTGGGGGGGGGGGATTTGAGACGCTGGCCTGAAGCGGTCTGTGGTTGGCGCGGTAACAACTAAGCATGGGAAGAGTCCAGTGAGCGGCCTTGTGTGTCTAGCATGTCTCTCTCACCCCTTAACGAGAATGGCATGCAGCATGCGCCCCACACACCCCCTTCCCTCACTGTACTGAGCCACTCTGTGTCCCACCGTGCACCCCCCATCCAGCTTCAAAGCGGCAAATAACAACAACAACTGAAGGGGGGACGGGGGGGAGATGAATGAGGATGAATGAATGTGCCCCTTACACACCCCTCCACCCGCTTTGCCCACACCCCTCCCCCGCTCCCCTCTACCGTTCCTTCCATCCCTGACAGACTGCCTTCCTGCATGCCCTTCTCCACTCCCACCCTCCGGTTACCCCTGGTTTTGCAGGCCTGTGTTATGACTGTGGCTGGTGTGTATTACACACATATCTGTTAGCGCCGCTCCTCCGTCGGGACGCCCATATAAAGGACTGTCATTTCCAAAGGTCAGGAGTGAGCCCTGCACACAAGTGTTGTCCCGACACTTGGTCTGGAAAAATAAAAACGGCCTGCTTGCCCGTCCGTGTCCTGTGTCTGTCTGTCCTCGGTGGCTATGACTCCCAGAGGCAAGTGTCTCGGATGTCCTTTCCCTTTTCTCCTCTCTTCTTTCTTTCTCTGGGTCCGCCGCTGTTGGGAAATCAAGATACCCGGCTTGTGTAAATTGGCAGCCGAGGAGGAAGTCATGGTTTGCTTTTTTTGTGTGTGTGTGTGCCTAGCTATTGGAAATGCCTGGAGGTAAATAAATGCGATACTGCAGTTTTTAACAGGCATTATTACACTCATTAGCACCATTGCTGGGCCGAGTGCAAACAGTTCAAGCATATCAGCTGTTGTGTAACCTACCTTTCAAGAGGAAGTGTGCCATGCCACGGGCGTTTCGAGCAAGGACACGACCCACTGCGTTGGTTTTTATTGTAAGCGCACATGGTTTGTGTTTCTGAGGCTTATGCTAAACAAAGTGTACTTAGGAATTAGGCTGACTGTGGGTAGCCAGCACATCTACACATCTACATCTTTGCAACAGATTTCTTTTAGTTTCCATATTAACACCATTTTTTTTTCTTTTTTCTTTTTTTGCCAGTGCAAAATATGGGGAAGATGTAAGCCCAGTTCAGGTGACTCAGTCATTAGGCGCTTTCTCCCAATAAACCACAGCACTATAATTATATTTTTTTACGCAGGCTTGTAGGAATTTTTGGTGAACTCCCAGAGTGGATTGTTTTCAACAAGATGTTCATCTGGCGCGTGATTTCCACCCGCTGAACACCTCCCTATTTCTGTGTGTGCCTCTGTACCTGCCTTGCTGTTGGAGTTTTCCGTTGGCAGCAATGATGCTGATGATCGACGTCAATCATAGATGATCACTGAGGGAAAGTTTTTATGGAAATATTGTGAAGATGGGTAATCAAAATACCTTATGCGGTTTAAACGGTTCCCATATAAACTGTTTCATATTGTTTTTGAAGGCTGCGGCACTATTTTAAATGGGAAATTCATATGTCTTGGTCATCATTGTTAATACAATTCTGTATGATTCAGTCTGACATTTGGTATTTTTGGAAACAAACACCTATTTCAGTGTTGACAAAGTTGTTAGCCCCCTCTTACTGTACTTATGCAAAATGTTATTGTTGTATCTAAACTCATTTACCAGGCAGTTGTGTATAATAAAAGTGGAATTTGTTAAGTTTGGATACTGTTAGCCAAACATCTGGATAGACAAAATAGTATGTACTGATCCTAAAAGACTGCTAACCTTTTCTGGGCAAGACATTGGATTAATTATGTGGTTGTCTAGAGTGTTCCAGCAACATAAGCATTAGATTATGCTCTACACTTGTTTAGATGTTTTACTCTGCAGAAACAGTGCTTGCTCTATCACAATTAGCATTTATATACGTTCCAAAGCTGAAAATAAAAATGGACCTACATGCAGGCCATATGCTGCATGCTCCCTTTGATGAACTCCGTGTTTAGTAGTTATTTCGCAACCGAAGCGAACAAACTGGAAGCTTGTTGGGGTGCATCAATTTGGAACATGCTGTCATGCCGCTTCCCATTTTCCTGTCCTGTGGTGTCTCAACAGTAGCCAGAGAGTACGAGAGTGAAACACGAACTAGTCTGCTGCGGTGGCAGCGGCTTCCCTCTAACCCACATTTATTACCTCTAAAAATACAAAGTGGTTTTCTAAAAAGAGCCTGGCTCCTGTTCCGTCCAACTACGTCAGGTTAATGTGCAACACGATAGATTATGACCCAGTGACGAATTTTTCAACTGCGACTGAACCTGTCAGTTTGCATGAGCCTTGATCTTTTTCCGTTTATGTGAAGCCCAAATATGCCTAGATGTGTAAAGGTATGCGGCACACCGTAAAGGTATGCAAAGCAACAGACGGTCACTTGAGGTCAGCAGGCTCCTCGGTCACGTTGGTGAAGCGGCGTGTTATAAACGTGTGGTATAACTTTGTGCAAAATTCAAAGGAAAACATTAGGGGGGAAAAAGGAACTGCGGTCATTTACCCTTTTAATATCACTGATGTTTTTTTTTTATCTCTCCCATCATTTACATGGAACTAAATGGTCCATATCAGTGGAGTTATAGAGCTGCCTCGACCTATCTTTACACAACCAGTAGACCAGCAGTGTCTTCAGTGCTTGAGCTCTGGTCCACTGCCAGGAGGCCCAGTTATGTCACCCATTAAATGCCTTGACATCTTTTTCAAATTGGAGGCTGTGGTGGAGTTGGAAGGGCAGCGTGTGGGGAGGAGGGGGGGGGCTGTTTTTCCCTTCTTTTCTGTCATACATCTTTTTAAAGACATTCATCAGAAAAAACGCAGCCTGGCTATGTCTTCAGTGATATTTATAATCAGCAGTGTTTCTCATTTACATAAAGCCTAGCTAATCAGCTTTCACAACAACAGTGAGGTAATGTCTTGGACGGTCTTTCAGGGAAGCACAATTAAAACATTTCCAATCCTATAAGAGGCAGCCAATCAATAAAGTCTAGGAATGGCAGGAGTTTTTTATGGAGAGACTTTTTGGCAAGGAGTCGCAAGGTTTTACTTGTTTTTCTTAAAGATCGCCCTCATTTCAAAGCACAGGTGGCCTCCTAGTAGTTTAATAGTAGCCTTAATAAACAAGGAAGCCGAGCTGATAAGCCCCCACAGACACATGCTTGTCTTTGTGACAGTACATGTGAGAATATTTTTATAGCTCAGTCACTTCCACCTTGTGTGAGCGTACTGTAAATCACTCTAAAAACATTTGGGGAACTGTTGACTGCGTATGTTGAATTCAATTTCCAGTTTTAATCTCAGCTGTTCGTCTGGATGCCTCAGAGATTTATGGAGGTAGTCATCACAGGACAGTCTCGTCCGAGCTCTCAGTCTCGGTGACACAGCACGCTGACTCTCAGATCATTGAGCGTGCAGTTGACAGGAGAGGGGTCTCATGGTAAGCAAAGGCTGTTGAACATATTTATTTTTCTCCTGTGAGCCTTTTGAGCAAGCTCTCCTCGTCAATCTTGCGCTGTCAGAGAGGGCCAGAGGTGGGAGCTCCCGGGTCTCTCACAGGGGCCACAGTGTGTGGTGGGGACCCCGGGGTCAGTCCCTGGATGCTTCTTCGGTGACTGTTGTGAAATTCGCGCTGTACGCAGAGTGAGAGGTGGTGGGAGTTGCCCTGTCTGTCCGCTCCCACATAGCCAATGATGCAGAAACCTTTTTTCATCATGTCCACTTGGTCTGGTTATAATTTTACAAGGGAGGGAGGGGGGGGCGGCACCTTCACAGCCAACTCCAGGTCTTCCATCCCCCCTTCCATCTCAACCCCTCGCTTCCGCTGAAAAATCATCAGCTCGGGGGATTGACAGCTGAAGGGCAAATTTCACCTCCCACAGAAACATTTACATGCAGCTTCAGGGGAAGGAAGGTGGGGGTGGGGTGGATGGAGGAGGGGGGGGGGCAGAGAGAGAATAGAATGACATCATCAAGCCAAGTTTCTACATGTGTTCCTCCATCTGACGCGCGTGTGTTTTTGATCTTACCGTTTTTCTGGAAGAGGTGAATGTTTCCTGTTTGAGCAGACTGGCGGGTTCACCGAGGAGTCGGGGGGGTCGGGTTACTACGCCGACGTCTGGTTCTGTTGAAGCAGATTCCCCACAACTCCATCAAACAGCAGCTCTGTTTTGGCACGGCTCTGAAAACTGACCCTGGTGGTCGCTGATGTCCGGGGGTATGCAGGAGAATCAAGGCTGCAGCACACACTTTGCTGCCCTCTTGTTCCCCCAGCCCCCCTCCCCCAAGTTTGAAAGACATCTCGTAGCAGACGCTGCTAGTCTGAAGAAAAATCTCGTTCAGTGTGCTTCACTGATATCAAGAGAAGAAGTGAGCTGCATCTCAGCTCTTCAATTATCAAAAGTATTCCTTGCACTAAACCTAAATCTTGGGTTGCCAAAGATACTTAAACGTTATGGAATATTTGTTTATCCTCTCATTTGTTTGTATCTGCCTCTCCCCACAGTTTTTAATGGCATGCCCAAGCACACCTGGAGACTGTGCACACAGATGTGCCACAGTTTGTGTACACTTGTGCGTGTGTTTTCCTTCCTGTCAGAGTCTTTGATTGAACAGAGTAGCAGTGTGTTGAACAGGGTTGTCCCCTGACAAGAGCAGTAAGCAATCTTATGTTGATGTTCTTCCACCTGAAATGTGATATAGTAGATGGGAGTGTGTGCGTGTGTGTAAAAGTGTGCGTGTGTGTGTGTGTGTCTGCCCTGCCTTGTCCAGACTGGTTCCTGTCTTGCTAATAAAAGAGATCTCTTTTTAGTTTTGGATACTGATCTCTCCACACAAGTTTAAAGATCTCATTCACGGTTCACACTGCATTTGCCCCTTAATGTCTCACAGCAGGCCCTCAGTCCCAGGCCGTGATTCATGGAGTGACAGGTCTGCCTCTGGCCGCCATAAGGGCCCAGTCAGACAGGGTCCGCGCACACAGACGCTCAGACAAAAACATGTTGTGCCAATGCCAAGATGCATGCATCTAACACTTCTGTTTCTTTTCTCGTCATTTCTCATCTAGACTTTTACTCTGTATGACATGATTACATTAAATCATAAAAGTAAAACATCTTGTGTTTTTATTGTTTGTCATTGCTCATTCCTTTTTCCCCCCCAATACTCTCTGGTGGAACATGGTTAAACATTTTGCTCCTCTTACATCAACTGACAATCTGGAAGTGTTTCATAGACCAGACCCAGCTTTTGACATGCAGTAGACTTTTCTGCTTCATCACATGAAGACAGCTGTAAAGCCCACGGGAGATTTTTTTTGCAGAGTTGGAGAGACACAAGAGTTTATTCCAAGAATATGCACTTTAAGGGCAGGACTTGTTGTGATTCCAAATGCAGAATTTTCATCACTACGCCATCAGTCCTGGGAGCATTTGGTCTGTCTTCCAACGCATTCATTTGTTTTGTTTTTGTTTTTAGTGTTTCCGGGCACTGTGCTGTAAAGGACCCCCACCGCCAAGACCAGAGTATGACGTGGTGTGCATCGGCCTGACAGGTGCTGGAAAGACCAGCCTGCTCTCACGCCTCTGTAGTGAGGGCAGCGACGGCATCGTACCTACCACAGGTATGTGCACCTAATGTGGCTAATATGGATCCGAAAGAAAGAGCTAGAAGAGAAAGTTAAATAATATTCCTGCACCTTCAACAGATAGACCCATCTCACTTGTGATCTTGCTCGCTTTCCAAGCTTCTGAAATGCTTTCATGTTTCAAGAACATGTCGTCCCCTGGATTAGAATCACAGATAGATAATAATATCCAGGTATTACAGCTCTCCAACAGGGGGGTGCGTGTCTTCAGTATGTCTTCCAAAGCCCCAGCGCTCACGCCAGGACCCCTCTGTTGTATCTCACCAGCCAGCACTCAGCTTCTTTCCTCTAGTCAGGTGGGAGGCTGGTGTTAAGTATGTCCAGAAGAGGAGGCTTTAGGGTTAGTACATCATTCTCTTGGTAGTCAATGCTCTGCTTTCCATATACGCAATGCAATCCCTCAAGGACGCTGACATTCCTCTCTCCTCCCCTGGCTTTGTCAGCAGTTAGCTTTGAGATGTTGCAGAAGTCCCGTTTTAGATTTAGTCATTGTGTACTTTTACCAGTTGAAAGCTAAATATAAAGTAATTCCCAAACGTGCTGCCTATAACCATTTGTACGTGTCCGTTGCAGGGGTTGGTTCAAGGGAGCGAACACCTGTCTGCGTCGGCCTCAGAGCAGACCTTGATAGATAAGATATATCGTTTACTTAACTTAGCAGAGAATTATTTTTATGTGCTCCTCTGAAATGAGAATTAACTGTCAGCACTGTCTGCATCTGCCAACAGCTACAGAGGGAAGATCGTGAAGAACAATGAGGGGGGGGAGTCTCTTGTGGTTCCCCCCCGCTTCTTCCTTCATGATTTTGCACTGTTGTAATGTGCTTAAAAACCACATTCAGCAGTTAATTCAGATGTTTAGAAAATCATAATCGGTTTTCTATCCCCTTTCTCCTCCTGTTTGTGAACGTTTCCAGGAAAGGAATTCCCACCAAAACAATTTAGCATAATTTGAGCAACATTAAATCTCTTCCTTCAGTGGGTTTCTTTACTATTTCCCACCGTATGCAACCACAGAAACAAACCTCATAATACATGGTGGCACTTCAGACATGAGCTCTATCCCCCAGTAACTCCAGCATAGAACAAAACACTTTTCTGTTTAGCTTTTCTTGTTTTTCTGTTTTGCTAACCCGGACCACACAAAGTGTTATTTTCTTTCATTTTTAAAACACAAATATGCTGTCAGTCCTCTTTGTATTCACCAGCTGGTGGAAAAGGTACACCAAATATCCTGGGGAAACTAAATGATAAAGTGTTTTTTTTTTTTTTTTTTTAAAGGCAGATTTGTTTTAGCCATTTTCTCCATTTCATTACTGAAAGGCAATCCAGCCAACATTCCTAAAAGTTGACTCTCATCGCTTCTAACATGTGCCGTCCACACATACGCGCACAGTTTCTTTATGTCTTTAAAATAATGGATTTTCATTTCTCTCCTCTCAGGTTTCAGCATCAAAGCAGTGCCATTTCCCAATGCCATCTTGAATGTAAAAGAACTCGGAGGTAAGCGGCGCACGTCCAGCCTTCCTCTTTTGTCAATTGAAAACTGCAGTGTGAATCTTTTCGTGGTGAAACAAGCAATGATTTTTCTTGTGGGCCAACCCTGACATTAGCATGATCATTGGCTGCAGCCCTAGAATAACTTATGTGGTTATATGAGTGTAGTTTTGGATTGGAAAACTACAGCAAAGAACACAAAGCAAAAAAACACTATAATGACCTTTTTAGATGAAATCTTTTTAAATTATTTGACAATTGTTATTCATTTGCAGCTGAACATATTAGGAGTCATGAAAGAAAGTTTTAGTGGTTTATTTAATTTTACATCATGAAATGAATCCACATTAGTTTAATCATTTACCTTATTACACAAATGTGCTGATTTTTCCTGGTAAAACATCTTGTAATGTTTTTTTCTTTTACATGATAAACCTTGTCCTCTTATCATCTCATCTCCCAACATTAGCTGTTTAAACTGTGTGGGCCAAGGATGCAAAAGTGTGTTTGTTTTTTACCTCCCGTAGCATCACACCTTTCAGCCACAGACTAACATTTGTGTACAGACGTCAGACCTGTTAGTGTTTTTTTTTCTGAAGTGGCTGTACAACCTGCGCCCTGTTATTCCTGGAAATCTGCAGCACTCAAGGAAGCCGTTTAATAGCCGCAGATGAGGGATCTTGAGGTGGAGACACGTAAACAGAACAAATGCAACGGGAAGCTTCCAGTCCTTAAAGGGAGACTTGAGAGAGGGATAAATCAGCGCTATCCTGTCTCCTACAAGGAACTTAGTGACCCATGAAGATTTATTGTTTTGTTGAGAGTTGAAATAATTTATGTTGTTTTCTGTGCAACGTATAGGCACATGACAGGTGCAGCGCATGTTTTGAAGTTTCATCCAACCTAGCCTTCTGAAAAGATGAAAAACATAGACACGCAGACACTAACACACACACACACAAAGAGGCACCGGGGGACCACCAACGAGGGTGCTACCAAATTTGGACAGAGCGCATTAGGGGGTTTTCAAAAGAGGTTTTTCTGGATTGGTTCAAAGCCAGTCTGGTGGGACATCATTGTGGTTGGAAAAACACTGGTCCCACGGATGACGCGTTTGATTTAGATAATGTAGTATAGGCTGCCACCAAAGCCAAAGGATGATGAAATCTGTTCTCTTTTTCTCTTTGCCCAACCTTGTGCGGACCCTTACTCCCCTGCTCCTTTTCTTGTAAATACACAGAGCACAAGAGTCTGAGCGATTTACGGTGCCATCCTTTAGGGATAGTTTGGAGAGGGTAAAAACAAGCACGTGATGTTCTGATGCCTCTACTGACTATTTATTTGACTATTCTATTTTCTCTGACAGTCTTTTTTTTTGATAACCGGAGCACAGTATCAGATTTTGGTTTTTGCCTGAAATGAAATGTTGACATGCAACCCTTTTTGTTTGGCCTAAAGAAGGCGTGCTCTTCTAGCTCCAAATGTATATGACGTAAATGTGGAGTCAGGAGAGTTTGAGCTCTTGCTTAATGTTCCACTGGTCCAGTTTTTGTACGGAGCCTTTCAGATAGTTTTCTGATTAAAGCGGCCTTTTTCCGCTCTGTTTGTAACTTACTCAACACTTCCCATTTCCATCACTATTCCTTCTCCCCTTTCCCTGTGGCTTTAAAACAAGCAAACACGCCTGGTTTAGTTTTATGTTATTTTGCACTGCATCAATGATGCAGAAAAATTATACAAGATGTGACGCACAGACATAAGTATTCCTGACCCCAAAAAAATCTTGTTTTACACAATACCTTTGTGGCTTGTTCTCTTCACTCAGCCTTGACTAAGGCAAGGGCAGAAGCGCTTGTTGAAAGGCGCGAAGAAGTGAAGCACTTCCCATGTATTTCCTTCCTCTCCCACCGGAAAGCCCATTGAATGTCAATGAGATATTCTCCCTTTACAGTAAGAAATGTTAAAGCAAGTCTAGCGTTTGCAGGTGACCTCAAGCGCCGGAGGACCGAAAGAACATTTAACACTGGTGCATTAACTGTTTGTCAGCATTTGATCCTTTTGGTAGAGCATGTAGAGCAGTTAAAACAGATGAAATCCTTCCTCATAAAATCGCAAGCCTTCTCGCTTTTTATATGCAGTTATTCTATCCTTGCTCTTTGCTTGGCAGGGTAGCCTAGTTATTGCTCAACCCATTTCATCTGGGAGACAAAAGTGGTTTAAGTTGAACAGGAAGGGGGCACATGGGAAACAAGCAAGTGTTAAGGTCAACAGCTTTGGCACGCGGAAAAATCTTGCACACAGCAAAGAGCAGAGTGACCCTACTGTGGCACATGGAGTTAGCTTCGGAGCCAGGTCTCCTCTCTGTCATTAA
Source organism: Scortum barcoo (assembly GCA_023238725.1). Taxonomy (NCBI): domain Eukaryota; kingdom Metazoa; phylum Chordata; class Actinopteri; order Centrarchiformes; family Terapontidae; genus Scortum; species Scortum barcoo. The sequence goes on from CM041535.1 coordinate 18,078,376, forward strand.
AATATCACAGGCTATGATCCCATGTGAGTGTTAGTTGACTCACAACTGTAACTTGTATTGTTGCTTGGCCTGGTAATGCATTTTTAACTCTCTCTGCCTCAAGTGCACTGGGCCAGATTGTCATAAGCGCAAGCTGTCCTTTTAAACCAGAGGCGCAAAGCAGCTTGTGTTCAGGCAACCCTGATATATGGTGCCTGTAATGAGTCAGACCGGGCTATACGTTTGTCTCACTCATGCATTTGTCATTGAGGTCCCTGCAGTCTTGTTTTCATTTGTTTTTCATTTGTTTGTCTGGTTTCTGTTTTTGTTTTCGTCCTCTCCCTTCTGCCCCGCATCCCTTCTCCTGTTTACCATCGCTTCCGGATTGTGCTGTCATTTGTACCATCTTTGTCTCTCCTTTTGCCTCTCTTTCAGTCTACGCTCCTGTCAAGCTCTCCTTGCTATATTGATTTAAACACATTGTCTGGCCTTGATGAAGCACACCGCCTCAGTCATTATCAGTCAGGGCTTGTCTGTCTTGTCGTTCAGTATGTTTACATGCTTGTAAATAACCTCGTTATTGTCAGCTTTTCGCTTTTCCCTGATTTCTTAAATAGAATGTAAACAAAAAACCATGTTCCCTTAATTGGAGTGAAGGATTTACAACAGTTAATACAGCTAAATTTTCCTAGAGAAGCTAGATCGCAGTCATGTATACGAATGACTAACTTGTTGTCTACATGTGTGGATGTGCATGACAAAAATTTCAAACAGTGAAAGTCTCGCTGTGGCAGCAGTTGGGTAGGATGAAAGGACAAAATAATTGAATCCAAAGTCCAACTTGAGCTTAAACCGAAATAAATAAGTCTAAACAAATCGATCTCCACAGCTGAACAGCAGACTATCTTTAAAAATCAGACACATGTGCACGCTAAAAGACAAACTGTGTGGTCTCTCATTACAGAGCCCATCCTCCCGCAGGACGTTAGTTCAAGTGCTCTGAGAAAAAAAAGAAAAAACATTCATCAAGCTGCAGTGTCACATATCAGTAATGCACTTAAAATATGATAACCTTGGTTCCACAGTGTGATAGAGAAACATGAATAGACAGTGTTGAAGAAGGTGTAAAATCATCCTGTGCTCTGTCATAGACACTTATTAAAATATTAGACCGGCACAGTGAGACAACAGCACCTGTATGCCACTTTGTTTTATTTACTTAGTTAGAAATTATCTGGAAATGTGTGTCAGAAATATATCAAGAGATTTTCATTCTAAGATTGCTATTTATTCAGACAGCAGGTAGCAAAACTGGGCATCAACATTGTAAAACGAAGGCTCTTTGTAGTCATCTGAATAAAGTGTTCTTTAAATTCTTTTCAGTTAGTTGACATTGAGTATTTTGCATTTGGCGATCTTTTAGTCTGACAGGCATTTGCGACCCAGCTGGTGCCAGGTATGGGGATTAGGTGGGAAGGGCACCTCCGGGGACACGGGGAGAAATCTATTAAGTGTGTGAATGTGTGCGTATATGTCTGGACAGTGACATGACGTCAAGTCTAGACGGGCCATTTCACAGTGTGCATTCATGCCACGCAATGACAGCTGATAAAGAAGTGCTCCTAATAATCACCACTCGTTGCAGTTGACTTGTCATTTGAAGTGGATATTTGCACATGCAGTGTCCTTGTTTAAACAGTATTAGTCCTCAGGCTTTCCAGTTATTTTTTATATTCCAGTATACTATAAATCTGTATTTAAATGCAATTTATATTACTTCAGTTTGTCAATTTAAAGGTTTATGTGAGTTTCTTTTCTTTTTTCTTTTTTTTCAAAGATGATGGTGTATATTTGTGTACTACTTGAATGTATACATTCAAGATGAGCAACGTGTGTAAGTGTGTTGATATTTGTTAAAATTTGAACATGTCACCGCAATTCTTGTTCTTGGTACATTTGTAGAGTCCATCTTATCAACTATTATTAGTCCATCATGCACACGTACAGAGAGTATAAGGGAAGACGTGCAAGATCCAAGAACATCACAGAATATTTACCAGTTGTCTTTGACCACCAACAGGCAAAGGAAGTATGTGAAGACATCTCAGAACAAAACCGCTACATTATAGTCAACGTTGACCCAATGTGGTTCTTATTAGTATCAAATAGGACCACAGAGTATGTTACTTTGCCCAGCGGGGAAGCTTTTCCTTTTGTATAGAGAAAGACCTAACCAAAAGTGAAGTAATTTGTAAATTGACATTTGGGTTTAAAGCAGATGCTCGTAGTCCCAGCAGATGTTCTGATTTTGGAGTTCTGACAACAGACGTGCAACCAATCTCTATCTGAGGCCTCATTCAAGGATATTACCCCTTTTGATGTTTTTTTTATGTTGATACTGGATAAATGGCACTTCACAGATACTATAAGGCGCAGACCATTAATATTAATAAGTGCATTAGCCAACCTAGCTCCTGAAGTTACAATGACTAAATCATATTCAACAATCCAAATATAAAGAACTGGATCCAGAGTTCAGTGACAATGAGGAGACATCCATGTGCACTTGATCTTATTATATAGGCTCAGCAGCCTATATGTGGATATGGTAAAGGGGGGTATAAATAGAAAGAGTGAGGTGATTCATCATTACACTTCCAACACATTACTTCTCTGTAAGTATAAACAGCTGTGGTAGTCACAGTGACACATGATGAAAATGCCTCACCATGTGGAAAGGAGGGGCCCACACTTGTCAAAGGGTGAAAATGCAGCCAAAATTGCAGCTTATTTCTCTCAAATATTAAGAGGTGCCACATATCTGGACACCATATTTGTCAATTACATATGAGAGGGACCGATGTGGGTTTCGGGCCAGGCCTCACACAGGAACTGTTTACTTAAAAACAGACACTGCTGAGACTGCAGGTTGATGGGTGTATCAACAGCTGAAGTGTTTTCCACCTCCCTCCAGCTCCAGCACCAGTTCATTCCTCAATGAAGTAAGCAAACTTTATTACTGGAGGCCTCCCTCACTCGTCCCAGCGCTCCCTCCCATCACTGTATTGTAGCTGTTTTGTTCAGGGGAAGAAAACAGTCTGTTTTTCGTTAGGGAGACTTCAAAGAGGGTTGCTCTCAGTGTTTCAACATTCAAGAGTGAAAAAAGACCTGATTAGCAACATGTTTGTGTTTTGTTCGAGATAAAAGCTGGCAAAAAAGCGTGAACGATGGGAGGCAGAAGCGAATGGCGTAGTGAGTGTTCTTCAAGCTGACTGTGAAACCATACCTGCATCGATACCCGACAACAAACAGAACACGCCTCAACAGTAGCCTAATTTATACCAAATGGAAATATAGGGTAGTAGGTTTTGACTGTGTTGACTCATTTCTGAGAGTAGTAGACCACCACAAGCGGTTTGAATTTGCGGATTAATTCAGAAACACCAGCCAGTAAACACAACTGAAAGAGAATCTGAATTCAAGCAGAAGACTGTCTGCTTCTCATTTTTGCTGTGTAATTGCTTGCTTATGTTTTACTGGCATTTGCCTCTAAGTTTGGTTTATTATCTCGTAGTTGCACTTTGGTAAAAACGAAAGTAAACCTGATCACTGAAAAATCATTGACACTTGTGTTTGTGTGAAGCCTGTTTTTTCCTTTTTTTTTTCTTCTTCCAGCACTGTTAGCACCATGACTTCACATCATCTTAATATTTTATTATTCTCTGTATAATACTAATACCTAATACCTCAATCCCTCAACCCTTCAACAAAATAACAATAGAGCAAATCAAACAACAAAGGTACATGCTGTGTTTGCATATGATCAGCCAGTGTCTCAGTGTCCCTACATTTTTACATAGTGTAATTTTTAATTTTAATTTTAATCCTTGTGACTGTGGTTGCTTAAATTTAAGCATTTTAGTAAAGATATAAAACTGCTACGGCTACAAACAACAATTATTTTCATTATTGATTAATCTACGGGTTGTTTTCTTGATTACCTGACATATTTCTTTGTCTATAAAATGTCAGAAAATACCAAAAATGACATGTTACAATTTCCCGAAGCCCATGATGACATTTTAAAGTACTTTTATTTCTTTCCGAGCTAGACCCAGAAAGTGTTGTCATTTTTATTGAATTACTTTGTTGGTAATTTACTTTTATGACAACACAACAGAAAAAAGAATCATAAGAAATGTTTTATGGACTGGGAAAGTTGGCTGCATCAGTAATGAGTGGTAGCCCTGGTAAGCGTCTCTCATAATAGCGGCCTGTAGCAGTTGACTGTGCATACACAATAAATCATCAAATGTCTGTGAAGCATAGCTTATCTAAATACAATGCAGTCATTAAGATTTATGTCTCCCAGAACTCAAACCATGCATAAATGTTAAACATTATATATATATGATATATGTATCATCTATCATTCATCATCTATTGTATGCAGTACATTGAATATGTAATTACACGCCTTCTTTCAGCTCTTTATCTGTCTTTATTTGCGACAGAGTGTTGAAAAACTCTTGCTTGGTTAAGTTAGTGAGTGAGAGAGGGATGGGTGGGCTGGGCGAGGTATTTTCCTCAGATCAGATTTCTATGCATTTGATCCCAGAGAGAGTTGCTCTCTGACATCACATACTTGTTTTTTTCCACAATGTCATATTGTGAGAAATGTTGAAATTATTATATTGATTATATATAGGGCAGAAAAAGCCTGTTTACATCACAGGTTGATCTGACTTTTTACAGTGTACATTTTTCCTGTGCCTTTTTTTATTCATATGAATAAATGGGTACATGAAGAAAATCTGTCCTGACAAGATATTTCCAGGAGAGTTGTTGTTACGGTTAATACTGTAGAACAACAATTAAACAATCTTGCACAAATGCTGGTGGTAAAAATGACATTTTATGCTTCTTCCCTCAAAATTAAAGAGAAAATACCCGCTAGCTGTCCAATTATATATCAGTTTTAACAACTCAAACCTGAGAACCATCTTGCAAAAGCAAAAGATACCAGTTACTTTGGCCAAGGGTAGCCTCAGTAGACAATTATGTAATGCAGCCACAAGATATGTTTTATGATATTTCGTTCTGGCTGGAAATTGTTGCTCTCTTGCCATTACTAACATGATGGCTTACTTTGTTGCTCTCTGCAGCTACACATTAAACCAACAGCTAATTGTATCAAGTCCAGGCAAGTGAAAAGGATGTTGAAAGCTATTCTGGGAAATACAAGTTGTAACTCCGGTTGGAAGTAGACACAAGACATTTAGGGAACACTATAAAAAACATTTAATTGTATGTCTTGAAAGAATCTGGTTGTGAATTCTCCTTTCATCAACCAAACATACTAGGATATTGGACTACACTATGTGATATTTTTTAATCACATTGGTTTGATCAGTTGTTTACATAATTTCCCAAACTTAGTTTGTGATTCAGCTAGGCAAATGATTTTGGTAGAGCCCTTATTATTCCTTATTTCATTCATACAGTGTCAAACCATACAGTGAATGGATGGGGCAATAAGCAACTGATGAGTCAGTGCTTGACAGGGTCAGTAAGGCACATGACTTTTACTGACAGGCTATTTTTACCTCTCGTGCTGCACTGTTGACTTTTGGCTAATTACATCTGAGTGCCATCTGTAAGTATAAAACATGCTTTTTTATATATATGGATACAAGCTGTGTATGGAGGATGTAAACAAAAGTGTAAATGGCTAAATAATTAGAGAGGAAGGGAGAAAAAGGGATGGTAGGACTGCCAGCATCCCCGAAGAATCATCATGACGTCATGTTTGGAAATCCTCCTATCAGACCAATAGGTGGCAGGAGTTGCCAACGAGATCCAATGAGACATGATGGACATTCCACCATTTCCAGGCAAAGATGAGAGAAACTTCCTAGTCAATCTCTCAAGTGCCACTTTGTCTGATAGCTTTCCACTCCAGTGAGAGGTGTGAGTAGAAAGAGTGGGGGAGGGAAGAAGGAAGGGAGGGAGAGCATGAGGGAAGGGAGGTAAATGTCACTGAGAGCACTTCGTGATGTTTAAACATTTGCCAGCCTCACAGTTCGTCACTTCTTGGCAACTACCTTACTATGAGCAACAATAACAAAACAACAGTTCACAAGATTGCAAAGGAAGTAACCTCACCAGACGGAGGAGGATAATTTTAACCAGAGAAAGTACAACCTTGTAAAAGAAAATGCATGTACTTGCGTATGCAATGTGATCGGACCCTCTGTAGTTGTGTGTATGGGGTTCTGACAAGTTTGGTTAGTGTGTAGAACAAACACTTGGGACAACTTAATGGAAACCATGTTGTAAAAAGGACAGCAGTCAACTGACTTAATGAAATATAACCACAGTGTAAGAGCAGAAAGAAAAGTTATGCATTTTTTTAATATTTGAATATATAAACCTGTGGTTCATTTGGGAGAGGAAAGAGAATTTTTGCGATCTTGATGAGATTTTCATGCTCTGTTCTGCCTTACTTGAACATCTTAGTAAGTAAATTTGTAACTTTTCAGATTATACAGAATTCATCATTGTCTTTAATGAGTAAATAAAAATAAAAGCAGTTCTTTCCATCTGAGAGTCAAACTGGGATACTATCTCTGTATTGACACTTCATCTTGAAAAAAAACCCCTTTAAATTTGTAGTTCCCTCATTAAAGGAGATCTGTAGCTTTAGTCAACTTGTGTTCAGTCAGTCACAACGAATTCTAGTGGTCACAAGAAGGGAGCAAGATGCCCCAATGTTAAAGGAGCATGAGTAACATGGAGGATATGACTAGCATGTCATGGTTTGTGGTGTTGAGCGAGTTTGTCAGCATCAATGAAGACAGGGTGACAGCAGAAGCTGTCATCAGGCAGTCATTCCTGACTTTACAAATAATCTTCTTTTTTTTATGGACCGAATAGTAATATGATGAGAATTTGCCATAAATGTTAAGCAGCCTTTCTTCACCTCTAGGTAGATGAACAAAGGCTGTAGATGTGCTTGTAAAAGTGTCCAATTTGCAGACCAATAAGCCCCAGTTGTTGTGCAGAGTTAAAGTACCAGTACATAATAGACTTGAATTGAAATGCTGTCCAGATTATTTCTTTTTGGTTTGTAAATTGTAAAGGGGTGATATTTCCTCGAAATTAGGCTGCCTGAACTGGCACTACTAAGCTTAATCACATGGCAATGTTTTGCTTCAGGTGAGAAGTGGGTATAATTATGGCTATGGTTGGTTAGGATTAGCATTTACCAAATCCTACAAAGCAGATGGGATTTGGACAGACCCTGATTAAGTTCCCTTACAATAAAGACAATGCACAGGGGTTTGTCGAGAGAATAATAGAAACTGATGTTTGTAAAAATCTTCCTCTAAAGTTTTGCCTACACAGTCAGTAAGCAAAAGGACGGCTGGTAGTGGAAGCAGAGGGAGGTGGGGGCAAAAGGGACATGACTGACTCATTTTGTGAGCATGTAGGTCTCTTCCTCAAATTACTTACGCTAACAAATAAAGTTGCTGTGAACTAAATCATTGAGAGCGGACGTTCTTGCTCCAAATTACCACACAAAAAAGGAATCCTATGTTTTCCTTGAGCTCAATGTCAGTGTGGCTCTGAAAATAAGCTCAGTCTATTTGAACAATCCAATAAATATGTGTATTTATTTTAAGGACTTCGGAGATCACTCCAGTGTCATGATTTATTTTCTTCAAATGAGTGAACACCATCCCAAACTGTACTGCAATAATTGCTTTGAAATGTTTTTTTAACCTGTAAACTACCATGGTGGTCAAAAGCTCCAATTCAAAATGTTGTGATACATATATTTAAACACTTAAATTTCACCAAGATAAAAATTAAGCAAAGAAAATGCCTTTGTCAAAATAAAAATGTACGCAGTGTCTTGATGCAATTTTTATTATATACAAATATAATATATATGTATCTTATAATGTTCCACAGTGGATTCTTTTACTGCATGATGCTTTTGTTCTGAACTCTGATTGATTGCAAATAATAGTAATTATCCCTTTAAGAAAGAAGATGTGTTTGTATTGGAAAAAGTTACAAACTGCGATTAGGAGGTTTTCACATGATAACAGTAACATCAGTGATGACAATGACCACTCCAGAAGTTGACACATTTAATGACACCACATTTGTCTACAGGAGCCGACAACATCAAGAAATACTGGAGTCGTTACTACCAGGGGTCACAGGGTGTAGTTTTCGTATTGGACAGCGCTTCATCAGATGAGGATCTTGAGGCAGCACGTAATGAGCTCCACTCGGCCCTGCAGCACCCGCAGCTCTGCACACTGCCTTTCCTCATTCTTGCCAACCACCAGGACAAGCCTGCTGCAAGGACGCCAAACCAGGTATGGTAGCCTATTTACAAATAAGCACTTGAAATTCCTCTGTTTGATAAAACAGTGTCTGTCTCAATAAAAAAAAAAAACTCACTTAAAAAGCAATCATGCATTTACTAATTGGTCACATTCACTTGTAGATAATAAATATGCACACACCCAGAATAACCTTTTCAGTTGCGTGCTACGAAGTTGTACACGATGGGCCTGTAATGATTGTTTTGGTCCAAGTTGTTTCAGAGCTGAGCTTTAAGTACAGTATTTATCTGAATGACTTCTTTAATTTTCATAAATTCACTACATTCTGGAGGTGGTGGTGTGTGTGGTTAATGCGTGCCCCTGTAAACCTGGCAGTGTTGTTGCAAACAGCCCCCTAGGTTGAGTCTCCCAAGGAAAATCAGTCCCCAATGAGGTGCCGAACTGACAGCGATCAAAAGATCTCTATAAATTGGTGTTTTGGGAAAAGAGAAACTTCATCCAGAAAAGGGAAACCAAGGCCTCCTCCTGCATCCAGGCCTTGAACAGGAGCTTGCGGCAAGTCCCTTGTGTCTTGCCTGTATCAACTGGGCCCAGTAAAGCTCAGCCTCAACAAATAACATAGGGCCAATGCCATGTGGGTCAACCCCATCAAAAATGAGGTGTTAGCAATCTTGTGCTTTTTGCTGACCTAGATCTATTAAAAATGGCTCTTGAGATGTGAAATATCATCTTTCAGTTGTGAGCCAGAACTTTCAAGATGTGAGATTTCAAGACGTGTGGGTAACAGAGAGGTCATATGGCTGCCCATAATGATGCCATGATTAAGCACAAGCATGTTGCTTGATCATGTGTGGCAAAAACCATCACTTTTTCAAAAGCCTACTCCAAATGTACACTGAGCATGAACAGGGAATGTCTGACTGAAGCCACTTTGTACACAGTCTTCAAGTATCTACATCCTAAATTGCCGATGTGTTGTCTAGAAGTTGTGGCCAGTAGGTCTTTGATGCTTGTAATGCCAGTAGACTGATTACCAGCTGGTGGGCACTACCATTGAGAGAGGTTGTCGAGCTAAAGAAGGAGGCATTTCAGGCTTGGTTTGCCTGAATGACTCATGTGTAAGCACACAAGAATGCAGAGTTCAAAAGGACTGCACCTTCTGTTGCAGAAGCAATAACTTGAGTGTGGAAGGAGTTTGAAGAGTTAATGAAGATGGACTTTTAGTTGGCCTCAACAAGGTCTGCCAAACCGACCCAAGTCACTGAGGCTTTTCAGCACGGGAGGAGGACTGCTGACCTAGACTATGGGTATGTTATTGGGTGGTGTGGGAGGAATAGTCTGAAAAAACTCTGAACTTGACAAACCTCTGTGCCCTCATGGGAGGAGGAAAAGTTGTAAGGCTTTGCATATCTTTTTGGCGTGGTTTGCAGATAATGACAAAGCTCCTTGGAGCAAGGTTCTTGGGATGGAAAGAGTCATTCTGAGATTCAAAAGGCTCTTAATGTTATTTGGCTGCCTCTTTCAGTGTTGCGACATGGGTGTACTTTAGTTATTGGAGTGTGAACTGCTCGTCCTCCTGGGGAAAACTTTTGCCAAGATGCTGGAATCGACTGTTGAACCAATACAGGAGGATTAATGCAAGTGTCATCCTAAATGTGGAACAGTGGATCAGCTTTTACTTGCTTCTACTAGCACTTGTAGTAGTAACTAAAAGAATGCAATGATGGATACAAGTAGTGTAAATGTATTCCTCTTGCAGGACGTCTTGGCTGACGTTCAGGGACAAGATAAGGAGCTTGAGTATCCAGAAGGAGCTTTGATGAACCACTGCTCCTTTGAATTGGAAGTAGCCAGTTAAGCTGGTTTGGATCTTTATAGGATCCTTGAACACCTCCTTGTGGAAGCAATCTGTTGAGACTGCAGGGTAAACCCATACTAGGGTGTAGGGGTTGGAATTGCCAGTCACCTCGCAATTAAATTTGATTACGATTCAGAGGCTCATGATTCAATTATTAAACTGTTCTTGATGAATCCCGATCATAATGCATCTCAATTTCTGACTTCTGTACATAGTTTATTTTTACCGATCAGTATAAACGAGTATGCCCAAACATCTGCTTAAAAAAGCCGGCAGTGGTCTTTCTTTCTTTTGTCGTTTGCCATCTTCTTATTCTTCTTCTTCTTTGATGTTTATTTGCGGTTGGTTTGGTGCATTACTGCCAACTTGGAGTGTAAATCAGGATGCTGCTTAGCCATTTTTGCGTTGTCTAGAATGTAGATACACATTCTACTTGGCCATAGCACCAAACTCTGGAAATGGCAGTCCATTGAAAATTGTGCTAGTAAGGGATAATAGACTTTACTGCATTGATGCAAAATCATTCAAAAAGCTTTATGATGCATTGTAGAACCACTCCTACTAGGGCAGATTTCATATTCCACCTAGCCTGGGACCACGTCAGGATCTGGATAATGATCTGCCTCGAAAAAGTATTGATTTGTCAGTTTTAATCTGTTTAATCTGAATACTCTACAGTCCTATTTTTTCCAGTCTCTGCTCCCTTTTCGTAATACATTCATCTGTTTCACAGGGTTGGAGAACACACAGGACATGTGCTTCCAAGATGCTTGCTTTTTTATCCTTGCAAGCGGTAAATGGCCCATGAAACAAACACACACACACACACACACACACATATATATATATATATATATATATATATATATATATATATATATATATATATATATGTATGTATGTATGAATATAACACACACACACACACACATATATATATATATATATATATGTGTGTGTGTGTGTGTGTGTGTGTGTGTGTATATATGTATATGTATATATGTATATATATATATATATATATATGCATTTTTTTCCTTAACCCTTGTATAGGAGCTTGACACTCCACAGACAAGCTGTGTGAAGATAGTATAAATGTCGTGTAACATGTCATGGAGTAGAAGGTCATGTCACCACCTCCTTTAAGGACTGAATTAATCACTGCAGGTGGAGGAAGGGATAAAATACAGCACAACTAAGGGTCCTACCTCTCTCTCTCTCTCTTTCTATCTCTCTTTGATAGCCATGCCCCATACCACTCTACCTCCCTGACAGAAGGAAAAGTTCTATACCAGATTCTGCTGTGACCCAAACAAATTTGCATTTGAGGAAAACCTATGACTCCACCTTAATCACTTTAACTAATTAGTATGGACTGGTTGCAGTTGAGCACAAGCCACCATAGTCACAGAAACCCACTAATCTTATTGATATTTTAAATGGCAACTGCTTCTATTAAGCCCGACTGGTCTCTTTGTTGGCCCTCATAACGTAGCCAATTAATCCAGTCTGTGAGCTGCCCACACTTGCCCACCGGTCTTAGCGTGATGTGTCCAGCCATATTTGACCCATCATTGCACCAGTCTCTGGAAGTATTGACTTTTCTGAACTGTTTGCAAACACTGATGACACATGAGACTGGCTTTTGGGGACGGATGGATGAGATGAATGTTGCCTAAAGGCCTTATTTGCAGCGTGTTGGGAGGGCCATTTCAGTTCATGATGAATGACGTGCATAAAATGATCTGATCAGGGTGACTGAGGAAGCTGATGTAATTACTAATGCAAATGTGTTTTTATACTTTGTCTACTTCTATCAGCTTGACATAATCGGGCATGTGGACATTTATGCATTATCCATGTTGCTATTTTGTATTTGTATGTTTTATTTGTCTGCACTGTTAAACTGTCTGTCATACATGCACTTACATTAAATGCACATTGAAATAAATCCATAAATAGATTGTAGCGATTTTTATTTTTAATTACTTTTCAATTTATTTAACTAATTATTCAATTAATTTAGTTCCACTGATGGACAATAGTACATTTTACAGGGTCTCTAGGGTGCTGCACCCATAGCACTGAACTCAGTGCTCTTATTATACTCTTATTTGGCAAAGTGTCTGTATCTTCTTTTGTGTGTTTGAAATTAATCATCATTATGAGTATATCATCTGACTCATGGCTGTGTCACTGAAGGAGCTTAGTGTTCAGTGACTCATGAGTAATCTTTGGTAAGATGAAACAAAATTTTAGACTAACTATAAAAGAAGGCATTGACTCCACCTCTTCTCTTCTATGTGTTGTTTCTTTGCCTTTATACTGTATGTTAAGCTCATGAACAAAGTAGTTCTCATTAATGGCCGTCTGGCTTCAGCTAATATCGTGTGTCACACTGTCGAAAATACAACAGAAAAATAGGGTGGAAATTGTAAGCCCACTCAACCACTGGAGAGTGCAAGAGGGCAAACCCTCTATATATTAACCAAACATTTGCTCAACATCCGCAGGGGTCTCTTCCTGGAGTTTATTTTCAGTTCTCCCCAGGTTTCCATGCTATCACTTTTAGTTCAGTATAGAGGAGCTTTAAACTCTGGTCAACTCTACACCTTAGAAACATGTATTAAGAATAATATAAGCTATATGTCCTAGGATAAAACAATACTTATACAGCATGTTGATGCAAATGAAAAACAGGTATTGACCCTCAAACATCAAACAACACACTTATTTATAGATACTTATCCATGCAAAGTGGCGCTTAAAGGCACACAGGATGGTTCTGTTTTCTGTTTCCACAGAATATTTGTGGTGATCGAAAAATGTAATTTCTGTACCACTGGTCCCCGTGGATATTTCAGAATTACAATATTTTCCAAACCTGGGAGAAAATGACCATTTCTAAGCTTTTTTGTTACTAGACTACATATTACTCTCTTACTGAATCCCCAAAATGGAAATACCATTTATTGTATTAATTCATTATAGAATATGTTTTTTAAGCATGTGACTCCTTTGCAGCAGTAACAGCATCTATCTCTGTGTTAGCAGCCATCATGTACCATCACATCCTTCTTTACCAGAATAATATTTGCCTCCAAATCGTAAATTAAGGTTAACTTGTAATTATTATTATTATATTTATTACATTATTATTATTATTATTATTATTATTATTATTATTATTATTTAAAAAAACACTGCGGTCTTACTAGTTGTGCCAACTGGTAAAGGACACTGTTCCTTTAGCCCCTAACTTGAGTATGGTTTGTCTTCAGGAAGTTTGGGAATATTTATGTGTTGACATTACTTATTAATAAAGGTTGTCAAAATGTTCCTCTGTAGAGCTGAGTTGCTTAATATTAAATGAAAGTTACACTAAAAGTACCAGGGTACATGTCAGAAAAAGGTGGCAAACCACTTTTAGTACTGGCCTTGCTAATCCACTGTAAGTGCACTGTGTCTCCTTTGCTGAGGATAAAAGCACAATTAAAGATATGCCACTTCCTATTTCCACTATTCTATCGTTCTCAGCATCGCAGCAAGGCCTCGGAGTGAACCCTAGAAAGTGTCAGGTTATGTACAGTATGTCCAGCTGCACTTCTGAAAACACTTATCACATACGGTATCACATGTTTATTTAGGTTATCTGGAGCATGTGCGCTTGCATTTTAAATTACCTCTCTCATTGAATTTGTCACAGCTTTAGTTGATTTTCCTGAAGAGTTAAGGTATATTATGTAAGATATATATGAGATATTTTATGTTATTGTGTTCCCAGTGGCATATATACAGTACAACACAGTTACTACATTTATAAAAGTTTACAACATCACTAAAATACAAGCGATGTCTCAAAAAGTTCCCAAAAAGTTTCTAACAATATATAAGTTACTATAGTTGATGTTTACACCAAACAGCCATTTTCCCAGCTCTCACATCAGTACCAAAAAAGGTGACTACATAAGCCTAGTCTGTATTCAACTCTCAAATAATCTCAGAAGCGCATGTGTGCTTTAGGTCTCATATGAAGCACCATATACACTCAGTATGTTATGTATGTTTTTCATTATTTATTAGGATTTTCAGTAGCATTCTTCCTAAGTAAACAAGTTCTTCTCAGGGTCAGTGCACTTTGCTTTGAGATATTTTGGGCCAATGGAGCTACTTCACTTAAACTTTTACTTCACAGAAGCTTTACACTGTTCATTAGGTCATCACCAGGTCAGGAGGGTAACGGTGCACAGATACTGTACATTTTAGGGATGCTCAGTGTTTTTTTTTTATGTTTTTAACCATAGGTTTAAAGTGTAAATGTTAACTGAAAGTGGTGAATTATAATTTTACCAATATTACAGTGTGTGGTTGAAAGCCGTTGGGTTCACCTTCTGTAAATATGTCTGTGTAGGTCATCTGAAAGTAAGTTGTTTAAATAACTAACTACATAAAGAAATGCAGGTAATGACAATTGGACTTTTTCTTCCTGAGTATAGGTCGTAATAATGTTTAGGACTACTGTAATTAGTAACACTTTGAAAATAATCTTTTCAACAAGAGTCACCTTTGATCCACCTTAACAATTTGCTCCAGAAAACACAGTCTGGTTACATCCTAAGTAATCCCTTTGAAATGTTTAAACGATTTAAGCATGTCTAAATGTTTATTAGACAGGTCACTCTAAATTAAAACAAGAAGTCATGTGTAAAGGTCTTGTATATACCTTATGTGATGCATGGATATGAAACTGCAGGCTGTAGTTTTCCCCTTCAATCCCCTTCAACTCAAGTACCTTTCACACGGGACTACAGTTTCATGGGGACCATATGACATTTGGAACCGTCCTTGTTTTCAGAGGCGTATGTGGACCGAATTGGATTTATTCAGGTGTCCTGAGATTAAACTTACACTTCAAGTGAACATATGTTATATTGATTTAGGGATTTTGAAGTCATTTAATAGCAACTCTAGAAGAATCCCTACCAACAAAGATTGAATTGCTTAAACCAAAAATAAAATGGAACCCCACCCCTTTTACATGCAACGTATAAGAAGCTTTGTATTTTGGGGGATTTATCAATATTTGACATAATGCAGAATAATAACCTACTATTTAAAATAAAGTTAAAATTAAATCATCATTCAATTAAAATTGCACTAGAAAATCATCAGAAATGTGTAAATATGTTTTAAAAAGAAAAAAGCTTAATTGTTTAAGGCTCAATCCAAAGTGGCTCTTGGACTCCATAGTAAAATTCTTAAATTTTCAAAACAGGAATATTCTGAAGCATGTTATATTAAAGTTAACTCTTTGTTTTATCATTTGTTTTGATTTTTTTGTCATCTCGGAAACCTCAAGTCCCAGTTGCCAGTGACATGCTTTGAAGCTTTCCTCTGTAAATGATGTTAAACACCCCATATGGAATTAAAAAGGAGGCTGTATGGAAATATGAAAGTGCACATTGCCTTGGACAATCATTATACGGTGTATAATGTTACAACCATGGTCGAAAGTCATGTAGTGTCTCTGTCATCGAAGGTCTGCACGTGATCTAGATTGCAAAATTAGATTAGGCCAACAGATGAACTAAATTATCTATTGCTGAGGAGTTTTATTGCAACATGTATTGGATTTTGCAAACGTCTCACTGCAGACCCCTGACTCCAGCAATGTGTTTCTGTCTGAACTCCGGAAACCTCCAAAGACGGCAGCTGCTATGCAGGTTCCTGCTTTTTGTGCTTGACAAGCACCACCCATGAAACAAACCCAGATTTAGTTGGTCTGAATTCTATTGGCAGCTCCTCTGGCGATGACACTATACACAAATGACGTTTCCATGTTGGCTTTCTTCTCACAGAAACCACTCTGTTGACAGAAAAAGGTGGTATTTCCTTAACACACACACATACTTGCCTTTGCTATTGCTGTTTTCTGGGGCACTCCTTGTTTACGGTGTCACGTTAGTGACATAGAGTGTTTCTGGCACTGCTATAGCGAGGGGTGAGAGAAGGTGGCGTTGGGGTAATACAGCTCAGTGTGCCTGTTAAGGCCTCACTGGGGCCCTCTGTGCTGGTGCAAGTGTTTTTCAGGAGCAGGGTGGGTCTGGAGGAGGTTGAAGGAAATGTGGGACAGAATTCCTTGTTGACATCAATCTCCTGCCATTGGGGGGCCCAAGGAAGCTGGGGAGGAGTGGAGGGGAGGTCACCCTGTTGATATAACACCTTAACAAAGCAGGTCTGTTTGGATGGATGGGCCTAATGGACTGCGTCCACGAGGGGCTCTTGTTTTGGAAAATGCCGTCAGTGTTATTGGACAGACGTAGAGGTCTTTTTAGTTTTATTGCTGCTTGTGTTATCTGAAGAATAGATAAAAGACAGAATGAACCCGATGATGCACTGCGTGAAGAGTGTAAAAAACAAGCACCGGAGTGATTCACAGAGAGGGGGAAGAAAGAAAAGGGAGGACAGGGTGAGAAACTGTCTTATGTGGAAACAGGAGAGAATACAGAAAAGACAGAGATAAAGAAAAATAATGGAAACAGGAAAAGGGGAAGGCTGCAATATCTAACCCTGAGAAGCATGACGACGGATCCCCTCTAAAATTGAAGACAGAAGCATTGAAACATTGTGTTCAAAGTCTCAGAATGAGTGAACGGGAAAAGCACCCCCTCGTCCTTCTCCTCTCTCTCTCTTTCACACTCTGTCTCTCTCTCGTTCTCACACACACACACACTTAAATTCAAAGTCAAGTAAATCCAGTCCTGAACAGTCCCTTTATGCTTTAGTCCATTGTGGGGAAAACAGTGCCTGGTATGAATTGGAGCACATCTGTTTTCAGTGTACCAAAGCTAAGTCTGATGTTGCGTATGCATTGTGACAAAGTTACACCGCACAGACGAGCAGCCGCTCAAATGCGTCACACACTTACGGAGCATTTTGCGTGCGTAAATTATAGAAGGTTGGTGTTAATTGGTCGGTTGTTTTTCCAGCTCTTTTCGCCTCAATTTCCGGAAAATCGAGACAACTGTACCACAAGACAGAATGGAGACGGTGACTGGTTTTCACCTTCTCGCCAACCAGCATGCAAACAATCATTAATCATCAATCTGCCATGTTTTGACAGAAACAGACAGGCAGACACACACATACACTCAGACACACACGGGCATATTGACGCAGACTTTGTTTGTTTCATATGTGCCATGTTTTCTGACTTCAGCTGATCCTAGAAAGAAGCGTCTTCCTTCAAAAGCAACATTTTCTCTTGGTTGCTGTCAGTCATCCCAAGCCAAGCCGAGGACATCTCCTCATTTGTTGTCAAGACCTTAAGCTTAAACAAACTTTCTTTCTACAGTAGGTCAAAAGAAAAGCCCATTAGAGGTTCAAATAAATCAAAATTATGCATTTATTTACTTTATAAAAGCACCTCAGCTTGGGGCCTGAATTACTTTATCTCAGTTATAACTTGATATAAGTGTAAATAAAGTTGATGAATGTCAGCATAGGAAATCCCACTCTGCTGTCACCAGGGGTTGTGGCCTTACATTCAACTAAACGTGTCTGCATTTATGTTCCACATTGTAACACTTACATACTGTGTATGTATGAATGTGTCAGGGAGGCACACTTACACACACACACTGAGAGGGGGTGATAGACAGTGAAAGAAAGCATTACACATATCCTGAAATGCCATCTGATGAGTGGTGAAGTGAGACTTCTCATCTGCATCTGCACTGCATAGATGAAGTCACTGTTGGCCAGTCGCCTTGGATTTAACCCTTCATTTCATGTTCACATAATTTTTTTTAAATTTATTGTATGGGGTTGTCACATCTATACTCTTTCTGCATTGTGGTGCACATCCTTTATTTTCCTCTTTGTGTCTTCACTCTGCTCATGATTCTTCTTAATAGATAGATAGATTACTTTATTGATCCCTGGAGGGAAATTATGTAAGTAACATGATTTGTCATTTTTATATTTATTAAAATCAAAATTTATAGAGGGACTTCAGCTTTTAAAGGAAAAAAAGTTTATATTTAGATGTGTAGTGTCTTTTAATTATAAGTGTTTAAGTATTTTAAGTATAGTTGTGTTGTGACTGTTGCTTTTTTTAGCATCTTTATATTGCAGCTGTAGAAAATAGTGCATGCCACTTCGTTGATCCCCCCTCTTTCTCCTTTTTAGCCCACAACTAAGGAGCTAGAGTAAGATTAGTCTCATTGATAAAATACTGGAGACGAGAAGTTTCAAATCCCTGGCCTCTCTCACGTTGTGCCCGCTCTTTTTTCTTGCTCTTTTTTAGCATTCATTCATCCGCCTAGTCATGCTTACCCCAGACTGACAGACACGCCGCTCCATTCACAACATTGTGGTGAATTACTGGCTATAAACTGTTTCAGTTGCTTGACTGTGAGAACTTTCTGTCACAAATGCATAGCCCAAGTAACAAATGGTATAACTCTGTACCTTTTCCCCATAGAGCGTACATAGCTGCAGAGCTGCATAGCTGCTAGCTTTTACCTCTTAAAAATGTTGAACCATCTCCAGCATGTGAAAGCCTATAACTCATTCGGAGGCGTGTTTTCTGCCGCGCCAGCCCCTCAGCTGAGTGGGTTTCTCCGCAGCCTGTTCTGTTCTCCTGTGGACTACAGGAATGCAGCTCACACAATGATGGAAAACCCACAACCAACAAATAGTTTTTCCCATGTTATTTGACCAATGCCTGTGTGCTCCTTCGGGAGACACACAATAAAAATCAGAGAGCACTTGGACAGCAGGGGGGATGAAATAGATCAATGTATGACAGGTGTGATTGCATGTTTTTGCCAAGTCTTATAATTGCACAGTTGCACAACTGCAGAGAGTATTTTATAATGTTGTTGGACCCTTCTGTTTCACCAGTGCCGCTGTAATTTAGTGAACACTGGCTAGAGTAAATTTGTATGTATCCCTCACATTTCTGACTTCACTCCCAATTAATGGAGATGTTCTGATCAGTAAGTGGTGGAACCGTCAATGACAGCCAAAGGTGAGGCCACCGCCAGAGATTAAGAGGTTGGGTCATGGTGTAGGGAAGTAGTTTGCCACCCTTTTTGTCTCTATTATCAGGCTTTCTGAAATAAGGTAGGTGGAGTGGGGGGTTTGAGGGGGCTGCGCTTGGCTCTCTGTTTGATCATTGATCTCCATGACCCCTTTTGAAGGGTCTTAATCTCTCAGTTGACCTCCTCAAGGATTTTTTTTAGGAAGGCTGACAGGGATGGATGTTGACTGGGAAGCTATCAAGAGAGCAAGGATACTTTGGGGAAAGTGATGGGGGTGTTTTTCCACTCAAGCGGAGTTACAGGGGTGTAATGAGCCTGGAAGGTGTGTGGCTACACACACGTGTGCACATGCACAAGTGTAAGCAGATCTGAGATACAGAACTATGCTTAACCACAGATACACACACCTCCATAAATTTCGCCATCAAAGTTTACATAGGCCTAATTCGCCCACGCTCATGGTTTTGTTGTCTAGCACAAACATGCCTATTCTGTGCAGAGTTTTTATTGTGCAATCCCCTGTATGGACTGATTGACTAATAACCTCCTCTCACTTCCCCTGTTCTTTCTAGTTTTTTTCTTTTGTAGTAGTAGTACTACTAGTAGACATGGTATCATTATAAACCTTCCATATGAAACCAAAAAGCCCAAAAATATGTACCAGTGAAGTCACTGATATCCAGCCAGCATAAAGGTGATTTTCTGTCCTAACCCAACTGACTGAACATGAAGCCCTCCTCTGAGGATGTTCTTCCATCATGCAAATGTCTAACTCTATCCCCAAAGAAGATTTAAGGCTAACTTTCCTTCAGCCTTTGTGCCTCGAGTCTCCAAGGCACCACTCTCCATGACAATAAGAGGATAACGCTGTCTCTGTCTTCGGGGCTCAAACTGAATGTTGTGACAAGACAACCAGACTGCACCCTTTCACATACGTCTGCACCATGAATGAGCTGCTCCGCATGCTAAACCACTGGCGCTGTCCATAGCGATATTATATATTATATTATATTTAATATATTAAAGTTAGGATATTTATTCAAGAGAAAACAAAACCGAAGTTATAGGGGAAAGAGACAGTTAATGATCCAGCCATTAACTTTGTTTTAGACAATGATTATGCAAGATGGTGTGTTTCTTGGACCCGACGTTACTGGGCCATGTTATTGTGTTCGGTTAGCAGGATTCAACAAAGTAGCTGCAATTTTGAAAACAACTACAACTAGCTACTTTGTTGTAGCTGAGCAAAGGACAGGCAGGTACTGGGGATCAAAAGTAATTAGCACAGTGCTTTTTGAAGTCTTTCCTCTAGCAGACATCGGATGAGGTCACTGTTTGTGACTTATTTCTCAAGCAGTCTCCTTAGTTTAAAATCACTTCAGCAGATTAGCATCCAAAACACCCAGGGGTTGGAGCAACTGATTCAGGTGGTCCATTTGATTTGATTATAGGGAGTTAACTCTCACAAAGTTGTTTTGAAACCAGTTTTGTGTGTAATGACTTCTGAGAAAAGATTTTTGCAGCCTCCTTTGATTTTTTTTTTCTTCTTTTTTTTTGTTTTGCTGGCGTAAATCACAGTTTTGCAATACATTTTATTGAGGTCACTATGTTTTCCTTTCCTTGTAACTGCTCCTTCCCAGTGCAATTAGCAACTGATGATAAGGTGTAGTCTTTATTTTGAGGCTTTCATGTGGATTGCAAACATCTACTTGTTTCGTGAGGAGAAGAAACACCATGACAGGAAGAGCGAAGAGAAGAGTTGGGAATGTTTTCATTTGAGTGTCTTTGGTATTCAGGCCAGATAATTAAGTCGCTCTTTTAACTTGTCTCTTCTTCAAGACCTCCAGATGCGCCCGAGTGTTGTCAGACAAGGTGTGTCGCTCTAACACGTCCATCCGTGAGCAGCTGTGCGGATGTGCATGCATGTGCGCACCCGTGGAAATCAAACTGTTGTGTTTTACATCAACAAACCTGTCCGCCGTAATCTCCCTTCCTCGTTGTGTCACACTCCCACACACACCATGGTTGGTGTTATGTGGTCAATTCACTGCTCACCCTCAGGAATGCAGCTGTACTCTGACTGCACCACACGTAGATACACACATACACAGACGCTGTGGTCTCCCTCTCCTTTACTGTCCTCAGCTGGAAAGGTTTAAAAAACTAACTTGCACAAGATCCTTGGGAAGGAAACCATAAAGAATGGATTTGATGTGAAGAGGAAAACCACAGTGCTGGGTGAATTGTGATAATGACAGACGGGACACTTCCTGGCTTCTTGTTTTGAGGGGAGATACAGATCTCAAGCAGTGTTACCTAAGATACTCAGTGTAGCCAGGCACAGAGATTACACTGACGAGGCTGAGGAAAAGCGAGAGGGCCAAGGAAACACAAAGCTGCAAATGAGAACGTCAGTGCCCCAGACCTCCCCTTCAGCTTATCTATCTGCCCATCGTCTGGGGCTCTTTTATCAGCACACCAATTGTATCCAGGCCACGGGTTTTTTTGTATTTTCATACGTGGCTATGCTTGGCTGATGTGTTAGAACACGGTCTAATCAAGCTGTCGGATCAGTGATGAGGAAGTGATGGACAGCTCCGGCCCCTTTTTGTATATTCTAAGCATTTTAGCTCACCTTAAGAGAAACATCTGAACAACATTGAGGTCTCCCAGAGGTGTCGCTGCATAATGCAGATACAAAGACTATTTGTGTTGGCTTCCTCCAATAGACTGCTAATAGTGTATTGTTTTCCAAGCTGATTTCCAAGCCATGCATACTTTACACACGTACAGTAGATACACTCGCATTGATATGATAATGCTGTTTACTCTCTCCAAAGCCTCTGTGTTTTAGCGTCTGCATTCCTTCATGGCACAACCACCTCCAGATGTTATCCTCCTATACCGTACCCACATACAACATTTTTCTGAAAAGGCAGGGAATCCTTGCTTGGGTTGGATTTCCCCCAGTAAAGCTGCTTTATTTGCCAATGTTTTTCATCTCTTTAAAAAGCTTTGACATGTGAGCCCCTCAGCAGTGAATTCTGGATAAAACATTAGGAAACCAGGCCTCACAAACAAATTATCTCCCTGTCCTAAAAAGACAAATGACAGCTTGAGATATATGACTGTATAGTTTTATGAAAAGCAAGAGAAAACTTTACGGGTCCATCACAAGGCCGACATTTCTTCAAGGTTTTCTGTCATACTTTGCAGAAAGAATATACTTAAAAACATTATTAACCATAGAGGGACTGCATTGATGCAAAAATGATCAGACTTTTCTGGCTTGTGTACATGCATGCATGTGTGTTTTATTCAAGAGTTACATCTTTGTTTATTCTCTCAGTCCTGCAACCAACTTACCCCCTGTAATGGCAGACATGACTGATCTGCGAGCTTGTCAGGTACCATCAGTGCAAAGCTGGAGCCATGTGACGCCCCTGGGGGCTTGCCAAAAGCTAATTGTGCTAATTGGCAAGCGCCAATCCTGTAACAAGGCTTTGAGGGGCGACCCACCGACACAGATGAAAGTGCTCAGATTTGTCTTGTGTCAAGGACATGCGGGTAATCGGCGCGTCCACTGACCTGCAGGCCAGGAGGGCAGGACCACAGGGTTGCGGCCAGTCTGTGTGTGGAGAGGAAAGAGGACAGGGCACATGAACTGGAGGATCAGTGATTGGGTCTTCCCACACTTCAGTATCTGGAGATAAAAAAAATGAAATTATTAAAGCTTGGGTGTGAAACTAATAATATTTCCTCTAATGCCCTATACATGAAGTTTTATTTGCTTAGGAAAATTGCACACAAACATTTATTAAACCTGGTCTAGTCTCCTTAAAATAGAAACATGTGGCTAACCAGAGACTTGTGTGCATCTGAAGTCAGTCCTATGTTTTTGTCTGTGGAAAACACTGGAGTCCATAATCCTGTCTCAGGATTGATAGATGAGCCCAGAAACCAGACAGAAACTCTCCCAAGGGCTTTAACAGTCACCAGGTCATTTTACTTTTGCAGCTTTAGTTGTCTGATAGCCTTAGCTTGGGGTGGAGGGTGGGGGGGTGTTTGGTGTTGGCTGTCTACGACGGAGAATCGGTTTAAAAAACTGATGAACATATGCCTCTATTTGTTCTTTCAGCTGTTTGTTTGTTGTCTCAAGCTCATCTTAACAGCTGTAACATCCTATGTCAACCAAAAGTTCTTCATCGTCAATTTTCATACTGTCTGGGAACCTGTTAAAGGGTTTCACATAGTGCTAAGACAGCATAAGACAAGTCTGACTGAAGACATTCAGTTGGCCATGAATGTGCAGAGAAAAAGAAATGTAGAGATGATTGGGAAATGAGAGTCTGACAAACTGACAGATGCTCAGACAGAGAGGTGAAGTCTGACAGCCATGTAGATCTTTAAAAGATAGGAAGGCTGCATTTTTAAAATCAAGTCTGTCAGATAAATTAGATTGTGGAGCTTTAGTCAAGACTTGGTGTGTAATTTGTAATTTTATCACATTTTATGACAGTCAGCTTTGTTATTGATGGATACTGGAAACAAATAGTCTAAATCGTGTTATAACAAAATGTCCAACAACGCCCATGTGTATCCACTCTGGGCAACATCCAGTCGTCCCGTAACAGTACAATGTATTTACCAAATTATATAAAAATAAAGCACATCCTCTGTTCACATATAAACATACATTGCATTCCTGAAATTTAAGGGTCAATGCTTTGATGACTCACGCTGTAGTTTGTGCTGCTGATTGAAATCAGGTGAGCCACGATGTGTTTGACTCTTGTTCGACATCCTGATTGGCATTTAATCTAGCTAAGCCAGCATGCCAACACACACACACATGCACGCACACACACCACTTAACTTTCTGTTTCTCGTCAGTTCCCTTCAGGCCCGCAGACACTCAGGGACGGATTACTCTCGACTTTCCCGATAGGGGGCAGCCCAGAACCCAAACAGTGAGTTACTCCACTGAGCTGAGATGACTCGCATGAAAATCATGGAATCTGGGGGTTGTTTGTGTTGTTGGAGTTGTAAGTGAACTCTTATCATGCCTGACCTCTTCCCAGTCAATGAACAATTTAGCAGTCTACTCTTGAAAGCATATTTATTTTGTCTCTTCTTTTATCATCTGCAGTGTAGGTGGCATTATACTCTGAGTTACTGTAATATACTGGCACTTAGCCAGAGGGTTTCGCAGTCTTACCAATAATGGTGTGGCTTATTGTACTTTACTGTATTTGATTGAAAACATGTTACATATCATCACAGATTAAAGAAACCTCAGCTGTCAGTGATCTGGGTTTTTAGAGGATTTAATTAAATGTTGAATCTAAGTGATTGAAATGTATTTTACTGCTTTCCTTTGTACTGTAATGAAGCGTGAAATACAATATTACCTAATTATAGCAGATTTTTCTCTGCATACCTGGGTTGAATAATGTCTGGAACTTGATATATCCTTGCACCCCATATCCATCCATCCATCCACATAACACAGTCATGACTGCGCCGCCCGGCATGAAATGGAGTATTCTCACTCAACTCAAATGCCAATGCTCGAATATTAAAATTTAACAAAGCAGAAGACAATCAGTCAAGAGTGTTGGATTTTGGTTGCCATGTGCGCTCAATGGAAAGAAAGATCAAACACAGCTCCCCCTTTTGACTTTGTTACACCTGTGACAGCTCGTGTTGGAGGGGTTAAACTGTGTGTGCCAGAAATCAAATGAATGCACAGAATACTTGGCAAGTCACTCTTCCCCAGTGCAATGTAGCTACATGAACATGTAAACTGTCTGAGTTTTGCAGACATTGCTGCAGGGCAGAGGGAATTACACTGTCACACAGAGGATATGGAGCTGCCGTGATATCCTCTTGGCACATAGTTGAAGACCATCCAGGTGGAAATTCGTATGCTCTGCCAAGAGGGAGGTGGAGAGTGAGGTAGTTGTGTGGGTGGTGCTCATCTGCATCGGCAAGCATTGTCTCTCATGTAAACAGTATATGGCTTTACCTGTTGTAGCTGTCAAAGGGAGAAGAGGTGGTTTGTGAGGCTGGGTGTGGAAGCAAGCAGATGTTGAAGCATGTGTGTGGGGTTTTGCACACCTGTACATTTTTTGGGGGGGATTCAATGGGCTGTGTGCACATCTGTCAGGGCTGTAATCGTGCCACACAGCAGGGACACGTGTCACTGAGATCGGGGTATGTCTTTGTGTTTTTCAGTAAAAATGGAGCTGTTTGTGAAATGAAATTTTCTCTGGTAATACAAATTAGACATTTGAAACATTTGAATAGGCCCATAGATTCACTGCTTGCCTGGTCTTGATTTTTGTATTGATTAAGGCCACGCAGCTTTAGTGTCTCAGTCTTCAAAGTTAGCTGCTAAATTATTTCATATATCTATATTTTGACCTGCTTACTCATATTTCACATAGTCTTAAAAAAAATAGTCCAGGTGTGTTTGCCAACTCTGTCTGCTACAGTTCATACTGCTGTTGTTCAGTCTGAGGGAACGCGCTGCCAGATTACATGTTAAAGGTTGTCTGTTTTTCACCCCTGTCAAAGGAATAGCCTAATCTAGTGGCTTTAAGTGATATGCAGTACATTATACAAGTTGATTAAGAACAACTGATTCAAATTTAAAGTAGAGCCTAAAAAGAAGATTGAAGATAACAGTAAATCATTACCTGATTTTTCTCTCTAATATTGCAAATAAGCACATCCACATTCTTGCTATTTTTGACCACATAAATACCCATATCGAAGTAGATTGAACGAAATGCAGATGTAATATTGAAACGCTGTAATTCTATCTTTATACAAGTACAGATACAGTAGCAAAAAATTAAACAAGATGGATTTTGGTGCAGGAGCTAATGTTTGCACCTCCTCACCAAATTTCACTGTTTTGTCAAAAACAGCATTCTTTCATTCTCATGCCCCAGCCAAAGCTGGTAAACAGCCATGGCCACCCTGTCTGCAGACACACACCAAGGCACATTTAATGGCTCTGAAAAATGTCTACCAAACATGGAGATGTGACCGACAGGATTTGGAAGCCAGGTGTCTTTTGCACCACAAGCCTGCCTGGGTATGATTAAAGCCACAGCATTATCTCAAACATTCTTTAAGCCAGATAACGTATCATGCTAAAGGGGTTACTGAACCGTACTGACTACTGCTTTCTACTTACTGAGTGTGTATGCCATTAACCAGTTCTCATCATTCCCAGTTGTTGAGTAGGCTGGGTAGCGTTGTGTCATGTAGGTTCTGATTATGAAAATTAGAAATGTTCCTATATTTAGAAAGACATTCGGTGTGGTCTACTTGCATGTGTTTTTTGTTTTCATCTGGCCAGTCCACATGGACCCCACACACCCTTGGGACTAAAATGCGATCTGTCTGGATATGCTATTTGTATAATCATTAATCCAACCACGCCACATGTGTTTACTCACGTTATTTATGTGTTGGGTTTTCTGCATGCTCTCCGTGTTGTGATTGTGTCTCAGTTTTCTTTGAAAAAAGGTGAGTATGGAGGTGGTGTTGTGAAAAGAATCAACCAGGCACATATAGGAGACATAATTCAGCACTATCTTTTTTTTTTTCCTTGCCTTACTTTAGTAAGGAAAAGTAGTGATGACTGGTGGCATAGAGGGTATGTGAGCAATGCTTAGTAGAGTCAGGAAGGACTAACCCAGGAAGAGTAATGATAACACTGGATATCAGTTTAATTTTTTTTTTTTCAAACTTATTAATACTTCAGGAAAAAAAACAAAGCAAAACGAAGAAGAAGAAGAAAAAAATCCTCCCCAGACCCACATAACCTTTGATAGTTTCCCCTCTGAAGCATTAAACGCAGCAGTCACATCACATTAAACTGTAAAGAACACAATAAGTGTGTTGTTGCGATATTATTTACATTATTTAACATCTCAAAACAAAGTTGATGTTTAATCCTCTATTCGTCTACTTTGTCTAATCTTTGACACTTCTTATGGTGCAAACGCAAAAAAAAACTGACTACCTCTTTCAGCAGTCTTCCCTCCTCCTGAACTTGTACTTAAAGTCAGCCACTGCAGTCTCATCTCAACACCTAACTGTCGCTGTTTTTAGTGCATGCTGCAGTGGGCAGTTTCACTGCTTCGGCTCGATTTGCGTCTTAAATGCGCCAAATGACAGACGGGTCCCCTGGGCTGTCTGAGCCACGTGAGACACTCCCCCCTCAGCTTCCTGTGATCAGGATTACATGTACCCTCCCCAAGTGTTTGAGAGCAGATTCAAAAGAAGGTAGAAACTTATTATGGCATTATCACAATAATAGAATACACCAGGTTGAATAGTGTCTGATTCACCAGAGCTTCACCGTTACTTTCATTCAGAAAATATCGACAAAAACCCTTTGATGGCAGTGATGCGATGAGAAAACTACACTTCATAACATGTCTTTTCATCATGCTTGTACCTCTTACAGTCTCTGACGCAATGAAAATTATTCCTCATATACAACACAACATCTTTTGTGTTTAAGTTGTGACTTCCACCGAGTTTGACCTTTTTTTTTTTCTGCACAAACTTTCCCCTCTGGGAACAGTTCGATGCTGTTTGTTGGAGCTGATGTGGGTGGTGTGAGCCATGCAACCCTGCCACCCTGCTCCAGTGTCCTCGTCTGTCCCTGTCTGGCCTGCCCACCCCTCCACCTCCCTCCCGCGGTGTCCTTTCTGAGGGCCAGCTCCTCTGAACCCAAACAACAGTTCCATTTGTTTTGCCAGGGCTGGGAATGCACTCAGCCATCTTTAGCTGTGTTTCTGCCAGCCCCACTGGATGCCAAACCTGTGGACCTTACTCATATGCCAGCTCTTCCCTTTCTTTTGTTCTCTTTCACTCTGTCTGCCTGAGTTTGCAACAGTGCCAATGTCTAAGTCAGTGGTGAAGGGTCCTGAGAAGGGACCATCTGTGTGGCCCTGCGATAGTGAACCCTATCGCACTGTGTACGCCACAATTAGATGTTACTGAAGGACAGCAAATTCCGCTGCAGTGAGTGAATGGCTGAAGAATGTCCTGATCAGATTAACCAGCAGAAATACGTAAGTTTCCGGTTAGTCATTCAATAATCACTACAGTCACTATCAACTTTACTTTGTTGCTGTCTTCATAATTGCTTGCAAGTGTTCAGTCCAGTGTTTCTTGCTAAGGCAGAGATAACAAGCGTTTTGTACTCCCGGCATTCTACCTTTTTGCTTTGAAGGCAGGCATAAGTCTCTGCTTGCGTGCTATGCTGCAATGGCTGCTGTCACTATCACATGACTCGTCAGTGCTTCTTTTTCTGCAAGTTGTAGAAAGTGTGACCAAAATTCAGGGTGTGTTCAGCCCGTGGTTCATATTATATTGTATTTTTTATATTTTCTAATGTGTGATCAATATATTTATTTATAGACAGGTGAGAAATTAAAGTAAAAAACAACTTAAAGCGTCTTAGTAAAGTCTACATGCTGCCAGGACAGCTTCTATGAGCCATGACATTGATTCTACAAGTGTCTGAACTCTACTGGAGGGATGAACACCATTCTTCCAAAAGATATGACCTCATTTGGTGTTTTGGTGAGGGTAGTAGACACTACTGTCCAACAAGTCTGTCCAAAATCTCCCATACGTGTTCAGCTGTCATTTTCAGCATTCATTCTTTCCTAGGATTTAGCATTTTTATATTTTTGATAATTAATTCATACTCTACATATCTGAATTCCCAGATATGTTTCAGGAAAAAGAAATCCAAATCCAATGTCCTGTATCATTGCTTTAAAATTCATTTTAATTTTTTCCATTTTTACAGTGGTGGTATTACTTACCCGAGTGAGCCAAAAAACAAGTAATGAATATATTTTTTCAGCTATTTGCATTTGAGCAGCCACCGCTCATTGGAGGCAAATAGGCCATGGACTAGACGTGAATGCCTCATTGCCCAACACTCCTCCATCACTGTTGTGTGCGGGATGGATGAGTGAGTGTATGTAAACATGGCATAGTGTCCCAGCACTGCTCACGGGGCAGAACCAATGTGGAAATCTTCAGATTGCTCTTGAAGGGTTTGAGGAAACAGAAGTCTCACTGATAGCAATCACTCAGTCTGAGATCCGGTTGTAACCATCACTTCAAACAATCCCCGATGCCGCAGTTCACGCAGAGAAATGGAGGGCAGAAGTTGGTTGCAGTGGGTTGCGTGTTCTTTCTGAAGTATATTTAAATGACAAAGAGCTTCGAGCTGATGTTCTTCAAATTTATTCAACTTTTTGTGACTCACCATCGTATTACTTAAGATCTTTTTCTAGATTCTAGATTTTCTTTACGTCACATTTCCACTTTTCAGTTCAGGCATGCCAGTGGCATCTCCGTCAACTTGACAAACAGGACAACAGAGAAAGTGGGTGAAAAGGTATGGCCAGGGAGG
Source organism: Scortum barcoo (assembly GCA_023238725.1). Taxonomy (NCBI): domain Eukaryota; kingdom Metazoa; phylum Chordata; class Actinopteri; order Centrarchiformes; family Terapontidae; genus Scortum; species Scortum barcoo. Next base: position 18,108,085 of record CM041535.1, read on the forward strand.
GCTTCCTTGGCTGAGCGGAGAGAATGAAGAAAGAGGAGTAATCTGCTCTGTCTGGTACATTACCCATGAATGAGGCCCGAGCACGTCAGGGGACTCATAGAGGATGCACTCTGGCCTTAGGACACAAAGAGAGGGTTCGGCCAGTCACTTTGTAGCACTTAAATCCACCTCTCCTGCTTCCACACATCATTCACTTCAGTCATTATTGCGTATTTGGTTTTTAGGACTCATGTCACATTCTCAACAAGTGTGTGACCCTTTGATATTTCAGCACTAGTACTTGTGTTCTTTAACAATCAAACATAAGTTTAGGAGTTTTTTTTTTTTTACTTCAAGATACACTTAATTTTACTTAACACTAGGTCTTTGGTATCTTAGAAAACAAACATAAAAAACAAAATGATCAGAAAAATAAATTAAAAGAAATCCAAATACAAAGAAGCCCACATTCTGGCTTTTCCTCCCTGTATTTTCTCTAATGTCATCGTCTTTTTTCCTCTCCTGATCTTAGTGTCAAACCAAGCATCACCTGCTTTCTTGTCCCTTGAGGTCTTATCTTTGTTAGTGGGCAAACACCTTGTAAACAACTGGCCATTTGATCGCCGTGCCCCATCTCTCTCCACTTTTAGAACCAAGTGGCCCCTTAACGGGGATGTCCCGGCTGGCATGGGTGTGTCCAGACTTGTCGCACAACCTTAGCCCCCCGTTCCCGCTCAACAACAGGGGCCATCCCCATGAATCATGGAGATGCTTTGGAATAGATATGCTCATCTTTCAAGTAAACTGGGCAGGGTTGTCTTCTGGGCTTTATTCTTGACAACAGTTTCCATGTAGGAGATCTGATTATAGACCTATACTGGATGTTCGTGACTTATTCTGTGGTTATGATGTCATGAACACAAGAAATGTCCATGACCTCAGTGCAACAGTGTCTGTGTGTCTGGATTAATCCACGGCACCAGCATGAACTGTAGGGTCTGCGTTCTTCTATATGTGCATTATGATCTAAAGGCATGTAGGAGTACAGAGGCACTGATTCAAGTTTTTGTGATCTCTCCCTGAAGTGTATCATTACAGGTGGTTAAACTGGCCGATTTTTACTACTACACATCAGAAGAAAGAGACACAGTAGTAATGATAAAAATTAAGCAGCAGAAGCTGAACGATGGGCTATAATGACAGAGTTTGAAAAGAATCCATGAACTTCTTTGATATCTGTCCCTCTGACTAATGAGTGCATGTAATGCCACAATTCAGCTAAATGGTTGATAATGGCACTATACTTCATAGTCCAAAGTGGGTTTCGCTGTGCACATTAGTGTATTACACATGAGTGTAATTCCTGTAATAAGCTGGTATTAAGGTAGTAAGGCAGCGTATCATACTGTATTTGAACTTTTTATACCTGATTATGTGTTTGCATACACAACAAGCATTAGTCAGTGTTTTTTTTGTAAAGTCCACTGATCTTTTGTGATTAGACTGTTGTATGTTGTCTACGGATGCAGAAGAGAAACCTCAGGTCTTGTTCACTGTCAGGACAAAATGTAGGTGTTTTAACAGCTTACCAGCTTTTGGATAAAATTTGTATTTTGCAAGTAACATATCAAGTTATACATCAGGTGGTGATGCATTTTTGGCATTCAGATGTGCACCTTTGGTCTGTCTCAGTAGGTTTGGTCTGCCTTAAGAAGATGCACCCAGACGTTTTAAGATATTTTGTTCTGCAGTGGAATACAACTGCAACACAGACATTCACTGCAGACAGTATTGTGTGGGACTTGGCAGACACCCCCTGAAGCGTCTTTTGAAAAAGGTTACCTTGTTTGCCCCTTGAGCTATTTTCGCTCTGCAACTCTGTCTGGACTCGCCGGTCTGTGAAAATACTCCTCACTAACCTTACCTCCTCCTCTCTCCCTCCAATCTCATGTCTGTCATGACATCACCAACATCAGGTATCCAAAGCAGACAGCAGTAAATGGGCGTTTGTTTAATAAGCATTATTAACACACCTGCTTTGCAGCACATTCCTGATTACACGGTCTAATGGGACGGGCACTTCAAGTAGGATTAGTTGAGCCTGGGGGCCTACACCTGAATCACAGTCCTACTCTTATATGCAAACATCTCCTAACTCAAACAAAAAAGGCTGCGGAAAAGTCTATTGTAACCAGGCTCTGACAGTGTGTTTGATCAACTTGTTTACCCATACACACAAAAGGCTGTGATCCACCCTGTTTATCTGATATTGTTTTTTTTAAATTGAAAGATCAAAATTATGACTTGAAAGAATCATTCTTCCAGAACCCCAAATCTTGTCTCTATGTACTGAAAACATTGTAGTTAATACAACACACAGCAAGTTAAAGGTTGTAGTTGCATGTTTGGTTTGTTTATCTTGAAACAACAACAAGTCAAGTTTGCTGATGGAGAAAACTCAATGGTCTTTTGTTAAATAATTGAGTAAGTAAAGTAAGTAAAATAAGCTTGTGCACTTTAATCCAAGTCATCTGAAACTAAATGGTTGCGTTGTCCCAAAGACTCATAAATCTAATCTTTGCTTATCCCTGATCTGTGATTATTGCTCCTGCTTGCTCCTGGTTTACTGTTAAAAGTGTACATGAAACTATACTACACAGCTAACTTGCTGAGGATCTTCAGATTTCACCAGTGTTGCGTCTGCATTGGTGGTTTTAAAAGTGTCATTCCGAGGTAAACTTTGTTTTCTAAATAATCACCCCCTCATCCAGAATGTGATCAAAGTATTGCTGAGCCACGGTAATGTACATCCGAGTCTAAATCCTAATGATGTGTTTGTGTTTGGTAGCGCAGGTTTTGTCATGCCCAATATGCAGTTTGTCCTGTTGCTAAGTGCAAATATGAAAGAAAATCTGTCTCGTTTCCCACACAGCACATTATTCTTTCCAGTCCCCAAGTGGGTGGTGGTAATTGTTGTCAATTTTGCCTCTTAAACTGTGGGCATAGCACATAATTGTCTCTGTACCACCGACGTGTACCAGATTTGCAAAACCACCTATTCATCCTTTTTTATCGTTGTGGATACGTGAGCACCGATTTAAAGCATTTCCCCCAGTGTGCCATTTTGCATTACACCATGAAGGAATTGTGGGCTGGTAGTATGGTTTGTTTTTTGGTGTTGGTTGGCAGAATGGAGGCAATTTCTGAAGCAGGCACATACAAAAAAAAGGTTATTTTTTTACGTAACACAAAATTACAAAAGCAGTTTACGTTAGATCAGGGAGTCTGCAGGCATCCTCCATGCACGTGGCGTCTTATGTCAGTCTTGAGGTCTAGTCACTGCCCCTCAGGTTTAACCGGTGATTGTGAGGGGATGACCAAAATGTCTAGGGAAATGACTAAGCCCGCTAAAATCTAATGGAGGGCTAACGGTGAAATGTTAAAGGTCTCTGATGTGACATGACCAGAATGACCCTTGGTGAGTTTGCTTGCAGGGAGTCTGCCTAATGTCTGCATCCTGCGGCGTGACCGGTCCTCAGCGCTGACATCCTCTCGGAACACTCTAATTGTGCTGATTTGATTCAGGCATTTACTGGAAGTGAATCAAATGATTTTGCGTGTTTGAGATGCAGCTGTGTCATAGTCCCCAGATGAAGGCTGCGGTAGCTCTGCTTTCTAAGGATGTGGATGAACAGGATACATGTCCTCTGTTTTTATTTTGGTAGAAATCTTTTATTTTCAAATATATGGCGCAAGACATTAAAAGGTCCCCCCCCTTCCTGTTCTATTTAAATTACTCCTTTAGGGGCTGTTGTGCAGAAGGGGCTTTCCGTTATACAAAATGTACCATATTGTTTCCCATTTTCTTTGGTAATCCTAGCCTCTGGAAATATAGAGTCAGTTTTTCACCTGTGGAAATAAACTGCCAGTCACTGACAATGGAGAGGATGGCTTTCCAACTCTCATGATTACTGCTGAAAACCGTATACATCCGGACAATGGCATGTTTAACGGAAACGTTTATGTGTAATGATCTCTTGTAATTGAGGCCTTTTGAAGTAATGCATGGGTGTTGAGGAACGTTATTGTTTACTTGACATGCACACCAAACGGTTACAGTATGCTCACACCTCCAGGTCACTGCACCACAAAGCATCAGTGGTGAAAGAAGATTGAAGAGCTTTATCTTAAGTCAAAGAAGCAATAACACTACTTAAAAATACTCTGTTACAAGTAACAACAACAACAACAACAACATTTTTTTAGAAAAATATGCATGCACTATCAAGAAAATTAACTTAGAGTAAGTACTATTACGTTTTTTTATCTTATACTATTAGATAAAGAGCTAATTTTACTATTTTTTATTCCGTCGGCTGGTTTATTACTATAATAATAGATTGTATGTTAATGTGCAAGTAACTAGTTACTGCAGGTACCAAATAATTTAAGTGGAGTAAAATGTACAATTTCCCTTTGAACTGTAGTGCAGTAAAAAGTATAAAGGAGTATAAAATCTAAATACTACAATAAGAAAGTACAGGTAATTCAGAATTGTACTTGAATACAGCACTTGCATAAATGTACTTAGTTACTTTCCACATCTGCAAAGCATCATACTAAAGCATATGTATTTTCATCAGTTTTTGTAAAGATGCACGTGGTACCCCTGTAATACTTCTGTGCAGTCTAACTGGTCTGAACAGACAGACCCAAAGGGTCTTAATAATGAAAGATGAAAGCATTGGAAATGCAGCCAGACAATGAAAATGAACAGCTCTTTGTGCAACTAAACGAGCCGCTGCCAAGTTTTGGAACAGGTCCAGCTACCACAACAATGCTCACTCAGCAAACTGTTCTTTATCTTCTTTGATTTGATTTGACTTTGATTTAGTAATTTATGTACATTTGACTCTTATCCAAAATGTACTAATTTACCCCCTGTGGGGAATGCTTCACTTAATCCCTCGGAGGTAATCTGCCGATATCACCGGAGAAGAGCTCTTTCTCAAGTGTTTCACCTCTACTACTGAAGAGGTCTTAGGAACTGTAAGTGCTGTGTTACAGTATATACAGTTGCCTTCAGCTGAGGACCCTTGTCCTCAAAGGCATTAAATCACCTTCATGAATGCCTAATTAATCTGATGAGAGTCATTTGATAGAAATGTACATTTAATGAATTTAAGGAAAGACACTTAAACTGTCCCACAGCTGTTTTTCTTCAGCACTGCACTGGTACTGTAGAAATTGGTGAAACACACAACAAAAATGACAGTCTTATTTCAATATATCACAGACAGCTTCCCTGTTTTCTTTAGTTTAATACACATTCAGGGCGTTTGTTTAAAACCGGTTTCCAAGATCCCTGGGATTGGTGATAATGATTTTAAGCTTCCCAGCAAAGCTCTGACAGTTAGTGACAGTTTGTGTGTCTGATGGAAATCTCAATGAAGTGATAGTATGGAGACCTCTTTTAGTTTAGACATTTGTTTGACTCACTGATTCATTAACAGAGAAGAATACAAACACCATGAACTGGAGACATTTCTTGCTGTCAGCATGCATCATGTGTTGCCCAGGCTTTCCTCAGACGGCATCAATGGTGCTGTACCATTTTCTCTACTGTAGCACTATTATAACAAAATATGCAGTTACAACATACAGTTTCAGCATGATATTAAATAAAAATGCTAGCAACACACTCTTGGCACCTGCAGGCCCCCACAAAGTTTCCTTTTCACATACTTATGATGATGATGCATGAAAATTCAAATCCAAATTCCCAAACTAGAAAAAAAAAAACACAAAACAAATGTGTCTGTAGTTCCAGTTCAATCCACTATCCCTGCACACTTCACCACATTTGTTTCTGTGTTTGTAAGAAACCCTAACCAAACTCACCAAAAGATGTCAATAAAAGGTCTTACAATCAGGTGTTGTTATAACACTCCTGGACTAAACAAACCACCAGCACATAAATATATTATGCAGTCCAGAAAATAAATGAAACAACAAAATGCAGAGCAGTGTTTTCAAGCCATCTCTTAATTATGTTCAGTTTTATTTACCTTTATGTTGTATTTATTTACTGAGTTTAGTTTATGTTTTAGATCTGTGTTCTAGCCCCAGGTCAGGGAAACCTCACAGTTTCTTAGAAAATTAGAAAGAGAAGAACAGAGCTGTGTGTACTGAAGCTTCGTGGCGTGATGATTCATGGATCTGAAGGAACACACTGGGCTACATCAGCTCCAACAGCTTGTACTGGGCTTCGGTGTTACTGACCAGAAATCTTTAACATCTAATAATAAACGCCGTCGTTCCTGCTTTTCTATCGTGCGTCTCCCACGTTTCATTCAAGATGATCTTCCTGAGCAGACTGTCTCTCTCTCTCTCTCTGCCTGTCTGAGAGTGTGACAACTCGCACATGTGTCACATGTCCCCCTGTGCCCCTCGCTCAAAGAAAACACAGACTTGGCTCTGTGTACCCACTGCTTGTGTGTCGGCTGAAAGAGTTGGCTCACTTTTTAAAATATTCGTTACGCACGGCACACTGTGGTCTGTCTTATACGTGTTGATCAGTTCTTTTACCTAAAGAAAAGTCTAAATATGTTACTGCACTCTGACAGGACTAAGTAGACGTGTAGATGATGGATGCGTTGTGGCACTACATGTTAAACTTATTTTTTTAAACTTTAAAAAAGAGGTTAATTCTGCCTTTGCAGTAATTTCCCAAATTGTCTGTAGTCCTGAGATTTTTCCTCTGCATAGATGTTAAAAATTTTTTATACAGATTATGAACATCAGGATTTCACAGGCTTTTTAAAGATAAATATTGTGTTTTTCTTTTGTTGTTCCATCTGTGGAAATAAATGCCTGACTTTCATGTCAGATTTAAAAGTATTCCCAAAAGATTCCCTCTCCTGTTATGCATACAGTTTTAGGATTTCTTCTTACAAGCAGTTACAAAACTACAGTGTTTTATTGGAATTTTTTAATTTTGCATCACAGTGTAGTTCATCCAGTACATCCTGGCAAGGCTTGCATCATTTGGCTCCATAAACATTTGTCTATATGCATCAGATTAATCTATCTTCTTTTTGTATAAATTGAGATCATGACCGAAAGTTTAGACAGACATCCATGATAGCTGTGTGATTGGAGACATAGATAGATGATTGGTGTATTGATGATAGATGTATTGGTAGCGGGATAGGTTGATTGATCAGAAATTTTCTAACTATTGTAATAATGGATAAAGTTAGTAAGTTCATCTGTGACTTGTTGTTTGAAATATGACGCATTTCTTTCCTAGCCACATAATGTTCTTACTCACCCTCGACAGGTGGTAGACATCCAGATGGCTAGTTGAATGTTACATTTGGTAGACCACTTGCTTTTAGCCATTAATTAGTTCATAAGTTCTCTCAGCATGTCGCACGTAGGTAGTTACACTGCCAAGTGTGTAATGCGCTGCTGCGTGTCCTACCCTGCTCACCTTATGGAGCTCAGCACATGCTGAATCTTGCCTGCCCTTTTTGCACCTTCAATATATAGTGCATTAATGCGATCCAAATGTGAGTAGTTCCGTAATAGTTGTTGGCACACAATCTGGCAGTTATGATCAAAACAGGTAATTTGTTAAGATTGAGGCTTTCAAGATGATTCATCTTAAGTCCCACACACTGACAGGCAGGATATAAGCATATGCAGTATATCATGTTTAGGTAATTGGAATCGTAGGAATTTCTAAACCTTGTTCAGACTCCTATGAAATTCATTAGAACTGTTCACTTAATTTAAAACCACCAGGACTGTACTTGAATCTGTTGAAGGGCTTGATTGTTATCCTAAATAGGTGCAAATACTTGCATTTCAGAAATGTGGACTTAGAAGTTCATTGTCGATAAACAGTTAATAATACAGCATAGAAAATGTCACAGCCCAGGGGGCACAGAAAAATTCATTTGAACAAAATGATCTACTCTTGGGGGGGAAAAAAAGGTGAGGGGGGTCTTAAATCTAGCCCCAATCTGTTTCTCATATTCAGAATAACATTGTACTGACGTTGCGGTGTTCAGCTGTTTAAGTTCCCTACCAGCCCAAAGAAACCCCACAGATTTTGAATTCCTCATCTATCTGGGAATAGTAATTCTATTTTCAGTGTCCATTGCAGTCACTTGACATTGCAGAAAGTGCAATGATAACTTTTTGATCAAACTGTGTTGGGATTAATCCAAGACGGAAGTGGCTAGTCAACCACTGTCCTCTGTCACATTTTGCGCATGAACTTTCAGGTCTTGGCACACATTGGGTGGTGGCTGTGCTCAGTGACTCATGTGGCGCCCAGTGTCTGAAACTTTCGTCAAATGTCTGGCACATGGTGTGTGTGTCATTGTGGCCTGTGACGCTGGTGGCTCTAAATTCCCCAGTGGCTGCTGATTGGTTGTGCTCAAGATGAGGCACAGGTAAGGGCCAATCAATGAACCTTGAGAGGGAAACAACACAGTGTGAGCAACTCCGTTACCAAATGGCTTTTACTAACTTGTTAAGATCACCCTTACAATACCTTGCACTTGCGTCATTGCTGAGTGGAAATGTCTAATAATTGCCAGCTCATTTAGAATAATCAACAGGATGAAAGTTGTACATCAGTCACAAATACGAACATTAAGTGATATCTTTTTTTGGACTTTTTTTTTTTTACTTTTTAGAAAAGACTTTACTTCTAATTTCCGTTATTTGCTTTTTTCAAAGTATTAAAATTATGTTTGACTTTTTATTTTCTCAACATACCATTTATAGTCTCAACAAAACAACAAGAATATTTTTATTGTCACTTTTAATTGGACAAGGTTTTGTCATTGAGATAAAGATTTTTTTTTGCAAGAAAGACTTATAATAAAAGATAATAAAATATAATAAAAGAAAGAAAAAGAGAGACACATCCAGTCACACAAACATACATACACCATCAGAAACAATCAGACATCTCCCAAATTATTATTGCAAAGTCTGTTGCAGTAAGATCTTAGAACAGTCATTGTGCTTGGAACAATGTCTTTTTTTTTTATAATGATCAGTTCGATTGGATGCAGATGATCAAAGAAATGACTCTTTGCAGGTCATTTCTGAGAGGGGATAGGTCATTTCTGAGAGGGGATACGGAGTCAAATCGGAGTGAAAGAGAGTGAACAGAGCAGTGACAAGCAAAAAGATAAATGTCAGTCTCTCACCAGAATTGTTGTTTTCACACACAGCTCTGACAGCTGCCTGCGATATGACACCAGCACGGCCCTTTTGAAAAGGAAAATGTTGATCCAGTCATGAGTGTGTGGTGCTATTGTGTATGATTATAATGTCAAATGTCTGTTGATCGACGCTACCACCACAAGTCGTGATGGGTCCTGAAGGGTGTGTTCTGTCCTCCCTCTGCTTGTTTTTGATTGTCGCAGGCTGAATTTTTTTTTTTTTTGTAGGAAAGGAAGGGCGGGTGATATTACAAGGCCTGGAGGGGGGCGTGATGGCTTGTCCATAAACACCAATGCTTCACGACAAAAGTGAAGCTATGCTTATCACTGCACAGCATGTCACTGTTGCGTCGGCTTGCCCTTTGTTTTTTTCCACATACCTCATCGCCGGAATAAGCTCCGGTCGGTGCTTAATCATCATAAGGCCAGTCTGTGAGCTATAACCTCTCTTAGTGTTTTCATCTAGATTTAATCATCAGTAGTAAGCATTCAGACCCACCAGACAATCAGTAACGGTTTGCTGCAGCCCCGTCAAATGATTCAGCAGATGTCAGTAACCTTCATTGGGTTGCTTTTGCCTTAAGAGAGTTAAGTAATGTTGCAAAAGTAGAAGTGAGCCAATATAATCTTTCTTCTTCTCTCTGCAGAATAATAATTAAGAGGACTTCCAAAAGGGCCCACTGCCAGTCTTGTAAAGATGAGATCATTGCACAATGTCAAATAATTTTATCAGCTAGACTGCCAAAGATTGGGACTAATGAAAACTGCAAATTGGGTGCAGTCAGCATTTCAAACAGACATTCTTTTTTGAAACCTGCTAATTTCCCATTAAAACCTCTCTCCAGGATGCCAAATGAAGATGAATGTGCTCTAAACTTTAAAGGTCCAGCTGCTGCATAAATATTTCTGGTGCAGCGTTAAGACACAGCATCAGCAGAGAGACACCATAGTGTTTTCATTGATTGGGAGAATTAACAATCTATTTTACGAGAGAAAGGAAAGCATTCAGATGTTCAGCTGCATCATCCGCTGTGGTTCTTTTTGTGGTGGTTCTTCTAACTATTTATGCTCGTGCTTTAATCTCCCTATCAAACTACACAAAGAGACATGTTGCAAAGTACCTCTCGTGTGATGATGATATAACTGTAGAATATTCTGCACTATCGGTGAGATCAGATTCTCTCTTCGTGTATGCTGAGTGAGCAGACGAGACTGATGGAGGTACTGAGGGGGAGGACGGGATGAACAGCAGGAAAGCAGACAGGCGGAGAGGGAGGGGTGGGGGGTCAGGTGGACTTTTTACTCCGCGGCTCACTGACCTTTGACAATGGAGGCACAGCCAGCGACTCGGATGGCTCTCTCCGAATAGCGTCTCTCTCTCTCACTCTCTGCCTCACTGTCTGTCTCTCTCTCTCTCT